>CM062811.1:718313816-718936316 GCA_031772625.1 Pinus tabuliformis
ACCTTGATAGTGGGGCAGTTAGTATGGTCCAGTTTTGGCCAGTTTTGAGTGGTTTTCCAAGTGGAACTTTTGGGGAATGATGTAATCAGTTGACCATGATCCTTTAGGGTATGAAACAACACTTTTAGAGGTTAAAGGTCCCTTGATTTATTGACATATAAGATTGGGGTTGTAGTGCCCAAATATATCTATAACAGTTGCCCCCTAAAGTATGAAGTTGTAAATCTTTTGATTTCGGGTGAAATGCTTTATCATGAGGATCTGAGGTATTCGAACTAGAAAGTGACCTGTATAAGATACAATACAATACATCATCAACATATTATTTTCATGATCTAGTTGAGGCGGGCATTCCCATGCTTAGATTTATAAATTCATTTTCATGTACATAGGATAGACAATCGTCTTTTGTTGCAGACTGGTGATTCTTCTCATGAAGAGTCATCTTCCCTAGCTTAGATGACTATTTGTGCAGCTTCTGTGTACATTTGATGTCTTTATGTTCCTGAATATATCGTAGCCCATATGGATGAAACTAGATCTGGGGTCTTCAAAACTCATTCAATCTTTGCTCGATGTACAAGTCGATCCATGTGAAAAGATGTTCTGAAGTCAAACATGGAAAGACATCACCTAATTACCAACCAATAATGTAAGTTGTTAATAGGTGCAAGAGGAATCACCGATAATGATAATGACCCTCAAGGTACTACAGTACAATTCATGTGGTGTGAATATATGATCTGATGTCAAACACTACGCAAAATCTTTCTGTCGAAGGCCATTGATGTAAACCTGTCGCCGGAAGTGAGAAACTTGCCATTGAGGCACGCAAGCTTCAAAGTACTGAAAGGATTATTTCTAAGTCAACTTCTTGGATAAGGATCTGATGTCGACAAGAAGTGACCCGTCATAGGAGGGACTTAATGTATCCCACATCTACGACATGAAACGGAGCAAATGATTTTCTGGAGGTGAAAATGATATGATGATACAAGGTTCAGGAATGGCGGTCATGAAAAATAGAGGGTGAAGGTATTGTAGTGGATGAGGCATTGGCTGGATGGTGAATTCTCTAAATGACTTCTCTTGAACATATCGATGACACTGAGATGGATTGGTAGTGTTAACCCCAAAATGTGGATGGTATGGTGGACCAATGGTGATATGACTGGTGAACGGAATAACCCAACTCGACTCAATCATGGTGATGGAGTGAAAGTTTCATGTT
Organism: Pinus tabuliformis; assembly: GCA_031772625.1. Classification (NCBI taxonomy): domain Eukaryota; kingdom Viridiplantae; phylum Streptophyta; class Pinopsida; order Pinales; family Pinaceae; genus Pinus; species Pinus tabuliformis. The sequence continues at coordinate 718,315,048 of CM062811.1, forward strand.
CAAGAGCGACCTGCTACCATAAAATTCTTCAAGTTTTCTTCCCCTTTTCCCCAATCATTGCTGACTAGTACCTCTTTATTTTTGTCAAGCTTGAGGAGGATAACATATGCTTGTTCTATAATTTTCCCTTCGGGCAAACCTGTCACTATGTTTTAGCAAGCCTAGTGATAGTGAAACTCGTTCTTGTCTAAGTGGACAAGTTTTTCGCTATTGTTTTAACAAGCTTAACGACAAAGACAACTCGGTCCTTTTCATGTTTAGAGAGTTTGAAAAGGGCCAAAAAGGAAACTCCAGCAGTTCTTTTTCGTAGCATAATCCCTTAAGTATGAAAAAGATTAAAATAATACAAAAGGGATGACTTTTCGATCACTTTAGCGAGCCGAAAAGACAAGTGCTCGAACTATTTCTTGAGTTATTCCCTCAAGTCTCAAAAATATTAAAATATATAGGAGGGACGGCACTTCCCCTTACTTTAACAAGCTGGAAAGGCCATTAGCTCGACAATCTTTTCATATTTAACAAGTCTGAAAAGAGTTTAAAGGGGACTCGTTTTTGAGGAACAAGTGGCGTTTAGGATAGTAATTGGTTCTACATGAGCTTGGAACTTCTCAAAACATGGTGATGTGAAGAGGGTGGCTAGTAGGACCACTCGTCGCCGCTATTCCTCAAAGAGGTAAACAATCAAGTGGAAGCATATGATCGGCCAAAAGAATGGAGGTGATGGCAGGAACACAACCAAGGCTCAAAAGGCTGATATAGGGACAATCACAAAGGTTATTTACCGAGGGTGGATTCATTTTTTAACGAGCTTGAACCGGGAGAAACTATGCTCGTTTGTAGGTTTATTTTTTAACGAGCTTGAACCATACTATAACATTGCTCATTTGAGTGCGGGTTCATTTTTTAGCGACGAGATCAAACCTTGTAGAAAGTATGCTCGTTATCCTTTTCATGTAGGCTGGCAATGACCAAACTACAAAGCTAGAAAAACTATTAGAGCTAAGGAACTGTTGAGGTTAGGTAGGATGGTTTCATCAACTTGTTTAGACAAAACCTTTCCTTTGCTTCGGCCACAACATAGATGAAGGTGAATGGTATACCAATCACCTAACCTAAGAAGTTGAAATACTAGAAAGCTAAAACATCTAAAAAGCTAAAAAATGAAATTGGTCGTTTTTTGCTTGCATGAAAAAGTTTGCATGCCCCCAACATGATGAAAAAAGAGTCTTACTGTGGTTAAGTAGGATGATTTTCTGTCAATACTTAGACAAAATACTTCCTGCACTTTGTTTGCCAAATAGACAAAGGTGAAAGGTCACCCAGACCAATCACATAACCTACAGGGAAACTTATCTCTACAACTGGGTTCATCTGCAAAATAGATAAGGGTGCATGCCCCCTAAGCTTCGTTACATTCATCAAACTACTCGTGGTAATTAAGTGGATGGAATGAAGGTTGGAGAGTCATTCTCGACTCAAAGAGACCATTTACAGATGATGTTTGACCTGGCACTGTGTTTGAACTGGGGAATGAAAGTTGGTCAATAAGCTGGACAATTTTGCCTTCATGCGGGAAACACATCACTCGAAAGAGTGTGGAAACAATAGCTTCCATGCTATAAACATAGTCACATCCAAGGAGTAGATTGTAATCTAACGGTCCTTGGACCACCATCACGTTCAAGTGAACGGTTTTCTTTCTCAAAGTTATCAGCAACTTAGGAAGGATCCCTAGCGGTCGACTAGTTCCTTTTTTAAAGCCTGATAAATTTTGTTTACTAGGCATAAGCGATGGCGAACCAAGCACTTTCCAAGTAGTTGAGGAGAGGATACTCACTGAAGCCCCTTCATCTATTGTAGATCTAGACACGATCATTTTGTAAACTTGTACTATGATTCAAAATGGTACATTATAAGGGAGGCGATATCTTGCTAGTTGATTCCAATCAAAGGAAGCAATTAGACTGCTTGGAGGGAGTATCGAATAAAAGGGTGAAATAACCCCTTGAGCGGTGGGAACTAGGGGATTCTCTTCCTGTTGTGAAGGAATGGGCAGATTGCCCCCAAGTTCATCGGGCTTTGAATTGACAAAAAGAATTTGAACAGTATCGTTCTCACTCTCTTTGGGGATGATATCATCTGAAGGTGGATCTTCTAAAGTCAAGGCTGGGTCGACTGCCATCTCACCTTGTAGACTTTGGTTCGGTGTGGACTTAGAATATTTACTTTCAATGATAGGCTTTTCAACCAATGGTTCAGTTAAGTCAGTCGAGTTTACAACTAGTAAATGGCTAGGGGAAAGTTTCTTGTATCCAGGTGGAAGTTGCTACAGTGAAGCAGAATGTTCATGCAAGACTCTTTTGGCCTCATCCAAAAAAGGACAACAAGGAAGACGATGATCCCCTTCACATAATCCACATGGAGTTCTGACCTTTCCTTTCTTCCCAAGAATTTCATTTTCACTAGTTGATGGTGTGATGTCAACATGATCACCAGAGGTTGATGACACCGGACGGTGCGAATGGGGAGACCCTTCTCTCAAGATCCGCAGAATGCAAAGACAATCTCGACGAAAATGGTTTTCTCCACAAATTAGACAAGGATATTTTGGGGATTTAGTGTGCGGATTTTCACTAGATGATTCATGGTTTCCCCCTTGTTTAACTGCCTTCTTATTTTTCTTCTCCTTTCCTTTCTTCTTCTGTTCAGGCACTTGGTTACTAGCATCACTATTTTCACCAAGTGAAGATGAAGAAGGGGAGGGAGAAACAAAACAAGAGGAAGGTGAAGGGTCAACTTCAGTATCAACTGGATTCTGATTCGATTGCTGAGGAATCACATTATTTTGAACCACAGAGGTTGAGAACAGCCACACTAGCAAGCCAATAGTCAGACCTGGCAGAGACAATGTGGCCATATGAGGTGCACCAATATTTCCCCAAGATGTAAAAGGGCTAGGAATCCCCTCAAGAGGGATTCCATGATTGGTAGACTCCATTAACTCAACCTAAGATCAACGAAGGAACATGGATGTTATTCTGAATTTAAATAAATTTTAATGACGCTTTGACACAACTTTTTCTTTTTCAATTTTTAAGAGTCGAGAAAAAATTAAAGATGACTCTAGTCCCCTTCGATTTTTAATGAGCCTGAAGTGACAAGTGCTCATATGGACCTTTTCTTTTAAGGAGTCGAAAGTGACTACTTTAGAGATCTAGATAGAGGGATTACCAAACCAATTGCAAAACTGCAAAATACACCTTGGTGATAAATTAAAGAGAAATTACCAAGGACTTATGTAAGGCAATCAATCTTCCTGAATGTTGTGTTTAGTGCATTGTGATCGATAGGGCAGAAGACACGGCTTCCTATGGATAAAGGATATAAGCCTATTGTGGTCTCCCAATATATACTTGATGGTATGGGGAGCACAAGTCCATACTAGCAATTGTCATATCAAAGAGGAGGAATCACCCAACCTTTGATGAAAACGATAGTTACTAGGTTTTACAACGCCGGAACATGTCTCTAGCCTAGACCTCTAAATGTGTTGCGTTAGGTTCCAAAGTGTTGTTAAGTTCATTGAAATTTATTTTAGAGTTGATCTTGCTTAGAAGTTTTCCTTTCAAAGTTCACCGCGTGATGTATATGTAAAATTCCTAAATATGCAATCTAAAATGATAAACAATCGTTGTTTTCTTTTAGCAATGAAAATCCTAGCTACTAAGGAAAGAAGATTATTATTCTTTTAAACAGAGAGCAAAGAGCACACACTAAATGCACTTTTCCTAAACCATTTTTCGTACACATTCTAAATGCAAATGCAAATGCATGTATTTGTTTTTCATTCTCTTAATGTGAGAAATGCCAAAAAGGAAAACTGAGTATAAATCTGAAATATTTTATTCAAAATGACATTTTGACAATTTCTTTTCAAAATGAAAGGAAGACTAAACGACACTTTTCGATTTCAAATAGAAAACTACTTTCGACACTTCAAATATTAACAATTCAAATCAAATACAATGACAAAAGTACAACTGACTATTCAGAGGAGGAAGATTTTGCGACACTCTTCTTTTTTACTCAAAACGGTAGTTACGACACTTTTTGCATAAAAACGATAGTTCGATTAAGCTACTTTTGACTAAGGATTGCAAATGATGGACAAATACATAAAAACATTCACTAATCCTAATTAATGGAGGCTGAATTATGTAAAGGAAGGAGGCTTCTGCAATGAGATACTGATCATAAGCAGCAAAACAACTGAATAGAGTTGAAAACAAGGAGGAAAAAACCAAATTTCAAGGCAAGAAGTAAGATTACTCAGTCATCGCACCTATGCTTCACAAAAACAGGGATGCATCTCACCTGCTACACACAGGAGGTGTGATGCATACTAGCTTCTAGTAATAGACAATGCGATGGGCCAAGGAATGAAACTGAGGTGGGTTTTCACTCAAATTTGCAGTTGAGTTCAGTGATTTAGGCTGAGCTATTATGAATAGTAAAGAACAAAGTATAAGGGTATGATCTTAGGAGGTTATTGAACTACCAACAGGGCATCTAGGATTTTTGTAAGTCAGATGTTCAAATCATAAACTAAACCAGAGATTGACTGAAACAACATTCATCTACTTCGTAGTTGTAGAAGAAAAGTGGTTTGAAGGCTATCTGGCTAACTTCAGGCTCTGTCTATAGTTTATAAAACAAACAATCAATAGCAAACAAACAAACTATTCAATCCCCAGTGGAGTCACCATTTTTTTATGGGAAAACTAGTGTCTTTTTGATCTACTAGTCCCACCAGGATTGGTAGCTATCCTAGAAACAAACAATCAAAGTAATTAGTGATTTCCTTTATGTATGATAGATAAGAGAGGAACAAAGAGACCAACCTAGATCTTCCGCTTGACTCTTTGCTTGATTCCTCTCTCCCTTGATAGAGCTTGCACCTCTTCTCCTACTTATCCCGCTCAATGAATACCTATAGAGACAAAGTAACAAAAAACCATCAAAGCATCTCGATCTATTATATCATAAACAATGTAGAATCAGAAGAACATTTATCATAAAATGGCATTCATAAACAACAACATTCACAAATACACGATTGTATGGAGGAAAACTCAAAGAACTTTATTAATAGTAGAAGGGAGAATTACAACCCAACTGTCTAATATAGCATCATCCTCCTAGCATCAAAACCTTCTTCACCTCATGAAAAGCAAGATCACCCAACAATACGATGCTCTTTCGCAAAGATAAACTATTAGTACTTCCTTACAAATTACAAAATTCCAGCCTCTTGATCTCTCAGGTGAGGGATCCATTTATAGATGTCTGCAAGGGTGTGAGTCATTGATGGGTTTTTGATTAGTGTCATTCCACTTGTCGTTCTTGGTTCCACTTGGAGATTTCTTGGATCTCTTATTCATCCCTGGGCGAATTTAGAGAGGCAAGTGTCATAGGAGAAGTTTCTGGAAGATTCTATGAGCATCCACTTAGCAAACTGTCTCGGACATTTGTCCACCCTTGCCAATCGCACCCTATAGAAGGCCTCTTCATTATGCATCACATCTGGCTAGTGTAGAAGTCAGTATGCATCGCACCTTGACAATGGGGCAGTCAGTATGGTTCAGTTTTGGCTAGTTCTGAGTGGTTTTTTAGGTGGAACTTTTTGGGAATGATGTAATCAGTTGACCATGATCCTTTAGGGTATGAAACAACACTTTTAGGGGTTAAAGAGCCCTTGGTTTATAGACATATAAGATTGGGGTTGCAGTGACCAAATATGTCTATAACACTTAGCCTTCACCAGCACATATATAAGTGATTATAGCATGCAGGGCTCAACGTAATTTGATGTTCAACAAGTCTCCCAATGTACCAGTAGTTTAATGTAATTTTTAAGACTGTAATCAACTTCATCTAGAAAGGACGGTCAAAGTCTTCAAAACCGATCACCAGTCAAAATCTCTCCTCAAAGGGTCAGAGGAAGTCCAGTTGGTCATAAAAAATCACCATTTTCTCTTAGACAATGCTCTCCTCTTCCAAGACGTGGTCATACTCCTCCTCGCAGGTCCCCTCCTCTTCACTGGTGTAGTCGTTCACCAGTTCGTAGGCCTATGTGTTCTAAATCAAGATCAATGTCTCCTCCTCACAGGGCACGACCTTCTACTCATAGATGTGGAAGGTCAGATTCATCATATTCAGAATCACCGAGTCCACACAAGTCCTCTCGTGGAAATAGGAGAATTTCAAGAAGTCGTAGTCCTAAAAGGCCTGCGAGGGGAAGTAATCCAATTTCCCAGAGATCTTCACGAATTTTGAGTTTTTTTTTGGTCTATCTTGCATTTCAAAATCATGGTTCTAGAGACGTGTATTCACTGAACCAGTAAAATTAGAATTCCCCATTGAAAACTCTTCATCCCAATGCACGACTCAACATATACCAACGCTCCATTATTGTAATGTAACACCCTAATGTAGAACCTGTCCTCTGCCAATCAACAAGTGGAAGTAGAGATAACGTTATAATATCTCTACAAACTGCGTTAACTTGAGCAACATTCAAAACTTCGCGAGCTTTCAAGCTTCAAAACGGGGTCTCAGCTTCCACACTACCAGCGACAAGAGCAGAGAAGGCAACACTTGCAGGAGTGTAAATTTAAATGTGTCAGGTACATCAACACAACATTCAATTCATGGAAAATAACCCAACCAACAATTCATTCAATAACCCTTTCAAAAATAATGCGCAACTGCTTAATGCAGAGCTCAAAAGCACCATTCAAATGTACAAGACATGAACTAAAGAATCGAATAGAAAGACAGGTGACATATCCAAATATGAGGGAAAACACCCATTTTTTTGTTATTTCGAGAGAATGGGTAGAGATGGCAGGTAGGTTCTGCAGAGTTTCCAGGCTCTTAAAATACCCAGGCCTCTATTTTCAGATTGCTGGAATGTACGTTACATCCATAATTACATAACTGACAGTTATATGAATGTAGAGAAGTTACAAAGCAGATATATAAGACATACGACCTTGCGTATGAGGGAAAAAACACTAGTTTTTCTATATTACGACAATGGGAAAAGGTACAAGGCTGGCATGTAAGAAAGGCCACAGAAAACCAAGTTCATATAAACAAGTGGCTCATATTTGGGCAGGGTAGGAGTACACCAGCTTTGATACCATGTTAAACACACACATGGTAGCAACAACATAGGAAAGATAAACAGGAGAGTGCACTTATTATTAACAAATGATATACTTTTATAGTACATGGTGTGACCCTTGGATTCATATTCCAAGTGGTCTCTTGGACTCCTTTTGGTTTTTCAGCTTCCACACAAACCCTTAGAAGATTAGGTGTCCAACAGAGTATAACAACTCATTCTGGCACAAAGGAAGGGCATATTTTCCTCCGTTTTGCAACATGAACTCTGCTTTAAAGAATACACCAACAATCTCAAGCAGTTGTGAATATAAACTGAGCCCCTATTATGTGTATAAAATCAACCCAACAAGCGGATGGAACTCAAAGTTTTGATAGACATAGTCTTGACTAGGACATGAGAATAAACTCAGCCCTTCTTCACTGAAAATGCTCAACCTATAATAGATCTTGCTCTAGTACACCTTGAACTCCTTTCTCTCAAGTAACTTAGTCACTATAATGTAGATAAATGGACCTCCTTTTAGCAAATATAAAACCCAACAACTCAACCTCTATTTGTGAGGAGATTCGTTCCCTTTCCCTTGTAGTGAAAATTGTCCCTCTTAGCAGGGAAACTCAACCTCATAATCTTCTCATAATTTTAGAAACTTGACCCATAGAAATGGCTTGGAAGCTTGGTATCTTCATGGGTATTTCTCAACCTATAAAAATGATATAAAAAGTTCATTTTAGAAGATAAAATCAACTAATAACACATTTACTTCAATATCTTCTTCAAATATTCTTATCCTTTGAAGCCCAATGGTGAAATATGAGTGATTTTTTTCCCTAAGCCAACTAAGTTTTATGGTTTCAACACCAAAACTAGAAATGGAGCTAGGGTTTCTCAAAACCTAATCCTTTGTCCAAAATATCTCCAAAATCTCCTTTCTCAAATTGAAAGTGATAGATTGAGGATAGACTCCTTTCATTTCCTTTTTTATAACTCAATTTCCACCATTTTACCTTTTTTCTTCCAATTAAATATTAAACACACTTTTCCTTTCCTTACTTAATAAAGTGACTTTTATTAACTAATTAAAGTCACTTTTAACCCCAAAAAATGCTTAATTCGCCTCCATGGTCACACCAGACTCCCAAAGCCCCTTTTTATCATTCTTCCTTTTAGATATTTTTGCCCCAATTCTAATGATTTATTACACAAAGATTTTTCTCCAAGTAATCAGCCCGAAACAACACCTTAACCATATTTAATTAAAATATGATTGTTAATAACTTTGTTTTACGAAAATTGTCCACATGCAAAGAAACTGACATTGAACTTTTCATAACTAATCATAATGATGAAAATCGACAAGAGTTCTTAGTCGGACCCCGTAAAACTCCTCAAAACCCTCTGGGCCCACAAATAATGTAATTTAGCTCCTATCACCTAGTTAACATAAGCTTTGGAAACTCATCCTAATCTCATCACAAGGTAATGCACAATTTAGGGAAAATTACATACCAACAATTGAACAAAGAAACAATAAAGAATAAATATCCACTACCAAGAATTGATGACTTATTTGACTAGCTAAGAGGAGCTACTATTTTTTCAAAAAATTATATAAGGTCTGGTTATCACCAAATCAGGATTAAGGATGAATACATTCACATGACTGCACTGAGAATAAGATTGTAAAACCCCCTTTATCCTGTAACACCCATTCTTCTTCTTCTTCTTCTTCTTCCTTTTTTTTTTTTTCTGGAAAAATGAGAGAGACAAATTTCAGTTTATAAAGTTTTGTTTCCTTGTATTTTCTGTGATTTTCAAAAAAAAATTGTAGAAGATTGTTAATTGAAAAGATATGGGTACTAAAATTGGATAAAGACAAAATATGCTCACGTCATATTGAGGTTAAGAGAAACACGTCATACCCCAGCTTAGTATTTAACATTGCTAAGGAAACATTTGGAATTAAAAAAGAAACCCAAGAGGGGGTTGCATGGCTATCGAGTATGAAAAATGTAAGTTCAATGGATCATTATGCAGAAGGATGCAGAAAGGCTACAAACAGCCAAATTTTTACAGTTTTCTTTAGAATAATTTTATAGTTTAATCATCATTCATTAATGCGCTATAAAACAGTTGAATATCAAATAAGAAATGCTTGTGCGCATGGAAGGCATGGAACGTGTCCTCATGAATAGGGGAAATACAAAGCAAACAATTTTAATCTTCTTGCCAAAAAGACCTACATTGTTTAAATGATTCTTCATCAATGCTTACACTAACACCATATTATAATGAATTATGGGGCATAGATATAAAAAAATAGGTATTCCCTTTGCATGAGAGGATGTTGAATGAATACAAACTATAAAAATGCACTCTCTTGCATAAACATGTTTGCAGTCACCGGAGAATTAATAATCAAAGCAAACCTAATCTAAAATTAAAATTAGGAGTGCCCACAGTCATCTTTAAAAGGTTCCAATGTTACTGATGGAATATTCATTAGATTTATCTAATCTTTAGTGAAATGGTTTTGACTCACTGTATATAATTTCACTAGGGCATATATCTGAAATGAAATAATGATCGTGTAAAGCAAAAATAATTAGACTAACAATAGCCCTAATCGAAAATGATTCTCAGGGTGAAGAAAGTGGCAGGGATATAGAAATTAGTATATCATTTATAGTCAAGTTTGCATGCAACTCATAGATTGAGCATAAGTGAGATGGTAGTTATATAAAGCATAAATACAATAGTGACTAGTTATTACATGTATAAGATTATTAATCGTTAAACATGTGAGTGTCACTATTTAACATATGAGATAGAAATTAATTAATAATTGTGGGAGTTGTATTCTTGAAAAGTGAGAAAGAAAAATCCTCAATAGCCAAGAGTATTGGAGGCTATAAATGCCAAAATCTACAAATGAAAAAATGAATTGAATGATGTGGAAATCAACAAAACTTTGTAATTAGAAATCCCTTTACACTCTCACCAACATACAATATAATTAGCCTTGTCTTATACCTTCATGATCTAAGAGGAGGCAATGGACAATACATAAGGCTTGTGCATAGGCTCAAGCAAGATCTAGGATGCAACATAGGATCTTAAGTCTCCTTTCCTTCATGTGTACTGCTTCTAATGGCCAGGTAAAATGTCTGTCAGTCTAGAACTAACATGAGTTGCAAAGTTTAAGGGAAGATAATGGAAACCCAGCTAAGAAAGTGCAACAACTATCATAGATATCATTGAGGACAACAAATTGTATGGTCTGAAATTCCTACTTGTTGTATTAGCAAGATAATGGCAAGACTTGATTATCAACATAAGTAACATCAACCATATACAGTCTCTACATCATACCATTAAAACTATGTTTGGAATAAAGATATATCAAACTGTGTGATTAAATGTGCAACCTAGGCTATTGTTGGAAACTCTTTCATTTTAGCCATATATTGTAGCATTACAAGATGAAAACACAATAAAAAAACTACAAAAATTACATAAAATTACAATTTTCTCTTCTCTTCTCTACTGTATACATGTGTCAACAATCATTAGAGAGCAAATATTTATAAAATAGATGCTAGGAATAACAATAATAATAATCGAGCTTATACAAGGAAATATTATGGAAAAAATTATCATAAACCAAAGTCAAGGGCATATTCCAACAAAAGAAAACTCCCTTATGATGGCATTGCAATAGTAATCACCTCTCATTTACCCCTCATGTGTAACTACTCACTTCTAGTTTAGATGTTCAACCACTCCATTCACATGGTTAGACATGAGCCATTATTACAACTCATTCAGAGAGGTGTATAAGTTTAAATATATAATAGTGTCATGGATGACAATGAGAAAATATTTATCACGTAATGCAAGGTTCTATTCTACCATCACACTTGGTGATTGATTACAGTAATTAGACAAAAATGGATTCACAACTAGACTCATTGTTTATCAAACATCTTGATTATTATTCCATGTCAATAGTAAATCCCTGTACAAACCTCTCCAAATAAGTTCCATTATGACGCTCTATGGGTATACTTACAGAGGTAAACACACCATTGTTTGAGTATCAATATAAAGAATTGATCATGAAACCTACTTTTAGTGGGTCTGTGATGTTACACAAAATCGATGAATAAAATAATAATAATAATAATAATAATTATGGAAAATAATTATTGGAATACTATAATAAAACGCACCAGGAGACCTATGAAATTTTGGAAGTATCCAAGATAGAATAAATTTATTCTTTAGCTCGTACTATGATAATAAATAATTAATGTCGCTAAGGTTGAGATCATTATTAGAGCATGGACTTACTCATAAAGAGTTGCATGCCATCGACTAGGGTTCAATTCTAGCTGCCCTCGATTGCTTAACCTATTTTAAAGGAGGCACTACATATGACAAAATAAAACCCACCAAAACCTAATTTAGAGAAAACAGGAGCTTATGTGTTTGGGAAAATTTCAAATTTTTTTCATGCGGGAATCGAAAATTTCAGAGTCAATGTAATTTAAACACTAAGAACCAAGAGCAATTAGAAATATTGAGATTCAAAATCAAGACTTAGGCCAACAAAATTTTGGCTTGGTAATGTAGTTCACAGTACCTTTATGAACCAAATAAATAGTGTGCATAAACCTAGAATCTCACCTAGTTGTTGGCTATAACCACAATTTACGTCTAGAAATTTAACATATGTTCTATACTAATGGAATTGCATGAGTAATACTTATCTATAATTTCTCTGGGAAACTGAGTGCGGCACAAATCTTCTAAACCCAACCATAGACTATTGATCTTTCCCAATCACCCCCAAGCCAGGTTCCAAGGCATGAGGAGATTGCTTAAGGGACCATGACCTCAGAAATGTTACTCAACTCCTTTCCCTGTATGTATCGAGTATTTCCTCTTCAACTCATTTTAGTGCTTGTACTCTCTTTCCTCCACTTTTCTTTTGAAATCTGTTGGCATTATGATTCAAGTGTTGTCCTTGATGGCAACTCACTCAGAAGGTTGGTACAGGTGCTCAGAGACTGGTACAGGTGATGACAACTTAACTAGAAGACAGATCTCAGTACAGCAGGACAAGAAAGAGATATACGCAGGTTCAGCAAGGAGAATCAGCGTGTACACGCAGGTTGGCTTCAGCAAAAGCGCGTGTATGTGGAAACGTACCTTTGGTCCATGGCGGTTAGTCCTTGGAAGTTGTGCCTATGGTTTCGGACCATTGTGTCTCGACGGGCGTGTCGATCCCTAGTATTGAAGTTGATGGTATTATGTTTCTATGGTTTTGGCTCTTGGTATTGAACAAGGCCTAAAGCTATATAAGGAGAAGATCACTAGGCAAAGGTGTTCATGTGTGTGGATCTTGTGTGATGATTCTGTTCTGTTATACTGCACCTGTTCACTGCTAAATTGCTTAATAATGTTCTGATGCATTTACTGAAGATAAGATTAACTGAATCATAAGATATCTGCATATACGCTAGTTGCTTTAGACACAGTCGCGTGTACACGCTGGTTCACTTAACATAAGTCGCGTATATGTTTCTGAGTAGGAAATTGAAAAGGTTTTATTAATCTGATAATACTGATTCACCCCCCCCTCTCAGTATTATTTCCAACAATTGGTATCAGAGCAGGTCCTTCAGAGGAAGCTTGATCGCTTGAAGGAAAAGATCCATCAAAATGGCTAATCCAGAAAGAGAGGCACACATCAGGCCACCAGTCTTTGACGGGAACAATTTTACTCACTGGAAGATAAGAACCACTGCATATTTACAGTCTCTTGGAGCAGAAGTTTGGGGACTCATAGAAGGAGGATACAAATTCCCATCAACAACTCCTACAGATCCAGCAGAGAAAAAGCAATATGAGCTCAATGCCAAAGTAGTTAATGTCCTATTGGGTACTTTGACTCAATCAGAATTTATGAAGATCATGCATCTCAAATCAGCTAAGGAAATATGGGACAAAATCGTTACAAGCTACGAAGGAGATGATCTGGTAAAAATAGCGAAGCTTCAAACTCTCAGAATCCGGTATGAAACTCTTAAGATGCGAAGTAATGAAAGCGTAGCTAATTATTTCCTGCGTATGGATGAGATTGTGAATTGTATGAGGGATCTGGGTGAAGAATTTGAGGAAGTTGTCTTAGTTCAAAAGGTTTTGAGATCTCTGTCTACTAAATTTGATTCTAAAGTATCTGCCGTAGAAGAAAAGGAGAATGTGCGAAAACTTACCATGTCACAGCTTCACGGGATCCTAACTGCTTTTGAAATGCGACTAGAGGTACCACCAGAGGCCGCATTCGAAGTGTCAGAGGAAGAAGATGAGGTAAATTTTGTCAAGAATCTTGAACGGGGAACTGGACGGTTCAAAGATAAGTTGCCTTTCAAATGTTTTCTATGTGGAAGAGTTGGTCACTATGCTGCTAGATGTCCTCATAACAAAGGAAGGATATATGAAGAAGATGGTAGAAGCTATTATTCCCATATTAAAAGTTCATTTAATGATAGTGAAGATATTAGAAGTCTCATGGCGCACAAGAAGAAGAATGCTTCATCCAATGATAGCGAGGATATTAAAAGTCTCATGGCACATGAAGAGAAGAATGTAGAAACTGAAGAAGCTGCCAAATTAAAAGAACTATTGGAAACAGAAACCAGGGTAAGGGAGAAATTGCAGGATATAGCAAAAGATCAGAGCTCAACTATTCAGAGACTTGAATCAAAGATCCTCTCTCTAAAAGAAGATCTTGAAGATCAAGAACATGAAGTGATCAAACTAAAGCGACAAGTAGAAGAAGGGAGAAAAGTTGAAGAAGACCTAAGGAAGCAGTATCTGAAAAAGGAAGAACAACATCAAGTTGAGGTAAATATCTTGAAAGGTAAACTAGAAGAAAAGGATAAGCTTTTACGATTTCAAGATAGTTCTAAAGTCTTGGATGATATTCTTAATAGTCAAAGATCTCCTGCTATCAAGACTGGTCTTGGTTTTCATGAATATGTTGAAGGTGAATCTAGTTCACAAGGTGAGACAAGAAACTCTAATGAGAAATCTGAAATGCTCAAGGAACAACCAAGAAAAGAAATTCCTCAAGGAAGATCCTTTACTCCTAACTATGAATGTGATAGACGATTATTTCCTCTGCTGAATAAAGTTGAATGTTATGTATGTCATAATCTTGGACATGTTGCAGCCAGATGCAGAAGTAGAATGGTTCAAGAAAGATCATCTCATCCCAGGTATTTCAGAGGGTATTGCTTTGCCTGTAATGCATATGGACACAAAGCATTTGATTGTGATAGAAGGAACATGAAAAATATAAGGTGCTATACATGCAACAACTATGGGCATAAAGCAAGGGAATGCAGAAGCAGATTTCAAAATTCAAGACAAGGGGACCATACATCATCACAGTTGCAGGAATTGAAGAAAACAGAGACAGAAAGGTGTGGGATAACTCAGACAGCTGACATAACAGACACAGGGGAATCTGAAAGTGATGAAATTCAGTATTCCATCCTGCATACGCTGATAGACTGAAGACAAGTCGCGTATATACGCGAGTTACAGGCTGCAAAGTCGCGTATATGAAGAAAGGGCAGCAGAACAGACCCAGGTTCAGTCATGGTTGGCTCAGGCTCAGGGGGAGCAGAACAGACTCAGGAAATGGTTCAGACATGGTTGGCTTACACTCAGGGGGAGAATATTCTTCGAATAATGCATTGTTGGCATTATGGTTAGAAGGTGTTGATAAAGTCTATGAAGCTAAATGATACATCTTACTGTTTAGGAATGGTATTGCAGGCTGATGGTACAGATCATGATGCTGTTGGTGACTTTCATAAGTCTTGGTCTAGATATTTCATCACTATGTCAAGTATCTCTTTTATGATGTCAAGGTCATGTAACGGCCTGTGTTGGTTTCCCCACTATGCCTGGGATGAATGATGAAATGTTCATGTATTATCATGTATCTTCACATGGTTAGGTGAATGAGTCAATATTAGGATATCCCCACTAGGTTGGGTGATGAATGTATGTTGAGTCTTTTGATAGGAAGGTCTTCTATGATGTATAAGTCTTTGTTCTTCTTGTAGAACATCTTTTACAGATCTTGCCTACAGTCAAGGGGAGCATGAACAGCACAATTCAGCAAGAGCAGGATGGATAGATTGGTACACTTTGGCATACACAAAGGGGGAGCACATTTGGAGATTTCAGCATGTACTCAGGGGGAGTATGGACAGCAGTATGGTCAGCAGAAGGTATACCAAGGAAGAGAATATCTTGGTCCACCCTTTGCCCTTGATGTCAAAGGGGGAGAGTGACTTGGTGTGGTGGTTGCCATCAAGTCCAAAGGGGGAGATTGTTGGCATTATGATTCAAGTGTTGTCCTTGATGGCAACTCACTCAGAAGGTTGGTACAGGTGCTCAGAGACTGGTACAGGTGATGACAACTTAACTAGAAGACAGATCTCAATACAGCAGGACAAGAAAGAGATATACGCAGGTTCAGCAAGGAGAATCAGCGTGTACACGCAGGTTGGCTTCAGCAAAAGCGCGTGTATGTGGAAACGTACCTTTGGTCCATGGCGGTTAGTCCTTGGAAGTTGTGCCTATGGTTTCGGACCATTGTGTCTCGACGGGCGTGTCGATCCCTAGTATTGAAGTTGATGGTATTATGTTTCTATGGTTTTGGCTCTTGGTATTGAACAAGGCCTAAAGCTATATAAGGAGAAGATCACTAGGCAAAGGTGTTCATGTGTGTGGCTCTTGTGTGATGATTCTGTTCTGTTATACTGCACCTGTTCACTGCTAAATTGCTTAATAATGTTCTGATGCATTTACTGAAGATAAGATTAACTGAATCATAAGATATCTGCATATACGCTAGTTGCTTTAGACACAGTCGCGTGTACACGCTGGTTCACTTAACATAAGTCGCGTATATGTTTCTGAGTAGGAAATTGAAAAGGTTTTATTAATCTGATAATACTGATTCACCCCCCCCTCTCAGTATTATTTCCAACAAAATCCTGATAATATTCTCACTACATGAACTCTACCATTACCCCCTCCCTAATTCTCCCTCCTTCGAGCATTTTTGTATTGTGTGAGCTCTCCCTTCTTGTGGTTAGACCCCAACCTAGTCCATATTTTTAGTACCAACCAAAACTATCCCATTTGTTCCTTTTCCTATGATTTTTATGCTAGTTGAATCATTCATAATTGGTTAGTATTGCTAGCTAATGATCTTCATTCCATTTGGCCCTTGTCCCTTTTCTTTCCATCTCTCCCAGGCATCATGTCCAGCTCAGCCTTCGAACCTGTATCCCTAAGTCAACTTGTTTTATTTAGTTTCATTTTATTTTTTTATGTTTATGACTAGGCTATTAAAAACCACTCCCCTTGGGTGAATACCATTCTTAGTGTTCAATGACACATATATAAACAAAAGTATATGCTTAAAAGACACAACACAGATGATATGCAGCTTTATACACACAACTCGTTTTAGATTTTTACAATAGGTTATGCATACATACATACATACACACACACACACACACACACATACATACATACATACATACATACATACATATACATACATATATACATACATATACATACATATATATATATATATATATATAGATATATATATATATATATATATATATATACAATGGCTCACCCAACCACTTGGTGACCTCTAGCAATTTTTCCAATAGCTCCCATTTGTTGTCTTTTGATTCAATCCCATCTTGTATTTATTTCATTTCCTTGGAGTGTTGTGTGCCTCCAATATCTAGCATTGCTATCCTTGTGGTCCTTGTTCTTTCAGTGAACAGTTTCTGGCTCATTTCTCTAGGCACACCTCCAATGTGCTTCTGATCCCACTCAAATATGCTCATGATAAAAAACCAATTTACTTTTCAGACTTCCCTTCTCTACTTTCTAGTCCCTCAGTAAATTTGGTCACCCCCTCCCCCTTCCATGCTTCCTCACATCAGAAGGATCTCAAAACCAAGGCCTATCCTTGACTTAAACTACCATACCAGTCATAACATGCTTTGTGGCAATCAATTGAAGCCATTGGTGCTAGTTTCTACAATGGCCTCATTCTTGAAATCTATGATTTTTGCACACTTATGTCGTTCCATCTTGTGGCGAGCCTTGTTCGTCTGAAGTGATCAGTTTCAAGTCTATTCCTACATCGTAGAAACACCAATTTCATGAGATTCATCATAAAGTAAAATGTAATGAATATAACTTATACCTTATTAGTCATCTATCCTTGCAGTTAATTTGGATTTTTCTAGAATTACTACAACAAACCAGGTTAGTGCATAAATTGATTCATCATAAAATAGAACATAATATCAGGCTAGCTCAGTAATCCAAGTTACCATAAATCATGCTCATAGTCAAAAATTCAGAATATCACTACAAAATTTATACTTATTTCTATTTTATAACTTCTTCTTTGTATGCACATGGGGTTTATTTCCCATCCTGACAAGAATCTAGAGAATAGCGTGTCCTCCATGATAAAAATGTTGATTCAAAGTGGCTACTTCAATGCTCTGGCTACCCTTTAGACTATTTTTCAAGTTCCAAACTCAACAATCATGCTGCTCTAGGGCTCCAAGTACCCTATAGGATAAATGCCTAGGTACCCACCCCACAATCATATTGGATCACAACCATGTTGTCCAGGGCTTTAGGGACCCTCTAGGCTAACTACCGAGGTACCCACCCCATAGTCATGCTATATTGGTTGCTAAAGCAATAAGGGAATCTAAAGGCTCACCTCCACCTTGAAGCCCATTCATGACTATGGTAACTACCAAACCAGGGAGTCATTACTAGACCGGGTAGTGTTATGTTGACAAAAATATTGGGAATCCAGAGGCTATCTTGCTCCAACCGGAGAAATACATAATATGCGAGCCTAGACAAGTAACAAACACATATATTGTTGGAAACAATGTTAATACTGAGAGGTGAGGTGAATCAATATTGAGGATAGTTTTACTTTTATGGCCATTTATATTTCTTCATTCAAACATGGCATCCATTATATGTGAGAAACCATTAACAAATCATAATGACAGTCATATCAACCCATACAAGCATACACATCATGAGTAGCAAACAAATGAGACAATGAAGTTTTAGTTGAAACCCTTTTGGAAAAAAACCACCAATTCTTTTTGTTGTTATTGATGTCAAACAATATAACCTACTCTATTACATCAATTTGTTTGTGAGCCACCACTCACGGGAAGCACCAAATCCCTTTGATTATTTTCTAGCACCCACTAGAAGGAAGCACTAACTCCAGCCATTTATAGACATTTGTCCAGCTTACCAGAAGCACCAACTTCATAGATTTGTTGCAAGCACCAAATTGCAACTCCTTGGATTTATGCAAGGCCCAACTTGCAGGAGGCACAAACCCCAAAGCCTTCCCAAGAACCTGCTAGACATGGAAGCAACAACTTCATGTATATAGGCTCCAACCCACACTCAATAAGGAACTAAATGTTCTCTGTAATTGGAAGCCACTCTGCCTGATAGCAGCTCAGTTCTCTGATCACTCTTATCACTCTACAACAACCCATTAATCTGCTCAAAAACAATCACTCATCACATCCCACACAACACTTTGTTCTCTTCTCTTCATTAACATACAATCAACTCTCAGCCTTCTATTCCTCAGGCACCTTTTCCCTCTTACACCGCAACATAGGCTCTCTCTCCCTCTTACACCACAACACAAGCTCTCTCAGCCTTCTCCCTCTGCACAGGCACCTTCGACCTTTCTCACACAACAACATTCTCTCTCAGGGCCTCCTTCCTCTGCATCTCCACTCTCAACCTATTCTCTGTAGAACTAGCTCACTCAACCTCACACAACAAAGTACTAACACACATAGCTCTCCACATTTCTCTTTCAACAATGTTGCATTTTCCCCACATTTCTCAACTGTGCTCCTCTATTTTTTTCCTCTGTTGCACTTTGCTCGATGTTGCCTCTACTACCTATTTCCACACTACCTGAGTGTACATATACATGGCTCTCCATTATGTTGTTATGTCTGGTTATGCCACTAGTGGCTCATTAACCATTGAGAAAGGGCATCTGAGTGATCTCCATAGTGAGAATTAATTCTTTGTCCACCTACACACTTCAACCAAGCATTGTCCATGCTTATTCATGGCTCACAGAGCTTGAATGCACTTTAGCATGGCTTCTATGTGCTTTATTTAATTCAATATGGGACCAACACTCTTCCCTGTGATCCTCATCTCCTTAACCAAGCAATCTTTAACAATCACTATTACTCCTGCGACCAACTTTCTTGCATGCTTGTGGTCCTTACTTCCAACTCATCCATCCTAAAACACTTTTGTACTACACTATTGGAGCTCCACTCATCGTAACTTTTATTAAAACAATGTTACAATATTACGATATTTTGAAGTGCCTTTAGCTCCTTCTTTCTCAGCCCCCATCTTTTTCTCTTTCACCATGGGACCGGGAGCAATGACCGAGGGCATAACACTTAGGTGATAAGGCCTTTAGGCTCCTACCGAGGGCCTTTCTCTTTGTGTATTTTCCCTTTATCCATTGGTTCCTCTAGCTTCTCGTCCAGGTACCAATACATCTGAAACTCCTCATTTCGTAACTTTTCTAAAATTTCAATTACGAAGGAGTTTCAAAATTATGGTCTCCGATGTACTTCCCACATGGCATAAAATAACACTTAGGTGCTAAGCCCTTTCTCTGCTCTTGGATCTTTGGATTTACCTTGACCATGTGCCACTCAATGTTTGAAGCTCCTAAGAAGCGTAACTTTTTCAAATGTGCATTTACACAGGAGTTACAAAACTTTGAGCTCTGATATTCTCCATAGCACTATTGGCTTAAGGGGGCTCAGACCCAGGTTCAGAGTTAGCTTCACTAACCAATAAAACCCTACACTACTAGCCCTTTTAGAAACAACCCGTGTAGCGTAGGCTACAGTCTCACCCGAGGCAGTATTAGGGGATGCTAGAACGAGGTTTATGCATCCAAAGGACTATGTGATGTGTTTATGTTACCCTTAGCGCTTTATTTTGACCTTCGCAAACCCTAACCCTCAAAAACCAGAAATTACAGTAATTCACTGATAACAGATTTAAAATCTTCACCGGTTGTCCTAAACATTCATAAAAACATGTAAAAAAATATATCTACTGCTTTTGCGCATGTATAAAGTATTTTTCACTAAAAATGTAGTAAGCAGAGCGAACATAGAATAAATTCAGAAGTAAAGAATAACACATAGATGCACAGGTAATGCTCCAAAACAACCTTTATTATGCTAAGATCTTACGAAGGTCTCCATGCACACAGCTACAGGAGCCTTCCCCTTCACTGAAGTGTAGAAAACTGACTTTTCTCACTTAGATCATTCACACATAGATTGATTATGGATATATCTCATGACTCTCTACGACTCCCTTTTATATCATTCTCAATTATAATACCATGGTCCGCGAACCATGGGTGGGAACAAAATAAATTAAATCCTAAATAAACTAAGGGGCCTTGACCTTCCTAAAGCCCCTTTGACTCCTATCGACCTACATTCTTTGCTCCTCAAAATGTGGAGAATTTACAATAATAACATTTTTTTTACAAAACTGACCCCAAGGGACTATGTCCCAATAGGCCCCCAACACAAAGTTGTGACTCGTACCGAGCCACTCTATTGGTTTTACCTCGATATTTACCTGCAAAATGTTGAACCCTGTCTTTGTTGGGCATGGAATCCCCCCCAAGGCATTTTTTGGGGATTAAAGCCCAAGTTTTGACCAAATCCTTTGTAAAAGCTACGTGAATTGTGGGCGCGAAGCACGAAATCATAATAGAGTCACAAGGTTGTCCGCCCTAGTTTTTGTAATATAATGTCAGCTTGATAGACCTACCCATGGTCTATGGACCATTGGATTGTATAAATAGAGTGAGGCTCTAAGTGTATAGAAAACCTAATGAAGGAATGAGAATGGAAGCATGATGAGTCTAAGAGATTGAGTCAAAGTGTAAAGTGTGTCTTTGGGTCGTAGAGTAGGAGAAGGCTCTACAGCTAAGTGCACAGAAGCCTAGTAGTCCGTAGCTAAGTGCGTAGACCCCTGCAGCTGAGTGCATAGGGAAGGTCGAGTCTATAATTGTTGGAAGAATTAATAAAGAGAAGTTTACCATATTTTTGTGTATCTTTTCCTATTTTAATGTATGATTGGGTATAAATTGCAAGTGTATTGTTTATTTGTTGTGTGAACTCTTATGAATGTGTTGTATAACTAAATATAACGTAATACATCTAGTAGCGTGAAGATAATTGACTAGGCATAGGAAGATAAGTAAGATATCAGGTGTGACTTAGGCGAATATCGTAGAACATTGCTCCAGCAGCGCGAAAGCCCCACAACCCCTGGTTAGGGCTACACGAAGGCAAGTATATCAGGGCACAAAGTCCTGGGAAGTGTGCAAAGCAACCCGCATGCAGGGATGAATAGTTGGACCAATCAAGCGTCTCAAACATCTCAAGGGTGTGGAAACCTGGTTCCAACACCCTCCCATACCACTTCTGGTGAGACCTTAGTCCACACTCCGCAAACTATTACTGAAAGGGCTAGTAATATAGGGATTTGTTTGGCTAATCAACTCTGAACCTGGGTCAAGCCCCAAAAAGCCAACAAATGGTTCCATTGCTGGGACCGAGATCTACATAGAGATGTCTGATGTCACATCACTAGAATCCAACAAAAAAGGGAATTGAATATTGGTTGGACAGAAATATTCACGAGTTTGTGACGTTGGAAAATAGGAATCTGCAACTATCAAAGGAGTGGTTAGACTGCTACTTATACACAAAAATCCATGAAATTTTCTTCGCATATTTTCCTATTGAGCTATATGAGTGGATCGCGAAGCTAGCAGATAGCCAAGGAAGGTGTAAACTCAACAAACCTATTGTCTGGACTCCAGAATTGGTGTGCAAATTGGAAGCATCGGAGGATAAGATTGTGTGCGTTGTCGATCACTTGCTTGATCAAATCATAGGAGGATTCATCACTAAATTCGTGGTAGATACTTCAGGCGGTTATAGTGAAGTAGAACGGCGCTTCCTCAAAGGACCGCGAGGTAAGTATGTTAAATCTTTGAACACTTGGATTAAAATGCTACTATGTGAAAAATAGGTTATGCGAATAAATTGATGTTTGGGGCTACACAAAGTGGGAGAATCTACAAAAATGAAGGTAGCACAGAACTAAAGACTATCCCCTTTATTTCACCTCCGCGATGGGTGAAGAAGAGCTCGCGAAGGTCTCACCAAGAAGTGCGATCAATCTGATAAGGCAGAGAATTCTGCGCATACCACCCCCACCCACACCACCACCAATTTCACTGTCTTCACCCCCATCCTTGCCTATACAACCACCGCGAAGTAGTATGGCGAGTGCGATCAAGCTACCAGTGTTCAAGGGAGTAGGGAATGAAGATTCAGACTAGTTTTGGTTCATGATAAAAGTTGTATGGGAAGCACAAGGAGTCACAGATGAAAATATAAAGAAGGAAATGTTGGTTAGTGCTCTACAAGATCGCGCGCTGACCTGGTACATTAAGCATTCCAATGATAATCTAAATGTGGGGATCGCGGATATCCAAATTGCGCTAAACAAAGAATTTAGCAGGCCAAAGTTAGAGGCACAGTCGATCATTGGGTTCAAGGAAATCACAATGCTACTAGGCGAGACCCCTTGGGAGTTGGATCAAAGACTGAAGTGCACAATTCATGAAGCTAACATGACATTAACATATGGACAACACCGTGAATGGTTTGTAGCATCGTTAATGCTGCATCTATGGAACACGTAGTCACTACAGAGGCTAACCACTCAGGCCGAGGCTTTGGAGGTCGCGATGAGATTACACGAGACCCCGATATAAGATCCCAACCTTGGAGTTCAGCAAATTCATGCGCAGTTGAAAAGATTGTGCCTTGAGATGTAGAGTTTGAAATAAGATAGGACAACTTGCCTAGAGATGTGCGATGAGGTATGGTGTGTAAAGTGCAAGGGCCAGGGGCACGACAAGGACCACTGCCCGGTGTTCGTGAATTACCTTGTAGGAGGAGGGCCAATGCCATTGAGACAGGAGGCACAAGTAGGACCAAGCGCAATGCCCCCACTATGGTACGTGATTTTTCAAATAGGAGGAAAACATGCTACAGATAACTACCATTTATTGCAGAAGTATACGCAAAATTCACAGTAGTTGTTCTATAATTTCTGCAGGTCAGTGGGACATGATGAGTACACCTGTAGAAGTTATGAGCTAATGATGGATCAAACTCCTACCTACAGAGTTCAGGCCAAAACGCGACCCCTTGATCAGAACACAAGGATGGCTCGCAATGGATTTCAAGGGCCCGAATGAGGCTGAGGAGGAGGGGTACCAAGAAGAGGTCACAAAC
This sequence comes from Pinus tabuliformis, assembly GCA_031772625.1. Classification (NCBI taxonomy): domain Eukaryota; kingdom Viridiplantae; phylum Streptophyta; class Pinopsida; order Pinales; family Pinaceae; genus Pinus; species Pinus tabuliformis. Next base: position 718,338,817 of record CM062811.1, read on the forward strand.
AGCTGATATGTTACAATTGCGAAGGGCTAGGGCATTATGCCTGTGATTGTACGAATTTGACACGACCATCATGCTTGTATTGTACGTTGTTTGATCATGAGATGGAGGATTGTCCCACACTGATAGCAAGGTTGCATGATAAAGGAACACTCCAACCTCCCCGACCCAGAACCTATAAATGATGAGGTCCAAGCCATGCGAGGAAGACCCTAATGTAAATATTGTGCTCCAGAGTGGAATTACGACTGGGGATGACAAAGGAAAGTAGCCTAAAGAAAGTTCTTGGGTTCGCAAGGCTCCAACAAAGGAACCAAAATTTTATTTGGAGCGCGCTAAGGAAACCTTCATGGAAGCCAAGCAGAGCTTCGCTGAGGCCTCCACCTCAGGAAGTAAAGATAGACCAGAGCTAGAAATGGACCCATCGATTCTCACTACATTCTTGGAGACATGCATGAAGCTGTTGTGTGACAGCAGGGCTGTAAAGGGGCTACAAGAACTCATAAATAAATGGGCTAGCACCGCGCCAGGAGAACCGCGCGTAGTCCAGAAGCTCGAAAAGCACACAACACGAATGGGAAGGGAGATGAGATTGACAACACAGAATCAACATAAAAAATTGGTTTAATAATCGACATTAAAAATCAACCAGTAAGAAAACAAGGTGTGAAAAAGTCTCAAGCAAATCAATAAGACGGTTGTGGATGAACCTTGAACAGACAAGTAACCCAAGAAAATGGTTTCTCGACGAAACTTCTAAAGGGCTAGGTCACATGGTCTAAAAACACAAGACTCACTCAATGAAATCAAAGAGACAGTTCCCCTAACCAAAAGCAATTAAAACAAGCTAATGAGAGACAAGAAACAACAGGGGATAAGCAAGATTGATGAATTCAGGAGGTAAAGTTATAAAAAAAAAAAATTAGGAATCGTCGCAAGTTGTACACTGACAACTAGAGATGGCATTGCTAGTTTAGGTACCATCACTAGTGATGGACAGACAACTAGAGATGTCGTCGCAAATTTTACACAGAACACCCGAGATGATCGCGGAAAAACACATATTTTCCGCGATGATGCGATTTCAAGAGTCGTCGTGGGAATTAAGCTAGCAACCCAAGATCATTGTGGGTAAAAATCTACAAAGTGGCATTGACATCGCGACTGCTAGGCTTTTTTTTGCGATGATGCAAAAAATAATCACAAATGAACAAAAACTCCCAAACCAAAACTAGTCAACCCTTCAATCAAATAGAGGTATTTCCCAGATCAACCCAGGAAACTCAAAAGACTGATAATTAATCCCCAAACTTCAAAAGAGGCCAAAATCAAAATCAAAACAAGAGAAAACAAGAACAAACAAGGCCAAAATCTCCAGTGGAGTCACCAATTTGTGATGCAGGAAAGTGTTCCCTCTGCGGACAGAGGCAACCCCTCTAGCCCTAGAGTGGGTCTAGTCACAAACAAGGACAGATCAATAACAGATTTCCTTAAACAGTCATAGTTGGAGGCCTACCTCAACCGGTGGTCGATGGAGTTCCGTTGCACTGCTCCAGCTTCCGCTTCCTTCTCCTAATGAGTGATCAACCTGAAACAATGCAAAGGAAATACAACAAAGCACGTAACCGGAACAACAATGATCTATTTACTCACAAAGTCAAGAAGTCATGAGATATAAAGTACATTACATACAAGACATAGGAAAACATCATTGATTGCATTAATTATGAAATAAGAGTAAGCTTACAACCAAAGTCTTGACGTCACAAGCCTTCTCAAAAGGGTCCAGCCAGCATGTTCCTCAAGCATTCACTCTTGAAGGTGGATCTCCCAATACACAAGTCTCTATCACTCACAAGTTCTACACAAGATTAAAGCACTTCACAACCTTCCTCAAGCTATCAAAAATCCCACACTTGTCACACTCACACCAACTATCTAGCAAACTCACAAGCACTAACAGTACTATCAACAATCACTCCAAAGACTAAGAATTCCAAACTAGCAGCACATAGCAATGGTGAGAGTTTAAATAGGAGAAGTAGTCTCCATGAAAGGTGGGAGGATGAGCTTATCTCCAAGGAAGGTAGCACAAATGACGGAACAACCACGCCAGAGAAAGGAGGGTGACATAAACTAGGCCAAAAACCAGGTCTGGAGTCATCTGGAAGGCCGATTGTTGGAACAAATTCGCCTAATCTGGATCATCGCGGGCACATAACTGGCCTTCCGCGCTGACATCGCTATTGAATAGCGTATCTAGTCATCTCATTGTGGAAGAGTACAAGCAACAGTTGCGCTGGCATGTAAAATCGGACCATTGTGGGAATCACGTGTACTTCCGCGATGGCAGCGCTTCTGGACTATTTTGGAGCACCCTTCAGCATGTTTATTTAGCCAACAGATGCAATGAGGCAGAAACCTTTGGAAAAGTGGGTCATTTGGCAACATCAGAGAGAATTTGTCTAATATTAGCATGTATGACTTGGACACATGACATAGTAGGAAGACTGGAGTGAAGACAGTGACAAATTACTGTGTAACAGATGCCCCCTAAAGTATGAAGCCCGAGAGAGTGGGAGGGGTGAAATGCTTTACGGAACTGACTGAATTGGAACACCATCTGGAAGAACCTGCATGCAAGTACAACTGATATCTCTGATAATGAATTACATGTAGTCTAGGCATGGGTGCAGCCATCCAAAAGACATATGAGATAGTTTTGTGGTATGGACACAGCCATCCAGATAATGAGACCATGATGATGATAAAGGTATGGTCGCAGCCATCCATGAAGACTCAGGTATGGTCGTAGCCATCCATCAGTGAGCCATGTATTCATAAACCAATCCACGCAGCCCGAACATGTGTAATCTAAGTTCAGGGTCTTGAACCCATCCGATCATAGTACAAATCCTAACATGCGAATAGATGTGCTGAGGTTGAGCATGACAGAAGATCTCTTGATTACTGGTCAATAATGAAAACCATTAACAAGCACGAGAGAAACCACCAATAATGCCAATGGCTCTCAAGGTATTGTCTAGCACAATCCATGAAGTGTGAAAAAGGAGCTGAAGTCGAACATTCGTGGAATCACCCAATCGACGACCAATGATGAAAGTCGACCATCAGGTGCGAAGAACTTTCCATTGAGGCATGCAAGCTCCAAGGTACCAAAGGGGATCTCTAGTTCAATCCCCTAGATAATGAGCTGATGTCGAGAGGAGACAACCCATCGCAGGAGGGCCATAATGTTTCCCCCATCAATGACATGAGATAAGGAACAAGTGGTAGATGGCGAAAACAGTATCGGAGGAAAAGATGAGGGTGTAAACTGTAGAAGGATTATACTCTTGAACTTGTCAGTGACACGACTCCGGAGGGGGGTGGCAGCATTCAGGCACCAAGGGATCAGAGGCTCAATGGAGACGGCATGAATCAAATGGAATGAGGCTAGAATGATAACCCAAACCCATGGAAGGCCAAATGACAATGTATGGATGTCCCAACCCAACAAGAAGCAAAAGTGTCGATTTTCAAGAGTGACTAGCTGCCATAGACAATCAATGATAAACCTGTTGTTGAGTCAAACCTAGTAATAGTTTAACGAGCCCTAGGAAGGAGAAGCTCGAGTCTCGTCATGGTGATGAGTCCAATGTCATCAAGGTTTAACAAGTTTGACATAGGTAAAACTCGGAGTCTTTTTTATGTTTAGAGAGTTTTAAAAAGACACAGAAAAGAAAACTCCAGAGGGGGTCCTTTTTCATAAATTTGTGTCTCTCGAGCCCGAAAAAGTATAAAACGATACTCAAAAGAACCGATCGACCATTACGATTGGGGAGTACTTTTCGTAACTGGTGACTTTGACCCAAAAAAGTAAAAAAGCGGTTGGAAGCACATCATTTCATAACCAGTAACGAGCTTGAAATGACAAAAACCCAACAATCTTTTCGTTTTTACACGGTCGAAAAAGAGCTTAAAGGCGACCGCCTCTCATTTATTTTAACGAGTCAAGAGGGAAAACTCGGCAATATTTTTGTCTTTAAATGGTCAGGAAAGAGCTAAAAGTAGACCTCCATTTTTATTTTATTTAATGAGTCAAAAAGCGAAAAATACTCGGCAATCTTTTCATCTTTTACGAGTCAGAAAAGAGCTTAAAGGAGACTTGTCCTAGAGGAACGAGTGGTATAAAGGGTAGCAACTGGTTCCGACAATGGTGGAACTGCTCAAAACATGTAATGGTCAAGATGCTGGCTAAGAAAACCACTGATCGTTGCAGTTCCTCAGGAAAGGATAAACAATCAAGTGAAAGCATATGATCAGCTAAAGAGATGGTGGCGATGGAATGAAACAACCAAGGCTCATCTAGCAAAATTTAGTGGATAAATGGAAATCACGAGATGTAAATTGGCTATGGGTTCATTTTTACACAAGATTGAACCATGGAGAACTTTGCTTGGATTTGGTTTCATGTTTACACAAGCTTGAAATGAAAAAACTATGCTTGTTATAAGTTCACATGCCCCTAGCATAATGACGCAAATCGAGGTACATGCCCCCCAAGCTTCATTGCATTCAACGAAGTCGATGGAATGAAGGTTCACTTGCAAGATCTTGGAAAGACTCGACTTGGATTTTACGAGATCTTAATCAAAGACTCGATTTGGAAAGGGAGTTGTTTCATTTTGTAATGAGGTTGACACAGTAAAAGAATTATCCTCATAACCCTTGTTTCATTTTTTAATGGGCTTGACACAAGATCAGGAACTATGCTTGACACTACTTGTTTCATTTTTTAATGAGGTTGAGACAGGAACAAACTATCCTTGTCCACCTTGTTTCGTTTTTTAACGAGGTCAACACAAGATCAAGAACTATCCTCATCAATCTATTCATGGGCAGATTGAGAACATGGCTCCCAAGAGGTCTTCGCGGGATGGAAGAAACGTACTCTGGGAGGAATACATGTCAAGATGCACCAATGACAAATTGGGTTCCAATGCCTCCAGTACATGATGTACGAGACCATCTACATGATCAGCAACAGATGCGGAGACAGAACGGGTAGCCACATAATTGACCTGTGGCAAAGAAGGCACTGCTTGTGAGTAGGAACCAAGAGGGGATGACTGTTGCGCAGGAGGCACCGGGGGACTAAAGAACGATAATTGATCTATAGTCACTATTCTTCCCTCATGTGGAAAACAAGCCACATGGAAAAGTGAAGAAACGAGGGCCCCCATGGCATAAATATAGTCATGGCCAAAGAGAAGATTGAAATTCGCACCTTGGACAACCATGACGTCTATATAGATGGTTTTGCCCCCCAAAGTAATAGGAAACTTTGGGAGGATCCCTATAGATTGACAGGGTTCTTCGTCGAATGCCAACATATTCTATGTGACCAGCACAAGCTGTGGGGAACCCAAAGCTTACCAAGTAGTGGAAGGCATAAGACTAACAGACGCACCCTCATCCAAGACAGTGCCAGGTACTGCCTTATCATAGGCATGTATTGTAATCTCGAAAGGCACATAGGATGGAAGGTGGAAAGTAGTCAAGTGACTCCAATCGAAAGTGACGACCAAACTATTTAGTGGGGGAATTGTATGATTGCCCCCGTGCCCCCCAGGAACCGGAGAAGGACTCCCTAGATCAGCTGGGATAGGAGAGTTGTTTCCAGACTCTGGAGAATCTGATGAGACGAGAAGAACATGAGCATTATACTCTTCCAAGACAGAGTGATCAACAAGTGGTGAACCCAAGTCGACACTCTTTCCGACCAATGGTTGGTCTGGAATAGGCTTAGCATAGCCAGGCTCGGAAGGAGGAGGACAGACAAGAGAAGAATCTAAGTCAATCTCTTTGTCAATCGGGAGAGGGTCTGAAGAGAGCCTCTTATAACCAATGGGAAGTTGAGGTGAAGAAGCTGTATGACTTTCCAAAATGGTGGAAGCTTTATCCATGAGTGGACAAAGGTGAAGGGGATGGTTGCCTTCACATAGCCTATAGGGGAATCGAATCTTCCCTTTCTTCTTACCATTGCCAGTTGATAGGGTGGCATCGTCATGAGCTTCAGAGGACGATGAGGGATGGGCCGGATCGTGAGACCATACTTCTAGGATCTTAGGAATGCCAGGACAATCACGAAGAAGATGGTCACCCTTGCACAATTTACAAGGAAACTTAACCTTCCGCGGAGGAGTAGAAGGTGTTCCGACTTGAGATGTACTCGGAGCAGTAGCTGCACAGGTGGCCTTGGATTTATCGGACTTCTTCTTCTTCTTCATCATCTTCTTCTTCTTCTTAGTCTCCTAGTTACTTAATGTGAAACTTTCACCAGGCGAAGGAGGAGAGGAGGAGGAGGAAATAGGGGAAGAAGGCATAGGCTCAACCTTGGAATCAACATGTCTTGGTTCGGACAAAGGAGGCAGTGGAATAGGAGTCATGATGCTCAGGACCACCGAGGCTAAAAATAACCATACGGGCAAATCAATGGTTAACACAGGCAAAGACAATGTTTCCATATACGGAGCACCGGCATTTCCAAAAGAAGGAAATGGACTAGGATTCCCATCTGGGGAAAGACCTTGGCCGGTAGACTCAGGGAATGTTGCCATCAGGAATGAGCCTGAAAACACTCGAACTGTAATGAAGAACTCTAACTATTACCAGGAATATTTCGTGGGCAGTAAATTTTATGACATGGGAACAAAACTTGACCTTTTCATGTTTCAAGAGTCGAGAAAAGGACGAAAAGGTGACTCTATCTCTTTCGAGGTTTAATGAGCCTGAAAGGACAAGTGCTCAGATGGACCTTTTCTTTTAGGGAGTCCGAAAAGGAACGAAAGTGACTACTCTGGAGAACTAGGCAAAAGGTTTACCAGACAAATCCGTAAAACTACATATACACCTTGGTAGTCATATGAAAACCAAGGACTTTCTGTACGGCAGCCAATCTTCCCGAATGCTGTGTTCGGTGCGTTACGGCTTGTAAGGCGACAGACACGGCTTCCTATGGATAAAGGATGATAACCTAGTGGGGTCTTCGAACATATACTCAACAGTACATGGGAGAACAATTCCGTGCTAGACCACTATTGAGTCACAGAAGGAGGAATCACCCAACCTTGAGTGGAAACAAAAGTGGCTAGGTTTAATGATGCTGGAGCACATCTCTAGCTTAGACCTCTAAATGTGTGTGTTATGTTCCAATGCATTGTTAGATTTATTCAATTCATTTTAGAGTTGATCTTGGATTATGTTTCAGTTTCCAGGCCCTACCATATGTATATCAAAAACCTAGGATGTAGCTAGAATGAGTAAAGCATCTTTCATTTCGATGAACACCTACTTATAGAAAGGTAGAGAGTTCATTCCCAAACCAAGACAAGTAAATGCAAACACTAATAAACACAATGCATCAATACACTAATCTCACGATGCATCGATACTACTAATGAAAGATTTAAAATTTGCTTTCCAATTTCTCAAACATGAAAATTCGTAATGCAAATGTACTTTCACTTTCGTATGCTAAATGAATGCAAACTTTTTTTTTTTTTTTTTTTTTGTGAATTCAAAGAGACAAACAAGCAAGTGTGAACTGATCGATCCAAACAATTGTGATCTATGCTTGGTAGTGAAGAAATCGAATCAACATAAAAAATTGGTTCAATAATCGACACTAAAAATCAACCAGCAAGAAAACAAGCAGTGAAAAAGCCTCAAGCAAATCAATAAGACGGTTGTGGATGAACCTTGAACAGACAAGTAACCCAAGCAAACGGTTTCTCGACGAAACTTCTAAAGGGCTAGGTCACATGGTCTAAAAACACAAGACTCACTCAATGAAATCAAAGAGACAGTGCCCCTAACCAAAAGCAATTAAAACAAGCTAATGAGAGACAAGAAACAATAGGGGATAAGCAAGATTGATGAATTCAGGAGGTAAAGTTATAAAAACAACTTTTCAAGAATCATCGCAAGTTGTACACTGACAACTAGAGATGTCATCTCTAGTTTAGGTACCATTGCTGGTGATGGACAGACAACTAGAGATGTCATCACAAATTTTACACAGACAACCCGAGATGATCGTGGAAAAACACCTATTTTCCACGATGATGTGATTTCAAGAGTCGTCGTGGGAATTAAGCTAGCAACCCAAGATCATCGTAGGTAAAAAGCTACAAAGTGGCGATGACATCGCGACTGTTAGGCTTTTTTCCACGATGATGCAAAAAATAATCACAAATGAACAAAAACTCCCAAACCAAAACCAGTCAACCCTTCAATCAAATAGAGGTATTTCCCAGATCAACCCAGTGTTACAGGGAAAAGTCTCTATATAGAACTGCTCTATCCCACTAAGGTGTGACAATTGCCTTAGAAAAAAACAGAGTAATGCTACTTTTGTTTTTCCTTTATGAATTATAGATACAGAGGAACAGAAAGACCAACCTCTATCTTGCGCTAATCTCCAGATTTGATTCCTCTCTTCCTTGATAGTCTTTCGCTACTTGTTCCCTTGCATGCCCAGCTTCACAAAGTACCTGTAAGATCACAGTAGCATAGTATTATACAAAGACATGGATCTATAATCATAAACAATCTAGGATCAGATGTAAATTGACCATACAAATGCAGCAAACATCAATGACACAAGAGTATAGAGGAAAACTAGAATAGCTTTTATTGATAAACAAGAAAGAGCCAAGAGGAGTTACAACCAGTTGTTCTGACCCAGCATCAACCTCTCAGCAAGGAAGCCCCTCTTCACCTCATACAAAGCTTAGATCACCCAACAATCTAATGTTTGTCTCAAGAAACCAACAAAAATTCCTTACAATATGCAAAATTCCGGCCTCTGGATCTCTGGGATGAGGGATCCATATATAGATATCTGTAATGGAGATGAGTCAGCTTATGATTTGATTAGTTTCTTCCCTCTGAGAGTTCTTGCTTCCACTTGGAGATTGATGATCTCTTACTCATCCTTGGTCGAATTCAGAGAGGCAAGTGTCACAGGAGAAGTTTCTGGAAGCTTCCATTGCCTCTCCACCTCGCGGAATATCACTGCCATTTGTCATTTCTCGCCCATCGCACCCCATAGAAGGGATTTTTGAAATGCAACGCACCCACACAGTGTATTTGGGTGAGATGCAACACACTTGGCCAGTGGAGCAGCTGAAATGATCCTGTTTTGACCAATTCTTAGTAGTTTTTCATGGAGAACTTCTGGGAGAAGCTGTAATCTATTGACTTTGTTCCTTTAGGGGTTAGAACAACACTTTTAGGGACTTAGGAGCCCTTGGTTTATGGACATTTCATGCTTGGGGTTGTAGTGCCCTAAAATGTCTATAACAGTTGCCCCCTAAAGCATGAGGTCGTTAATCTTTTGATGTCGGGTGAAATGCTTTATTATGAGGATCCGAAATTCTTTCAAGCTGGGAGGAGACCTGTAATAAGATACAATACAATACATTATCTTCATAATATTTTCATGATCTAGCTGAGGCGTGCATTCCCATGCTCAGCTTTATAAATTCATTTTCATGTACATAGGACAGACAATCGTCTAAGTGTAGACTGATGATTCTGGTAGAGCCATCATCCCTTTGATTGGATGATTATCTGTGCAGCAATGATGTACATTTGATGTCTTTATTTTCTTGAATATATATCGCAGCCCAGATGGATGAAACTAGATCCGGGGTTTTCAATCTCATTCGATCTTCACTCGAAGTACAAGTCGGTCCATGTGAAAGATGTTCTGGAGTCGAACATGGAAAGACATCGCCTGATTACCAGCCAATGATGTAAGCTGTTAACAGGCATGAGAGGAATCACCGATAATGATAATGACCCTCAAGGTACTGCAGTACAATTCACGTGGTGTGAATAAATGAATTGGCGTCGAACACCACGCAAAATCTTTTGGTCGAAGGTCATTGATGTAAACCTGTCGCCGGAAGTGAGAAACTTGCCATTGAGGCATGCAAGCTTCAAAGTACTGAATGGGGTGTTCCTAGATCAACTTCTTGGATAATGAGCTGATGTCGACAGGAAGTGATCCGTCATAGGAGGGCCTTAATGAATCCCACATCAATGAGATGGAACGGAGCAAATGATTTCAATGGAGGTGAAAACAATCTGGTGATATAAGGTTCAGGGTGGCGGTCATGAAAGAATGGAGTATAAATGTATTGTAGTGGGTGAGACATAGGTGAATTCTCTGAATGACTTCTCTTGAACATATCGGCGACACTGACATGATGGATTGGTAGCATTACCCCAAATGTGGATGGTGTGATGGGACCATGGTGATGTGACCAGTGAATGAAACAACCCAACCCGATTTGGATGCGTAGTGAAAGTGTCATGTTCAAGAGCGACTTGCTACCAACAAAGTTTCTTCAAGTTTTCTTCCCAATTTTCCCCAGTCATTGCTGACCAGTACCTCTTTATTTTTATCAAGCTTGAGGAGGATAACATATGCTTGTTCTATAATTTTCCCTTCGGGAAAACCCATCGCTATGTTTTAACGAGCCTAGCGATAGTGAAACTCGTTCTCGTCTATAGACAAGTTTGTTGCTATTAAAATTTTAACGAGTTTAACGATAAATATAACTCGGTCCTTTTCAATTTTAGAGAGTCTGAAAAGGAACGTAAAGGAAACTCCAAAATTCCTTTTTCGTCATCTAATCCCTTAAGTCCGAAAAAGTATAAAACAATACAGAAGGGATGAATTTTCGATACTTTTAATGAGCCGAACAAAACAAGAGCTCGATCTTTTTGTGTAATAATCTCTCAGGTCCAAAAAGATTAAAATTTAGAGAGATAGCACTTCCGATCCCTTTAACGAGCTGGAGAGGCCAATGGCTCGACAATCTTTTCATATTTTACGAGTCAGTTGAAAAGAGCTTAAAGGAGACTCGTCTTTTGAGGAACGAGTGATAAAATGGGTAGCAACTGATTCCAGGTAAAGTTTGGAATTTTCCAATCACGGTAGTGTTACAAGGATGGCTAGTGAGATCACTCTTCGCAGCTGTTCCTCAAAATGGGTAAACAATCAAATGGAAGTGAATGATCGGCCAATGTAAAAGTGGAGGTGATGGTGCAAACACGACCAAGGCTTTAATGGCTGAAGTACTACATTCACGATGGTTATTTACCGGAAATTGGCTCATTTTTTAATGAGCTTAAACTCTGGGGGAACATGTGCTCATTGCTTATGTTTATTTTTTAACGAGCATGAAGTCCGCACTAAAACTGCTCGATTAATCCAGTCGTGTGATAAGAATGTCTCATATATAAAAACAACAACTTTTAGAGTTTTGCCCCACATCCTTTCTTTATGCAAGTTAGGAAACGACCAATCCAAAAAATAGATAAATGATCGCTCTTTGCTTGCATGCCAAAAGGTTTGCATGCCCCCAGGTTTAAAACAACATTTCAAGGTTACCTCTTCTTCTTTCCTTTAAAACATTTGTTTTACCGGGAGAGGCCTACCTCTTACAGGTCACCCAAAGATTGTTCTATTCACAGCGCAAACAAAACACTTCTTCGGCGATGTTTATCGAAATAAACAAAGGTGAGTGATAATGCCTGCCAACACACATAACTTTGACAAGAGAATCTTATTCCAGTCCAACTCCCTCTTCCAATCACGGACGGGAGTACGGAGGTCATATACTCCCACGAAAACCTACCCTATACCTAAAGTTTTCCTGCCAAAGCAGACCAGGGTGCATGCCCCCTAGGTTTCAGTCATGTCTCCCCAATCACTCGCGCTCATCGGGTGGATGGACTGGAGATTGAGACATTTCTTACATGAAAAGACCATTCAGGGATGGTATATGACTATTTGCTATGTGTGAACCGGGGAATGAAAGTTGGTCTACGAGCTTTACCACTCTTCCTTTGTGCGGAAAACACATTACTCTAAAGAGTGAGGAGACAATCGCTCCCATGCAATAAATATAGTCTCGTCTAAGGAGTAGATTATAATCCAGGGGTCCTTGAACTACCATTACGTTTATTTGAACGGTTTTCCCTCTCAATGTTATGGGCACATTGGGAAGGATCCCTAATGGTCAACTGGTTCCTTTATCAAAGCCTGTTAGATTTCTCATCTCAGGCAAAAGCGATGGTGAAACAAGCGCTTTCCAAGCAGTTGAGGAAAGGATACTCACAGAAGCCCCTTCATCTATGATGGTACCAGCCATAACCATTCTATATATTTGAACAATAATTCGGAATGGTACACTAGCTGGTAAACGGGGTCTACCTAGTTGATTCCAGTCGAAGAAGACAACTAGGTTGCTTGGAGGTGGGACCGAATAGATGGACGGGTACGACTCTGATGAACTTCCTTCCTGTGGTAAAGGAACGGGTAAATTGCCCCCATGTTCATTGGAGTCTGTGCTTATGAAAAGAATTTGGACGCTGTCATCCTTGTTCTCTTCGGTGACTGTATCATCTGAAGATGTAACCTCTGAAGGCAAGACCGGGTCAACTGCCGCCTCGACCTTTTGACTTTTGTCTGGTATGGGTTCAGATGGTTTGTCTTCAATGATAGATGCTTCAACTGACCACCTGAGCGGGCCAGCCGGATTTTCAACTAGTGACGGACTCGGCAAGAGTTTTTTATATCCAGGAGGAAGTTGTAACGGTGAAACCGGACGATCATCCAAAACTCTTTTAGCCTCATCTAAGAAGGGACAGCGGTGGACGACATGATCGCCTTTGCACAGTTTACAAGGAAATCTATATTTTCCTTTTTGTCCTGGGGCTTCACTTTCACGAGTCGACGGTGTGTTTTCAACATGATCATTAGAGGTTGACGACACCGGGTTGTGCAAACGAGGAGACCAGTCCCTTAAGATCCGAGGGATGCAAGGACAATCTCTATGATAGTGGTCTCCTTTGCAAATGACACATGGCGATTTAGGCCTAGTCGGTGCAGTGTGTGGATTTTCGCTAGACGACGCTCGTTTGCCCTCATTCGCTTTTGGCTCCTTCTTCTTCTTCTCTTTCTTCTTCTTTTCCTTCTTCTTCTCAGGTACTTGACTTTTGGCTTTACTAGCCCCACCAAGCGAAGAGGAAGGAGGAGAGGAAGAATTGGAGGAAGTAGAAGGTTGGTGGATAACTTTGGAATCGTCTAGTTGTTGACTCGATTGTTCAGGAATTGCGGTGTTCTGAACGACAGAGGTTGAGAAGAGCCATACAGGCAAGCCGATTATCTGTCTTGGAAGCAACAATGTGGCCATATGGGGTGCACCAACATCTCCCCAAGAGGAGAAGGGACTAGGATTTCCTCCAAGGGGAATTCCTTGGTTGGTGGATTCCATTTTCTCAACCCAAGATCAACGTAGGAAAGGGTAACGAATATTCCATTTAAAATAAATTTTAGACGCTTTGACACAACTTGTTTTCTCAATTTTTAAGAGTCGAGAAAAAACAAAAGATGACTCTAGTCTCCTTCGATTTTTAATGAGCCTGAAGTGACAAGTGCTCAGATGGACCTTTTCTGTTAAAGAGTTTGAAAAGGAACGAAAGGGACTGCTCTGGAAATCTAGGTAGAGGGATCACTAAACCAATCGCAAAAATGCAGAATACTTTTTACGGTATGGCAGTCAATCTTCCCGAATGCTGTGTTCAGTGCATTGCGATCGATAGGGCGGCAGACACGGCTTCTTATGGATAAAGGATTAAGCCTATTGGGGTCTCCCAAAATATACTCGATGGTACGTGGGAGCACAAGTCCATACTGGAACTTATTGTCTCAAAGTGGAGGAATCACCCAACCATCAGTGAGAACAACAGTTACCAGGCTTTACGACGCCAGAATACGTCTCTAGCCTAGACTTCTAAATGTTGTGCGTTAAGTTCCAAAGCGTTGTTAGATTCATTGAATTTATTTTATAGTTGATCTTGTTTATGAAGTTTGCCTTTCAGGTTCACCGCGAGACGTAGATGTAATTCCTAAAATGCAATCTAAGATGATAAACAATCTTTTTATCTTCTTTGTGCAATGAAAATCCTAGCTACTAAGGAAAGAAAGACAGAATCTTTTCACAAAGAGCAAAGAGCACACTCTAAATGCAATTTCCTAAATCAAACCAATCAGACTGTCTATATGCAAATGCACATGCATGTATTTGTTTTTGACTTTCTTAGTATATGAATGATAAAAATAAAGTTGATGCACAAATCTGAATTTCTTTTCAAGCGACAAATATCAACAAGTTTCTTTTCGAAATCAAAAAATGGAGACGATCACAACACCTTACGATTTTGAAATGAATACTTGTTTTTGACACTAGAAAATTACAAATTCAGACCAAAAAACAATAGTAACAGGATAATCTACCATCAACAGCAATCAAACTCTTTCCTACAATTGAAATCGACACTTGCGACAGTTTCAAATCAAAGGACGACAGTACGATTACACTACTTTTGCAAAGGAGAACTGAAAATGACTCAACAAACACACAAAAAACATTTACAGTTCTTTTGTACAAAGGAGGTGGAATAACAGCAAGGAAAAGGGGTTTCAAACAGACATATACTGATCACAGGCAGCAAAATTCAAGAATAGAACTAGAAAGAATGAATCACAGAAACCAAAACTGCACAAAGCCTAGTCTGATCAGCGCACCTGTAACACAGGGAATTTGAAATGCAGCGCACTTTCTCCACTCGGGAAGTGCGCTGAAGTTCAGATTCTCTGAACAGTACCTATGCTGGGTCAGAAACGAGACTCTGTTTGGGTTCCGGGTCACAGTTTGCAGTTCAGTTCATGGGTTTTGGCCGAGCAAAAGGTAACCAGTAATGCAACAATCAGGGGTAGATCTAAGGAGGATCTAAGAGCTATCACAAGGGCAATCAGAGAGTTTGTGAATCAGTTGTTTAAATCATAAAAATATCCTGTAGATTGATTGGAGTAGCATTTATCTACTTTGCATTTCATGTGGCAAATGCAGTTCGAATGCTACCTGTAAGTTTATGAAATAGACAACAAGGAAGATAAACAAACAAACTAATTCTTCCCCAGTGGAGTTGCCATTTTGTTGGCGAGGAAAAATGTCTATATAGAACTGCTCTGTACCACTAAGGTGTGACAACTGCCTTAGAAACAAATAGAGTAAAGCTACTTTCGTTTTTCCTTTATGAATTATAGATAGAGAGGAACAGAAAGACCAACCTCTGTCTTGCGCTAATCTCCTGATTTGATTCCTCTCTTCCTTGATAGTCTTTCGCTACTTGTTCCCTTGCACACCCAGCTTCACAAAGTACCTGTAAGATCACAGTAGCATAGTACTATACAAAGACATGGATCTATAATCATAAACAATCTAGGATCAGATGTAAATTGACCATACAAATGCAGCAAACATCAATGACACAAGAGTATGGAGGAAAACTAGAATAGCTTTTATTGATAAACAAGAAAGAGCCAAGAGGAGTTACAACCAGTTGTTCTGACCCAGCATCAACCTCTCAGCAAGGAAGCCCCTCTTCACCTCATACAAAGCTTAGATCACCCAACAATCTAATGTTTGTCTCAAGAAACCAACAACAATTCCTTACAATATGAAAAATTCCAGCCTCTGGATCTCTAGGATGAGGGATCCATATATAGATATCTGTAATGGAGATGAGTCAGCTTATGATTTGATTAGTTTCTTCCCTATGAGAGTTCTTGCTTCCACTTGGAGATTGATGATCTCTTACTCATCCTTGGTCGAATTCAGAGAGGCAAGTGTCACAGGAGAAGTTTCTGGAAGCTTCCATTGCCTCTCCACCTTGCGGAATATCACTGCCATTTGTCATTTCTCGCCCATCGCACCCCATAGAAGGGCTTTTTGAAATGCAACGCACCCACACAGTGTATTTGGGTGAGATGCAATGCACTTGGCCAGTGGAGCAGCTGAAATGATCCTGTTTTGACCAATTCTGAGTAGTTTTTCATGGAGAACTTCTGGGAGAAGCTGTAATCTGTTGACTTTGTTCCTTTAGGGGTTAGAACAACACTTTTAGGGACTTAGGAGCCCTTGGTTTATGGACATTTCATGCTTGGGTTTGTAGTGCCCAAAAATGTCTATAACACCCAGGAAACTCAAAAGACTGATAATTAATCCCCAAACTTCAAAAGAGGCCAAAATAAAAATCAAAACAAGAGCAAATAAGAGCAAACAAGGCCAAACTCCCCAGTGCAGTCTCCAATTTGTGATACAGGAAAGTGTTCCCTCTGCGGACAGAGGCAACCCCTCTAGCCTTAGAGTGGGTCTAGTCACAAACAAGGATAGATCAACAATAGATTTCCTTAAACAGTCATAGTTGGAGGCCTACCTCAACTGGTGGTCGATGGAGTTCCGTTGTGCTGCTCTAGCTTCTGCTTCCTTCTCCTAATGAGTGATCAACCTAAAACAATGCAAAGGAAATACAACAAAGCACGTAACTGGAACAACAATGATCTATTTACTCACAAAGTCAAGAAGTCATGAGCTATCAAGTACATTACATACAAGACATAGGAAAACATCATTCATTGCATTAATTATGAAATAAGAGTAAGCTTACAACCAAAGTCTTGACATCACAAGCCTTCTCAGAAAGGTCTAGCCAGCATGTTCCTCAAGCATTCACTCTTGAAGGTGATTCTCCCAATACAAAAGTCTCTCTCACTCACAAGTTTTACACAAGATTAAAGCACTTCACAACCTTCCTCAAGCTATCAACAATCCCAAACTTGTCACACTCACACCAGCTATCTAGGGAACTCACAAGCATTAACAGTACTATCAGCAATCACTCCAAAGACTAAGAATTCCAAACTAGCAGCACATAGCAATGGTGAGAGTTTAAATAGGAGAAGGAGTCTCCATGAAAGGTGGGAGGATGAGCTTATCTCCAAGGAAGGTAGCACAAATGACGGAATAGCCGCGCCAGAGAAAGGAGGGTGACATAAACTAGGCCAACAACCAGGTTTGGAGTCATCTGGAAGGCCGACTGTTGGAACAAATTCGCCCAATTTGGATCATCGCGGGCACATAACTGGCCTTCCGCACTGACATCGCTATTGAATAACGTAGCCAGTCAGCTCATCGCAGAAGCGTACAAGCGACAGTTGCGCTGGCACATAAAATCAGACCATCGCGGGAATCACGTGTACTTTCGCGATGGCAGCGCTTTTGGACTGTTTTGGAGCACCCTTCAACACGTTTATTTAGCCAACAGATGCGATGAGGTAGAAACCTTTGGAAAAGTGGGACATTTGGCAACATCAGAGAGCATTTGTTTAATATTAGCATGTATGACTTGGACACATGACACAGTAGGAAGACTAGAGTGAAGATAGTGACAAATTACTGTGTAACACCCCCCCATGGTACGTGATTTTTCAAATAGGAGGAAAACATGCTACAGATAACTACCATTTATTGCAGAAGTATACGCAAAATTCACAGTAGTTGTTCTATAATTTCTGTAGGTCAGTGGGACATGATGAGCACACCTGTAGAGGTTATGAGCTAATGATGGATCAAACTCCTACCTATAGAGTTCAAGCCGAAACGTGACCCCTTGATCAGAACACAAGGATGGCTCTCAATGGATTTCAAGGGCCTGAATGAGACCGAGGAGGAGGGGGACCAGGAAGAGATCACAAAAAGATGATATGTTACAATTGCGGAGGGATAGGGCATTATGCTTGCGATTGTATGAATCTAACATGACCATCATGCTTGTATTATACATTGTTTGATCATGAGACGGAGGATTGTCCCACACTGATAGCAAGGTTGCATGATAAAGGAACACTCCAACCTCCCCAACCCAGAACCTATAAATGATGAGGTCTGAGCCGCGCAAGGAAGTCCCTAATGTAAATATTGTGCTCCGGAGTGGAATTACGACTGGGGATGACAAAGGAAAGCAGCCTAAAGAAATTTCTTGGGTTCGCAAGGCTCCAACAAAGGAACCAAAATTTTATTTGGAGCGCGCTAAGGAAACCTTCATGGAAGCCAAGCAGAGCTTCGCTGAGGCCTCCACCTCAGGAAGTAAAGATAGACCGTAGCCAGAAATGGACCCATCGATTCTCACTACGTTCTTGGAGACATGCATGAAGCTATTGTGTGACAACAAGGCTGTAAAGGGGCTACAAGAACTCATAAATAAATGGGCTAGGACCACGCCAGGAGAACCACGTGTAGTCCAGAAGCTCGAAAAGCACACAACACGAATGGGAAGGGAGATGAGATTGACAACACAGATTGGAGAATATGAGATGGACCAAGTGATTCTGGATCAAGGATTGGACGTGAACATCTTGCTGAAATAGACATGGGAGCGCATGGGGAGGCCTACACTACAATGGTTTCCTATCCAACTACGAACGGAGAACTAACAAAAGAACCTACCTATGGGACAATTACAAGGAATCACAATAAATATCGAAGGAGCAAGCACGCTAGCAGATTTCGAAGTAATAAAGATTTGTTGATGACAACAATCCCTACCCCACACTATTAGGAATAGATTGGGCAACTAACATGAATGGGGTGATAAATCTGAAGAAACGCAAGATGATTTTTGAGAAAAAGTCTCTACGCGTGGTTGTACCATTAGACCCTGCAGAAGGATCGCGCTACATGGAGTCGGTGCGTGACTATGATAGAGACAATGACTTGGACTACATCTACAAAATAACTGTGCGAGACCAAGATTGGGTGAATCTAACCGAAGATGGACGAATCTCATGGGAGTGTGAAAGCTTATGCACATTAGATTCAAATGAGGAAATAGAATGATGGCAGAACTGGTTACACAAGGTAACCACACTGAATTGTAACATGATGATGAGATCGTTGCACTGCATATCAATGGAGGTGAGAGACCTACCTACGTATGATGGGTTAAGTGAGGTGGATGAATTCCTAAGAAAATTCAAAAGAGAGGTGCAAGAAAAACAACGGTTCGAAGCTTTGAAATGGGTACTGCATGCTACGCTTGCGAGGTGGTGGTGTATGCACCAAAGAAGCTTTGAGGATTGGCGCAAATGTAGAAGGATGATGTGCATGTGGTTTGGGCAGCCTCGGATGAGATTGGAAAACAAGTTTGTCGGACAAAACGGTCCACGTACCCATGTATCTTGATGGATACAGGCATATGGTACGAAACCTACATGGATGCACACGGTCTTTGTGTTAGGAGACACAGTTAGTAAGCACGTGTAGGCAAGGAAATGGTGCAAGAAACCCCTCTAGTTGGAACCATGAAGTATGGAAAAATCAAGTGCGTAGAAGGTTATCCATGCACAAACATTTATTAAAGTGTGTAAAGCGTTGAACAAGGTCCACAATGCGATGCGAACTGACTGGGACCTGCACGTACCAGCGATTCTATGGGCTTATAGAACCACATGCAAGAACCTAACCACGCAGGCACCACCAAGGCTGGAGTATAAAGCAAACACTTTAAGCCCTATAGTACATGGAAAGCCTAGTCTATGCATGAAAACACTGGTAGATATGACGGTTCGTGGAACCTTGGAAGACGAAATCCAACAAGGAAATTTTAGGCTCCAAGAACTTGAGAAAGAAAGGGTGCGATTAAGGAAGAAAAGCGATCTGATAGAAGTGGAAGTCAAGAAGCTGGAGGATGAGATAAAGGAATATTTTCTCGATAAAAAGACTAAGGTGATAAGACAGACTGCACACAATCATGTTCACAAGTTTCAGGACTATTGCCACAAATTGATTAGTCTGATGCCTTGGCTTGGACTGCACATTACTAAGCGAATCAATGAGGGTGGTGCATTGCAGATGATAAAGTGCATGACGCCACCCATAACAATAAAAGGCGGGTACTTTTTTGGAAATGGATCCCCCCCATAGCAAGTTTTGGGGCTTAAAGCCCGATTTTTGGTCTAACTCGGGTGAGACCTCAGTCCGCGCATCGCAGGCTGTTGCCGAAAGGGCCTATAGTTTTGGGATTTGTTTGGCTAAATCACTTTTGAACCTAGGTCAAGCACCAACAAGCTAGCAAATGGTTCCATTGCCGGGACCGGGATCTACTTAAGGGATGTCTGATGTTGTGCCATTGGAACCCTACGAAGGAAGAAATTGAAGAGTGGTTGGACAAAAATCTTCATGAGTTCGTGACACAGGAAAACATAACTCTACAGCTATCCGAGAAGAGGTGGCTCGATCGCTATGTATATACGGAAATCCACAAGATCTTCTTCACATCCTTCCCTTCTAAACTATATGATTGGATCACGAGGTTAGTCGATAGCCAGGGAAGGTATAAGCTCAATAAACTGATAGTGTGGACTCCAGAATTAGTGCACATAATAGAGACATCAGAAGATAAGTTCGCACGAGCTGTGGACCATTGGCTTGATCGGGTAATAGGGGGATTTATCACTGAGTTTATGATATACACGACCATGAGATACACTGAAGAAGGGATCACGTGGTAAGTACATTAAATCTTTGAATACCTGGATTAAGATGTTGTTATGTGAAAAACGGGTGATGCAAATACATTAATGTTTGGAACGATGTGGAGCGGAAAGATCTACAAAGGTAGCTGGGAATTAGGAAACAATCCCTTAATTTTACCTTCACGAGAGAGTGAGGAAGAGCTCACTCGGGTCTCTCTGAGAAGTGCGGTTAGTTTGATAAGACAACACATTCTGCAGTTACCACCTCCACTTATGCCACCACCCGTTTCACCTCCCTCACCTACATCTTCACCCACCCCACATCCACCAACACCATAGTTCAACATGGCGAGCACGATCAAGCTACCCGTATCTAAAGGAGTAGGGAATGAGGATCCGGATCAGTTTTGGTTTGTGGTAAGAGCAGTGTGGGAAGCACAAGGGGTTATATATGACAACATTAAGAAGGCTACATTGGTGAGCGCACTGTAGGATCGTGCGTTGACATGGTATATCAAGCACTCAAATGATCACCCAAATGAAGGAATGGTAGAGATCCAAAATGCATTGAATAGAGAATTTAACTGGCCGAAATTAGAGATGCAGTCAATCATCGGATTTAAAGAGATCACTATGCTTCTAGGCAAGACCCCATGGGATCTGGATTAGCACCTGAAGAGTATGATCACCGAGGCTAATATGACGCTAATGGATGCGTAGCACTACGCATGGTTTGTGGCATCTTTGGCAACACACCTGAGGACGACGCTGTCACAACAGAAGCTTTCAACCCAGGCCAAAGCATTTGAAATGGTGATGAGGTTGCATGAAACACCAATATAGGATCTAGGGCTAAGATTTCAACAAATCCACGTGCAGCTACAAAATATCTACTTGGAAATGCAGAGCTTGAAGCAGGATAGGGCACCACGGCCAGAGGCGTGCGAGGAAGTGTGGTGTATAAAATGCAAAGGTCAGGGCCACGACAAGGATCATTGTTTGGTATTCGTGAATTACTTGGTAGTAGGAGCACCAATGCCATTGAGACCAGAGGCATAGGTAGGGCCGAGTACAACACTCGCGATATGGTGCGCGATATGTCAGATAGGGGGAAAGCATGCGATGGATAATTGTAATTTGTTACCGAAGTATACACAGACTCCCCAACAGCTATTTTTTAATTTATGTAGGTCAGTAGGCCACGATGAGTGTACATGTCACAACTACGAGTTAATGATGGATCGAACCCTAGCCTATAGAATACAGACAGAAATGTGAGACCTTGACCCAGCCGTGGGGATGGCGCACATTGGATTTTAGGGCTGAGGTCAAGGAAAAGGAGGAATGGGCCTAGCCGCAGAAAATTAATTTGTTACAATTGCAGAGGACTAGGGCACTACGCCCATGATTGTACCAACCCAATGAGAGTATCATGTTCATATTGTGCTCAATTTGATCATGAAACGGTAGATTGTCCTACGTTGATTACACAGATGTGCGAGAAAGGGGTATTCCAACCTACTCTAACTCAAAATATCCAAATGATGAGATCTGAACCACACGAAGAAGACCCAAATGCGAATATGGTGCTCAAAAGTGGTGCGACCATAGGGAAGGATAAGCAGAAGCAACCCGAGGAGGATACATGGGTTCGTAAGGCTCCTACAAAGGAATCAGAGTTTGACTTAGAAAGCACAAAGGAGACGTTTATGGAAGCTAAGAAGAGCTTTGTGGAGGCCTCTACTTCAGGTAGTAAGGATCAACTAGATCCAGGGATGGATCCTTCTATGCTTACTACCTTTTTAGAGACATGCGTGAAACTGCTTATCGACAATAAGATAGTTAAGGGACTACAAGAGTTGATCACTAGGTGCAAGGGATCCGGGGAACCACACGTGGTCCGAAAACTGGGAAAGCATGCATTGTGCAATGGGAGGGAAATGATATTGATGGCACAGAATGGTGAATATGAAATGGACCAGGTATTCCTAGACTTAGGTTCAGACACGAATGTATTACCAAAATAGACATGGGAATGTATGGGCAAGCCCATGTTATAGTGGTCCCCTATTCAATTACAAATGACAAACCAACATAAGATTTTTCCCATGGGGAAGTTGTAAGGGGTAATAGTTGATATCGAAGGAGTGAGCACACAGATAGACTTTGAGGTAATAGAGATTGTCGATGACAACAATCCTTATCCCACGTTGTTGGGAATAGATTGGGTCATTGATATGAATGGAGTCATTAACCTAAAGAAGCAGAAGATGATATTCGAGAAAAATTCCCTATGTGTGGTAGTTCCACTAGACCCAACCGAAGGAGTGCGCTACATTGAACCAGTTCACGATGATGGAAGCGACGATGAGCTGGATTGTATCTACAAGATAGCTGTGTGAGATTAGGATTGGGTGAATTTGACTGCAGATGGAAGGATCTCGTGGGAGTGTGCAAGTTCTTGCACCTTGGATTCAGATGAAGAAGATGAACACTGGCACAATCGGTTGAACGAAGTGACAACACTAAATTTCAACATGGTGATTAGATCACTGTGTTGCTTACAACCCAAGCTCGAGATTTGCCAACATATGATGGATTGACAACGGTGGACGAATTCCTGGAAAAGTTTGAAAGTGTAGTACCGGAACAACAACGGTTTGATGCGTTGAAGTGGGCATTGCGCGCGACACCTACACATTGGTGGGGAACACATCAAGGAAATTTTGAAAACTGGTGTGGATGTAGAAGGATGATGTGCCTACGATTTGGGAAAACACAACTACGGATAGAAGATAAATATGAAGGATGAGATGACTCGTGCACGAACCTCGCAAAATGGACCAAGGCCTATGGAGAAGAACCTCAGCTAGAATGGGTACACTAATTCTACCATACCCTAGATGTCATACCCATGAATTGGTATACTGAGATGGAACTCCTACATGGTACAGACGAATGGGATGTCTTGCACGAGGGATTTTTGTTAACATTTACATTTGAAGACTGATGGTCGGATACTGTTGATGATGCGCTGCAAGCCATAAAAGCCACCATCTTCAAAATACCACAAGAACCATGGCAAGTATTTCAACCAGCATGGGCGACCTAGTTAAGCAAGGCCCTAAAATGTTATAATGTGCAAGTAGAGGAGGATGATGATGACCCCTGAAATATTATTATTCCAGAAACTGAAGGGTGTCGCGAAGTTCGAGGACCATCAATTGAGGATCCCAACATCACTGTGCCGCTAAAAACAAAGTAGGTAAACATTGGTACAGACATGGAGCCGAAGTACGTGACACTTGGGGACTATTGGGATGATGCTATGGTGGATAAGGTCGCCGAGTTACTCTGCGAATATCAAAATTTTTTACTGACCAAAATCATGGACTTAAAAGGGATCATTGGTGACTTAGGGATGATGAAGATCACTCTAAAACCGGACGCGAAGCCCATTAAGTAGTGACCTTACTGTTTGAATCCAATGTATAAAGAAAAGGTCCGTGAAGAACTAGACAAAATGCTTTCAGCCAGAATTATTGAACCAATGGAAGAATCTGACTAGGTGAGTCCCATGGTAGTCCAGGAGAAAAAATAGAAGGGAAAAATTAGAATATGCATGGACCTCAGGAAGCTTAACGATGCCTATGTTCACGATCCATTTCTGACACCATTTATAGATGAAGTATTGGAGAATGTTGGCGGTCAGGAAGCTTACTCATTCACGGATGGCTTCTTAGGATACCACCAGATCAAGATCGCGTCGAAAGATAGGAGCAAGACAACCTTCGCAACCAAATGGGGTTGTTTTCAATACACCGTTATGCCCTTTGGACTAAAGAACGCGCCTGTGATATTTTCACACGTAGTGGTGGCCACATTCAAGGAATACATCCACAAATTCTTGGAGGTCTATCTAGAAGATTGTACTGTATTCGGGTTAGTTAAACACCATATAGAAAGCTTACGTTTTATGTTGGATACGTGCCAACAACACCAGATTGCGCTAAATCTGAAAAAGTGCACCTTCCTCACCCCCTTTGGAAACTTGCTTAGCCATGTTATCTACAAACAAGGTCTGATGGTGGATCCTACAAAGATTGTTGTTATTCTCAATCTGGAAGCACTGCAAAGTGTAAAACAACTACACGCTACATTGGGGCACAACTGGTTACTATAGGAAGTTTATCAAGAGCTATGAACAAATAACAATGCCAATGGAGAAGCTATTAAGAAAGGATGCTACATATTGTTGGAATGATGATTGTAGGAAAGGTTTGGATGTTCTGAAGGAGAAAATAGCATTCGCTCCCATCCTGGTCTTCTGAAAATGGGACGTAGAATTTCATGTACATGTTGATGCATCGTGTATCACACTAGGAGCTATACTTACACAGGAAGGCATGGAAGGTGTGGATCACCCAATCATGTTCACGAGTCAGCGGTTGTCCAAAGTTGAAAATAACTACTCTAATACTAAGCGTGAGGGGTTGGCAATGGTATACACACTCCAGAAATACCGACACTATTTACTTGGTGAACACTTCAAGATGTATACCGATCATTCTGCGTTGAAATACCTAGTGAACAAGCCTGTGTTGGGGGGGCGCATATGCAGATGGTTTTTACTGTTTCAAGAATATGACTTTGAGGTCATCATAAAGCCAGGACACCTAAATGTAGGACCAGATCACTTATCACGAATTAAGACAGGTGAGGAGCCAACAAATTTGAAAGAAGGACTACCTGATGCATAGCTCTT
This sequence comes from Pinus tabuliformis, assembly GCA_031772625.1. NCBI lineage: Eukaryota > Viridiplantae > Streptophyta > Pinopsida > Pinales > Pinaceae > Pinus > Pinus tabuliformis. The sequence continues at coordinate 718,364,040 of CM062811.1, forward strand.
TGCAGTGCGCATCACAGATGGCCACTTTGAAGATATAATCCATTTTTTAACCACAGGAACTGCGCCGAAGGAATATTCAGTCCAACATAAGAAGGAATTGGTGGTACGCACGGCGAAATTTTCTATCATTGTACGGAACCTCTACAAAATGGGAAACGATGAGATATTGTGCAGATATGTACCTGAATTCGAATGAGGATAGATCCTCGTAGAAGCACAAGGGGGGGCTGCAGGAGGACACTATGTAGGACGTGCGATGACATAGAAGATTCTTCGCACTGGGCTATGGTGGCCAACCTTACATCAATATTCAAAAGCATACTGTCGGGCTTGTGACATATGTCAAAGGACTAGGAAACCATCACGAAGGGATGAGATGCCATTCAATCCACAGATAACACTGCAACCATTCGAAAAATGGGCAATTGACTTTGTGGGACCAATCAAACCTCAGGGGAAGATGGGTGCATGCTACATCATCATCGCGACAGAACACTTGACTCGATGGGTGGAAGCACAACTAGTTAAAGACTGCATGGCTGCGACAGCTGTGAAATTTTTGTTCGATAACGTGTTGACATGGTTTGGTTACCCGAAAGTTTTAATGAGTGACGGCGGGATGCACTTCTTGAATGAAACCATCAGTGCACTCGTCAAGGAGTTCCAAGTGTATCATCAGCAAAGTACACCGTACCATCCGAAAGCTAATGGGATAGTAGAAGCATTCAACAAAATTCTGGAGACTGCGCTAACAAAAATATGTAATGTGCAATGAAACAACTGGGACCTGCGCATACCTGCCATGTTATGGGCATACAGAACCACGTGCAAGAAATTGATGGGTCAGACACCTTTTAGGTTAGTCTATGGCACAGAAGCAATCATGCCAATGGAATACATCGTACACAGTTTGCAGATAGCAGTAATTACAGGCATGTCAGACCGCGAATTCTTGGAAGAGAGACTTGCACAATTAGAAGAACTCGAGGAAGAATGGTTTTTGGCAAGATTCCATCAGTAGGTACAGAAGCAGTGCGAGAAAGCTTGGCATGATCACCATATCAAGATGCACACATTTAAGGTAAACAATTTAGTGTTGTTGTATGACAAAAAGTTCAAAAAAATTCTGAGGAAACTCAGAATGTGTTGGTTAGGACCATATGTGGTAAAAAGAGTTATAGACAGGGGTGCGTCCAGCTAGTCAAACTTAATGGAGAACCCTTCCCAGGAAGAGTAAATGGCAGTCGCCTGAAGCTCTACACGGGTGGGCCAGCCATCTGACTAACCGACTAATGTACAGTCTTCGGGACTCGACAAGCCAGATGGAGGTGCCGGACTACAAACATAGGTACTAGAAGCTGACATCAAAGAAGAGAATCAAACACAGATGATTCAGAAGAAAAAAATGGAGTAGGTCCAGAAGACAACAGCATGGTGCATTGCAAATCCTCACACACCACAAGAATAGTTGGATGGACCCCACGCAAAGATCACCGCACCAGCTGAGTGACTTGGGATGAGTCACGATGATTGTGTTGGGGGCTTGTTGGGTAGCGGATCCCCCCCCATAGCAAGTTTTCAGGCTTAAAGCCTGAGTTTTGGTCAAAGTAATGTAAAAACCCTGCAAAATGTGGGCATGGAGTGTGAGAGTCTAAAGTTATCTACCCTAAAATAATGTAATTTAATATAGAATGTGTCGGCCTACCCATGGTCTGCGGACCATGGGATTGTATAAATTAAGTGAGGCTCTAAGTGTAAAAGGAAGTTTTTAGCTTTGAGAAGTAATATGGGTTTTTGAATAAAGAATTCACTTTGAGTCTGTAATTCTGAGTCTTGGCTCGTAGTAGTAGTAAGAGGCTCTAGAGCTGAGTGTGGAGAACCCTGGTAGAGTCTGCAGCTATGTGCGGACCCCTGCAGTTGAGTGCATAGGGCGGAGCTGGGATTGTCAATGAACAGAGGATTAATAAAACATAAGTTGATTTTGAAATATTATGCATCCACTCATAGATCTGTGTGTTTATTCTTCTATTGTATTTATGCATCCCTTTACAGTTTTATAATTGTGCGCATTTGTTATGAATGTTGAATGGTTAATAAGAATACTAGGTACACACAATTAAGTCAAGATCTATAATAATAACATAGTAAGGATAAAGGATCTGGATAGCACCTCTTCGCGCTCTTTACAAAGCTGCACGAAATCATTCGCACAAGTTGTGAAGGTCAGACAGCTGCACGGAGCAGGGCAAGCGTACAGGTTGGGTTCACGAACTTCCTAGACCTCATCAAGACATCCCTAGGGTGTGGAAACCTAGTTCCAGCACCCTCCCATACTAACTCAGGTGAGACCTCAGTCTGCACACTGTGGGCTATTTCCAAAAGGGCCGATAGTTTTTGGATTTGTTTAGCTAAATCACTTATGAACCTAGGTCAGGCCCCAACAAGCCAACAGTACTTTCCAAGAAAAGTGATGGATGACAGGATGAAACTATATACAGGTGGTGCGACCACCTAACTAATCGAGGGAAGTACAGTATCAGCACTCCAGATAGTTGAAAGGAGGCATGGGACTATAAAATACTATGTTTGGGAGCTGTGCGATGTTGGAACTATGTGCAGAAGCAAAGAGTCACAAGGTCCGTGACCGTGCAAGGGGGGCTACGCTGTCCCGCGGGTTGGTCAGAAAGTGACCATTGAAGTCACTATTCATGATGGGATGCTTGATTTGAGGCCAAATGGAGTGGGTGGTAGGCATTTAAGATGTGACTCATGGACAAGATTTGGGAAAATATGCTGCCAAGGGAGCATTAATGATTCAGATTTAGGGGTAACGGTCGAATTCAAATTCAAGAGGCCTTATAAATTACAAAGGGCCACCCAACAAACAACACTTGGCCATTTGTGAATTGGGATATTGAGCAGAGCCCTATTTGTTTTGTGTCAAGCATTGATTAATCCCCTGAGTTCACAAGTGATAGGTTTCTGGACAGGCACGATGGCAGCAGTTGAGGAAGTTATGGATATCACTGAGATGACTGCCAAAGAGGTCACGCAGGCCCTAATTGTGGGGGATGCACCTGAAGGCACCAGGATTGTGGCAGAAATCTCAAAATCACCGCTCATGCCAAGACCAAAGAAGGAAAAACAAGTGATGGTTCTCGTACATGTGTCCCCGTGAAACCCGCTGTGCACCAGGCTGACGATGGAGGAGAAGGGGAAAGCCATTACCATAGAAACCGATGAGGAAGAATTGGATGAACTAATTATTGAAGAAGACGAGGATGAAGGCATGGAGGAGGAAAATGAGCTTATGCACCCTCCAACAAAGCTGCTTGTCTATATCCCTCCACAGAAGGGGAAGGCTGAAGTGTCCAAGGATCTTAACGAGAGCAAGAGCTCTCTCTAGACCCTGATCCTCCCAGATAACATCATTTTTGAGGGCACATACTTGGGATGGGTGCCTATTTTAAAATTTGAAGATTGGGACCTCGTTGACCATGATAAGTTCCCTCACTTAGAGACCGCATAGCTTATGAAGCCTAAACAGAACACTGTGGCGAGGGTTACCAAATTAGAGCCATGGAAGTGGTTGTGTGGAGTGGAAAAGGTAGGGCTACTAAACCTGCTTTGGGTGCCGCATTTCCACTGCGCCCCGATAACAATTTTCGTCATCAGGCAGCTGCTCTGCCTAGTGCAAGGTGGGTGTTTGTGGTTGTTGGAGCCCATCCCCATCATGGAGCATTTGATTCACCGCATCACTCGGCTGCCATGCAAAGGAGAGGACCCTATGGATATCTCGAAGGGAAAAAGCAATGACCTGGCCATCGCAAAGGCCATGAAGAAGAAGTATAAACTGGAAAAGAAGAAGAGGGGCTACACCATATCCAACATCAACGATAAAGTAGTATGGGTGGTGACACAAATTCTTGCAGGTAAGGTTATGCACAAGTGTCGCGTGGGCAAAGTACCTACGGTGGTGGTAGCACTTGCTAAGCAGTGTGCGGAGGGGGTCTAGTTTAACTGATCTAAGTTCCTCTGCAAGGAATTCTTGGAGAATTTCTGCGAAGCTCAGGAACAGGGCAAAACATTCCACTATGCATGGCTTTTGTTGTCCATAGAGCTTGTGGTAGGGGAATTTTTGGAAGATAGTTAATTCCCCAAAATTGACAGGGATCTACCAGAGGCCACAAAGTACGCTTCGCTCTGGGCCACAAAGGATGCAAGTAGGATCCACAACAGTAAGATATTCTGGGTGTTCGTGGAGATGAACCGCAGAATGGGGATCAACCGCAAGCCACTATTGTCACTGACTATCTACAATAGCCTACAAAGGTTTGTAGAGTTTAAGGTAGACCTCCACAGCACATACATTAGAGCATGCAAGGACCTGGCCAAGAAATGGACAGAGCTATCCTTTGTGGCTACGAATGATGTAATATTTATTGTACTAGAGACATGGTTGTGGGAGTGGTGCACTCCAAACATCATGGAAATAGAGAAGTCAGTGGCGTAGAGGAAGAAAGAGGAGGCCAAACTATGCATGGCGCAGTTGGCAGAGAAGAGAAGAAAGGAGGCAGTGGCAGCAAAAGCGTAGGAGGTGCAGGATGTTGCATAGACAACAAATGAACAGAAAAAGGCCACAACAGTGGCAACAACGTAGGAGGAAGCCAAGAAGGTGTGCAAGGGCCAAAAGACACCTTCACATGAGTAGGAAGAAGAGGAATAGGAGGGAGGCATGGACCGACAAACCACGTCAACATAGTTGAAGCGCCAGCACTTGACCAAGCAAATGGGGCTGCACAAGAAGGTCAAGGCATCAAAGTTGTCGATTGACCCAATCACCCTTACCAAGGTTGATCTGCACCACATCAGAAAGACAGTGCGTGATGTCACCTCCGAGGCCCTCCAAAATTTTATGCAGGAGAACTATATTGTGTTGGGGGCCCTCAGAGTGCAACTGCAGGAGTTGCAGGTGCACACTCCTCAGGCTGGTACCCTTTTGACCAGTCTCACAGTTGGAACAACGACAGAAGGACTTATGTTGCACGCTGAGGTGACGAATACCATAATGCTAACGGAAGGGGCACTAGTGACAATAAATGAGGCTGGCAAGCCTATGGTTAGCACATTGAAGGGTCTCGGAATCAACATGGCTACACTCTTCTGGGAGACCTTATATGTTCTACAGGATGGAATTACTACAGAACTGCGAGCTAGGGAGAGCTGCACATTGCAGGTCCTCAACAAGCAGAAAATAAACATGGAATAGTTGAGATTGAAGTACGATGAAGTGGCATCGTAGAATCGGCAGCTGGTATAGGTACTGGATGAAGCTTTTCAAAGCGTCCTTGAGCTAGCAATCCCAGCAGACACACCAATAGAGGCACAAATCCACAGGCTAGTAGTAGGGGTGCACGAAGCGCAGGAGAAAATGACAAAGGTTCAACTGGAGCTGAACCTTCAGATTGCCGAGTTGTGGTTAAAGGCGTAGCCGTCCACCCCTCCAGAAGTAAGAGAACAGCGCGCCAGTGCTATTACATCGAGATTGGATGAGATCGACAGTGCAGTGAGAGACTGCACCAACATGTTGGAAGAGTCATTTGAGGTCCTTATGAATCTACAGGAGGACCCCAACATCCAGTGCTTAGAGATGGAGGCACGAGAACTCCAGTAGCAGTATAATAGCGTGAAAGGAACTCTGCAGATGGTGGCCCTCACTTAGAGGCTCGCGTGGATGCAACAGGCTAAAGCACTGAAAGAACAAGTGGACACGCCATAACACAAGGAAGTAGTCCTGAAGGTGCATGTTCAGCCTTGGATCGATGAGGCCTTCACCATCACAATAGAAATTGAAGGCAAGCTCACACAAATGTAGGGGACACAGGCATAGATGCATAGAAGTAGTTCCGACACCGCGGTCTCGGAACAACGCGTACACCAGATCTAGCAGGTAGCAGCTCAGTGTGTTGCCAACCTTGCAGCAGTTTGAGCAGAGTTGGATGGACTCCGCGTGAAGATCTCTGTGCCAATAAAGTGACTCGAGGGTGAGTCATGATGTTTTTGTTGGGGGCCTGTTGGGCATGGAATCCCCCCCAAGGCATGTTTTGGGTCTTAAAGCCCAATTTTTGACCAAATCCTTTGTAAAAGATTCGTGAATTGTGGGCACAAAGAGCTCAATCATAATAGAGTCACAGGGTTGTCTACCCTATTTTTTGTAATATAATGTTGGCTTGATAGACCTACCCATCATTCACAAACCATGGGATTGTATAAATAGAGCGAGGTTCTAATTGTATAAAAAACTAATGAAGGAATGAGAATGGAAACATGATGAGTCTGAGAGATTGAGTCAAAGTGTAAAGTGTGTCTTTGGGTCGTAGAGTGAGAGAAGGCTTTGCAGCTGACTACGCAGAGGCCTAGTAGTCCACAGCTGAGTGTGCAGACCCCTGTAGCTAACTGCGCAGGGAAGGTCAAGTTTCTAACCATTGGAAGAATTAATAAAGAGAATTTTACCATATTTCTGTGTATCTTTTCCTGTTTTAATGTATGATTGGGTATAAATTGCAAGTGTATTGTTTATTTGTTGTGTGAACTCTTATGAATGTGTTGTATAACTAAATATAATGTAAGGCATTCAGTAGCGCGAAGATAATTGACTAGGTGTAGGAAGATAAGTAAGATCTGAGGTGTGACTTAGGTGAATAGCACAGAATGCTGCTCCAACAATGCGAAAGCCCCATAGCCCCTGGTTAGGGCTGTGCGAAGGCAAGTATATTAGGGCGCAAAGGCCTGGGAAGTGCGTGAAGCAACCTGTACATAGGGACGAATAGTTGGACCAGTTGAACCTCTTAGACATCTCAAGGGTGTGGAAACATGGTTCTGACACCCTCCCATACTACTTCAGGTGAGACCTCAGTTTGCGTCCACGGACTATTGCTGAAAGGGCCAGTAGTATAGGGATTTGTTTGGCTAATCAACTCTGAACCTCGGTCAGGCCCCAACAAGCCAACAGTCTTCAATGGTTGAAGATTTGTTGTTCCCTGCTCAGTGACCTGATGAACCTCTTCAACCAGTTTCTCGGTATTTGGACCTTCAACTACAAGGCTCATGGTCCTTTGTGTCTACTGCATAGCCTTCAGCTTGCTCTGCATCGTCTGTGTCAATTGACCCACTTCATCGGCCCAAGGCTGCATCCTTGAGGATATGATGGATGCCTTTTAATGTAGCTCATCGATATTGTTCTAGATGAACTTCCCCTCCTGTAGTTGGGTGAACCTTTGCACTGCTGCTAGGGTCCATGGTGTAGCTCTAATCTCATTGAGCTACCTTTGATTTTCTTGGATATCTGCTTCAATTTTCTACAAGGTTGAATCCTCATGCAACGAGGCCCACAGTTCCATGGCTTGTTCAAACAACTGGGTGCAATCCTTGACTATAGCTTCGAGTGTAGTCATGTCCTCCTTAATAATAGCCTCATGCTGCTCTCTAAACTTCGGAGGATTGGTTGGATTCAAATTAATATGAAGCTTAGATACCTGCAGTTGTAGCTCAAATCGGACCTTGCCAATTTCCTCCTTTGTTTCTTTCACCATGAAAACTAAATTATGGATCTTCTCTTTAGAGGCCGCTTCTGCTAGGATCTGGAGATTGGGAAGCTCACTACAAGCCTACGCTTTTGCTACTTCTAGCTATTGACTACGCGCAATGACTTCTTCTCATTCCTTAAATGCTTGTGTCATTTCCTTGAACATCTATTGGTTGTTGGTCTTTACTTCACTGATAACCAATAATGCTCATTGTTCCTGAACTCTAAGCTCATCTGATACTCCTTGATGCAACTCATGTAGTGTCTGAATAGGGAGTGTTGCAAGGTTCAAGCTCAAATTACTTAGATGCACTAGGTGGGCTCGGTCTTCTGAAGTCTCAATGTGCAGTGATCCCTCTGGTGACTTCACTATGTTGAGGTCTGTGGTGATCTCTCCTTCTAAGGCTGACCTGCTCACTTGCTTCAGGCTCGCTTTCTTTAGGCTCACTTATCCAACACTCACTTGAACAATCCCTGTCTGGACTTGCAATTCCCTCATGCCCTGTTGCACCATGTCTAGATTCTGATGGTACTGGTCCTCAATATGGCTCCAAATAGTATTGTTGCATCATGGACCACACCACCAATCTCATCTAGGTCCCCATCCATGAGGAACGAAGGTGTCACACTCCTCGACTCATTAGACTTCTGCTTCTTGCGCAGTCCCGTGGACTCACTTCTGTCTCTTTTTGACAATGAAGGGGGACTCTAAGGTTGCACCCCATTCCTCTTCACCCTCTGTCTCGACCTCTTCATTGGTGAGCTATTTTTCATATTCATCGAGGTTAATAGTGGCCTGCGACATGGGGGAAACTTTTTCCTTTGGCACTTCTGTCTCTTTAGCAGATACCTTCTCCTCTCCTTTGTAGAACCCTATTTCTACTACGAGGCCTTTTTTTTCGTGGCCTTATCCTTCACAGAAGAATTCTTTGATTCCTTCTTCTTTTCTTTCACTGCTTCTATCGTAGTTGTTGTTTTCTTTGGATCTCCTTTAGTAGTATTACTGGTTCCTGCACCTGCATCAGATGGGTTGAGCCAGTTGCTTGACCATTTACTGACGATCCCCAGAATATCATCTTCGGCAAGCAAGTATGAAAACTTATGTCATGTTCCCGTGGCATATTTCTTTGTGCAGATACGCAAATTATGAAAATCTGCCTTGAAATCAGCAACATTGGCATACTGTACATGCAAGCTAGGTGATAATAGTGGTTGTTGGTTAATCACCATCCTCAACTCTGATTCAAATAGTACCCAAAATATCTTCTTCTCCATTATGCACTTAGGGTCCTTCGTTGCCCACAACGAGGAAAATTTGGCAACCTCACATAGGTCTGGATCATGTTGTGGGAACTAGATTTCCTCTAGTTTCCTCCATGCCACCAGCTCGATCAACAAAATAAGCCATGGGTAGTGGAATGCTTTGCCCTCATCCTGGGCCTCTCAACAATCCTCTAGGAACTCATGACACAGATACTGAGCCCAATTATATTGGACTCCTTTGGCACACTATGCAGCCAATTATACTATTGGCACCAACACTTCATTAGCGTGACACTTCCTCATGATCTTACTGCCAATATTTGTGCAATGAACTACACCGTACCATCTTATATGGAACTAATCGCATATCTACGTGACTTCTTCACCAACTTGAAGTCACTCTTCATCTGGTCCACCAACTTCTTCTCCTGGGATTTCCCCACAAAATCACCTGTAGAGTCTACTCCTTGATATGGAAACAATGTGATTCAATGGATTAACATATCAATGATTGGGATGGCCCTCCCAACCAAAGGCACCCATTGTGAACTAGCGTGGTGAGCACCAGTATTGCAGCAATAATGCTGCAACTCTTGGGGCTTCCTACTTTACTTTTATCAACCTGGTAGTTCGTAACAAACTTGGAAGCAACGGTGCTTTATGCACAAGTACTAGCTCTTACTGCAAGTTGTCACTTGGTCAGCTGGCGCAAGATAACTAGGAGCACAAGCCAACTTCTATGAGTTTCCAGAAGAATCTTTTAACTATGATGAAAGAAAGCTAACTCTACAAAGACTATTGTACTTGCAGAAAGAGAAAGAAGACTGGAGTGTAAAGCAAACCCTAGCAAACCCTAATTTTTCCAACTAACCCTACTTTTGAAGAAAAATAGATGAAAACTGATGAAATGAGAGCCATTGACTACTGAAATGGTAAATTACATCTATTCAAGCTATTCCTAGAAGAAAATGAGAAAAGAACATCTTTCAGCATTTTTATGTGTTTTATGTGAAATTGTTATTCATGTGATTTTGTCTGTTTGTGACTATGGCAGAGGTTTGGTAGCTATGGAGGGTGGATTTGGTTTTTTTGCAGAGGTGTAAGAAGGTGTAGAGGGATCCTAAGAAGCCTCTGTTAACCTTTTAAAGACTTCCCCTGCAATCGGACTTCGAAAAATCACTCACAAGAAATTCTATAGGAGGCTGCAAGGGATCTACAGGAGGATGCCGAGAGCTATTTTTAGAGGTCTTAAGAGTGAAAAAATGGAGGGATGTGTTGAGGTGTCTAGGCCTTAACAAGGAGGATCAAAAAATAAAATGATGGTTGGATTTGTTCAAATGATGAGAGGAAAGCTTATGAAAAAAGTGCAGACATTAGGGCAGATTCGTGAAGGACTGTGAATGACTTGTGAAACCTGTGAGAAATGAGATGATGTTGGCTACTTTATTAATGTATTGTGAGCTGAGGTTTGTTGTAAGAGATCTGCACATCTAACTACCGAAACTGAGCAAGAAAAGGACTAGCTGCACCAAGAAAATAGAACCATATCTCTTGTTAACCTAATTTCTGACCTAGAAACATGAAGTGTTGAACAATACCCTATGAATAAAAAATCTTGCAAAGAGATTTATTATAGAAATAGGAAATAATCTTGGCAAAATGAATTTGAAGCAACCCTTTAACTTTTCAAATCAAATCATCACACTAGAAATTGCATGGAAGAAGCAAAATTGTGTTTTTGGTGGCAGTAATGGTGCCTTGACCTCAAATCATGGTCTCGGGAAGGGAGAAAGGAGATCAAGGCAAGTTGTTGGCCTTTCTGAATCTTAGCCTATCACTATATTAACCTACTTCAACAATTGAAACAAAAACAACTATGCAAACCATCAAAAGCAACATATTCTGAACAAGGTAAAATGAATCTATGTAATAGAAATTAACTCACGAACTGAACCAAAAACATATAAGTACAAATCAAGAGGTGTTGAGCAGCTTGGGTTGGGCCCTAACCCAAGAGCTTCAACCCTCTGAAAGAAATCAGTGCTGGCTTAGAAAATATGTCATCTCCATTATCAAAATAAAAGTCACAATACATAAACTATTCACAAAAATAAGCTCGAAAATGAGCTGAACAAGAGCTGCACAAAAGTGAAAAAACCCTACTAATACTGGCTAAACTACTGAGGCTCTAAGCCCCCCTACTTATACAATTGGAGCCTCTAACGGCCCTCCTAAAATCAAATGGATCAACTTCGCAGAACTAGAGATAGACAACAGTTCTTCTTGACTTGGTCGGTTGCCCCTTAGAACCACGTATATCTGTGTCTCTCTTGTTTTATGTGTTTTCTGTGTTTATATTTCTGCAATATTTTATGTGTTCCATTTCTCTGTAATATATAATTTTCTAACAACTCGTATCAGAGCCAAAGGTCTATTTGGCTGATAAACTCACAGGAGAGAAGGGTTCCTGGTTTGAGTGGGAGCAATGGCGGAAGATGGTAGGTTTAGGGTCAAAAAATTCAATGGCTAAGACTACGAGCTGTGGAAGATGCAGATGGAAGATTATCTGGATTAGAGAGATCTGTACCTACCATTGAGTGGAAAGACAAAGAATCTAACGAGTATGACAGACATAGAATGGGATATTCTCGACAGAAAGGCACTTGGAACAATATGGCTATGCCTAGCGGCGTCGGTAGCGTTCAATATTTCAAAGGAAACGACAACACAAGGTTTAATGTTGGCATTAGCCAAACTATATGAAAAACCCTCGGCATCAAATAAGGTATTTCTTATGAAGCATTTATTTAATATGAAGATGTCAGAGGGTGAATCTGTTGCTAATCATTTAAATGATTTTAATACAGTTACAAGTTAGTTAAGTTCTCTAGGGGTAATTTTGATGAAGAAGTTAGGGCTCTGTTATTTCTGTGCTCATTTCCAAAAAGTTAGAATGGTTTAGTTATGGCCATTAGTAACTCTGTCTCTGGATCTAGTACTTTAAAGTTTGATGATTTTGTTGGTGCAATCCTTAATGAAGAAATGCCACAGAAAAGCTTCAGTGAGACATCAGGTAATGCTTTGACTGTAGAGACTAGGGGAAGAAAAATAGAAAGAGGAAAGAGCCCAAGATATCGCAGTAAGTCAAGAAAAGGCAGATCCAAGTCTAGATCAGGGATAGTGTGTTGGAAATGCGAGAAGAAAGGACACCTGAAGAAAGACTGCAAGTCTCGGAAGGGAAAAGAAGGAGACGCACAGCAAGAAACTAATCATGAAGCGAATGTGACAGGTGATGTGTTGCAAGATGCTTTGATTCTTTCATTAGAAAATACTATTGATGCCTAGGTGGTAGATTCAAGGGCCTCATTCCATGCCACACCTGATAGGAAACATTTTCATGATTATGCTCAAGGAGATTTTGGAGAGGTTTGATTGGGTGATGATAAACCCTATAAAATCGTTGGAATGGGTATAGTTTTCATAAAACATAGAATGGAAATCAATGGCAATTGAAGGAGGTAAGGCATGTTCCAGATCTGAAGAAAAATTTGATTTCAACAGGGTAGTTGGGAGGTGAAGGTTGCGTAAGTACTTTCACAGATAAAACCTAGAAGGTCACTAAAGGATCCTTGGTAATAGCAAAAAGAGGAAAGGTTAGTACATTGTATTTATGCAATGGTATTTCTAATTTTGTTAATGCTTTAACCTCTACAGGAGAAGATATGGCATTGTGGCATCATAGGCTCGGGCACATAAGTGAGAAGGGGATGCAGATTCTTCACTTAAGAAATTTGTTGCCAGGTTTGAAGCATGTTGATTTAAAATTCTGTGAGAATTGTGTTTATGGAAAATAAAAGAGAGTCATATTCCTTAGAGTTGGGAAAGAAAAGAAAAGTGAAAAATTAGAGCTTGTGCATATTGATGTATGGGGACCTGCTCAGGTATCATCTCTTGGTGGCTCTCATTATTATGTTACTTTTATTGATGATGCAACTAGAAAAACCTAGATTTACTGTATTCAAAATAAATCTGATGTATTTGATAATTTCAAGAAATGGAAAGATTTGGTTGAAAATGAGACAGGGAAAAGGTCGAAGTGTCTCAGATCAGATAATGGAAGTGAATATTGCAGAAAAGAGTTTGATAGGTATTGTTCAGAGAATGGAATTTGTAGAGAGAAGACAGTTCCAGGAACACCACAAGAAAATGGTGTGTCAGAAAGGATGAAAAGGACAATCATGGAGCGTGCAAGGTGCATGAGATTGCATGCAGGGTTGCCTTTACAATTTTGGGCAGATGCTGTAGATACTGCATTTTATCTAATAAACATAGGGCCTTCAAGTTCCTTGGATGGTGGTATTCCAGAGGAGGCATGGATAGGTAAAAAGGTAAACTACTCATTTTTAAAGACTTTTGGTTGTGAAGCCTTTGTCCACATTAATAAAGAAAATAGAACAAAGCTTGAGGAAAAATCAAAGAAATGTACCTTTATTGGATATGGTGTTAATGATTTTGGTTATCGCTTATATGATTATGAAAATCACAAAATCATTAGAAGAAGAGATGTAATATTCAATGAAAAGGTCTTGTATAAGAATCAGTTGCAAGAAAAGAAACAAGAAAAAGAAAACAAAGAATACACAGTGCTTGATGATATCACAGGAAAAGTGATGGTGCTTGAAAATCATAATGATCAACAGCTAGAACAACAACCACAACAGTAACAAGCACCTCAAACACCGGAAAGTGGTGTTAGAAGATCTAACAGGATAAGTAGATCCCTTGAATGATACTCTCCTTCATTATATTATGTATTGTTGACTGATTATGGTGAACCAGAATGTTATGAAAAAGAAGTGCAGGTAGAAACCAGGAAGAAGTGGGAGCAAGCCATGAAAGAAGAGATGGACTCCTTAGCACATAACTAGACTTGGGACTTAGTCAGGTTGCCTGTAGGTAAAACAACGTTGCAGAATAAATGGGTTTACAGGTTGAAGGAAGAATATGGAGGAAAATAGAGGTACAAAGCTAGACTTGTGGTGAAGGGGTTTGCACAGAAGAAAGGTATTGATTTTGATGAAATATTTTCTCATGTTGTTAAAATGACTTCAATAAGAACTATTGTAAGTCTAGTAGTAGTTGAATATTTTCATCTTCAGCAGTTAGATATAAATACAACCTTTCTCCATGGGGATTTGGAGGAAGAGATATATATGTAGTAGCCACAAGGATATGAGGTAAAAGGGAAGGAGAAACTAGTGTGCAGGTTGAAGAAGAGCTTGTATGGCTTAAAACAGGCTCCAAGGTAGTGGTATCTAAAATTTGATAGGTTTATGTCTGAACAAGGTTATACTAGATGTCACTCTAATAATTGTGTTTATCTCAAAAGGCAAAATGATGGCAGCTGTATTATATTGTTATTGTATGTAGATGACATGCTTGTTGTAGGTTCTAACATGCAGGAAATAAATGTGCTCAAAAGGAAATTGGCAAACACATTTGCAATGAAGGATTTGGGTGCTGCAAAACAAATCCTTGGTATGAGAATAACTAGAGACAGGAAGAATCACAAATTAACATTGTCTCAAAGTGAGTACATAGAAAAGGTGTTGAAAAGGTTTAATATGCAGAATGCAAAACTAGTTAGTATACCTTTGGCTAGTCATTTAAAATTAAGTAAGGAGGCGTGTCCCAAGACTCAGGAAGAAATGGCTCATATGTCTAAAGTTCCATATGCATCAGCAGTTGGAAGCTTAATGTATGCAATGGTCTGTACAAGGCCTGATATTGCACACACAGTGGGAGTTGTAAGTAGGTACATGAACAATCCAGGAAAAGAACAATGGATGGTAGTGAAGTGGATTCTAAGGTATTTGAGAGGTACCACAAATCAAGCATTATGCTTTGGTGGTTCAAACATTTCTCTACAGGGATATGTTGATGCAGATATGGCAGGTGACAAAGATAACAGGAGGAGTACTATAGGATATGTATTTACTGTAGGTGGAACAACTGTTAGTTGGGTTTCAAAAATCGAAAGTGTTGTTGCACTTTCAACAATAGAAGCAGAGTATGTTGCTGCTACAGAGGCTAGTAAAGAAGTGATTTGGTTACAAAGGTTTCTAGATGAATTGGGTAAGAAGTAGGAGTTGGGCAGGTTATATAGTGACAGCCAGAGTGCCATACATCTTGCAAAGAACTCTGCATTTCATTCCAAGACTAAACATATACAGCTCAAGTACCATTTCATACGGTCAGCATTGGAAGATGGACAGTTGAAGTTGGAAAAGATACACACTAGCCAGAATCCTACAGATATGATAACAAAAGTTGTAACCAGGAAGAAACTGAGAATCTGCTCAGTTTCAATTGGTCTTCAAGTATGATGAAGAAGGTTAGAAAAAACCAGGTCCAAAGTGGAGTCATTGTCTAGCAAATGAAGCAGCGGTGGAGTTGCTATAATCAGTCTCCAAGTGGGAGATTGTTGGGTGTGGAGCTTGATTATCTTCTGTATTCAAATGTCTCAGCCAGATGTATACCCCAATAAGACTGTACACCCCTCCATGTGGGGGGGGGGTGCAGAAGGGACTGGCTGTTTCTCCGTGGATATAGCCCAAACTGGGTGAACCACGTATATCTGTGTCTATTGTTTTATGTGTTTTCTATGTTTATATTTTTGCAATATTTTATGTGTTCCATTGCTCTGTAATATATAATTTTCTAACAGGACACCCTCCTACAAATCCTCTCCCTTGTTTTCCTCGAATATTGGCTACCAAATTCTCATTAATCCTTTCACTTTGTCCAAAATTCACCAAAAATCTGCATAAAGCACGCATGAAACTTCATGGCATAATGACTAACCCAGTTCACTCTATTAGCATAAATATAATAAAAAACATGCAATAAACTAATGAGAATGGTGGTAAGTTGAGTTAAGAGGCAAAATGAGCCCATATAATTACCCATTTCTGTGGCTCATCATCACCCCCCTACTGAATGGGTTTCTCATCCTCTAAGCAACTAGTCCATCTCCTCATCCTTGATGGCTCTGATGGATTCCCTGACATCCCTTGCTTCTGATGTGATATCCTCATCCTTATCATGGAATCCTGCCTTTCTATCCACCTCTTCCCACTGCTTTTGTTGTTCTTCTTCTTTTACACCTTCCAATAGGCCTAGCAGCAGTGGAGGACTCAATTTGAGGCCAATCCGATTGGCATTCAAACTCTACATAGAGTGCTTATACAGTGGCAGTCTTCCTAATGCTTCTTTCATCCTTGTTGGGGAGTGATATTCCATGATCTGCAAGCTGTGTGGTAAGGTATTCCACCTCCTCATACAATCATGAATACAGTTATCCCCAAGTAATCTTTCCATATCCTCAAAATGTGAAATGGCCTATGCTTGATCACTTATATATCTAGGTGTAATTTGAGGATTATTTGCAAGCAGCTAGTGTGCTGGGTTCGGGATCAGGTTCTTATGGATTTGTAGCTTCCTCCTTCTATCACTTTTTTTTCTTTTTTATCTCCGTTTGCTCTGTTTCTTCCTTTTCTGTCTCTTCATCCTCCCCCTCTTCTATCTTAGTTTCTTCCTCCTCCTTTTCTTGTCCTACTGAGTCATCAGTTGCTTCACCTTCTCACAAAACTTGCTATCATTTTGTTTATGCTTCCTTGGAAAACCAACTATGGAAATGGAGAATTTTTTTTTTTGAAGAAAAACAGAGAAAGAGACACTGTTTTTTTTTTTTTAAATAATAAGCAACAATTTTTTTATGAATTTCCTCCACCTAACAGTTCTATTTTCTCCTCAAAAACTAAACCACTATTAGCATATTTTGGTATTCAATGGAGGTATGCCAAGAACCTACTTCTGCAGCACAAGAATTGTGCTAAAAACTGTGTTTTTCCTCTCCAAAAAAACTTACTGGCCCCCCTGTTGAACTGGTTGTAGGTGCTCCTGTAGGACCTGTTACTACTCTTGTACAACAATGATAGAAGAATGATGGCTGAGAGTAATGGAGAATGATGGTTTCGAGGCTGTGGGGTGACAAGGAGCTTGCTGCAGCTAAGTGAACGAGGATGGAATGAAATACAAGGTGGTGAGAGTGTTTTGAGGAGGAGTACTTATGGCTGTTTATGGATATTTCTAATGATGGAGGGTGAGTTGGCCAAGTGTACGTTGGCCCCATTTGGACTGTTGGTCCCCTCTGCTGTGTCATCATGACTTCCACCCACAATCACTTCCCATCATTTGCATCGGAGTTTATACACCCGCCACTACCTGTCCTTTGGATTTTTTGTGAGTTGACTAAGCACACATGTGGTGGTATCTTCCGATGAGTGCAGTCGACTGGATGAGAGTGGCCAGTTAACTGGCCACTTTTATTATCCAACCCTAACCATCTCATTCGTTTATGTCGTTTTTGAGTTACACAGATGCAATAGAGGAGAGGGTTAGACACTTACCTACAAGTCGAATGCTCATGCTGTGGTGCTGCTTGGTTCTTTTGCTGCTGCATGCCTATATCCCTTCCGCTATATGCTTTTTGCTGTCTGATGTGTGGCTATTTTTCTTTTGTAGGTATCCTCTGGTTGGATCTAAGCTACAGGAGTCTGCTTCAACCTTCAGATTTTCACCCTCATGCTGTTGATGCTAGATTTTATTGGGACAGTGACTTGTTTTGTCCATATCTCCCAAACGGTTGACTGGATTGACCTGAAATTTTTTGAGCATGTTTCCATCATCATTATGCACGTCCCATAGAAAAATTTTGGTCAATGGATGCATGGATTTCAAGAAAAACTGAAAATGGATGAAGGTGATGGAGGACAATTTCATGGAAACCATGCATTGGATTTGGCTGAAATTGCTTGGGCATGTTACCATCATCCATATGCATCTCCCCATGAAACAAGTTTTTTAATGGATGCACGGATATGGAGAAAATGACAAAATCTCTGAAGGTGATGGAGGCCAATTTCTTGGTAACCATGCTCTAGAAGTTGTTGAAATTGCTTGAGCATGTTACCATCAGCCATATGCAACTCCCCATGAAACAGTTTTTTAAATGGATGCACGGTTTTCAAGTTGGAGAAAAAACAAATTTTTGTTATATGTATTTTTGTATCAGAGATCCTGTAGTTTTTTGGACAGTAAGAAAAATGAGATTGGGGTGTGATGCAGGCTTGGAGATGATGGAAGAGAGGTTTTAACACTGTAGGAGGATTTATAAACCCTTTATGAAGCTTCCCTGTTCCCCAAACTACTTTTAAAATCCATTTCTAGCTCTCTGTAATTTCTACAGGAGCTTCCTGTAGAAAACATAGTTTTCAGAAAAGAAGCACAGTGAGGTGTAAAGAATGTCAAGAATGATGGGGAAAGGTGAGAGAAAGTAGGATAGGTGCTGTTATTGGTTTCAGAGCTTTCTTGGCACCTGCTGCTGCTTCCTGAAGTTATCTCGCAAACTTGCAATACAATTGGAAATTCATTTTTCTTTTTCTTTTTCTCTTTTTTTTGAAAACAACTCGGGAGCCTTGGGGAGGTTTTCACCCAAGGACCTTATTCTCTTTTTCTTTTCTCATCTTTCCAACCCATTGACTACCTCATCGAGGTTTTTAATCAATGAGCCACTCTAAGGTGCCTTCGAGGAAGTTTTCACCTTAGATTTTTATTTTTTCCTCTTATTTTTCATTTTTTCAAGTGTAAGAATACTTCCAATGGAGCCATGTGCACATCGAGATGATAGACAAAATTATGTTGAGGCTTGAAATGTATGCTTTGACATGTATCCACATTTCAGAGACCAAATGATTTGACTTTGAAGGGATCAAGCATAATTGAGGAAGAGAGTACTACTGCAACTTAATAACCATCTAGAACAATGTTTGAATATAGTTGTGATGTCCTTGGTCTTTTTGCTGATCTAGGTCATTTTTCATGTCTTCTTCTATCATGACCTTCACATCTTCCACTTTTTGCTGATTTTTCTCTTGGATACATGGAAGATTTGATGGTAACAATGAAGGAGCTCTCTCGATCTTTGTATCTAATGTCTTCTCTTCATCAAGTGCAGCCCATGGTTCTTTGATCTTCTCTTTTGCATCTTCCTCTGCTGGATGTGGTCCTTCAATGATATTAATATAATCTCTTTTTTGCCATACTCTTCCTGAGCTATGGTGAATATCATTGAGCTCAAGAGGAGTTGTTTGGAAGTGTTGTACCTCAGCATTGTAATTGGGTTGAGCTACTCTAATGTGCGGGTTTGGAAATGGTTGTTCCCCACTATATAAATGCTGGGACTGTCTGTTGTTCAGGTTCGGGTTTGGCTGGGCAGGCATTTGGGGTTTCCTTAGTGGAGCAGGAGGAAATGGTTGTGGTTGAACATGTGGTGGAGGCAAAAGAGCAGGAGGAGAGTTGTACTCGGGCCTCCACCCCTGATGATATGCATTCCACTGAGGTTGCAACTAAGCATAGGGTTGAAATGAATGGGTGGTTGGGTGGGCATGATATGGAGATGTGAAGGACGAAGGAGGAGGTGAGGACCAGGAAGGATGAGCAGGGGGCCCCAAGAAGTTATGGATGTGACTTGGTTGGGATTGTAATATGCCTGGGATGTCCCTTGCATTCCCTGCTAGTATGGTCTAGGTCCATGGGGCCTCTTTTGGTTTCTATAATAGATCTATTCAGTGACTCCTTCGGCCCCTTGGTATACAACTTTAAGTCTAGGAAAGGACAGGCACTTATCTGTAGAATGATTTTCTTCACAGATTGAACAAACCTTTATAGAGTTCAATGGGTATTCATTCCTAGGATGCCTCCTGGTGCATCTAGGGCAAAAAATGGCCAAAGCCCTCTATGCTTCCTCTTGTTTCCTTTTGATATGTAAGGCATCCATTTTCATGGCAAGAATATGCAACATCTCACTCTTGAGGTCTTCCAACATGCTTCCAATTTCACCTTTAATGGATGAATTGTAAGAAAAGGTACTGCTCCCAACATTTCTATTTTCAGCCATTGGCCCTAGAGGAATGTTTTCCTTTTCTTCTTCCCCTATAGGTTCTTCAAATATGTATGGTTTTTACCTAAGGGTTTTTCTTGATTGCAGCCATCGGAGAAGAGAGAAGGTTGGCTGTATGAAGTAGTGGGGGTGTTGGGAAAACATTTTCCTGAAATATCTCTATTCCTACAAGGCATGAAAGGAAATATTTTTGGTTGTTTTCTATTTCTTTTTCCCCACACTGATAGTACCTGCAAAACTGAAATTGATTGAACAAAAAAAATTGCAACTAACCGAAATGAACTTGCTGAAATGAAATTGCAGAACTAAAGAGGAGAGCAATTGAAATGAAAGTAGGGAAATGACTAATCTACTTTTGCTAAAATGGAAATTTCAGAATTGAAATGAAAGTAAGGAAATGACTAATCTACTTTTGCTGAAATGGAAATTGTAGAATTGAAATGAAAGTGAGGAAATGACTAATCTACTTTTGCTAAAATGGAAATTGCGGAATTGAAATGAAAGCAAGGAAATGACTAATCTACTTTTGCTAAAATGGAAATTGTGGAATTGAAAGGAAAGCAAGGAAATGAATAATCTACTTTTGCTGGAATGGAAATTACAAAATTAAAAGGAAAGCAAGGAAATGCAGAAATTGAAAGGAACAACTACTTTACTTTTGTTGAAATAAACTACTTCGAAGAATGTTGCAGTAGAAGGTAGAAGAAAGCAGTAATCACAAAATACACTGACACTTCCCCAAAAACGGCGCCAAAAAGTGGTGAGCACTAGTATTGCAGCAATGATGCTGCAACTCCTGAGGCTTCCTACTTTACTTTTATCAACCCGGTAGTTCGTGACAAACTTGGAAGGGACGGTGTTGTATGCACAAGTACTAGCTCTTACTGAAGGCTATCACTTGGTCAGCTGGCACAAGAAACTAGGACCTCAAGCCAAATTCTATGAGTTTCCAGAAGAATCTTTTAACTGTGATGAAAGAAAGCTAACTCTACAAAGACTATTCTACTTGCAGAAAGAGAAAGAAGACTGGAGTGTAGAGCAAACCCTTGCAAACCCTAATTTTTTCAACTAACCCTATTTTTGCAGAAAAAGAGATGAAAACTAATGAAATGAGTGCCATTGACTACTGAAAAGATAAATTAAATCTATTCAAGCTATTCCTAGAAGAAAATGAGAAAAGAAAATCTTTTTGCATTTTTATGTGTTTTATGTGAAATTGTTATGCATGTGATTTTGTCTGTTTGTGACTATGGCAGAGGTTTGGTGGCAATGGAGGGTAGATTTGGTTTTTTTCAGAGGTGTAAGAAGGTGTGGAGGGGTCCTAAGAAGCCACTGGTAACCTTCTAAAGACTTCCCCTACAATCAGACTTTGAAAAATCACTCACAGGAAATTCTGTAGGAGGCTGTAGGGGATCTACAGGAGGATGCCGAGAGCTATTTTTTGAGGTTTTAAGAGTGGAAAATTGGTGTGAAAGGGTAGCTGAAGACTAGAGGGATGTGTTGAGGTGTCTAGGGCTTAACAAGGAGGATCAGGAAAGAAAATGATGGTTGGATTTGTTCAAATGATGAGAGGAAAGCTTATGGAAAAAGTGCATAAATTAGGGCAGATTCATGAAGGACTATGAATGACTTCTGAAACCTGTGAGAAACAAGATGATGTTGGCTACTTTATTGATGTATTATGAGCTGAGGTGTGTTGTAAGAGATCTGCACATCTAACTACTAAAACTGAGCAAGAAAAGGACTAGCTGCACCAAGAAAACATAACCATATCTCTTGTTAACCTAATTTCTTACCTAGAAACATGAAGTGCTGAACAATACCCTATGAATAGAAAATATTACAAAGAGATTTATTATAGAAACATGAAATAATCTTGGAAAAATGAATCTGAAGCAATCCTTTAACTTTTCAAATCACATCATCACACTAGAAATTTGCATGGAAGAAGCAAAACTGTGTTTTTGGTGGCAGCAATGGTGCCTTGACCTCAAATCATGGTCCCAGGAAGGGAGAATGGAGATCAAGGCCTGTCATTGGAATTTTTTAATCTTAGCCTATCACTATATTAACCTACGTCAACAACTGAAACAAAAGCAGCTATGCAAACCATCAAAAGCAACCTATTCTGAACAAGGGAAAATGAATCTATGTAACAGAAATTAACTCATGAACTGAAGCAAAAAAATATAAGTACAAAGCAAGAGGTGTTGGGTAGCTTGGGTTGGGCCCTAACCCAAGAGCTTCAGCCCTCTAAAATAAATCAGTGTTGGCTCAGAAAATATGTCATCTCCATTATCAAAATAAAAGTCACATTACATAAACTGTTCACAAAAATAAGCTCGAAAATGAGCTGAACAAGAGCTACACAAAAGTGAAAAAATCCTAATAATACTAGCTAAACTACTGAGGCTCTAAGCCCCCATATTTATACAACTGGAGCCTCCAACAACCCTCCTAAAATCAAGGGGCTCGGCTTCCCAGAATTAGAGATAGACAACAGTTCTTCTTGACTTGCTCGTCTGCCCCTTTGATGCATCAATGTGGCTATTTATGCTCTGAGTTTTTGATGGAGGATTCAAGGTAGGGAGTCATAAATGAGGGGGACACCCTACTACAAATCTTCTCCCTTGTTCTCCTCGAATATTGGCTGCCAAATGCTCATTAATCCTTTGACTTTGTCCAAAATTGACCAAAAACCTGTATAAAGCACACATTAGACTTCATGGCATAATGACTAACCCAATTCACTCTATTAGCATAAATATAATAAAAAACATGCAATAAACTAATGATAATGGTGGATTAAGTTGAGTTAAGAGGCAAAATGAGCCCATATAATTACCCATTTCTAGGGCTCATCATCACCCCCTACTGAATAGATCACTCATCCTCTGAGCAACTAGTCTATCTCCTCATCCTTGATGGCTCTAATGGATTCCCTGACATCCCATGCTTCTGATGTGATATCCTCCTCCTTATCATGGCATTCTACCTTTCTATCCACCTCTTCCCACTGTTTTTGTTGTTCTTCTTCTTTTACACCTTCTAGTAGGCCTAGCAGCAGTGGAGGACTCAATTTGAGGCCAATCCAATTGGCCTTCAAACTCTGCATAGAGTGCTTGTACAGTGCTAGTCTCCTTAATGCTTCTTTCATCCTTGTTGGGGAGTGATATTCCCTGATCTACAAGCTGTGTGGTAAGGTATTCCACCTCCTCATACAAGCATGAATACAGTTATCCCCAAGTAATCTTTCCATATCCTCAAAATGTGCAATGGCCTGTGCTTGATCACTTATATATCTAGGGGAAATTTGAGGATTATTTGCAAGCAGCTAGTGTGCTGGGTTGGGGATCAGGTTCTTGTGGCTTTGTAGCTTCCTCTTTTTCTCTCTTCTTTTTTTTTATCTCTGTTTGCTATGTTTCTTCCTTTTCTATCTCTTCATCCTCCTCCTCTTCTATCTTAGTTTCTTCCTCCTCCTTTTCTTGTCCTACTGAGTCATCAGTTGCTTCACCTTCTCATAAAACCTCCTGTCATTTTGGTTATGCTTCCTTGGAAAACCAACTATGGAAATGGAGAATTTTTTTTTTTTTGAACAAAAACAGAGAGAGAGAGAGAGACTATTTTTTTTTTTTTTTTTTAACAATAAGCAACAATTTTTTAATGAATTTCCTCCACCCAAAAGTTCTATTTTCTCCTCAAAAACTAAACCACTATTAGCATATTTTGGTATTTAATGGAGATATGCCAAGAACCTACCTCTGCAACCTGAGAATTGTGCTAAAAACTGTGTTTTTCCTCTCCAAAATAGCTTACTGGACCTCCTCTTGAACTGGTTTTAGGTGGTCCTGTAGGACTTGTTACTACTCCTGTAGAACACCGATAGAAGAATGATGATTGAGAGCAATGGAGAACGATGGTTTCGAGGCTGTGGGGTGACAAGGAGCTTGCTACAGCTAAGTGGACGAGGATGGAATGAAAGACAAGGTGGTGAGAGTGTTTTGAGGAGGAGTACTTATGGCTGTTTATGGATATTTCCAGTGATGGAGGGTGAGTTGGCCAAGTGTACATTGGTCCCATTTGGACTGTTGGTCCCCACTGCTGCGTCATCATGACTTCTGCTCGCAATCACTTCCCATCATTTGCATCGGAGTTTATACACCCGCCACTACCTGTCCTTTGGATTTTCTGTGAGTTGACTAGGCACACATGTGGTGGTATCTTCGGATGAGCGCAGTCGACTGGATGAGGGTGGCCAGTTAACTGGCCACTTTTCTTGTCCAACCCTAACCATCTCATTCGTTTATGTAGTTTTTGAGTTACACAGATGCAATAGATGAGAGGTTTAGACACTTACCTGCAAGTCGAATGCTCGTGCTACGGTGCTTCTTGGTTCTTTTGCTACGACATGCCTATATCCCTTTTGCTATATGATTTTTGCTATCTGATGTATGGTTGTTTTTCTTGTGCAGGTATCCTCTAGCTGGATCTAAGCTACAAGAGTCTGCTTCAACCTTCAGATTTGCACCCTCATGTTGCTGATGCTAGATTTTAATGGGACAGTGACTTCTTTTTGTCCATATCTTCCAAATGGTAGAGTGGATTGACCTGAAATTTTTTGAGCATGTTTCCATCATTATTATGTACCTCTCGTAGAAAAATTTTGGTCAGTGGATGCACAAATTTCGAGAAAAAATGAAAATGGCTGAAGGTGATGGAGGTCGATTTCTTGGAAACTGTGCACTGGAATTGGTTGAAATTGCTTGGGCATGTTACCATCATCCATATGCATCTCCCCATGAGACAAGTTTTTAAATGGATGCACGGATATGGAGAAAATGAAAAAATGGCTGAAGGTGATGGAGGTCAATTTCTTGGTAACCATGCACTGGAAGTTGTTGAAATTTCTTGAGCATGTTACCATCATCCATATTCAACTCTCCATGCATGGTTACCAAGTTGGATGCACGATTTTCAAGTTAGAGAAAAAAACAAATTTTTGCTCTATGTATTTTTTTATCAGAGCATCCTGCAGTTTTTTGGACAGTAAGAAAAATGAGCTTGGGGTGTGATGCAGGCTTGGAGATGATGGAAGTGAGGTTTTAAGACTGCAAGGAGGATTTATAAACCCTTTATGAAGCTTCCCTGTTCCCCAAACTACTTTTAAAATCCATTTCTAGCTCTCTGTAATTTCTACAGGAGCCTCATGTAGAAAAC
This sequence comes from Pinus tabuliformis, assembly GCA_031772625.1. NCBI lineage: Eukaryota > Viridiplantae > Streptophyta > Pinopsida > Pinales > Pinaceae > Pinus > Pinus tabuliformis. Next base: position 718,389,128 of record CM062811.1, read on the forward strand.
ACAGTTTTCAGAAAAGAAGCATAATCAAGTGGAAACAATGTCAAGAATGATGGGAAAAGGTGAGGGAAGGTAGGATAGGTGTTGTTATTGGTTTTAGAGCTTTCTTGGCACCTGTTGCTGCTTCCTGAAGTTCTCCTACAAACCTGCAATACAACTAGAAATTCATTTTTCTTTTTCTTTTTCTCTTTTTTTTTTTGAAAACAACTAGGGTGCCTCAAGGAGGTTTTCACCCTAATTGCCTGCCCTGGGTGCCTCCAAGGGAGGTTTTCACCCAGGGATCTTATTCTCTTTTTCTTTTCTCTTCTTTCCAACCCATTAACTGCCTCATGGAGGTTTTCAATCAATGAGCCAATCTGAGGCGCCTCCGAGGAGGTTTTCACCTTAGATTTTTATTTTTTCATCTTATTTTTCATTTTTTCTTTTTCTTTTTTTCTTTTTTCTCTACCCTACCCTACTTGAAAAAAAAAATCATTTTCAAGTATAAGAATACTTCCAATGGAGCCATGTGCACATCGAGATGATAGACAAAATGATGTGGAGGCTTGAAATGTATGCTTTGACATGTATCCGGATTTCAGAGACCAAATGATTTGACTTTGAAGGGATCAAGCATAGTTGAGGAAGAGAGTACTGCTGCAACTTAATGACTGTCTGGAACCATATTTGAATATAGTTGTGATGTCCTTGGTCCTTTTGCTGATCTGGATCATTCTTCATGTCTTCTTCTATCATGACCTTCACATCTTCCTCTTTTTGCTAATTTTTCTCTTGAATACATGGAGGATTTGATGGTAACCATGAAGAAGCCCTCTCAATCTCTAATTCTGATGTCTTCTCTTCATCAAGTGCAGCCCATGGTTCTTTGATCTTCTCTTTTGCATCTTCTTATACTGGATGTGGTCCTTCAATGATATCAATATAATCTCTTTTTTGCCATACTCTTCCTGAGCTATGGTGAATATCATTGAGCTTAAGAGGAGTTGTTTGGTAGTGTTGTACCTAAACATTGTAATTGGGTTGAGCTACTCCAATGTGCGGGATTGGAAATGGTGGTTCCTCACTATATACTTGCTTGGCCTGTCTGTTGTTCAGGTTCGGGTTCAGCTGGGCAGGCATTTGGGGTTGCCTTGGTGGAGCAGGAGGAAATGGTTGTGGTTGAATAGGTGGTGGAGGCAAAAGAGCAGGAGTGTTGTACTGGGGCCTCCACCCCTGATGATATGCATTCCACTAAGGTTGCGGCTGAGGATAGGGTTGAAATGAATGGGTGGCTAGTTGGGCATGATATGAAGATGTGAAGGACCAAGGAGGAGGTGTGGACCAGGAAGGATGAGCAGGGGGGCCCTAAGAAGGTATAGATGTGACTTGGTTGGGCTTGTAGTATGCTTGAGATGTCCCTTACATCCCCTACTGGTATGGTCTAGGTCCATGCGGCCTCTTTTGGTTCATGTAATAGATCTATTTAGTGACTCCTTCGGCCCCTTGGTATACAGATTTAAGTCCAGGCATGGACGGGCACTTGTCTATAGAATTATTTTCTTCACAGTTTGAACAAACCTTTATAGAGTTCAATGGGCATTCATTCCTAGGATGCTTCCTAGTGCATCTAGGGTAAAAAATGGCCAAAGCCCTCTCTGCTTCCTCTTATTTCCTTTTGATATGTAAGGCATCCATTTTCATGGCAAGAATCTACAGCATCCACTCTTGAGGTCTTCCAACATGCTTCCAATTTCACCTTTAATGAATGAATTGGAAGAAAAGGTACTGCTCCCAACATTTCTGTTCTCAACCATTGGCCATAGAGGAATCTTTTCCTCTTATTCTTCCCGTATAGGTTCTTCAAATATCTCTGGTTGTTACCTAAGGGTTTTTCTTGATTGTAGCCATCGATGAAGAGAGAAGGTTGGCTGTATGAAGTAGTGGGGGCATTGGGCAAACATTTTCCTGAATTATCTCTATTCCTATGAGGCATGAAAGGAAATCTTTTTGGTTCGTTTTTGTTTCTTTTTCCCCACACTGATAGTACCTAAAAAATTGAAATTGATTGAACAAAACAAATTGCAACTAACTAAAATGAACTTGTTGAATTGAAATTGCAGAACTGAAGAGGAGAGAAATTGAAATGAAAGCAGGAAAATGACTAATCTACTTTTGCTGAAATGGAAATTGCAGGATTGAAATGAAAGCAAGGAAATGACTAATCTACTTTTGTTGAAATGGAAATTGCAAAATTGAAATGAAAGCAAGGAAATGACTAATCTACTTTTGCTGAAATGGAAATTGCAGAATTGAAATGAAATCAAGGAAATGACTAATCTACTTTTGCTGAAATGGAAATTTTGGAATTGAAATGAAAGCAAGGTAATGACTAATCTACTTTTGCTTGAATGGAAATTTCAAAATTGAAAGGAAAGCAAGGAAATGCAAAAATTGAAAGGAACAACTACTCTACTTTTGTTGAAATAAACTACATAGAAGAATGTTGCAGTAGAAGGTAGAAGAAAGCAGTAATCACAAAATACTTTGACGCTTCTCCAGAAACAATGCCAAAAAGTGGTGAGCACCATTATTGTAGCAATAATGCTTCAACTCTTGGGGCTTCCTACTTTCCTTTTCTCAACCCAGTAGTTCATAACAAACTTGGAAGTGACGGTGTTGTATGCACAAGTACTAGCTCTTACTGCAGGTTGTCACTTGGTCAGTTGGCGCAAGATCACTAGGAGCTCAAGCCAAATTCTATGAGTTTCCAAAAGAAGCTTTTAACTGTGATGAAAGAAAGCTAGTTCTACAAAGACTATTCTACTTGCAGAAAGAGAAAGAAGACTGGAGTGTAAAGCAAACCCTAACAAACCCTAATTTTTCCAACTAACCCTACTTTTGAAGAAAAAGAGATGAAAACTAATGAAATGAGTGCCATTGACTACTGAAAAGGTAAATTACATCCATTCAAGCTATTCCTAGAAGAAAATGAGAAAATAACATCTTTTTGCGTTTTTATGTGTTTTATGTGAAATTTTTATGCATGTGATTTTATCTGTTTGTGACTGTGGCAGAGGTTTGGTGGCGATGGAGGGCAGATTTGGTTCTTTTGCAGAGGTGTAAGAAGGTGTGGAGGGGTCCTACGAAGCCTCTGGTAACCTTCTAAAGACTTCCCCTGCAATTGGACTTTGAAAAATCACTCACAAGAAATTCTATAGGAGGCTGCAGGAGACCTACAAGAGGATCAATAGGAGGATCTATAGGAGGATGCCAGAGCTATTTTTAGAGGTTTTAAGAGTGGAAAAATGGTGGGAAAGGGTAGTTGAAGACTAGAGGGATGTTTTGAGGTGTCTGGGGCTTAACAAGGAGGATCAGGAAAGAAAATGATGGTTGGATTTGTTCAAATGATGAGAGGAAAGCTTATGGAAAAAGTGCAGAAATTAGGGTAGATTCGTGAAGGACTGTGAATGACTTGTGAAACCTGTGAGAAATGAGATGATGCTGGCTGCTTTATTGATGTATTGTGAGCTGAGGTGTGTTGTAAGAGATCTGCACATCTAACTACCGAAACTGAGCAAGAAAAGGACTAGTTGCATCAAGAAAACAGAACCATATCTCTTGTTAACCTAATTTCTGACCTAGAAACATGAAGTGTTGAATAGTACCCTATGAATAGAAAAGCTTGCAAAGAGATTTATTACAGAAATAGGAAATAATCTTGGCAAAATGAATCTGAAGCAACCCTTTAACTTTTCAAATCAAATCATCACACTAGAAATTGCATGGAAGAAGCAAAACTGTGTTTTTGGTGGCAACAATGGTGCCTTGACCTCAAATCATGGTCCCAGGAAGGGAGAAAGTAGACCAAGGCCTATCGTTGGCCTTTTTGAATCTTATCCCATCACTATATTAACCTAATTCAATAACTGAAACAAAAGCAACCTATTCTGAACAAGGTAAAATGAACCTTTGTAACAGAAATTAACTCATGAATTGAAGCAAAAATATATAAGTACAAAGAAAGAGGTACTGGGCAGCTTGGGTTGGGCCCTAACCCAAGAGCTTCAGCTCTCTGAAAGAAATCAGTGTTGGCTCAGAAAATATGTCGTCTACATTATCAAAATAAAAGTCACATTACATAAATTGTTCACAAAAATAAGCTCGAACATGAGCTGAACAAGAGCTGTACAAAAGTGTGAAAATCATACTAATACTAGCTAAACTACTGAGCCCTGAAGCCCCCCATTTATACAACTGGAGCCTCCAACAACCTTCCTAAAATCAAGGGGCTCAACTTCCTAGAACTAGAGATAGACAATAGTTCTTGTTGACTTGCTCGATTGCCCCTTCGATGCATCGATGTGGTTGTTTGTGCTCCGAGTTTCTGATGGAGGATTTGAGGTAGGGAGTCATAAATGAGGGGGACACCCTCCTACAAATCCTCTCCCTTGCTTTCCTCAAATATTGGCTGCCAAATGTTCATTAATCCTTTGACTTTGTCCAAAATTGACCAAAAATCTGCATAAAGCACACATTAGACTTCATGGCATAATGACTAACCCAATTCACTCTATTAGCATAAATATAATAAAAAACATGCAATAAACTAATGAGAATGGTGGATTAAGTTGAGTTAAGAGGCAAAATGAGCCCATATAATTACCCATTTCTAGGGCTCATCACAACATTAATAATTGATGCACACAGACAGTGTTAATGGTGTTGCCGCTAAAATGTGGCACCCATAACATGTTGAGTAGCCCCGCGAACACAACTTTGACCACCCACTTCATTTTTTCAAGCTGTGTAACATCTGACTCCTCATAGTATACCTTCCTCAAGTATTTTCTTGGTTCCAGCTGTGTGAACTTCGCGTGATCCACCAGGTCCCAATCCTCCATATTTAAATACAATATTCAGGCCAATAGATTGCCCTCAAAAGGTGTGTTCTTCGGCAATAATGGTGTCGAGACCATGAATTTCTCCGAATCTGGGCCTTTAGTATCCTTGGTGGTGGATTTACTCGATGGTATATAAGGTGGTAGCCGACTAATTGACATGACTTCATCTGCATCAATTTCTTCAATCCCCATGATGAGCTCTTCTTCATCTAAGTCCACATGTTCCTTTGACTACTTGGTTCTATCCATCTTACCCTTTTGTCTAACCTCCATTGGATTTTTGCGCGCCGATTTCTACATCGACACTTGCTAGGGATTCTTTTGCTTCTTATCTCCTACTGTGGAGGTAGATGGTTTAGGTCTCGGTGACTTAGGCATTGTGGTAGGAAAAGTTAGAGGCATAGGTTGGGTTGGATCAAGTGTTGTAGTCATTCTCTCCAGGAATATTTAACGTTGCCAATCAATTAAATTCCTAAATTCTTGCTGTGAAATCTTCTCTTGAAGTATTTTCCAATCCTCTGTAGACATGTAGAAATTCTCTTGGTGCAAAATAAAGTGCAAAATCTCAAGGCAATTTCTTAGGAAGAAAAGTGTTCGAATGTGGAGTGGGATGTTATATTTATAGCCTAATTTGAATTCAAATCCATCCATTCCCTCTAGATTCCTATTATTAATGCACTTTTGGCGGCATATTTCCAAAGATATGCTCCTTAAATGCTCTCCCCCCACTCCCTTTAACAAAAAAATCGCCATCCAATCATCTACAGTGCTTCAAATGGTCACTTTTTGTCCAGGGTACACAAAACACACCATTATAGTGCAACTCCCCTCTTCACCTTCCCTTAATTCATTCCATAGCCCATTCACTTCACCAAACTATCCTTCTAGCAATGTAGTTTATAGTCCCACACTTCCTTGCAACTTCCTAGAGTACTAAGACTCTCCCGCATCCATATAGTCATTACGCAGGGGTGGGATCACACTTGTACAACTTTAACCAGCTCCCATTGATGTTTCCTAGAAGAAATTCCCCATTCAACGTCACGAGCTAAATTACATCCCCATCTATAATCTCATTAATGATATATGGCCCTAGCCAATACATCTAGAACTTTCCTCGGAATTTCATGAACTTACTATCATATAGAAATACTAAATCTCCACTCTTAAAGGTGTGCTGCTTAATGTGGTGATCATGCCATGCCTTTTCGTGAGACGTTTGCACTTGCTGATGAAAACCCGCCAAGAAGAGATCTTCTTCCAACTCACCTATCTACGCGAGGCATTCTTCCATGGTATCCCAATCTACCATTTCTATAACTACAGAAATCCGCAAACTCGGCACAATGTACTCCATCAACATCGCAACTTCTTGTCCATAAACTAGTCTAAATGATGTCTATCTAGACAACTTTTTACAGGTAGTTTTATACGCCCACAAAATAGCTAGTATGAACACATCCCAATCATTCTGATTTGCATTACCGATCTTCATTAAAGAATTATCTAGGATTTTATTAAAGGCTTCCACTGTTCCATTTTCTTGAGGAAGATATAGTGTGCTTTTCTGATGATACATCTGGAACTCTTTAAGCAAGGAAAAAAAGTTTTCATTCAACAAGTGAAAACCCCTATCGCTCATCAAAATTTTAGGGTAGCCAAACCGCAACAAAATGTATTAAAAAATGAACATCTCAGTTGTAGCCATGTTATAATCCTTCATGGGATGTGCGTCAACCAGCCTGGTCAAGTATTCGGTCGCTATAACGATGTATCTTGCTCCTCTCTTATTTTCGAGTGGTTGAATTGGTCCCATGAAGTATATTTCCCACTTCTCGAAAGCTTTTAATGACACTTGCGGGTTTGGAGGTGATTCATCCCTTCACGAAGGCCTCCCGGTTCTCTGATAGACATCACATGCCCTAAAATAATCCTTGGAATCCTTATGCATAGTCAACCACCATAGCCTAACTAGTAAGATCTTTTGTGTAGTTTCTCTTCCCACATAATGTCCTCTCGCAACCCCTCCATGTGCTTCAGTGACGATACTTTTTTGTTCATAATCTGGGATATACCAACACAACACTTCATCCGATCCCATTTTATATAAGTGCCCTGCAATAATAGAAAAAACTGTAGCCCTGACCACCAATTCTTTCTTTTGTTGTGTCATATACCCTTAGGAGTTGTACCAGTAGAAAATAATTGGATTATGTCTTCAAAGTGTTTGTCTATGACGCACATAACAAAGAGTTGTGCATCAGATATCCCCTTAATCCATATTTGTACACTCGTCACCATTATCAATCCACGAGAGGTGATCTAGTCCAGTATTTAATTGCCCTGGCTTCACAACTTCTTCAAAGTCATATTCTTGAAAGAGAAACAACCATCTACAAATCACCCAACCCCCCCGAATAAAGGCTTGTTGACCAAGTACTTCAAAGAAAAATGGTCTATGCACATTTTGAAGTGCGCACCTAACAAATAGTGCCTGAACTTTTGGAGCGCATACACCATCGCCAATCCTTTGCACTCTGTGGTTAAATAATTATTTTCTGCCTTAGATAACTTCCTCTCAAACACTGTTGGATGGTCAATATCACATGCACTTGGTTTGGTTAGCACAACTCCTAATGTTATGCAAGATGCATCTACATGTACATGGAATTCCTTCTTCTAGTTGGGGAACACTAGAATAGGCATTGTAACCATTTTCTCCTTCATCACATCCTTCTTCATTAATCTCTCCATGGGCACAGTGATCTTCACATATGCTTTGATGAACTTCCTATAATATCCTGTAAGGTCCAGTGTCACGTGTAGCTATTTGACATTCCTTGGAGGCTCCAAATTGATAATTACTACAATTTTGGTAGGGTCTACCATCAACCCCTGCTTACAAACAACATGGCCTAAGAGTATCCCATATGGTACAAAAAATATGCACTTCTTCAAATTAAGGGATATCTGATACTTCCGACAAGTATCCATTATGAGGTGAAGACTGGAAACATGCTTCTTTACTAACCTAAACACTGCCCAATCATCAAAGTAAACCTCTAAGACTTATGAATAAATTATTTAAAATCTGTGACTACCACCCTAGGATGTCAGGGGAATTCTTAAGTCCAAAGGGCATAATTGTATACTGAAAACAACCCCATTCTGTAGCAAAGGTAGTCTTACTCCAATCCTGCAATGCAATCTTGATCTGATGATACCCTGAGAACCCATTAGTAAATGAATAGGCTTCCTAAACTCCAACATTCTCTAATACTTCATCTATGAATGGCGTAGGAAATGGATCATGGACACAAGCATCATTCAACTTTATTAAATCTATGCATATCTGAATTTCTCCCTTCATCTTCTTTTCTTGAACCACCATAGGACTAACCTAGTTTGATTCCTCGACAAGCTCAATAATCCCGGTTGCAAGCATATTATCCAATTCTTCATGCACTTTTTCCTTATACTTAGGATTCAACTGGTATGGGAGACGCTTCACTGGCTTCATATATGGCTTTAGAGTGATCTTCATGACACCCTGATTACCTACTATTCCCTGCAGATCAGAGAAATTTGTGGGAAACAAGTCCTGATACTCCCGCAATAACTCCACAACTTTGTGTTTGGAATGGGTCCCCTAGGGGTCAATTTTGGGGTTAAACACCCAAGTGTTGGGGCAGAAGTCCCAAATTTTATGTAAATAAATGTAAATTCTCTGCATTTTGTGGTCGCGGAGCGCAAAGATGTCTAAAGATAAAAGGGTTTTTTGCCCTTAATTTAGATAAGCTGTGTCGGTTTTGGAGATCTACCCATGGTCTACGGACCATGGAATTGTATAAAAAGGAGAGTCTTAGAGAGTCTAAGGCAATTAAGGAGCGAAGAATGAATGTAATGGGTCATTAGAAGTGAAGAGAAAAGAGTCTTAGAGTAGAAGAGAGGCTCTACAGCTGGGTGCATAGAGGCCTAGAGTAGAGTCTGCAGCTAAGTGCACGGACCCCTGCAGCTGAGTATGCAGAGTGGTTTGAGTTTGTGAGAAGATCTGAAGCATTAAAAAATAAATTGTTCCATAAATATCTGTGTTTTGTCCCTTTTACTTCTGTTATGAATAAATGTTACTATGTTATGATGGATAATGGGTTTATGATTTAATGCTATGTTGATACATGAATCTGTATGTTTATACATTTTTATATGAACACAAGTTATAATATCTGTTTATGTGAAGAATATCTTAACGCATGTTAAAGTTATGAGATATTTAAGTTGATCTAGGTAATAACAGACTTAGGAGTGATTGTAGAGGCACGTAAGTTGTAGATTCGCCTGTTTAGGGTCCACGAAAGACAGATGTAGACCTTCACGAAGGTCCAAGGGTGATTAAGAGAAGTATGTCGATAAGCTCTAAAAGGCTTATCGATCTATGTGAAGGAAAAGTTAGGGCATAAAACGACAAGATAACCATCTCTGGGTGTGGAAAATTGGTTCTAGCATCCCCCCATACTGCTTCGGGTGAGACTTTAGTGCGCACTTTGCGGATTGATGTCGAAAGGGCTAGTAGTGTAGGGATTTGTTTGGCAAATGGGCCCATCAAGCCAACAAATGGTTCCGTTTCCAGGACCTGGATCTGCATAATGAGATGTGTGATGTCATATCATTGGAATCCAACTAAGAAAGAGATCAAAACTTTGTTGGATAAAAATATCTACAAATTCATGGTGCAAGAAAACAAGAATCTGTGATTGATGAAGGAACAATGGGTGGACAGATACTTGTAAACAGAAATACAAAAAATATTCTTCTGTTCCTTCCCGGTTGAGTTATATGAGTGGATCACGAAACTGGAAGACGATCAAGGAAGGTGGAGGCTTGACAATCTAATTGTTTTGGACACCGAACTTAGTAAGGAGGTTGACCGTTGGAAGCTTCTGAAGATAATATCGCGCGCACTCTCGATCATTGGCTCTACTGCATCATAGGAGAATTTTTGATAGAGTTCGTAGTCAATACCTCTGTCAGTTATAGCGAAGCAGAGCACCACTTCTTTAAAGGACTACGAGGTAAGTATTTAAAATTGCTAAATACTTGGATTAAGATGCTCTTATGTGAACAATGGGTTATGCGGTTACCTTTATGTTTGGAGCTACGCGAAGTGGAAAGTATTTCAGGGACGGAGGAAGAAAAGGTCCTGAGTATAGCTCATTGATTGGGCCTCCTTTGAGTGACGATGAAGGAGCACCGCAGACTTCTCCCCTGAGTGCTAGTCAGTTGATAAGACAAGGGTTCCTGTGAATACCTACACCACCTCCACCCTCATCCCATCCATCTACACCACCTCCATCCTTGCCTCCACCACTCACCCCATCAGCCACACCACCGCCACCTCCACCACTATGCAATATGGAAAACTATGTAAAACTACCTGTATTCAAGGGCATAAGGAATTAAGATCCAGACTAGTTCTGGTTCATTGTGAAGGCTGTATTGGAAGCCCAGGGTATCATGAATGACCAAATGAAGAAAGCCACGCTGGTTAGTGATCTGTAGGACCACGCACTAATGTGGTACATTAAGTACAATATTGATAACCCAACATCCATGTTGGCAAATATCCAGGCCACACTGAATAGAGAATTCAATAGACCTAAGTCTCAAGCACAGTTGATTGTATGATTCAAGGAGATCATGATGAAGTTGGGGGAGACGCCCTAGGATTTGGATCAAAGATTGAAGTGTACAATCCATGAAGCCAACATGAACCTAACTGATGGGCAACACCCGTTTGTGGCCTTGCTCCTTCCCCACTTAAGGGTTGCACTATCACAACATAATATTCGGACCCAGGCAGAAGCTCTAGAAATCATGATGAGGCCGCATGAGACACCAATGCAGGATGCTAGTATGGGGTTTCAACAGATTCATGCGTAGTTGAAAAACCTTTGTCTCAAAATGCAAAGTCTGAAGTAGGACATAATAGTTCAGCTAGAGGAATGCAAATAAGTTTGGTGCCTAAAATGCAAGGGTCAAGGGCATGACAAGGATCACTACCTAGTCTTCGCAAACTATGTTGCAGCAGGAGGACCAATGCTTCTATGACCGGAGGTCATGGTAGGGCCAAGTGCAGCGTCTATGCTATGGTGCGTATATGCTAGGTGGTTGGGAAACATGCAACCGACAATTTCCATTTGATGTAGAAATTCGTGCAGACACCACAACAACTCTTTTGCAATTTATATCAATCAGTAGGCCATGACGAGTGCAATTGCTGAAGTAATGAATTGATGATGGACAAGACACTTGCATACAGGGTGCAGACAGAAACGTGGCCCCCAGACCAAGGCGTTGGGGGAACGCGAGGTGAGTATTAGGGGTGCAATTGAGGCCAAGGTGGAGGAGGACCTGGGAGAGGCTGAGGATAGCTGATTTGTTACAATTGCGGAGGCCCAAGACACTATGCGAGGGGCTGTCTGAATCCGACATGATTGTCATGTTGCTACTATACTCAGTTTGATGATGCGACTGAGGATTGCCCAATATTAATGGAAAAGATTCGCAAAAAGGGGGCACAACCCACGCAAAGCCTCCAGATGATGAGGGATAAGCCTCATGAGAAAGACCCTAAGGTAAACATTATGTATCAAAGTGAAACTACAATGGGGGAGGATAAAGGAAAGAAACTTGCAGAAGGCAAATGGGTCTGCAAAGCACCAGAAAAGGATACTGGGTTTGATATGGAGCGTACAAAAGAAACATTTATGGAAGCAAAGAAAAGCTTCACTGAGGCCTTTACCTCAGGAAGACATGAGAAACCAACTAAAGAAATGGACCCATCACTGATTACTACATTCCTGGGGACTTGCATGAAGCTGCTCCATAACGGTAAGGCTATGAGGGGCCTACAAGTACTGATCAATCAGTGCACTGGTAAGGATGGTGCTACTGGTGAACCATGCATGGTCAGGAAGCTTCGTAAGCACAAGGCAAGGACCAGGCATGAAATGAGACTCACCGCGCAGATAGGGGAGTACGAGATGGACCAAGTTATCATGGATTTGGGGTCCAATGCGAATGTTTTTCCAAAATAGAATTAGGAAAGAATGGGGAGACCTGTGCTCCATTGGTCTCCAATATAGCTAAGAGTGATGAATCAACAAAAGATTATCCCAATGGGGAGGCTGTAAGGGGTCATAGTTGACATCAAGGGCGCGAACGCACTGGTGGATTTTGAAGTAATAGAGATTGTGGATGATAGCAATCCCTGCCCTGTGCTCCTTGGAATCAATTGAGCCAGTGACATGAATGGGGTAATCAACCTGAAGAAGCGTGATATTTGAAAAGAAGTTTCTCCAGGTGGTGGTGCCACTAGACCCCGCGAAGGGACCACGCAATATAGAACCAGTCCGAGATTATGAAAGTGATGATGATATGGACCACATTTACAAGATAAGGGCATGAGACCAGGATTGGGTGAATCTGACAACAGACGGATGTATTGCATGGGACCGCAAAAGCTCCTGCACATTAGATTTGGACAAAGAATTAGAGCACTAGCAGAACTGTTTGCATGAAGTATCTATGCTACGTTGTAATATGATGACCAAGTCATTGCACTACATGTCATCCGAAATTAGGGATCTACCTCACTATGATGGGCTAACTGATGTTGATTTCTTTTTGGATGCATTTGAATGAGAAGTGCCAAAGCAAAACTGCTTCCAGGCCTTGGACTAGGTACTGTAAGCTACGCTTGCAAGATGGTGGGGTACACACAAGGATAATTTCGATGATTGGTGTGACTATATGAGGATAAGGAGAATACATTTTGGGCAGCCAAAAGTGTGGATGACAGATAAGTATGATGGAAGGGATGATCCATGTGATCACCTGGCCATATGGACCAAGGCTTATGGAGCAGAGCCCCAGCCTGAGTGGGTGCATCTGTTTTGTCATACCCTAGGTGTCGTACCAATGAAATGGTACTTGGAAACCAAGCTCTACCATGGCAATGAAAAGTGGGACATTGATGAGCCTCATCATTGGGTAATTATATGGGCCTTAATTCACCTCCTAGCTTAGTCAAACCAACTTTTCTCATAACTTATTACATGTTTTTTATTATATTTTGTTTATGAAGTGAGTTAGAGTTGGATATTATGCGTTGTGGTCTAATAAGCATTTAATGCAGGATTAAAGGAGAAAATCAAGGAATTTTGGCAAAGACCAAGGTCAAAAATCGAATGGGACAAGGGAGAGGGATTATAGGAGGTAAATACTCCTTATTTACTACCCCTCCATTCGAATATTCCTCCATCAGCTCAGAGTGAAAACAACCAAATCATGAGGACTAGAAGGTAGCCGAGAAAGTGAGAGACAAAGCACCAGTTTATCTCGAGTTTAGGAGCCAAGCCTCCCTAATTTTAAGGAAGTCATTGGGGACTTTAGATGTATAAGTAGAGAGTCCTAGGACCTCAGTAGGATTCATATTTTTTATTGTAAAACTCTACTCTATTTTTGAGCCAACACTGAGTTAACTCAGAGGGATAAAGATCTTGGGTTAGGGCCCAACCCTAGTAGCCAAGGCTCCTCTTGATTTTACATGTATGTTTAGTGTAGATTCATAGCTTAATTGTTAATTTTCTTATTAGATGCATTTCCATTACAAGTAGTGTAGATTAGATTGGTTGCGTGATAGTTTGCTTCCAATTGTTCCTTATTTCAAGTAGCAGGATTAGCAAGGAGAAAAAGGATCACCACAAGGTTGGTAGAAGGTTTCTTGGCCTCACTTCCTCCGTCTGGGACCATCACTTGAGGAAGGGACCCTTAAGCAGCCCCAAAAACAAATATTTCTAGTTCTTCTATGAGCATTGGAGTTTGTTGTCTTTAATTTAGCATTTGGTTAATGTTGCAAGTTAGATTTCATTGTCATCTTTTTCATCTCCATTTCTGCGATAGATCTCACTCATGCTTTCATTCCTTTCAGCAAATGTCTTCATGCATAGTATAGGCAGTTGACTCATTAATTATGCTTTTCTAGTTTATGAAAATGTATCTTGTTGCATAGCTTTTTGGAAGACACACATGTTTTATGTAGAGTAGGTGCTTCAGGAGGAGACTAAGACTTCATAGCCAAAAACCACCTTCCACTTCATCCACCTTAGCCATCCCTTGTTTTCACCATCACCCTCACTAGTTTTTCATCATTTTTCATTGAAATTCTCCCAAACACATTAAGCAAATCTAGCCATCTATTATCTTGGATATTGACTCCTGAGTGATCCTAGACCTTCTAACACTCCATTCCACCCATCACACACCTTTCCTAAGCCTCCCATCACCTCCAACACCTCACATTTAGCTCTCACCTATATCGTGTAGGTTTCCTATAATTCCTACAGGATCATCTTGTAGGTTTCTAGTACATCTTGTAGGTTTTCCTGAAACAGACTGTTTTGAGGCTGAATTGATGGAAAACCTCTAGGAAGACACCAAAAGACTCCTAGGGACCCTCCACACCATGAAACCACTTCATAAACCTTCTAGCCATCCTCAAACACCCTTAATCCACTTGTCACATCCACAAGAACAATTAGTTTGCATACTTGATTTTGCATAAAAGGACCAAAAAAGTGAAAACAGATTTAGTTTAGTTTCTTTACTTGCACATTAGTATTGTTTGATGCTTCTTACTTCTGCAACTTAGATAGTGGCATTTGTTTTATGTTGATTTAGCATTTCTACTTAGCATAGCTTCCTAAATGGTTAATTAGGGTATGGTGTGGTTTAGCATTGCATGTTGACCTTCTCCATTACTACAGTAGAGTAACTCACTTAGAGTATATTTATCTTTCTTCCATAAAAGAATCAAGCTTCTTCTGACTCCATAGAAGTTTGGCTTCGAACCCCAATGGTCTCTCACTAGCTGAACAGTTACAATATGTAGAACCATCACTTTTACTTGTGCATACAACACTGTCAACTCCAAGTTTGTACGAACCCCAGGTTGATAAGTAAAGCTAGTAGCCCAGGAGTTGCAGAATCCTTGCTGCAATACTAGTGCTCATCACCTTTTGGCGCTGTTGTCAGGGAGGTGTCTAAGTAGAATGTGATTACTGCTTTCTTTTCTTCTATTTCTTGTCTTCAATATGTAGGTTTTAACCCTATACAAAAATTACTTGCATACGAATTCTAAAACACAGAAAATAAACAATGCGAGAGCATAACACATAAAACACATATACACTGAGATTTTCCCCTGGATCCCAAAACCGGGACAACCAGCTTGATTTTTCATTATGTTCCTTTCAATGTTGCACTACATATTTATACATATCGAAGCATCCAATACCATGGACCGAAAACCATTGCATCCAAAACCATGGACCAAAAACCATCAGGTCCAAAACCATGTGCGAAAAATATGTACAAAACTATAGGTAAGTTCGCCCAACCTAATATAGGGTCCAAAAAACAAAATTTTCTTGGGCGCTGCCTTGGACCCCATAAAGGGGGGTTACATGAACCCTTCAAACCCATTGTGACCCCCCCACACTACACAATCAACGCAATGAAGGGGGGTCCCCCCCCCCCCCCCCCCTCTAACCCCCTCGGTTAACTGCATGGGCTAGTCATGGAAAGAATATAACACAACCCAACATTCTCCCACTTGTTGTTTTCTTTCCATAGGGGACCACAAGAGAGCTTAGTCATTTATCCAACCCTGTAATACCCATTGTTTCTCTACACCAAGAGAACTTCTCAGAGCTCACAGATTTTGTCAATTCATCTGCAGTATTCTTCAAAGTGTCCACCTTTACCAACAACACTTTTTTCTCTTCTAACATATCCCTCACAAAGTGATACTGAACATCAACCTGATTTGTCTTTGAATAATAATTAGGGTTATTTGCCAAGTAAATTGCACTTTGGCTGTCACAGTCTATCCTTATAACTCCCTGTACTAACCCCATACTTGAACACAATCTCTGCAACCAAACTACCTCCTTGCTTGCATGAGTGGCTGCCTTGTATTCTGCCTCTGTAATTGATAGTGCCACTACAGATTGTTTCTTACTCATCTAACTGACTGCACCTCCAAATAGGTTAAAAACATACCCACTTGTAGATATTCTTTGATCCAGATCTCCAGCCTAGTCTGCATCAACAAAGCCACGAATATCCAACACTATGTCCAATCCTGGTCTTGCTTGGTAGCACAAACCATAATCACTAGTGCCACGCAAATACCTAAAAACTCGCTTCACTATTGTCCAGTTCACCTTCCCTGGTTTTGACATAAACCTGATCAATACTCTCACTGCATGTGCAATGTCTGGTCTAGTACAAACCATTTCATACATCAAGCTACTGACTACACTTGCATATGGAGCACGGGACATGTCCTCTTTCTCTTCTTGTGTCTTGGGACACTGTTACAGGGAAAAGTGTGTTAAGTTTTGGTATGTTCTATGCTAGAGCAATTTATTTAAATTTTCACAGTTAGCAATCACATCAGCATTACGATAAACTACAGATAGAACATAAATATAAAACGCAGAAGACAAGCCAAGGCAAGAGGACACAAGATATGGCACGAGCCAGGGACAAACCCCACAATGTGTGGGGAAACCCTTTGATCAATTCTTCTTTTATGTTCTTCAAAGTTCAGCAGAGAAAGCAAGAGAGATAGTACATTTACAATAGAAGTCAACACTTTGACTTTTGATATCTTCCGAGATCAGTTGAAGACATATTGCTTCAACTGATTCTCTAAGGTGACTCCTTCACCTATCATAGTACTGCATCTCATCCATTTGCCGCACCTTACCGTGTAGTATCATGTTGCCTCATCACCATGCTGGACCTAGGTGACTGAGCTGCTCTCATCTTCATGCTACTCATCTTGCTACATCTTCCATGGTCTCATTCATCATCAAGCTGCCCATGCTTATGATTACATTCACCATGATGTTGCCCATGCTCTGTGTATCATTGTGCTGCCCATGCACATGATCTCATACATCATGCTACCCATATATATCAAGTTTTGCATAAATATCATGCTGCTCATGATCTCATCTCTATGCTGCATTATGCTTGATCTACATCATGATGCTGCTCATGCCATATATGTTTTCTACCATATTATACATAGTGTGTCTTTCATGCCATGTCATGCCATAACATGTCAATGAATATGCTGACACAATTCCACTGAAGATTGTTACAGTCATAGCATTGACTACTATATTGGCATTACTACCCATCAAGTATGCACTGTGATAGATGACAACATATAGTCATAGTTGTGTGTATAGAGCATTGCCAATGAAGTAGATGTTTCCATACCTGACTGCGTTTCCCATATAGACTGTGTTATATCATTACAGAGTGTTGTGCGTATATGTTCATGACATTCTTCATAACGCATATATATACAATGGATTAGGGTTCATGTAGTTGTGCATTTGCTATCACACGTAGTTGTGCGTTTGCTCCATGACTGCGTGTGGAGTTCCTTTGACTATGTAACAATATCTATCTGCCCAGAAAGGTCTTTATAACTGCATATTTATGCCTTGCATATTAAAGTCTACAAGATAGTGATTGAGTGCGTATAAACTGCAGGTTTCTTCATATCACAGCGGCTCCTCTTCCAATCTCAGAACCATATGGTTGCTTCTGGACAAAATTCCCTTGATTGCGTTAATAAATTGATTGCTAGCTCAGTGTATAGGGTTTCTATTGACAGTGTAATTGTCTTCAGCATGAACAGCGTGCAGGTTGTTTCTGGACAACGTTCCCTTGACTACGTTACTAACTTCATTGTCAGCTCAACATATAGGGTTTCTATCCACAGTGTAATAGTCTCCAGCATGAATCAGCGTGCAGGTTGTAACGTTTCCTTGACTGCGTTAATAACTTCATTGACTACGTTGAATACCAGCCTATAATATCCTCAACATATCCATTATGAACAGCGTAATCATGAACAGATCATGACTGCGTTGGATGAGTCTTTATTCACTGCATCGAATATCTCCCATGACTATGTATAAGGTCTTACATTCTAGCATATGAGATATCTCCATTTGACAACATGTAGGTGTCTTTGTTTGCTGCATAGATCGACCTGCGGCTAGGGAATCACCATAAGGCCAGCGTATCTTTTGGTTCTCTCCTTCCAAAAACCCAGACGTGGAGAGGAGATCACCTCAAGGATACATGTTTAAAATGACATCAAATACTCATCTATTTATACTAAAATGAGGATGATGAATAGACACGTCGGTTGGGCTTCTAGATCCTACATAAGAGCTGGTCGGCTTGATAATAATTACATAGACAAAATAAATTCATATCTCCATAAATACTTATCGGAATCAGATGATCTTTGGATCAATCCTACACCTGTCGACGAGAGGGATCCAATAAAAAAATCAGCTGCCATAAATAAGCTGACTCACATGGAGTTTGGCCCTAGTTTCCAATTTAACACTCCCTCTCAACTAGGGAGAACTCCATCCATTGATCCATAAGTCCGACTGTACTATCTCTGCCATCAGTGCCCTGCACTATTCTGCCCAACTCTGCTCAACTCTGTTGGCTCTGCTCAGCTTTGCTGGCTCTGCTCTGCTCTACTCAGCTCTGCTGGATCTGCTAGCTCTGCTTTGCTGGCTCTGCTAGCTCTGCTCTGCTCAACTCTACTCAGCGCTGCTGGCTCTGCTAGCTCTATTCAGCGCTGTTGGCTCTGCTAGCTCTGCTCAGCATTGTTGGCTCTGGTAGTTCTGCTCTGCTCAGCTCTGCTGAACTATGAAGAAGAAGAATTGATCGAGAATGAGTCATATCATTCTCCACTAACCCGAAGTTAGTCTCAGAGTGCGTACCACTGATCCCAGACCAGTCTCAACCGACCCAAAGTCAGCGTCATAGTATGTACGACTCTCACTGGTCCCAGACCAGTACTGCACTAACACGAAGTCAGTCTCGAAGTATGTACGACTGGTCCCAGACCAGTCTCAGCCGACCCGAAGTTAGCGTCATAGTATGTACAACTCCTACCACTAGTCCCAGACCAGTATCATTGATCCCAGATCAATGGAGGTCATCCTAGCATAGGGAGTATGGTAGATACAATGATGCTTCCATCGGTACTACTATGGTCCCTAACTTCATTTCCCTACTCATTGATCAGATGAGAGGTACTTCCCATGAGTCCCAGACTGCATGGGTAAGATGCCTCGACAGGAGAACTTAATCAATCCTGTCCTCACAGGAGAACACATCAATCCTGCTACAATCGCCATTGAGAACACATCAATCGAGGCCTCACAGGAGAACACATCAATCCTGCTACAATCGCCATGGAGAACACATCAATCCAGGCCTGACAGGAGAACTAATCATCCTGCTACAGAAGAGAGCATATCATCTTGTCCCACAAGAGAGCGAATCATCTTGTTCCAGTACGCACCACCAGGGGAGGGTGAGTCACCCTGTGGTTGTATGTTGCTCCAGTAGAACTGCAAGCCCCCCAGAGCTCCCAGAGCTCAATGTATGCAACATGCAGGACCCTTTTACAAAGGTCTCTTGATGACTCCAAGTCGTTCGGGAAAATCACAAATTTGATCTTTCCTCGGGGCTTTGTCCTGTACATCAACTCAGTGCGATGGAGCCTCCTTGATCATCGACTTACCATATCCTAGATAAGGTAGTATTTGATGTCTATCTGCTGGAGCAATTGTCGAATACGAGATTCCTCAATAATCGAATCCCACCTCTAGTTGTCACAGAGAATCACAGTGGTATTCATCATGTGTACAAACAGCTCACTAAAGAGTTTCAACAACCAGAATGCCTCACAGAAGGCCATGCTATTAGCAATGTATTCTGCTCAAAGTCACTGACTTCTGCTTCCTGCTCATCCAGGATATCGAGGTAGATTCCAAAGAGAAACAGCACTGGGAAGTGCTCTAGTGATCCTCCATACTTCCTGCCCACTCATCATTCGAATAATCATGAGGTTTCATATTTCCGCTAGTGTATCTCAATCCATGAGAGATTGTACCCTGAAGATATCTCAGAAGATTCTTGGCACCAATCCAGTGAGGCTCAAATATGAGCTCACCATGCTAACTACATCCCATATGTCCAGACAGAGGTTCTCCAAGTACATCAATGTGAATGAGTTTATGAAACTCAAAGGCATTTCCCAAATCTGGTCCGACATCATTACCATATAACTTCTGAAAGTTAAGATCTTCGAGGCAGTCACAAGCTTGCAGCTTATCTTCTCACATTCAGAATCCAACTCCCTCTGTCTCCTATAAATGAGAGGGTCTTCACTTGTCAGACATAGGGGCCGGTACGAGAGGTTTATCATCCACAACCTTCGAGTAATGGTTTGGATCAGTTTCACTCCTAGTGAATCTTAGCTGCATTAGACAGCTATCAATCCTCTCATACTATGCTCGAGGTGTTTTTCTTCAAGCCATAGAGGGCTTTCTTCCATCAAACTCCTCAGGTTGTTCCAAACTGGTGAACTTGCAGCATGAGGGGAAAGGTCCCCTTATAATATTTTCCTTCGGTACATTTCAGACATGTACTTCATGCTTCTTTTTGAATTCAGGCATCCTAGTCACCATCTGACTCACAAACCTCCAGTGCTGAGTCAATGGACATGGTCCCCATTAGACTTCCTGCAACTTGATACAACGCTAAACTCAAAACATCTTTAAAATATCTATTTTCAAACACGTACCTTTCCATCGATAAGTGCCACCCTGTAACCTTTGACTCCCATTTCGAGATGGACATCAGGTTCGATCAGGTACATAAAATAGATTTTGGGGTTCCTTGCTTTCCTGGAAGAGTCGACCATTTCCTTGATGACCTGCATTACCAGTCATTCTTTTGATCATTGAAGATGTCCCAGGAATGATTGTTATCTTCATCAAGAGATGTGTCTCTGCCATTCGAACACTCCTTCGCATAACGGCCAAACTTATTTCAACAAGGCATCCGCCTTTCCTTCCACCCTTAGATCCGAACTTCCCAATGAAGTGATCATAATCTTCCGCTGCGCTATTCTGATAACATTCTCTGCTTTGACTTCACCCTAGGTGAATTATGAGGAACCCATTGATCCTTCTATCTTGTCCCAACTGTCTTCGGTGATTGCTCTTTCACTCTTGCTTGGGCATTGTCTTCACCTCAGCTTTGATACCATGTTAAGTTTTGGTATGTTCTATGCTAGAGTAATTTATTTAAATTTTCACAGTTAGCAATCACATCAGCATTACGATAAACTGCAGATAGAACATAAATATAAAACGCAGAAGATAAGCCAAGGCAAGAGGAGTCGAGGACACAAGATATGGCGCGAGCTAGGGACAAACCCCACAATGTGTGGGGAAACCCTTTGATCAATTCTTCTTTTATGTTCTTCAAAGTTCAACAGAGAAAGCGAGAGAGATAGTACATTTACAATAGAAGTCAACACTTTGACTTTTGATATCTGCCGAGATCAGTTGAAGACATATTGCTTCAACTGATTCTCTAAGGTGACTCCTTCACCTATCATAGTACTGCATCTCATCCATTTGCCGCACCTTACCATGTAGTATCATGCTGCCTCATCACCATGTTGGACCTAGGTGACTGAGCTACTCTCATCTTCATGCTACTCATCTTGCTGCATCTTCCATGGTCTCATTCATCATCAAGTTGCCCATGCTTATGATTACATTCACCATGATGTTGCCCATGCTCCGTGTATCATTGTGCTACCCATGCACATGATATCATACATCATGCTACCCATATATATCAAGTTGTCCATATATATCATGCTGCTCATGATCTCATCTCTATGCTGCATTATGCTTGATCTACATCATGATGCTGCTCATGCCATATATGATTTCTGCCATATTATACATAGTGTGTCTTTCATGCCATGTCATGCCATAACATGTCAATAAATATGCTGACACAATTCCACTGAAGATTGTTACAGTCATACCATTGACTACTATATTAGCATTACTGCCCATCAAGTATGCACTGTGATAGATGACAACGTATAGTCATAGTTGTGCGTATATAGTTCATTGTTGTGTGTATAGAGCATTGCCAATGAAGTAGATATTTCCATACCTGACTGCGTTTCCCATATAGACTGTGTTATATCATTACAGAGTGTTGTGCGTATATGGTCATGACATTCTTCATAACGCATATATATACAATGGATTAGGGTTCATGTAGTTGTGCGTTTGCTATCACACGTAGCTGTGCATTTGCTCCATGACTACGTGTGGAGTTCCTTTGACTATGTAACAATATCTATTTGCACAGAAAGGTCTTTATAACTGCATATTTATGCCTTGCATATTAAAGTCTACAAGATAGTGATTGAGTGCGTATAAACTGTGGGTTTCTTCATATCACAGCGGCTCCTCTTCCAATCTCAGAACCATATGGTTGCTTCTGGACAACATTCCCTTGACTGCGTTAATAAATTGATTGCTAGCTCAGTGTATAGGGTTTCTATTGACAGTGTAATTGTCTTCAGCATGAACAACGTGCAGGTTGTTTCTGGACAGTGTTCCCTTGACTACGTTACTAACTTCATTGTCGGCTCAACATATAGGGTTTCTATCCACAGCGTAATAGTCTCCAGCATGAATTAGCATGCAGGTTGTAACGTTTCCTTGACTGCGTTAATAACTTCATTGACTGCGTTGAATACCAGCCTATAATATCCTCAACGTATCCATTATGAACAACGTAATCATGAACAGATCATGACTGCGTTGGATGAGTCTTTATTCACTGCGTCGAATATCTCCCATGACTGCGTATAAGGTCTTACATTCTAGTGTATGAGATATCCCCATTTGACAACGTGTAGGTGTCTCTGTTTGCTGCATAGATCAACCTGCGGCTAGGGCATCACCATAAGGCCAGCATATCTTTTGGTTCTCTCCTTCCAAAAACCCAGAAGTGGAGAGGATATCACCTCAAGGATACATGTTTAAAATGACATCAAATAATCATCTATTTATACTAAAATGAGGATGATGAATAGACACGTCGGTTGGGCTTCTAGATCCTACATAAGAGCTGGTCGGCTTGATAATAATTACATAGACAAAATAAATTCATATCTCCATAAATACTTATCGGAATCGGATGATCTTTGGATCAATCCTACACCTCTTGACGAGAGGGATCCAATAAAAATATCAGCTACCATAAATAAGCCGACTCACATGGAGTTTGGCCCTAGTTGCCAATTTAACAAAGTGTCTATATAGAACTGCTCTATCCCACTAAGGTGTGACAGCTTCCTTAGAAACAAACAGCTTCCTGTGAAAGCTACTTTCGTTTTTCCTTTATGAATTATAGATAGAGAGGAACAGAAAGACCAACCTCTGTCTTGCGCTAATCTCCTGATTTGATCCCTCTCTTCTTTGATAGTCTTCAGCTACCTGCTCCCTTGCACGCCCAGCTTCACAAAGTACCTGTAAGATCACAGAAGCATAGCACTATACAAAGACATGGATCTATAATCATAAACAATCTAGGATCATATGTAAATTGACCATACAAATGTAGCAAGCATCAATGACACAAAAGCATGGAGGAAAACTTGAATAGCTTTTATTGATAAACAAGAAAAGAGCCAAGAGGAGTTACAACCAGTTGTTCTGACCCAGCATCAACCTCCTAGCAAAGAAGCCCCTCTTCACCTCAAACAAAGCTTAGATCACCCAACAATCTGATGTTTGTCTCAAGAAACCAACAACAATTCCTTACAATATGCGAAATTCTAGCCTCTGGATCTCTGGGATGAGGGATCCATATATAGATGTTTGTAATGGAGATGAGTCAGCTCAAGATTTGATTAGTGTCTTCCCTCTGATAGTTCTTGCTTCCACTTGGAGATTGATGGTCTCTTACTCATCCTTGGTCGAATTCAGTGAGGCAAGTGTCACAGGAGAAGATTATGGAAGCTTCTATTGCCTCTCCACCTCGCGGAATGACACTGCCATTTGTCATTTCTCGCCCATCGCACCCCATAGAAGGGATTTTTGAAATGCAACGCACCCACACAGTGTATTTAGGTGAGATGCAACGCACTTAGCCAGTGGAGCAGCTGAAATGATCCTGTTTTGACCAATTCTGAGAAGTTTTTCATGGAGAACTTCTGGGAGAAGCTGTAATCTGTTGACCTTGTTCCTTTATGGGTTAGAACAAAACTTTTAGGGACTTAGGAGCCTAAAAATGTCTATAACAGTTGCCCCCTAAAGCATGAGGTCGTTAATCTTTTGATGTCGGGTGAAATGCTTTATTATGAGGATCCGAAGTTCTTTTAATGCTGGGAGGAGACCTGTAATAAGATACAATACAATACATTATCTTCATAATATTTTCATGATCTAGCTGAGGCGGGCATTCCCATGCTCAGCTTTATAAATTCATTTTCATGTACATAGGACAAACAATCGTCTGAGTGTAGAATGATGATTCTGATAGAGCCATCATCCTTTTGATTGGATGATTATCTGTGCAGCAATGATGTACATTTGATGTCTTTATTTTCCCTGAATATATATCGCAGCTCGGATGGATGAAACTAGATCCGGGGTCTTCAATCTCGTTCGATCTTCACTCGGAGTACAAGTCGATCCATGTGAGAAATGTTCTGAAGTCAAACATGGAAAGACATCGCTTGATTACCAGCCAATGATGTAAACTGTTAACAAGCGCGAGAGGAATCACCGATAATGATAATGACCCTCAAGGTACTGCAGTACAATTTACGTGGTGTAAATAAAGGACTTGGTATCGAACACCACGCAAAATCTTTCGGTCAAAGGCCATTGATGTAAACCTGTTGTCGGAAGTGAGAAACTTGCCATTGAGGCATGCAAGCTTCAAAGTACTGAATGGGGTGTTCCTAGATCAACTTCTTGGATAATGAGCTGATGTCGAAAAGAAGTGATCCGTCACAGGAGGGCCTTAATGAATCCCACATCAATGACACGGAATGGAGCGAATGATTTTAATGGAGGTGAAAACGATTTGGTGATATAAGGTTCAGGGTGGTGGTCATGAAAGAATGGAGTATAAATGTATGGTAGTGGGTGAGACACAGGTGAATTCTCTGAATGACTTCTCTTGAACATATCGACGACACTAATGTGATGGATTGGTAGCATTAACCCCAAATGTGGATGGTATGATGGGACCATGGTGATGTGACCGGTGAATGAAACAACCCAACCCGACTCGGACACGGAGTGGAAGTGTCATGTTCAAGAGCGACTTGCTACCAACAGAGTTTCTTCAAGTTTTCTTCCCAATTTTCCCCAGTCATTGCTGACCAGTACCTCTTTATTTTTGTCAATCTTGAGGAGGATAAGATATGCTTGTTCTATAATTTTCCCTTCGGGCAAACCCATCGCTATGTTTTAACGAGCCTAGCGATAGTGAAACTCGTTCTCGTCTATAGCCAAGTTTGTCGATATTACACTTTTAACGAGTTTAATGACAAAGATAACTCGGTCCTTTTCAATTTTAAAGAGTCTGAAAAGGAACGTAAAGGTAACTCCAAAATTCCTTTTTCGTCATCTAATCCCTTAAGTCCGAAAAAGTATAAAACAATATAGAAGGGATGAATTTTTGATACTTTTAACGAGCCGAACAAAACAAGCGCTCGATATTTTTGTGTAATAATCCCTCGGGTCCAAAAAGATTAAAATCTAGAGGAGGGATAGCACTTCCTGTCCCTTTAACGAGCTGGAGAGGCCAATGGCTCGGAAATCTTTTCATATTTTACGAGTCAATTGAAAAGAGCTTAAAGGAGACTCGTCTTTTGAGGAACAAGTGATAAAATGGGTAGCAGCTGATTCCAGGTAAGGTTTGGAATTTTCCAATCACGGCAGTGTCACAAGGATGGCTAGTGAGATCACTCTTTGCAGCTGTTCCTCAAAATGGGTAAACAATCAAATGGGGGTGAATGATCGGCCAATGAAAAAGTGGAGGTGATGGTGAAAACAGGACCAAGGCTTTAATGGCTGAAGTACTACATTCACGATGGTTATTTACTAGGGGAAATAGTTCATTTTTTAACGAGATTAAACGCGGGAGGAAACATTTGCTCATGGCTTATGTTTATTTTTTAACGAGCTTGAACTATGTGCTAAAACTGCTCAATGCGGGTTTATTTTTTAAAGAGCTTGAACCTTGTGGTAACACTGCTCGATTAATCCAGTCGTGTGATAAGAATGTCTCATATAAAATGACAACTTTTAGAGTTTTGCCCCACATCCTTTCTTTATGCAAGTTAGGAAACGACCAATCCAAAAAACAGATAAATGATCGCTCTTTGCTTGCACTCCAAAAGGTTTGCATGCCCCCAGGTATAAAACAGAGTTTCAAGGTTACCCCTTCTTTAGTCCGTTAAAACATTTGTTTTACCGAGAGAGGCCTACCTCTTACAGGTTACCCAAAGATTGTTCTGTTCACAGCGCAAACAAAACACTTCTTTGGCGATGTCTACCGAAATAGACAAAGGTGACTGAAGGAGGCTACTCCACTCACATAACTTTGACAAGAGAATCTTGTTCTAGAATAACCCTCTCTTCCAATCATGGATGGGGGTACAGACTAGTCATATTCTCTCGCAGAAACCTACCCTATACCCGAAGTTTTCCTGCCGAAGCAGACCAGGGTGCATGCCCCCTGGGTTTCAGTCATGTCTCCCCGAATCACTCGCGCTCATCAGGTGGACGGACTAGAGATTGAGACATTTCTTGCGTGAAAAGACCATTTAGGGATGGTATATGACTATTTGCTATGCGTGATCTAGGAAATGAAAGCTGGTCTACGAGCTTGACCACTCTTCCTTCGTGCGGAAAACACATCACTCTAAAGAGTGATGAGACAATGGCTCTCATGCAATAAATATAGTCTCGTCCAAGGAGTAGATTGTAATCCAGGGGTCCTTGAACTACCATTACGTTCATGTGAACGGTTTTCCCTCTCAATGTTATGGGCACATTGGGAAGGATCCCTAACGGTCGACTGGTTCCTTTATCAAAACCTGTTAGATTTCTCATCTCAGGCAAAAGCGATGGCGAACCAAGCGCTTTCCAAGCAGTTGAGGAAAGGATACTCACAGAAGCCCCCTCATCTATGATGGTACCAGCCATAACCATTCTATATATTTGAACAATGATTCAGAATGGTATACTAGCTGGTAAACGGGGTCTGCCTAGTTGATTCCAGTCGAAGGAGACAACTAGGTTGCTTGGAGGTGGGACCGAATAGACGGCCGGGTACGACTCTGACGAACTTCCTTCCTGCGGTAAAGGAACGGGTAAATCGCCCCCATGTTCGTTGGAGTCTGTGCTTATGAAAAGAATTTGGACGGTGTCATCCTTGTTCTCTTCAGTGACTGTATCATCTGAATATGGAACCTCTGAAGGCAAGACCGGGTCAACTGCCGCCTTGACCTTTTGACTTTCATCTGGTATGGGTTCAGATGTTTTATCTTCAATGATAGATGCTTCGGCCGACCACCTGAGCGGGCCAGCCGGATTTTCAACTAGTGACGGACTCGGCATGAGTTTTTTATATCCAGGAGGAAGTCGTAACGGAGAAACCGGACGATCGTCCAAAACTCTTTTAGCTTCATCTAAGAAGGGACAACGGTGGATGGCATGATCGCCTTCGCACAGTTTACAAGGAAATCTATATTTTCCTTTTTGTCCTGGGGCTTCACTTTCACTAGTTGACGGTGTGTTTTCAACATGACCCTCAGAGGTTGACGACACCGGGTTGTGCAAATGAGGAGACCAGTCCCTTAAGATCCTAGGGATGCAAGGACAATCTCTGTGATAGTGGTCTCCTTTGCAAATGACACATGGTGATTTAGGCCTGGTCAGTGCAGTGTGTGGATTTTTGCTAGGCAACACTCATTTTCCCCCACTCGCTTTTGGCTCCTTCTTCTTCTTCTCTTTCTTCTTCTTTTCCTTCTTCTCCTTTGGTACTTGACTTTTGGCTTTACCAGCCCCATCAAGTGAAGAGGAAGGAGGAGAGGAAGAATTAGAGGAAGTAGAAGGTTGGTGGGTAACTCTGGACTCGTCTAGTCGCTGATTCGATTGTTCAGGAATTGTGGTGTTCTGAACGACAGAGGTTGAGAAGAGCCATACATGCAAACCAATTGTCAGTCCTGGAAGCGACAATGTGGCCATATGGGGTGCACCAACATCTCCCCAAGAGGAGAAGTGACTAGGATTTCCTCCAAGGGGAATTCCTTGGTTGGTGGATTCCATTTTCTCAACCCAAGATCAACGTAGGAAAGGGTAATGAATATTCCATTTAAAATAAATTTGAGATGCTTTGACACAACTTGTTTTTTCAATTTTTAAGAGTCGAGAAAAAACAAAAGATGACTCTAGTCTCCTTCGATTTTTAATGAGCCTGAAGTGACAAGTGCTCAGATGGACCTTTTCTGTTAAGGAGTCTGAAAAGGAACAAAAGGGACTGCTCTGGAAATCTAGGTAGAGGGATTACCAAACCAATCACAAAACTGCAGAATACTTTTTACGGTATGACAGTCAATCTTCCCGAATGCTGTGTTCAGTGCATTGCGATCGATAAGGCGGCAGACACGGCTTCCTATGGATAAAGGATTAAGCCTATTGGGGTCTCCCAAAATATACTCGACGGTACGTGGGAGCACAAGTCCGTACTGGCACTTATCGTCTCAAAGTGGAGGAATCACCCAACCATCAGTGAGAACAACAGTTACCAGGCTTTACGACGCCGGAATACGTCTCTAGCCTAGACTTCTAAATGTTGTGCGTTAAGTTCCAAAGCGTTGTTAGATTCATTGAATTTATTTTAAGTTGATCTTGTTTATGAAGTTTTCCTTTCAGGTTCACCATGAGATGTAGATGTAATTCCTAAAATGCAATCTAAGATGATAAACAAACTTTTTATCTCCTTTATGCAATGAAAATCCTAGCTACTAAGGAAAAGAAAGACAGAATCTTTTCACAAAGAGCAAAGAGCACACTCTAAATGCACTTTCCTAAATCAAGCCAATTAGACTGTCTATATGCAAATGCACATGCATGTATTTGTTTTCGACTTTCTTAGTATATGAATGCTAAAAAGAAAGTTGATGCACAAATCTGAATTTCTTTTCAAGCGACAAATATCAGCAAGTTTCTTTTCGAAATCAAAAAAATGGAGACGATCACAACACTTTATGATTTTGAACTGAATACTTGTTCTCGACAATAGAAAATTACAAATTCAGACCAAAAGTAATAGTAACAGGATAATCGACCATCAACAGCAATCAAACTCTTTCCTACGATTGAAATCGACACTTGCGACAGTTTCAAATCAAAGGACGACAGTACGATTATGCTACTTTTGCAAAGGAGAACTGTAAATGACTCCAACAAACACATAAAAACATCTGCAGTTCTTTTGTACAAAGGAGGTGGAATAACAGCAAGGAAAAGGGGTTCCAAATATACATATACTGATCACAGGCAGCAAAATTCAGGAATAGAACTGGGAAGAATGAACCACAGAAGCCACAACTGCACAAAGCTAGTCTGATCAGCGCACCTGTAACACAGAGAATTTGAAATGCAGCGCAGCTTGTCCACTCGGGAAGTGCACTGAAATTCAGATTCTCTGAACAGTACCTGTGCTGGGCCAGAAAGGAGACTTTGTTCGGGTTCTGGGTCACAGTTTGCAGTTCAGTTCTTGGGTTTTGGTTGAGCAAAAAGAAATCAGTAATGCAAAAATCAGGGGTAGAACTAAGGAGGATCTAAGAGCTATCACAAGGGCAATCAGATAGTTTGTGAATCAGTTGTTTAAATCATAAATAGATCCAGTAGATGGATTGAAGTAGCAGTTATCTACTTTGCATTTGTTATGGCAAATGCAGTTCGAACGCCACTTGTAAGTTTATGAAACAAACAACAAAGAATGATAAACAAACAAACTAATTAATTCCCCAGCGGAGTCACCATTTTATTACAGGGAAAAGTGTCTATATAGAACTGCTCTATCCCACTAAGGTGTGACAGCTGCCTTAGAAACAAACAGAGAAAAGCTACTTTCGTTTTTCCTTTATGAATTATAGATAGAGAGGAACCGAAAGACCAACCTCTGTCTTGCGCTAATCTCCTGATTTGATCCCTCTCTTCTTTGATAGTCTTCAACTACCTGCTCCCTTGCACGCCCAGCTTCACAAAGTACCTGTAAGATCATAGAAGAATAGCACTATACAAAGACATGGATCTATAATCATAAACAATCTAGGATCAGATGTAAATTGACCATACAAATGTAGCAAGCATCAATGACACAAAAGCATGGAGGAAAACTTGAATAGCTTTTATTGATAAACAAGAAAAGAGCCAAGAGGAGTTACAACCAGTTGTTCTGACCCAGCATCAACCTCCTAGCAAAGAAGCCCCTCTTCACCTCAAACAAAGCTTAGATCACACAACAATCTGATGTTTGTCTCAAGAAACCAACAACAATTCCTTACAATATGCAAAATTCCAGCCTCTAGATCTCTGGGATGAGGGATCCATATATAGATGTTTGTAATGGAGATGAGTCAGCTCAAGATTTGATTAGTATCTTCCCTCTGATAGTTTTTGCTTCCACTTGGAGATTGATGGTCTCTTACTCATCCTTGGTCGAATTTAGTGAGGCAAGTGTCACAGGAGAAGATTCTGGAAGCTTCTATTGCCTCTCCACCTCGTGGAATGACACTGCCATTTGTCATTTCTTGCCCATCGCACCCCATAGAAGGGATTTTTGAAATGCAACACACCCACACAGTGTATTTAGGTGAGATGCAACGTACTTAGCCAGTGGAGCAGCTGAAATGATCCTGTTTTGACCAATTCTGAGAATTTTTTCATGGAGAACTTCTGGGAGAAGCTGTAATCTATTGACCTTGTTCCTTTAGGGGTTAGAACAACACTTTTAGGGACTTAGGAGCCCTTGGTTTATGGACATTTCATGCTTGGGGTTGTAGGGCCCAAAAATGTCTATAACAGACACTGTTTAGTAGATAAATTCACACCTACAGGAATAGGAACCTTCACCGGTTTACTATCTTGCATATTAAACCTCTGTAATATTGTCTCGACATACTTCCTCTGGTTTAACCTGAGCTTCCTCTTTGCCTGATCTCTTTTAATTTCCATGCCCAGAATATAGTTTACAGCGCCAAGATCTTTCATGTCGAATTTGGAGGACAATTGGGTCTTCAAATCCTGGATAATTTCTTTGTCATTTCCAACCAGCAACATATCATCCACATACAAGACTAGATAAATAACACGGTCACCAATTAACTTAAAATACACACAGTGATCTGCTTTGCTTCTAGTGAAGCCAAGTCCTCGTATAAATGTATCAAATTTTCGATACCACATCCTTGGTGACTATTTTAACCCGTGCAGAGACTTCTTTAACTTGCATACCAGTTGTTTCTTACCCTTCACCGCAAAGCCTTCAGGTTGCTTCATGTAGACTTCCTATTCAAGGTCCCCGTGAAGAAATGTTTTCTTCACATCCATTTATTCTACCTCAAAATAAAAAACAGCTGCAACAAATAAAAGTAATCTAATAGAAGTCACCTTGGCAACAGGAGAAAAAATATCACCAAAATCAATTCCCAGCACCTCAGAATAACCTTTTGCTACCACCCGAGCTTTGTATATCTCCACCTTTCCTTCTGCATTTGTCTTCTTCTTGAATACCCATTTTCTACCAATGGGTTTCGTTCCAGCTTGCAACTCCACCAGATCCCAAGCCTCATTTTTGTGCAAAGATTCCATTTCATCAACCATGGCCTCTTTCCAGATTTTGCCATCCTTTGAATCTACTGCTTCCTTCACAATTCTTGGATCATCGTCAGTAATAGATAAAGAAAAATTTGAACAGAAAGCAGATGGACTATACCTTTCTAGCTGCCTTCTTTCTCGAACTGATCTTCTCACACCCGGAGTTTGTGGCTCTTCATCTTCTGGTTCCTCCTCTGTTGTAGAGTCTGATTCTTCCTCCTTAAGCTCAAACTCTATCTTCTCAGGTTCCTTTGGTTGGACTTCATGTTTAATAACATCTTTTACCTCTCTGAACACCACATCTCGGATATACACAACCTTCCTTGTTATTGGGTTCCAAAGCTTATAACCTTTAAACCATCCTTATATGCAATAAGGATGCACTTTTTAGCTTTACTATCCAGCTTGGCTCATTTCTCCTTTGGAACATGTACATATGCATCACATCCAAACACCCTCAGATGTGAAAAAGAGGGTTTCTTACCAATCCATACCTCTTGTGGACTCTTATCCTCCAACGTTGATGAAGGTGATCTATTGACCAGGTAACATGTTGTCTCCACCACCTCTACCTAGAATTCTTGTCCTAACCCGGCACCACTAAGAATGCTTCTTACCCTTTCCATCAACATCTTATTCATTCTTTCTACAACTCCATTTTGCTCAGGTGTGTATGGAGTAGTCTTTTGTCATGCCATACCACACTTCTTACAAAATTCTTCAAATTCCTTACTGCAAAACTCTCCACCGTTATCTGTCCTCAACACCTTTATCTTCTTCTCTGTCTGGTTTTCCACCAGAGCCTTAAATTCTTTAAACCTATCAAATACTTCATATTTCTTCTTAAGGAAAAATATCCATGTATTCCTTGAGAAGTCATCTATAAATGGTGCATAGTACACAGACTTACCCAGTGATGGAACCTTCACAGGTCCAAACACATCACTGTGCACAAGTTCTAATATCTGTTTCACCCTCTTACCACCAGAGGGGAAATTCACCCGATTATGCTTCCCATATACACAATTTTCACAGAAATCAAAATCTTGAGAGCTATTACTCATACCTTCTACCATACCTTTACCATGAAGTATTCGAAGGACCTTCTCTCCAATATGTCCAAGCCTTTGATGCCACAACATGGTATTTTCTCTAGAGACCACTAGACTTTCTGCTCCACTTTCAGGAACCATAGAGCTGTTGCACCCACCAATAATAGTGCTACCTTGCAGCTTGTACAAATTTCCAATCCGAACTCCCCGCATCAATACCAGTGCTCCCTGAACCATCTTACATGTATCCTTCTCGAACACTATTTTTACACCTACATCATCCAGCTTGCTTATAGAAATCAGAGTTCTGGGTAATGCAGGAATATGCAGAACACCCGAAAGTGTTCTAACCCTTCGACCTTGCAACTTCAACTTTACTTTTCTACGACCAACTATTCTAGCCTTCCTTTCATCCCCCAAGAAGACATCACCACCATAATAATCCTCATACTCGCAGAACCACTCTTTATGGGGAGTGAAGTGAAAGGATGCACCTCAGTCAATCAACCATGCCTCATGATCTACATGTGTACTTGAAGAAGCCAAGTACACATCCCCACCTTCATCTGAGGTGGTTTTTGCCTCTGCAGAAGGAGCATCATCAGATCCCTTTCCTTTATCAGGAGCTTTAGATTTACAGTCCCTTTTGTAGTGCCCTTCCTTTCCAAGTTTCCAGCACACCACCTTTACAGATTTTCCTGGAGATTTAGATCTCCCTCTAGATTTAGAACTCCCACTTAATGACTTATTTTTATTTCTGTTCTAGGACCGTCCTTGTACAGACAAGGCATCACCATTCTAGCTCTCCATATTTTTCCGTCTCATTTCCTCCGTCAGCGAGGATGATACTATTTCATCAAATTGCAAGGCAGTTGCATTGCTACCTATTGCAATAACCAGGCTATCCCATGAATCTGGTAGAGAACACAACAAACTGATGCACCTATCTTCATATAAAATTTTAATATCAACAAATAATAACTGACTTACCACAATATTAAATGCGTTCAGATGCTCTGTCATTGAGTCTCCATCTTTCATCCTCAGGTTATACAGCTTTTTCTGTAGGAATAGTTTATTCACCAGAGACTCAGATTGGTACAAAGTCCCTAACTTGTCCCACAAATCCTTCACCGTGGCTTCCCCTGATACATTCAACAATATTGAATTTGAGACACACAATCGTATTATGCTCTTTGCCTTCTGATGCAACCTCTTCCATTCTTCATTGGACACTCCCATTTATTTATTACCCGGATCTACCACGATCCACTGATCTTTATCCACCAATAGATCCTCCATCTTGAGTTTTTACAACTCAAAACTCTGACCATTAAATTTCTCTATCTCTATCTTTCCACTGCTCGCCATCTTCTTTCACCACCAGAATCGATCTCGCAGATCTCCCACTGAACAAGGTCTACCATAGGCCCAAGCGAAACCCCTCAGCAAAAAAGGCATCCCCTTGAAGCCAAAAAAAACTTTGATACCAAATGTAGGTTTTAACCCTATACAAAAATTACCTGCATACAAATTCTAAAACATAGAAAATAAACAATGCGAGAGCATAACACATAAAACACATATACATAGAGATTTTCCCTTGGATCCCAAAACCGGGACTACCAGCTTGACTTTTCATTAAGTTCCTTTCAATGTTACAATACATATTTATACATGCCAAAGCATCCAATAGCATGGACTAAAAACCATTGCGTCCAAAACCTTGGACCGAAAACCATCGCGTCCAAAACCATGTGCAAAAAATATGCATAAAACCATAGGTAGGTCCGCATAACCTAATATAGGGTCCAAAAAACAAAATTTTCCGGGGCGCTGCCCCAGACCCCATAGAGGGGGGTTACCTGCACCCCTCAAACCCCTTGTGACCACCCCCCCGCTACACAATCGGTGCAATGAAGGGGGGGCTCCGCCCCCCTCTAAACCCCTAGTTAACTACGTGGGCTAGTCATGGAGAGAATATAACACAACCCAACACAATATTCTTCCATTAGTTTATTTATGCAAAAGTAATCTAGTTGTTTACTTTCTTTCATTTTGCATTGTCTGCTTTCCTTTCCATTTTTGCAAGTAAGATTTCAATTCAGCAAGTATCTTTTTCATTTTGTCAGTAATCTTCATTCAATTAGAAATTTCAATTCTACAAGTACTTTCCAAGTTTAAAAAAATACAAAACCCAACCAAAAATATTTCCTTTCATGCCTCATAGGTATTTGCAAATTTTTGCCAAATACCCCCACTGCATCCAACAACCAACGTTCTTTCTTCCTCGGTGGCTGTGAACTAGAGGAACCCTTAGGTGAGAAACCTAACATATTTGAAGAACCTATAGGGGAAGAAGAAGAAGAGGAACCCATTCCTACTGAACCAATGGCTAAAAACCAAAATAACAGAGGGAATAGAGAGAGAGTTGAGGGTGCCTTCCCCATCAGGGAAACCAATGAGGACACTAAGATGAAAAATATAAGCCCCTCTTCCCTACCTCATTTCCATGTCCTGACGACAGAGGACCCTGAAACTTTCCTGTTTGAGTTTGTTGTTATATGTTGAACCTATGACCATACAGATGATGAGCAAAAGTTAAAACTATTTCCATCTACCCTCAAGAATGCAGCATTGCGCTAGTTCATGGGTTTACTTGGAGATAGCATAACAACTTGGGCTTAGATGTAGCAGGCCTTTAACAACAAATATTGGGACTATTGTCAGTCAAAGGATACTAAGGAATAAATTTTCAGGATGACCATAGGCAATGATGAATCCTTAGAGGATTACGAAGAAATATTCGAGCTTAGTTACAAAAGGGCCAGGTGCACACATGACCTTGAGTCACTAAAGTTGGTCCTACTTAGGGGAGTAAGAGAAGATCTTCTGGATACCTTAAATTTGTTAGTAGGAGGAGATATCTACCAATTACCCTATGAGGATATCAATATTGTCTTTAGAAACAATTCTAGGGCATCCAGGAAAAAGGATAGGGGTTGTCAACCTATGGCGAGTTCATCATCTTCCAACTCATCCATCAAGGGTGAAATTAGGAACATGCTGGAAGATTTCAAAGCGAGATTCTACAAACCCTTGCCTTGCAAATGGACACCATGAACATTAAGAGGAAGCAAGAGGAAGCAAAGAGAGCCTCGGCCATTTTTTGACCTAGATACACCAAGAGGCATCCCAGGAATGAATGTCCATTGAACTCTATTGAAATTTTCTTGATCTGTGAAGAAAAACACTCCATAGACAAGTGCCCTTCTTTACTCGGACTCAAAGCTGTATATCAAGGAGCTGAAGGGGTCACTGAGCAGCTTTGCTAATTAACCAAAGAAGACCTCATGGGCTTAAACCATACCAGCAGGGCATGCAAGGGTCATCCCATACATATTACAACCGCAACCAAACCATAGCC
This sequence comes from Pinus tabuliformis, assembly GCA_031772625.1. NCBI lineage: Eukaryota > Viridiplantae > Streptophyta > Pinopsida > Pinales > Pinaceae > Pinus > Pinus tabuliformis. The sequence continues at coordinate 718,425,396 of CM062811.1, forward strand.
ATACCTTCTTGGGGACCCCCTGCTCATCCTTCCTGGTCTACACCCCCTGCTTGGTCCTATACTTCTTAGTATCACTCCTAGCCATCCAACCAGTCATTTCAACCTTATGCTCCACCACAACCTCAGTGGAATAAACCACTCCAGGGGTGGAGGCCCCAATACAACAATGCTCCAACTCTATTTCCTCCACCACCTACCCAATCATAGCTCCTACACTCTGCTCCACCCAAGAAACCCCATATGCCTGCCTAGCCAAATGCGAACCCAAAAAATAGGCGGGCTCAACAAGTATACAATGGAGAGACATCATATCCAGCTTATGCTATGGAAATCCAGGAGATTAACCTGATATCTAGGAGAGTTCTCCCAGATAACCAACCTCCACCTCCACCCAGGGAGGTTGAGGAAGAAAGAGAGGAAAGAAACATTAATTTATATCCACCCTTTCCTAAGAGATTATCCCAACCACTCCAGCCTACCCCAGAAGAAATTGAACTTCTGGGAGAATTGAAAAATCTATGTGTAAAGATCCCCCTTCTCCAGGAAATAAAATACGTTCCTATTTACAATAAGATGATTAAGGAAAAGTTCCTCAAGCATCTAGGGAGGAGAAAAAGGGATGCCCCTACCATTAATGTCAATGGGCAGCTATCTGACTTAATGATGGGGTAGGTAATCTGTCCAAAATATTTCAAACTTGGAAGCCCTGTAGTAGATGTGCACATCAATGGCACCATTGTCCCACACACTCTGATCAATATTGGGGCTGTCATTAATGTGATGACCAAGGACACCATGATCAAGCTAAGCCTCCAAGGTTCATTGAGGAAGACCACAACATTTTTGCAACTTGCAAACCGTTCCACAGTAACCCTAAGGGAATTGTGGAGGATGTGATGGTCTCCATTGACTCTTGGGAGTAACTTGCACATTTCCTAGTTCTCCAGCCTAAGGCTAAACTTACTAGTTACCCTCTAATCCTTGGGAGGCCATGGTTGGCCACTGTCAATGCTTACATTAGCTCTAGAGCGGGGAATATGACCATCAAGAATGGGAATATGTACAAGTAGTTAGTCCTACACCCTCCTTCTCAACTTTCTCTAGAGCATGACTTACCTTTATGGTTGGAGGAGGAGGAAGAAGATGAAGTTTATTCCGCCCAACTTTATGCTTTAGAAGCAACCATGGGAGGATGACATCAGGATGAGGATGACTTGATTGAACACCTACTACAAATTCCAACTCTCGGTTCATTACCCTTAGAAGAAGAAGTAAATGAAAGCCAGAATAATCATCCAATTGACTTATGCTTGGCCTATTCCAACCCACTCCATGTCAAAACGATAGAATTTTCCCCAGAGAGAACCTTTAAAATCAATCCATATCTTTCTGCTCTCGAAGAAGAGAAGTTATGCAACATGTTAAAGGAAAATCTAGAAGCCTTCACTTGGAGTTACAAGGAAATGAAGGGAGTACACCCCTCAGTGTGTACTCACCACATATACATCAAATAAGGTTCCAAGCCGGTTTGGAAAACACAAAGGAGGATGAATCCAGCTCTTAAAGATATAGTCAAAGAAGAACTGCAAAAACTGCTAGATGCAAGATTCATTTACCCTATCTCCGACAGTGAGTGGGTCTCTCCTTTAGTGTTAGTTCCCAAGAAAAATGATAATTTGAGAATTTGTGTCGATTACAGGGAGTTGAACAAAGTGACAAAGAAGGACCATTTTCCTTTACCCTTCATTGACCAAATGCTATATGGCCTGGCAAGGAAAAGGTTTTTCTCTTTCCTAGATGGATTCAGTGGGTACAACCAAATCCAGATCTACCTAGAAGACCAGGATAAGACCACATTCACTTGTCCTTGGGGTACTTTTGCCTATAGGGTCCTTCCTTTTGGCCTATGCAATGCTCCTACCACTTTCTAGAGAGAAGTCTTGAGTATTTTCGCCAAATTAGTCCATGATGTGGTGGAGATTTATATGGATGATTTTACACCTTATGGCTGTGATTTTCAAGAAGCCCTATCTAACCTAGGCAAAGTACTGCACAAATTCATTGAAATGAACCTATCTCTCAGTCCTAAAAAATGTGAATTCTTAATGACTACAGGGACCATGCTAGGTCATTCAATATCTCAGCAAGGACTGCAGGTGGACCCAAACAAAATAGCTATCATCCAAAGGGTCCCACCTCCTCAAAAGTAGAGAGATGTCAAAAGTTTCCTAGGGTTAGCTGGATACTATTGAAGGTTCATAAAGGAATTCAACAAGTTTGCCTCTCCTTTATTTGGTTTGCTGGACAAAGACTCTTAGTTTATATGGTCAAAAAGCTATCAAGAGGCCTTAGACATCCTAAAGGATAAGTTAACCACTGCACCGATTCTCCGAGGCCCAAATTGGGCCCTCCCCTTTCATATTCATGCTAATGCCTCACACAAAGCCATGGGAGCAACGCTAGGTCAGATAGATGAAAAACTGCCTTATGCTATCTATTTTATCAATAAGAATTTATCAAAGGCTAAAGTAAATTATACAATGATTGGAAACGAACTCCTGGTTGTTGTGCATTCATTAAACAAATTCAGGCATTATATTACAGGCTATCAAACATTTGTACATACTGACCATGCTGCAATCAAGTATTTAATGAATAAACTAGATGTGAATGCTCAAATTATAAGATGGTTGCTTTTATTACAACGGTTTGATCTAACCATTTTTGATAAGCCTGGTAAGGAAAATGTTGTTGCAGACTTTTTGTCTAGAGTAAATCTGCCTACAGGTGAAGAAGGAATGGTGGATGACCAGTTACTGGATGAGCACTTATTTTCTATTTCAGTTCTCTCTCCATGGTTTTTTGATATAGCAAACTATTTGGTATCAGCACAGTTCCCACCAAAATTTTCCTCCAAAGAAAGTAGAAAGATAGTTAGGAAAATTGCCCCCTTCACTTGGATTGGGGGCAATATTTTCAAACTTGGCTGAGATCAAATCTTGAGAAGGTGTGTCAGGGAGGAGGAATTCTTTGACATTCTTCTGACATGTCATGATGGGCCTTGTGGAGGTCACTTTGTAGCAAAGAGGACAGCATTCAAAGTGTTATAAGCAGGATGTTATTGGCCCACTCTTCATCAAGATGTGAAAAAATACAATAGTCAGTGTGATCGGTGCCAGAGGATGGGAAGGCCTGCTCCAAGAGATGAAATGCCTCTGCAGCCTCAAGTGACTTTCTATCCATTTGACAAGTGGGGCATGGACTTCATTGGACCTATTGACCCTCCTTCAAAGAAAAAACAATACATTATTGTGTGCACTAATTATTTGACTAAGTGGGTTGAAACCAAGGAAATTAAGGCAGCCAAAAAAGAGAGGGTGGCTGAGTTCCTATGGGAGAATGTATTCTACAAATTTGTGTACCCTAGAGGGATGGTCACAGACCAAGGTAGCTAATTTACCTTCAACATGATTGAAGACTTGCTCAGCCATCACAAGATCAAGCATATGACCTCCACTCCCTATCATCCACAAGCTAATGGGCAAGTGGAGGTGACCAACAGAGCACTGGAGGGCATCTTGACCAAAGTGCTGAGCAGTAGTAGGAAGGATTGGGCAGAAGGACTAGTTGAGGTCACCTAGGCCTATAATACCACATGGAATACCACCACTCAATTCACACCCTATGAGCTAGTCTATGGGAAAAAGGCCTTGTTGTCCATTGAATTTGAATATAACACATTAAATATGGCAGCCCAACTAGATCTAGATCTCAGCAGTGCACAGAAAGAGAGATTGTTCTAGTTGAATGGTTTGGATGAATTTAGAATGCAGGCCCTCCTACATACATAGGTAGTCCAACTTCAAAGGAAGATCTGGCATGATAAAAATATCAAGGAGAAGAAATTTCAGGAAGGCGATTGGGCGTTGTTATATGATTCTAGGTATAAAGACTTCAAGGGCAAGTTAAGGACAAGATGGCTTGGACCTTATGTTGTGGAAATATGCCATGATAATGGTTCAGTGCAAATCAGAACCATAGATGAAGAAGCCATTCCTTTGCTTGTTAATGGACACTGATTGAAAATTTACAAGATACCTTTATTAAAACAAGAGTTCATTGATGATATCAGTAAAACAATGATGACAGTGGAGCAAGTTCCAGTTCCTCCCTCATCAAATCACTAAGAAAAAAGAAAAAAGAATAAGGACTCAGGTGAAAACCTCCATGAGGTGCCTGAGTCCCATCATTGGGTTGAAAACCTCTTGAGGTGGCTTACTTGTGTAAAAAAACAAAAAAAACAAAAAAAACAAAACAAAAAGAAAAACCAAAAAGAAGAAAAGGAGAATAAGAAATATCTCTGGGTGAAAACCTTTCTTGAGGTGCCGAGGGAAAATAGCTAGGGTTAAAATCTCTCAGAGGCAACCTAGTTGTTTTTCAAAATAATATATATAATCATGAAATTTCCATTTGCAAGTGGGCAAGAAGGACGGTCAAGGAGCAAAAGAGGATCCCAAGGAGACCCATGCCACTCACATATTTATTTTTTCACTCATTACCATGGATCCCTCCATCATTTTTGTCATTTTTCCACTCCATTGCTTCAGTTTATAAAAAGACTGTGTTTTCTACAGGATCCCCTATATTCCTATAGGATCCCCTGAAAACCTACAGGATGATCTTGTAGGAATTACAGTGACCCAGAAATCCTATAGGAAGCAATCTGAAGGAAAATGATGGACTTGTTAGGCCCCTAAAATTCACCCTCTTCATGATCTATCACCACACCTTGTCCACCATCATCATCCTTGCACTCACCATTCAAAAAATCAGTTTCAAGAGTTTTTTTCCAGTCTTAAAAAAAAGGAAACAGAGAGGAATAAAGAGAATCACCTGAATATTCTTTTCTCTCCACACTCCCACTCCTTCTTTCCATCCATGTCACCATCCTCATAGCCCCAACAAGAAAAATGATTAAAGAGTTCTGAGGGAGAAGCAGCTACAGGACATCCTATAGGAAATCCTGTAGCAGCCTATCCCATAGAATACTAATCACACCAAAAACAAGTCTTCACCATGATGATCTAGGAGCTCCAAAGTAGCAACATCATATCTTCAACCATAGGTACCTGCAAAAACAAATAAGCCATTAGCAGATAGCAAGAGTAGGAAGAAGAATAGCATACAGCGAATGCACACAACAACACCTTTGGTCTTCGACAACTGCAACATAGCATTAGAACCACAAGTAAGTATCCCACTCACTCTCTCATATGCATCATGTAATAAAAAAATGTAAGGGTTATGAGATAGTTGGTTTATAAGTGAAAAGGTGTCTAGTTAAATTGGCCACCTTCATTTAGTCAACACATGCACAACCGGGTGTCCTCTCACACATGGTTGCAGTCAGCTCAAAGACATAGAAGGAGTAGAACAAAATTGGTTTAAACTATGGATCCATAAGGTTGGAGCTGATTACGAGGAGTGGGAAATGATGAGGTGGTAGTGGGGACCAATGGTCCAAAAATAGAAACGTACATTTGCTGCCAGCAAACCACCTCACCCTGAATCACCATAAGAGGAAATAGAACATCGTTCCCATGCATTCATGCATTTCACTCCCTCGAAAATCCCTCACTCAAGTTTCTCTCATACCAAGGCAACCCACCAGAAGAAAAAATCCATCGTTTCACTGCACAAGAATTCCTACAGGACCACACAAGAATTCCAATAGGAGCATGCACAGGAATTCCTACAGGATACACAGAGACTGTCTATAGGATTGGTAGAGAAGAGTTCAGAATGGATGTCACAAGAGTTGGCCACTGAAAGCAATCAAAGAGGTAGGCTCTGTAATTACATCCCTCTTTTCAAGTAAATGAACCAAGAATCCTCTAATTTTGAGTGATTTTAGCAACTGTGTGAAGGGAATTACATACACAGTCATATTTGTTTGGGTCCAGCATTTGAAAAAATTGTTTCAACCCTCTTATTTTCTCCTCAAGCTTCACCAACAAGATGACAGGAGGGTTTAATAGGAGAGAACCCACCAACACTGTGAGAATCCAACAACACCCCCAAGTGCTTGAAATCTTCACAAGACATAATTGGATGGGGTTTTTCAAAAAATTCAGAGGGTATGATGATGAGGTGGCTCAAGAATTTTCTCTCTCCCTCACTCCACTCACCATAATCCATGCCACTATTGTAATAAGGGGCCTCACTATAAATATCACCCCTGAGCTCATCAGTAGAGTCACCACACTCCCCCTAGGAATACCATGGAGGAAAGAAGACAAAGGAGATAGCCAGGTTGCCAAAAGAAAATTCTTTTTAGAAGGTGAGGAACCCATTGAGGACAAAAATGGTGTAAGGAGGGAATGAGGTAGGCTACCAACTGATCAAATACATCTCATGTGAGGGTAGGTATAGTGTTTTCTATGGCTATCATTTCAGGATCCTAGAGGAATTAAGATTTTGGAGCAGAAACACCCCCTCACCAAAAGTTCAGCATACCATACTTCCCTCTTCAATCACTCATAGACTCAAGCATCAAAGTGAAGGATGAAAATTCCCAATAGTTATCTCACCATGGGTTGATTAGGATACTCATAGAAGATGCTCTCCAAAACCTTAGAACTCCTATAACATGGTCAGTTTTCAGAGACATGCCAGTAGAGGATGACATCAAAGCTCTCACTTATGATGTTAGTCCTACTGTCAGTGAAGAGGAAGTAAAACAGGAAGAGGAAGATACAAAAGGAGATAAGGATGAGATGGATGAAGAAGGAGCTGACACAGAGGAACATGATGAAGATGAAGAAGATGAAGGATAAGAGAAGGAGGATGATGAAGAAACAGAGGAGGAAATTGATAGAGATGATGAAGATCTACAAGAAGAATAAGACAAGAAGGACATAGATGAAGAAGGCAATGGAACAGAGGGGACAAAATACAATGAGGAGTCACCTAGGGTGTCTCCAGAAGCCACTGAGAGAGAGGGAGTAGCTGCCCTCACTGCTCTTAGCACCCCAATCAAGAAAAAAGGAAAAAGGCAGAGGCATACCCCATTATATTTCAAGACAAGGAAGAGCACGAGAATAAGACAGGGGAAGCCAAAAACATCAACCAAAATTCATATTGTGATTGAAGACTCCCCTACGTAAAAATACAAAATGCCTTCTCCTAAGTCCCCTATCACCTATGTGAGGAGGCCTACTACTAGATCAACTTCCCCAAAGGGAAAGGCAATCCTACAGGACACACAAAAAAATCTACAGGAAGCAAAAATAGTCCTACAGGATACTCTGTTGAATCTATAGGAGGCATAGAAATTGGAAAGGAAGGTAGGGGAGCAGTAAGAAACTAAAGAGGAGGACCCAGAGACAAAATAACCCAACCCCCAACCTAACCTGGACTCGTATTACCATATTATTAAAGGAGGCAGGGTCATACTTCAAAAATTTTCCATCCTACTGTTCTTCGAGCTTGAGAAGGAGAGGGCCAAAACTCATCGATGGATGCAGATCATCAAATCAAAGGGGGTGGAAGACATTGGGCACATGGAAGAGAAACTCAAGGAAATGGGCAGAGAGCTAAGTGGCTTGAGGGACAAAGAAGCTATAATGAGAAATCAACTAGAGACAGAAAATGCATGGTTGAGGGGACAGCTGTAGGAAAGAGAGAATCAATTGGCATGTATGGCCAGTCTCTCTTTGGAAGCAATCCAATGTAGGATTCTAGCTAAATCCTATGCTCTCTTCCTCAAATAACAATGGCTGTAGTTTTAGATTAAGACCCTAGCACAGGTAGTTTATTGATATTTGTGATCAAATTACACTAGAAGATAGGGCCAAAATGGTTGAGTTTTATTTGCACAACATGGCCCTCACAGACATGAATGTATGGGACCCTAATGCCAAGCTAGGAGATCTACAATTAATGGCTTTGGCATCATGGATGAACCATGAGGAGTCAAGAGCTGTAGAGATGAAAAGGATATTGGCAAGAGAGCAAATTGAACCTCTTCTAATCAAAGTTGAACAATCAAATCCCATGACCCTCATCTGTACCCATAGTTTGATTGTAAATGATCCTCAGTTGGCACATAGATATCTTTCTGCCCAAGAGCAAGCAATTTCACATTTTGAGGACATGTTTAGGTTGCTAGGAGATGATAGTATACATGCTTGCCTGAGGAGATGGAACACCCTACCATACAACTTAAATATAAGAGAATATCACTCTCCTCAAAGGTTGAGAGAGGCACTCAACATGACACCTATGTATAAGAAATCTATGCAAAGGTTGACGGTCAATTAGACCAGCCTTAAATTCAGTCCACCACTACTCTAGGGATGCTAGAAGGGACAAAAGAAGAAGAAGAAAAGAGGCAGTGGGAAGAAGTAGAAAAGAAGGTAGGCTTCTATGAACAAGAAGAGGAGACCACAGTAGAGGCATGGGATGTCAGAGAGGCCACTAGAGACATGAAGGATATGGATATTGATTAAGTTGCTCAAAGGATGAGAAACACTTTCAGTAGGAGGGTGATGATGAGCCTCATCATTGGGTAGTTATATGGGCCTTAATTCACCTCCTAGCTTAGTCAAACCAAACTTTCTCATAACTTATTACATGCTTTTTATTATATTTTGTTTATAAGGTGAGTTAGAGTTGGATATTATGCTTTGTGGTCTAATATGCATTTAATGCAGGATTAAAGGAGAAAATCAAGGAATTTTGGCAAAGACCAATGTCAAAAATCGAATGGGACAAGGGAGAGGGATTATAGGAGTTAAATCCTCCTCATTTACTACCCATCCATTCGAATATTACTCCATTAGCTTGGAGTGCAAACAACCAAATCATGAGGACTAGAAGGCAGTCGAGCAAGTGACAGACAAAGCACCAGTTCATCTCAAGTTTGGGAGCTGAGCCTCCCTAATTTTAAGGAAGTCATTGGGGACTTCAAATGTATAAGTAGACAGGCTTGGGACCTTAGTAGGATTATGATTTTTTATTGTAAAACTATACTCTATTTTCGAGTTGCAAAACTTGTGACAGTTCTTTTGATGTAATTTGTTGTTTTGGTAATAAGAATGAGTTTTGTTTTGAGCCAACACTAAGTTAACTCAGAGGGCTGAAGCTCTTGGGTTAGCGCCCAACCCTAGCACCAAAGGCTCCTCTTGATTGTACATGTATGTTTAGTGTATATTCATAGCTTAATTGTTAATTTTCTTATTAGATTCATTTCCATCACAAGTAGTGTAGATTAGGTTTGTTGTGTGATAGTTTGCTTCCATTTGTGCCTTATTTCAAGTAGTGGGATTAGAAAGGAGAAAATGGATCACCACAAGGTTGTTATCAGTTGTCTCAGCTTCAATTCCTCCCTTTGGGACCATGACTTGAGGAAGGGACCCTTCAGTAGCCCCAAAAACACAAGTTTCTAGTTCTTCTATGAGCTTTGGAGTTTGTTGTCTTTAATTTAACATTTGGTTAATGTTGCTAGGTATATTTCATTGTCATATTTTTCATCTCCATTTTTGCAGTAGATATCACTCATTATTTCATTCCTTTTAGCAACTTTCTTCATGCATCGTATAGGCAATTGACTCATTAATTTTATTTTTTCTAGTTTATGAAAATGTATCTTGTTGCATAGCTTTTTGGAAGACACACATGCTTTATGCAGAGCAGGTCCTTCAGGAGGAGACTAAGACTTCATAGCCAGTAGCCACCTTCCACTTCATCCACCTTAGCCATCCCTTGTTTTCACCATCACCCTCACCAGTTTTTCATCATTTTTCATTGAAATTCTCCCAAACACATTGAGCGAATATAGCCATCTATTATCTTGGATATTGACTCTTGAGTGATCCTAGACCTTCTAACACACCTTTCCTAAGCATCCCATCACCTCCAAAACCTCACAATCAGCTCTCAGGTGTATCCTATAGGTTTCCTGTAATTCCTACAGGATCATCGTCTAGGTTTCTAGTACATCCTATAGGTTTTCCTAAAAGGACTTGTTTTGAGGCCGAATTGATGGAAAACCTCTAGGAAGTTACCAAAAGCCTCCTAGGGACCCTCCACACCATCCAATCACTTCATAAACCTTCTAGCCATCCTCACACACCCTTAATCCACCTGTCACATCCACAAGAACAATTAGTTTGCATACTTGATTTTGCATAAAAAGACCAAAAAAGTGAAAATAGATTTAGTTTAGTTTCTTTACTTGCACATTAGTATTGTTTTATTCTTCTTACTTCTGCAACTTAGATAGTGGAATTTGTTTTATGTTGATTTAGCATTTCTACTTAGCGTAGCTTCTTAAATGGTTAATTAGGGTATGGTGTGGTTTAGTATTGTATGTTGGCCTTCTCCATTACTACAGTAGAGTAACTTTCTTAGAATAGATTTATCTTTCTTCCATCAAAGAATAAAGCTTCTTCTGACTCCATAGAAGTCTGGCTTGCAATCCCAGTGGTCTCTCGCTAGATGAACAGTGACAATAGGAAGAACCATCACTTTTACTTGTGCATACAACACTGTCACCTCCAAGTTTGTACAAACCCCGAGTTGATAAGTAAAGTTGGTAGCCCAAGAGTTGCAGAATCCTTGCTGCAATACTAGCGCTCATCAGACATCTTGCACCAGGGATTTATAATGACGTTCAGCTTTGAGGATGGGTTTGAATGTATTGATGTGGTGCTACAAGAGGTTAAAGCTGTGATCTTTAGGATACTGCAAGATCCTTTGGACCTGGTCCAACTTGATTGGACTACGTAGCTGAGCCATGTACTGGAATGCTATAACGTGACCATTGAAGAAGAAGATGAGGATCCCTGAAAGATTAATAATCTAGAAACTAAAGGTCACTACAAGGTTGAAGGTCCACAGATAGAGGATCCTGACATAACCACACTGCTAAAAGCCAAGCAAGTCAACACTGGCACAGAGGCAGAATCAAAATTTGCAAAGATTGGGGACTATTGGGATGACATGATAGTATACAAGGTCGTTGAGCTCCTCCGTGAATATCAAGACTTGTTCCCCACGAAGTTTTTTTATTTAAAAGGGATAATAGGAGACCTAGATGTCATGAATATCACCCTGAAACCGGATGCAAAGACCTTACCGCCTTAATCCTAAGTATAAGGAAAGGGTTCGCATTGAGTTAGATAAAATGTTATCGAAAGGAATTATTGAACAAGTGGAAGAATTCGATTGGGTAAGCCAGACAGTGGTTCAAGAAAAGAAATAGAAATAAGAAATAAGGATATGCATGGATCTCTGAAAGCTGAATGATGCTTGCGTGCATGATCCCTTCCTGACCCTGTTCACTGACGAGGTCCTAGATAATGTAGGCGGCCAAGAATCATACTCTTTCACTGATGGGTTCTCTGGGTACCATCAGATCAAAATCGTGCCTAAGGATAGAAGCAAGATGACCTTTGTGACTGAATGGGGATGTTTTTAGTACACTGTAATGCCTTTTGGGTTGAAGAATGCGGCGACAATCTTTTCGCGTGTAGTCATTGCGGCATTCAAAGACTTCATTCATAAGTTTATGTAGGTATACTTTGACGATTGGACAGTGTTTGGATTTGTCAAGCATCATGTGGCAAGTATGCACTTGATGTTAGATACATGTTGAAGATACCAGTCACACTCAATCTGAAGAAGTGTCTATTTTGTATCCCTTTAGGGATCCTCCTGGGTCATGTGGTATGCAGATACAGATTGATGGTAGAGCCTCTAAAGATCGTGGTTATAATCAACTTGGAGGCGCCAAGGAATGTGAAACAACTACACATAACTCTAGGGCATACCAGATACTATAGGAAGTTCATCAAGAGCTATGCCCAGATCATCGCACCCATGGAGAAATTGTTGATAAAGGATGCTACATTCTATTGGAGTGATGAATGCCAGTAGAGCTTGGACGTGCTGAAAGAGAAAATGGTCACTACACCAATCCTAGTCTTCTCGGACTGGAAGAAGGAATTTCATGTGCACGTGGACGCCTCATGTATTGCGCTAGGAGTCATGTTGTCGTAGGTGGGAGGGGGAATTAGAACATCCTATATAATTCATGAGCAGGAAGCTTTCCAAGGCTGAGAAGAACTATTCCACTACAGAGCACAAAGGACTAGCCATGGTATACACACTCCAAAAGTTGAGGCACTATTTGTTGGGTGGACATTTTAAGATGTATATAAATCATTCTATGTTGAAATACCTGGTCAATAAGCTTGTGTTGGGGAGGAATATCTTCAGATGGTTTTTTTTGTTCCAGGAGTATGACTTTGAAGTTATTATGAAGCCAGGACGACTGAATGTGGGACCTGATCATCTGGTGTGAATTAAAATAGGAGAGGAACCTACTCATATAGAAGAAGGGTTACCTGATGCACAAATCTTTGTAGTATACATCGCAGATAGTCACTTTGAATATATCATACATTTCTTGACAATAGGCACTGCTCCAGAAGGGTATACAAGCCAACAGAAGGAGTTAGTAATGCACGTAGAAAAATTCTTTTTCATTGTAGGACACTTGTACAAAATGGGTCAGACGAAATATTGTAACATTATGTACCTGACTTTGAGTGAAGTAGCATTCTTACGGAGGCTCATGGAGGAGCTGCAGGAGGACATTATGCAGGAAAAGTGATAGCACAGAAGGTTCTACATGCAGGGTTGTGGTGGCCAATTCTGCATAAGGATGCAAAAGCATATTGTATGGCCTAAGACGCATGTCAAAGGCCTAGCAGGACATTGTGGAGGGATGAACTGCCTTTGATTCCACATGTCATGTTACAAACATTCGAGAAATGGGCGATCGACTTTGTGGGCCCAATTCAGCCTCCTGGAAAGAAGACAAGTGAGCGGTACATCATGACCGCGACTGAATACTTGACCAGGTGGGTGGAGGCGCATCCTATGAAGGGCTGAACAGGCATGACAACAATGAATTTTCTTTTTGAATATGTATTGACAAGATTTGACTATCCAAAGATCCTGATGAGCGATCATGGTACACACTTTCTTAACGAAACAATCAGCGCCTTGACAAAATAATTTCATGTGTATCATCAGAAGAACATGACTTATCACCCACAGGCCAATGGGATGGTGTAAGAATTCAATAAGATACTGGAGAATGCACTAATGAAGGTCTAAAATTATTAGAGAAGTGACTGGGGATCCTTTCACCTGCTCTCACAGCTCTGTTGCTCCTCTCCTTAACCTCGCTCAAGCTAATCTCTCTTCTTTTCTAGTCTTTTCCTTTTATATCCCTCTCTGTTACCTGGACTTCTAGTTCTTGCTCGGTTGTTCTTCCCCTTGGCTGCTTCTACACCTTCTCACCCCCTCAACTACCTTTGCCTTCCACTGCCACCTTGCCACAACTCTTACGCAACTGCTTGTTCCATCAACCAACCGTTGCTTCCACCCATTTCCTTCTCATCCCTTGGTCAGCCAAAATTGATCAATACCTTTTCAAATTTAAACGAAGGCCCCAATAGGGCGTACTTGTGGTGCTATGGGCCTACATAATGACTTGCAAGAAGTTGAACATGCAAACACCTTTCAGACTCGTGTATGGTGTAGAAGCTATGATGCCAATGGAATACATTGTACCTAGTGTGCGCATAGCGGCACTCATAGGAATGGTGGGCCGTGGAGCCTTGGAAGAGAGGCTCGCACAGCTAGCAGAGCTTGAGGAGGACCAATTTCTAGCTAGATTTCATCAAAAAGTTCAAAAGGAGCGTGAAAAGGCATGGCACAATAATCACATCAAATTATGCACCTTCAAGGTAAATGATCTGGACTTTTTATATGACAGCAAATTTGATAAATTTCCAAGGAAATTTAGGATGCACTGGCTAGGACCATATGTCATCAAGGAGATTACCGATGGTGGAGTAGTCTAATTGGTCAAATTGAATGGAGAAACCTTCCCAGGGAAGGTGAATTGCAGCCGATTGAAGCCATACACCGGTGATCCAGCTAGGTGACTATATGAGGGAAGCACAGTCGTAGTGCTCTAGGCAGCTGAAAGGAGGTGCTGGACTATAAACTACACTACCTGGGTCGAACAACTGCGCAATCGAGAAACTACGTAGAATGAAGGTATGTCATAATGCCCACGAAAGTGCGCAGGGGGGTGCACTACCGAGGAAGCAACAGTGCAGAGCAATCGGAAAGTGACCATTAAAGTCAATGTTCATGATTTGACGATGAAAAAGTGACCAAATGGAGCGGGGGGGTTGGCATTTAAGTCAGACTTTATGGACCAGATCTTTGAAAATCTACTGCCAGTCTAGCATTAATAGCCCAATTTTGGGGGGAACAGTTAGATTTGAATTTGAAGATGCCTATAAATTATAGGTGGTTGCCCAGCGAAAAACACTTGGCATTTTGAGAATTGAGTTGTTGAGCTCTGAGGCACACATGAACCATGAAATCTTCGAGCTTTTGCTAGCAATTTTTGTGTTTGATACATTGCCACAGGTGAATCAGGAGTTATTACATAGAATTATGTTGACATCCACTGAAGCTATGAGTGTGGAAGTAGCAACAGGTGAGGGAGTTGTCCCAGAGGTGGCTATGGTAGTAGAAGGAGCTGCCCCGAAGGGAGTTCCTACAAAAATACCAATAGAAGTACTAGAATCTCCGCGGACACCTAGGCCAAGGCCTACCCCAAACACAGAGGGTCCCAAGGTAAAGAAGGGCAAGCAAGCTACGCCATCGCAGTCAGTGCACGCATCTCTCAGGAAACACCCCTAGAAGGTTAAGCCCACTGCATAAGGAAATGGCAAGACAATTAACCTAGAGCCAGAAGAATAAGAGTTTGAGGATATCCCAATGGATGATGAGGATGTTGGGATGGAAACAAAAGATGTTTAAATTGTGGGGTCTGATGCCATCACTAAGCTGTCGGAGTACGTTCCTCCATGCAAGAGAAAGACCAAGGTCCCCAAATACATTGATGAGAGTAAGGTCACCCTGCACACACCCCTCTTACCAGACCAGATTATGTTTGAAGGACCACGCTTGGGGCATGTTCCCCTTTTGAAATTAGAAGACTGGGATTTAGCAGACACAAAGCAGTTTCCTCACCTAAAAATAGATAAACTCATGCACCGCATGTTCCATAAAACTATTGGCATAACCACGTTGGAGCCGTGGAAGTGGATGAGAGGCATGGATAAGGCAGGACTGCTCAACCTACTATGGGTTCCGCATTACAATCGTGTGCCCATCACAATGGTGGTAATTAAGTAGTTACTTTGCTTGGTGCACAATGGGTGTTTGTGGCTGGAGGAGCCAATACCCATCACTGATACACTGATCCATAGGATCATGAGGCTGCCATACACAGGGGAAAATCTAACCATGGCGTTTGGTGGAAAGACTGGTGAGCATGTCCTTGCAGAGGCCATGAAGGAAAAATTCAAGTTAGTGAAGAATCTGTGCAGCTACGCAATCTCGAGCATCTATGACTCGGCAGTCAAAGTAGCCACACAACTCTTAGCATGAAAGGTCATGCAAAAGTGTCGCGCAGACAAAGTGTCGGCACCAGTCGTAGCGTTGGTGGCCCAATGCGTAGAAGGTCTTTAATTTAATTAGGTGCGGTACCTCTGTGGAGAGTTCCTCACGAACCACCGTGAGGCATAGGATCTTAGAAAGACATTTCACTATGCAGGGCTCTTGCTGTCCATAGTGTCGGTAGCATGGGAGCTACCCAAATATAGTTAGTTCCCTTCAGTCATGTTGGACCTTTTAGAGGCCGCAAAGTACGCTTCACTATGGGCTACCAAGGATCCTCAGCAGGTAAAGGACAACAAAATCTCTTGGACCTTAATGGAGATGAACATGCACAGGGCCATCAACTGCAAGCCACAGTTGTTGCCTACCAACTTTGACAGATTGCAGGAGTATGAAGAATTCAAGGCTGATTTACACCATGTATCAATAAGGACACAAAAGGACCTTGAGCAAAAGTGGCATGGTTTTCCCTACTTGGTGACAGATGACACAATCGAAGCATTCCTTGATAGCTGGCTGGTAGAATGGCGCACTACCTCAGACTTGACTGTGGGATCCAACAAGACCACCACACAATGGAAGAAGGAAGAAGCCAAGCTGAAGATGGAGTAGCTAGCCATGAAATGGAAAAAGGAGGCCAATGCTAAGGCTAAGGCAGAGCGTGCTGCTGCACAAGAGGCAGGAGGACATGCAGGATAGGAAGGAGGAGAGGAGTGCGGCTCTGGAAAAAAGAAATCTCCCTCACCAGAGACAGAGGAAGAAGCAAATGAACCAACAGAGATGGAGGAGCGGACCTGGAAATGACTCTATTCCATATCAAACACACCAAGGGTCGAGAAAAGCTAGGACCACGGAAGAAGTCCAAAGTGAGCAAGATGTATTTGGATCCGATCACCCTAATAGATAGGGATCTAAATAACATAGGGGATATGGTGCGGGATGCCACCACAAAAATACTACAGTAGTTCAAGTAGCAACAGTAGCAGGCACTGGGTGTTATTCAAATGGGTCTATGCGAGCTACAAATCCACACTTCATAGATGCAGACGAGCATGGTGCCCACTAGTATGGCCATTGGCACCTCCGAAGCTACAGAGATGTTTCACGTTAGAGATCCTTGAGCCATAATACTACTAGATGGAGCATTGACAACAATGAATGATGCTAACAGACCACTGTCAGCGCCCTCAAGGGTGTGGTCCATAATTTGGTAGCGCTTCCTAGCGAAGTTCTTTATCTTTTGCAAGATGGTGTGATCACCGAGCTTCGAGCGTGATCAACGCACTTTGCAGGTGATAAGTGAGCATGTTGGCTTGATGGGGCCTGACCTAGGTTCGGAGTTAATTAGCCAAACAAACCTCTACACTACTAGCCCTTTCAGCATCATCTTGTGGAGCAAGGATTGAAGTCTCACCCGAAGTAGTATGGGGGGATGTTGGAACCAAGTTTCCGCACCCTTGAGATGTCTAAGGTGTCGATTTAGCCCAACTATGCCACCTTTACGTAGGTCACTTCATGCATTGTGCTGACCTGTGAGACCTTTGTGATCTGTTATAATTGCCTTCGCTTAGCCCTAACTAGGGGCTGAGGTGCTTTTGCGCTACTATGGCAGTGATCTGTGCTATTTCCCCAAACTATACTGCGGATCTTACTTATCTTCTTAAAGATGTTAGTTAACTTCACGTAAATAGATACTTTATCTCACATTCACTTAATTATCACAGTCACTTATGTTGACACATCATATTAACAGTAGAAATGGAATTCATACCCAATACATTCAATGCAAAAAACAAGAAATAAATACATAGGAATGATATAAAAGTTCTCTTTAGTAATGCTTCCAATTGTTACAGACTTGACTCGCCCTATGCACTCAGCTGCAAGGGTTTGTACACTCAACGATAGACTACTAGGCCTCTGCTCACTCAGCTGTAGACCCTTCTCCTACTCTATGACCCAAAACTAGACTTTACACTTCAAATAATCCATTATGCTTCTATTCCATGATCATCAATTAATTGATCTTCTTAACTACATAGAGCCTCACTCTATTTATATAATCCCATGGTCCGCGAACCATGGGTAGATATCTATAGCCGACATTACATTACAAAATTGAGGGTGGACAACCCTATGACTATTTTACAAAATACACACTCTACGCCCACAAAATGCGGAGTCTTTTCATTGGGGTTACAACTTTTGACCAAAATCTGGGCTCTAAGCCCCAAAAATTCCCTTGGGGGATCCCATGCCCAACAGGCTCCTAGCACAAACATCATGACTTGGCCTCGAGTCACTCTATCGATGCAGAGATCTTTACATGAAGACCTCCCAACTCTGCCTAAATCGCTACAAGATTGGCAGCGCATTGAGCGGCTGCTTGCTACACTTCCTGGACATGCGGTTCAGAGACTGATGTAGCTGAACTGCCTCCTTGAACCTGTTATTGTGTTCGCATATATGCGAGCTTTGCTTCAATAGAGGTGGTAATGACGTACGCCTCATCAATCCATGGTTGTAAGCGCGCCTTCAAAACTGTTTCCTTATGTCGAGCAACATCCACCTGCTCCTTGAGCACTTTCACCTGTTGCATCCATGCGAGCCTTTGTGTAAGGGCAACCATCTGCGCAGTCCATTTTACTTCATCGTACTTCTATTGTAGCTCGTGCTCATCTATTTCTAGGCGCTGTATGTTTGGGTCCTCCTGCAGAGTAGTGAGAACCTCAAATAAATCGTCGAACAACTTGGTGCAGTCTTTCACTACGTTGTTGACCTCCGCTATGGCTACTGTAATGGTGTTGGCATGCTGTTCCTTAATCTCTAGTAGAGTTGAAGGCTGCGTCTTCAACTATAGTTCGAAAATCTGAAGGTTCATCTCCAATTGAACCTTGGCCATCTCTTCCTTTGCTTCACGCACCTCTGCTGTTTGTTTCCGGATGTGTGCCTCCACTAGTTCCTTTGCTTGGATGGCTAGTTCCAGGACCATCTAGCAGACTTCATCGACCACCTGCACTAGCTATCAGTTTTGTGCCACTACCTCGTCATGCTGCAGGCTCAACTGTTTGATGTTAATGCGTTGCTTGCTCATTACCTGGAGCGCATGACCTTCTCTGTCATGCAGTTCTACAGTAACTCCATCCTGCAAAACATAGAGCATCTCTTGAGGGAGCACAACCATATTTATCCTGACTCCCTTTAGCCCACTGACCATAGGCTTATCGGCCTCATTTTCTATCATGAGTGCTCCCTCTGGTAGCACTATAGTGTTGGTCATTCGGGCGCACAACATTTCCTCAGCCGCAGACGTGCCTACTGCGAGGCTGGTTGACACAATGCCAGCCTATGGAGTGCACACCTGAAACTCCTGTATTTGTGCTCGGAGAGCCCCCAACATCATCTAGTGTTCCTCCATGAACTTCTGGAAGGTCTCCATGGTGACGTCCCTCACCATCTCCCCAATGTCATGCAGATCCCCCTCAGTGAGGGTGATCAAGTCAAAAGAAGTCTTCGAAGCCTTCGACTTCTTTCGTGGCCCTACCTACTCTCTTGGGCACTCTCATTTTAGCTGCATGGATATTGTTTGAGGGTCTATGCCACCTTGCTCTATATTTTTTTCTTGTTCGGGCGAAGGTGACTTCTGGCCTCCGCACTCCTCCTCTGCTACCTTCTATTGTTCTGTCACCGCCTTTGCAGTGTCACGCGCCTCCTACGCCTTAGCTGTTGCCACTTCATTCCTGCGCTTTTTGTCCAACTGTGCCATTTGCATTTTCACCTCATCCTTTTTCTTCTGCATGGAAAACCTCTCTACTTTACCGTGGATCTGGCTGGAGTGCACCACTTTGGCGTCCATGACTCAAGGATGATGAATATGACATTGTCCATCGCTAGATAAGAGAGCTCATGCCAAGTCTTTGCGGGGTCCTTTCTTGCCCTGATGTACACATGGTGGAAGTCTACCTTAAACTCTGCTAAGTTCTATAGGCTGTTATAGACCGTGGGTAATAATTGTGGCTTGCAATTAATCCCCATTCTGATGTTCATCTCCATGAACACCCAGAATATCTTACTGTCCCTGATCCTTTGTGGATCTCTAGTTGCCCATAGCGAAGCATAATTCACTACCTCCGGAAGGTCCTACACAATCGCGAGGAACTGGCTATCTTCAGGCAATTCCCATGCCACCAGTACAATGGAAAACAACAACCATGCATAATGAAAAGTCTTCCCTTGCTCCTATGCCTTGCGGCATTTCTCAAGGAACTCTCTGCACAAGTAGTCCACCCAGTTAAACTGGACTCCTTCTACGCATTGCGTAGAAAGTGCAACCACCAATGTGGGCACCTCATCCATGCAACACTTCCGCATAACCTTTCCTGTCAATATATGCGTTGCGACTTTGACCGCAACATTGTTGATGCTGGAAATCACGTACCCTCTCTTCTTCTTCTCTAGCTTGAACTTTTTCTTCATGGCCTCCGTGATGGCCAAATCATCATTTTTACCCTCTAAGATGTTTTCTCGGTCCCCCCCTTTGCAAGGGATCCAAGTAATTCTGTGAATTAAGTGGTCTATGATGGGGATGGGCTCCTTCAGCCACAAGCGCCCATCATGCACCAGGTAGAGTAGTTTCCTGATGATGAAAATAGTCACTAGGGTGCGATGGTAATGCGACACCTAGAGTAGGTTTAACAGTCCTGCCTTTTCTACACCTCTCAGCCACTAGCGCGGCTCCAACTCGATGACTCCAGGTGGTGTGTTTTTCTTTTGGCACATTAGCTACATGGTTGCCAAATGTGGGAACTTCTCGTGGTCCATGAGATCCCAGTCTTCAAATTTTAGCACAGGCACTCGCCCCAAGTGCACTTCGTAAAAAATGATGTCGTCAGGGAGCAACGAAGTCTACAGAGAGCTTTTTCTCTCATCTAGGTCTTTGGGAACCCTTTCTTTCCCCTTTCACAGAGGAACATATGCAAGCAGCCTGGTCAGAGGGTTCACACCCTGGGTTTCCACCTCCATCTCTATGTCCTCCTCCTCCTCTACCAGGATTTCTTCAAAGTCTTCCTCCTCCTCATTGGCTTCCAAGTTGATAGCCTTCCCCTTTTCTTCCATAGTAAGCCTAGTTCTCAATGGGTTTCTAGGGGACACGTGCACTGGTACCATAGGCTTCTTGTCTTTCTTGGGTCTCAGCATGCACGGTGATTTAGGGATTTCTGCAACTATCCTGGCACTTTCTAGGGCTTCTCCTACCGTTATGGCCTGCACGGCCTCCTTAGCGGTCATTGCTTCAGTATCCATGGCGTCCTGAGGCGCGACCATAGTGCTATTGCACAATTCTCTCAATGGTTTAGGTAAGTGCTCAAACAATGACTTCGACTTCAAAAGATCAAACAAATCTGGGTTCATGAATCTATGGGCACACAACAGCTCAATTCTCAAATTGCCAAATGTTGTTTGTTGGACAACCCTTTGTAATTTATAGCATCTTTTGAGTTTGAATTCGACCGTTCCCCCCACATTTGGTCCATTAATGCTCACTTGGCGACAGATTTTCAAGAATCTAGCCCATAAAGTTCACCTAAATTGCCTGCCACCCACTCCAATAGGTCTCAAACCAAGCATCACATCATGAATAGTGACTGTAACGATCACTTTCTAGCTAACTTGCATGGCAGTGCAGCTACCCTCACGCTGTCATGGACCCTGTGACACTTCACTACTACGTGTAGTCTTGACATCGCACAACTCTCGGGCAAAGTAGTTTATAGTCCTACGCCTCCTTTCAGTTGCCTGGAGTGCTAAGACTGTGCCTCTGTCAGCTAGTCATATGGTTGAGGTCCCTGTGTACACCTTCAAATGAATTCCATTAACTTTTCCTGGGAAGAGTTCTCCATTTAACTTTACCAACTGTACTGTGCCACCGTCTGTGATCTCCTTAATAACATACGGTCCCAGCCAATGCATTTTGAGCTTCCCTAGGAATTTATCAAACTTTCTATCATACAACAACACCAAATCATTCACCTTGAAGGTGCGCAACTTAATATGTCGATCATGCCAAGCCTTTTCGCGCTGCTTTTGGACTTGCTGGTGATATCCAACCAAAAATCATTCTTCCTCGAGCTCCTCCAACTACACGAGCCTCTCCTCTAGGGCTCTATGATCAATCATACCTATGAGCATTGCTATGCACAGACTAGGCACGATGTATTCCATAGGCATTAGAGCTTCCACTCCATAAACAAGCCTAAAATGTGTCTATCCCATCAGTTTCTTACATATCATCCTATAAGCCCATAATATTGCGGGTACACACAGGTCTGAATCACTTCGCTACACATTACATACTTTGGTCAGCATGGTCTCCAGTACTTTATTGAACACTTCTACTATACCATTAGCCTGTGGGTGATATGGTGTGCTTTTCTGATAATACACCTAAAATTCTTCCGTCAACGCACTAATAATCTCGTTCAGGAAATGTGTACCGTGCTCGCTCATCAAGATCTTCAGACATCTGAATCGCATCAATACATGTTCAAACAGAAACTTTGCTGCCATCGCAACTGTGCAATCCTTTACTGGCTGTGCTTCTGCCCAACGAGTCAGGTACTCTGTCGCAGTGATAATATATCTCACGCCTGTCTTTCCTTGAGGTTTGATAGGTCCTACAAAGTCGATTTCCCACTTTTCAAAGGGTTGCAACATCATTTGTGGATTCAAAGGCATCTTGTCCCTCTGTGATGGTTTACCTATTCTTTGACATACATCACAGGCCTTGCAATGTGCTTTTGAATCCTAATGAAGGGTTGGCCACCACAACCCTGCGTGGAGAATCTTCTGCGTGGTTTCTCTCCCTGCATAATGTCCTCCTACAGTGCCCCCATGAGTGTCCACAAGGATATTGCTTTGTTCAAACTTAGGTACATACCTTCGCAGTATCTCATCATTCCCCATCTTATATAGGTGCCCTACAATGACAGAGAAATCTACTGCATGTACCACTAGTTCCTTCTTTTGCTGGACAAAGTACCCTTTTGACGTAGTTCCAGTCATGAGAAGGCAAATTATATCCTCAAAATGTCCATCCGTTATGTGCACAGCAAAGAGTTGCACGCCAAGTAATCATTCCTCCAGACTAGTAGGTTCCTCTCCTATCTCAATGCGCAACAGGTGATCTGGTCCCGCGTTCAATCGTCTAGGCTTCACAAAAACTTTAAAATCATATTCTTGGAGCAATAAAAGCCATCTGCATATGCACCCCCCCAAAACAAGCTTATTGACCAAGTATTTCAGCACAGAATGATCTATATACATCTTGAAGTGTCCCCCTACCAAGTAGTGTCAATACTTCTGGAGCACATACACCATAACTAGTCCCTCACATTCAGTGATGGAATAATTCTTTTCTGCTTTAGATAATCCGCAACTTGATAATGCGATAGGGTGATCCAAGCCTTTTCCACCTTCCTGTGTTAGTACTTCCCCTAGAGCTATACTTGACATGTCAACATGGACATGAAACTATTTCTTCTAGTTCGGGAAGACCAAAATCAACACAGTAACCATATTTTCTTTCAATACATCCAGGTTTTTCTTACAGTCATTGTTCCAACAGAACATGATATCCTTTTTCAACAGCTTTTCCATCAGTGCAATGATCTGGGCATATCTTTTGATGAACTTCTTGTAGTACCTCGTATGCCCCAGAGTAGCACGCAACTATTTCACACTCCACGATGCTTGCAAATTCAGAATCACTATGATTTTTGTGGGGTCTACCATTAGCCCTTGTCTACAAACCACATGCCCCAATAGGTTCCCAAAAGGAACGAGAAATGTACACTTCTTGAGGTTGAGCGCGATTTGGTATCTTCGACATGTATCTAGCATCAAGCACAGGTTCACTACATGGCACCTAACCAGCCCAAATATAGTCCAGTCGTCAAAATAGACCTCCAAGAACTTATGAATATATTCCCTGAATGCTGCAACAACTACGCGCAAAAAGATAGTAGGGGCATTCTTTAATCCAAATGGCATGACAGTATATTGAAAGCAACCCCACTCAGTCGTGAAGGTTATCTTGCTCCTATCCTCTGGCGTGATTTTGATCTGGTGGTACCCTGAGAACCCATCAGTGAAAGAATATGCTTCCTGATTGCCTACATTGTCCAACACCTCATATGTGAATGGAGTTGGGAATGGATCATGTACACATGCGTCGTTCAACTTTTTGAGATCCACGCATATTCTTATTTCTTCCAACTGCTTCTTCTCTTCTACCACCATTGGGATTACCCAGTCAGATTCCTCCACAGGCTCAATGATGCCTGCCGCGAGCATTTTGTCTAGTTCTACGCAGACCTTCTACTTGTATTTTGGATTTAAGTGATACGACCTCTGCTTAACAAGCTTCGCGTCAAGTTTTAATGTGATCCTAATTACCCCTAAATCTCTGATTATTCCCTTGAAATCCATAAACTTGGTCAGGAATAAGTCTTGATATTCGCGGAGTAATTCAGCGACCTTATCCACTGTCGAGCCATCCCAATAGTCTCTAATCTTTGCAATTTTAAGTTCCGCCTCCGTACCAATATTCGCCTGCTTATTCTTCACCAGTGCAATTATGTAAGGGTTCTCAAATTTGTGGTCCTTGAACCTTGTGGTAGCCTTCTGTCTCTGGAATGTTAATTTTCCGTGGATCTTCATCTTCTTCTTCAACAATTACATTATAACATTCCAATGTGCAACTCAACTGAGTAGCCCATTTAGGTTGAATCGATTCTATCGGCACCTGTGGTATCCTAAACATGGCTGCTTTTACCTCTTGTAGCGCTTCATCAATAGTGTCCCACTCATCCTCAAAACTAAAGGCCATCACAAACCCTTCGCACAGAACATCCAACTCACCTGTCTCGTGGTGGAGCTCTATTTCTATATACCAATTCATTGGTATAACATCCAAGGTATGACAGAACAAGTGTACCCACTCAGGTTGTGGCTTTTCCCCATAGGCCTACGTCCATTTGGCCAAATTCACGAATGGATCATCTTGCTCATTGTACTTATCTATCATTCGCACACTAGGCTTCCTAAATCATAAGTGCATCATTCCCCTACACTCGTTCCAATCATTGAATCTCCCTTTTTGTATACCCCACCACCTTGCGAGTGTAGCACGCAATACCCAATCCAAGGCCTGGAAGTGTTACCTTTCTGATACCTCCCTTTCAAATTTATTCAAGAAGGTGTCTACCTCACTCAAACCATCATAAGTATGTAGGTCTCTTACTTCTATCAATACATAGTGCAGTGACCTTGTCATCATATTGCAATTCAGTGTAGTTACTTCATGTAACCGATTCTGCCATCACTCCGTCTCCTCGTTTGAATTCGAAGTACAGGAGCTTTCGCGCTCCCATGCAATTCTCCTATCCACAGTGGGATTCACCCAGTCTTGGTTTCGCACTGTTATCTTGTAGATGTAGTCCAAGTCATCATCGTTTTCATAGTCGCGCACTAGCACTGTATAGTGTGATCCTTCAGCAGGGTCCAAGGGTATAATTACGCTTAGTGACTTCTTTTCAAGAATCATCTTGCGCTTCTTCAGATTAATCACCCCGTTCATGTCAGTGGCCCAATAAATTCCTAAGAGTGCGGGGTAGGGATTGCTATCATAAAAAATCTCTATCACTTTAAAGTTTGCCAATGTGCTCGCTCCCTTAATGTCTGATGAGCCTCAGTATTGCAACAAGAATGTTGCAACTCCCAAGGCTACCAACTTTAAATATCAACCCGGGGTTTGTACAGACTTAAGAGGTATCAGCACTATATGTGCAGCATAAAATGTGTCCTTCCTTTGCTGTCATGATGTAATTAAGTGCATGTACTGAAGTCAAATCCTAAACTAATTGTAGAAAATGAAATGTTCGAAATGGAACCTTAACCTATTGCAAGAAAGAAAGTACAAGGAAAGAGACGAAAATTCAATGGTAAATCACACCATTTCCTAATTAACTGCCAAGAAAATATGCTTTGAAATAATGTTAAATTATCATGAACCAAATGCTACAATTTAAGCATGGAAGTAAGAATCATCAAACATCACTAATGTGCAAGTAAAGGGACTGAAATAAATCTATTTTTGTCTTTTTGTCTTTTCATGCAAAATCAAGTATGCAAACTAATTTCCTTTGGTGATGTGGCAAGTGAATTTAAGGATGTTGGAGGTTGGATGGAAGGGTTAGGAGATGGCTGGATGTTATGGGAGAACCTTTGGAGGCTTTTGGTGACATCCTAGAGGTTTTCTCTCAATTCGGCCTCAAAACAAGCCATTTCAAGAAAACGTACAGGATGTACCAAAAACCTACAGGATGATCTTGTATGAATTATAGTGAACCTACAAGATACAACTGAGAGAAAAATGTGAGGTTTTGGAGGTGATGGGAGGCCTAGGAAAGGTGTGTAATGGGTGGAATGGAGTGGGAAAATTCCTAGGATCACTCAGAACTCAAAACCAAAGTTGGGTGGTGGATGGATTTGCTCCAAAAAGCTTGGAGAAGTTTCCTTGTGAAATGATGAAATTGGTGAGGGTTTAATGACCAAGAAAATCAAATCCAAATTGGATGGGACAATTTTTTTTATTAACTAGGATGTCTTAGGTCCCTATTCCAAGTGGAATCACTCAAAAATACCTATTTTAACCCATGCAAAAAAAAAAAAACATTACTAGTCAAAAATCTAGAAATTTGAGAACTAGTGAGCTAGTAAATCTAAGAAATTCCTAACCAAATCAAGTGAAAATGAAATGGGGTAATTTTTGTTATGAACTAGAATGTTTTTGTGATCTAATGCAAGTGGAATTAATTCAATTGAAGCTCGTTGGAATGCTCTAAAAAATAGCATAAACTCATTGTTCTTTGCTAAAAAGGAGGTCTAGCAATCTAGATTTTGGAATAAGAATACTAATCCAAGCAACTCAATGATTCCTATGAACTTCAAAACCTTTTCCAAGGATGAAATAATGCTTTTGATCCTGAAAAATAACTTACATCAACCATTTAACTCAATCCTACAACAAGAAATCAGTAATTCTAAATGCAGAAATAGAAATAAATAAAAACTAGAGATGCATGTGAATACGCAATGAAAAGAAGGAAAGAAAATGATTCAAAAGGTATCTTAGGTTTCTGGGATGGCCAAGACCAAGGAAAATCAGGTAGCTATGGAGGAGAACAAAATTTAGAAGCTGAACTTGACACCAATCTTCATTATTTTCATCAATAGAATTACATCCATGCAAGAAAATACAATGGAGCTACAAAAATACAAGCTCTCTCCACAATAACACTAATGAAAATCTCTTCCTAGAGGCAAATTCAACTTGGTACTTATAAATATGATTAGGAATCATTCCCCATAAACAGAGGAAGCTTTCCCCACCAAAATCCCTTGATTAGTGGATCTAGTCCCCAATACTAGGAATTTGCATTAAATGGCAGGGAACACATTCCTAGATTTTTTCAATCATTCCCTAGAGGAAAATTCGACTTGGTACTTATAAAAAATGATTAAGAATCATTCCCCATGGATGGAGGAAGATTTCCCCACCAAAATACCTTGATTAGTGGATCTTCTCCCTTGATTAGTGGAACACATTCCTAGATTTTCTCAATCATTGGAGTTCAACAATTTGTGCCATAATTCCATAATATCTTGTTGATTTATTATTTATTATTGATCTTCCAGTAGTAGGGAACAAGTCCCTAAATTATCTCCTCCTCCAACTCTTCATAATCTGCCCAATATTCTCATAATATTCCACAAAAATAAATAATATTAGGCACAAATATTCAATTATTCATAAACCTTTCTAATGAATATATTAAAGTTAAAAATAAATTATCTAATGCAAAAAGAGAGGTTTAATGTGCTGAAGGATGGTTATAGGCCTTAATTTATGTTTTAAATTAGAGGCATGGGCCTTAATTTGTGTCTAATTTAGAGGCTCATCAATGTCCACGGTTATTCCCTGTAATCACCCCATAGGTATTATTTTCTGCTCGTTCACCATTCATAGCTGAATAGGAGATCACTGTAGCGAAGGTCTCCCCATTTGCTCCCATGTTTTCTTTGGTGGAACATTTGCATCCGATCCTAAGTCTAGGATAACCTGATCCATCTCATATTCTCCAATATGCGTAGTTAGTCTCATTTCTCTCCCTGTCCTTGTCTTATGTTTTCCGATCTTCCTGACTACATGCAGTTCTCCAAGTTCGGTCCCAGTGCATTTATTAATGAGTTCCTGTAACCCTTTTACAGCTTTACTATTTCGCAGTAACTTCATACATGTTTCTAAGAATGTTGTGAGCATGGATGGGTCCATCTCTGGCTCCGGTCTATCTTTTCTTCCTGAAGTGGAGGCATCAACGAAGCTCTTCTTATCTTCCATGAAGGCTTCCCGAGTGCGCTCCAAATCAAACTCCGCTTCTTTCGCCGGAGCTTCGTGAACCCAAGTACTATCTTCTGGTTTTTTTCCTTTGTCATCTCCCATCATGATTCCACTTTGGAGTACAATGTTTACATTCGAATCTTCGTCAAGTGGCTCAGACCTCATCATCTACAAGTTCTGAGATGAGGGAGGCGATAGCGCTCCTTTGTCGCGTATCCTAGCTATTAGTGTAGGACAATCTTCTGCCTCATTATCAAATAAGTTGCAATACAAACATGATGAATG
This sequence comes from Pinus tabuliformis, assembly GCA_031772625.1. NCBI lineage: Eukaryota > Viridiplantae > Streptophyta > Pinopsida > Pinales > Pinaceae > Pinus > Pinus tabuliformis. The sequence continues at coordinate 718,453,696 of CM062811.1, forward strand.
TGTTTGATTTGTACAATCGTGGGCATAATGTCTTGGCCCTCCACAATTGTATCATATCAATTGTTCGCGACCTCTTCCAGGTCCTTCTCCGCCTCGGCCTCGTCTGTGCCCCTAAAATCCTGTTCGCACCATTCCTACATTTTTATCAAGGGGCCATGTTTCGGTCTGAAATCTATAGGTGGGAGTTCTATCCATCATTAACTCATAGCTTCTACAACTGTGCTCATCATGTCCTATCGATCTACAAAAGTTGTAGAACAATTGTTGTGAATTTTGTGTATACTTCTATAACAAATGACAATTGTTTGTGGCATCTTTTCCAGCTATTTGACAAATTGCACACCACAAAGCAGGTGTCGTGCTAGGTCCTGCTTGTGCTTCCGGTCTTAAGGGCATCAGCCCTCCTCCTGCGAGGTAATTTTCGAAAACTGGGCAATGGTCCTTATTGTTAGCCTCCTATACCAATAGGTTTTCATCTCTCATAATTGACAGTGGAAGTGCCAAAAATGTTCACTTTCCTTGCTGCTAAGGTTCCATTTTTGTCAAAGAAGCAGACAATTTAAAAAATGTAAAGAGGGTATGCCTTAAAAGAAAAATCAAAGGGCAAGAAAATGAATTGGTCAAAGAAAAAAATAAAAGAAATGAACCCCAAACAAAGACCAGGAAAGTGGCTAGTCCAAACTACCACTACTACTTTGATGGGTGGTCCAACAGCTCAAGCTGGGCCTCACCATGTTTTGAATTGTATGTTGTAGACTAGAGAGGAAGTACCTGTTCAAATAGTTCAAGCTTGACAGATGACTAGGTGGATAGAGAAAGAAAGGAGCCCAACTGCTAAATCTGGGCCCTTGGAAGTCATAAGGGTAGACTTAGATAGGAGGGCAGCAAGAAGAAAACAGAATTATCAAGGTTTGCAAGGCTAAGTGCACCCATACAAAGTGAAGAAAAAATGTTAGGCATAATAGGCAGGGTAGGCAGTTGAAGGTTGCAGAAAGCAAGATCCAAGCATATCACTTGGAATAAATCACAAGATGTCACCATCAGGAGAAAGGCAAGAGCAGTGGCCTATTTGGCATACTACTAAAACCATCACTAACTTCCCTCCTCCCCTTCAAAAGGTTTCTTACTAACCTCCCCATGGGCACTGCAGGATCTGCCTGATCAGTCCCCCTTACACTCTTCATTTGTACAAACTTCATGTCAGAAGTGACTTCTCTCTTTGAAAAGAAGCCACATTTCTTGTGTAAAAATTCTTTTCATTTTGATCTACTCCCTAACTAAGTTTGTTTCCTAAAAACTTAGTTTCTATCATTTTCCCATTTATATTCCCCTACAATACTAACTGCTAACTCTATCTACACTAAATCCCCTATGTTCCCCTTTTCCCCTACTACTATAACACCATGGTGTATAAAACCCCAAGCAATGTATAAATATCCCCCCTTTAGCATTATAGCTAAATAGTTTGTCTAAGGGAGACATTAGTCCACCAGGGACTATGGTCAACCCTGCTTTGGGAATTACTCTAACCCCTGGTTAGACTAATAGCCCACCCTTAACCCTCATCTATACCCTTTGTTTCGAAAAAATTCATAAACTACCCATGCAAACCCTTTCCCCCACTCAAACCTAAGCCTAACACTTTGTTGACCCCCCGAAAGATTAATTCATACCCCATCAAAACCCACAGAAAATCACTTAACCAAAGTTCCGACCCCAAATATTAAACTGAATATTTTAATCCGCCGGCGGGTCCCCCCCCAACATGCACGACAGGTCGGGCCACCTGCCAGCCGTCCATCATCCGCCGCCCCCGATCCAACGATGGGCGGGCATTTTCAAATCTCAACTCGTCTCCCTTTAACGTCCGGGGAGATAGTGGTATTGGCTCCCGTACACGGGACACGTGGCAGTCGGTGGGGTTGCTCAGAGCCCCCCTCCCCGATACCGCCTTCGCCCAAAAGCGGTGTGGGGAGACCACTTACCACTCTCCCCGATACCGCCCCTCCGCTGTCACATCGGCCCCCACATCGCCATGACGTCATGCCACCTCCGTCCGCACTCGCGCCTCGTGGCCCTCCACGTAACCTTGCCATCCCACACCGTCTGCCACCGTGTCCTGCCACGCTGGCCTCCAGCTCAGTGCCCACGTCACCCTCCGTACCCCGGGCCCGCCATGACGTCATGCTGACGTCATCGGCGGAAAAGCGCCAATGTCCCTTTTTGTCCAAATTTGTCGTTAAAACGCGCGTTTTCGGCCGTTTTATGTCATTTTCAAGCGAAAAAGACAGAGCCGTTGTAAGCCTGTTCACTGCGAAATTGCCTCCGAATAGCCAAATTCAAAGTTGTAGCCGCCACAACTTATCAATTCAGCTACATTGTGCACCTGCTGTTCAACCCGAAGGTTTTCCGCACTATTCATCCAGGTATTCATCGCAATTCTCTTGTTTTTGCCCCTGTGCATGCCGTTTCTCTGCAAATTCTCCATTAAGCCACTGGTAATTCCCAAATTAAAGAAGGTCTCTTAGTCAAAACTGGACTAAACAACCTGCATTGCCCTCTGCTCCAAAAATTTGATATTAAAACGATAATTCATGGTCTAAAAGTTACAATTTCATCCTCGAGCTGCCCGACATTGTTCCATTTTGCCGAGTGCATGCCCAAAGCTGCATTTCACCAATTTGAATCCTGCACACCCTCTGCAATTCATCCTCATCAATTCACAATCCCTGTGAATTTACCCAAGCACAGCAGAGACAGTCCTGCATAGCCTGCCTATTCCATTTGAAGGAAATTTCTAGCATAATCTGCATTCATTCTCTCACTTGAGCTTTGAGGAACCTTGCAAACCATTGCACTTACCTTGTTCTATTCAGAAATTACAAATGGTTGCCCCTGCACCCACAGCTTTCAGTGTTGCCCCCATAAATCCACCAAATAAAGACCTGGAGTCCTTGCCTCTTGCTAACAGGGACTATCTCATCCAAGACTTTCTGGGTGATAGAGACCATTTGCAGACCTTCAGGGAATTGAGAGATGATTATTTAAATGGTAAGGATACATATGGGATATGGGAGTCAAATCTACCATACTACTTTCTCCCATCTGTTAACATTTTTCCAGAGATTATCCGCCTATGTGCTGAGAATTATGATGCGAACCATAGAGCTATCAAGTCTCCATCTGGGAGCATCCTCTTTCACATTAATGATGAGTCCATCAATCAAATGCTCAACTTCAAACAAACTCAGCTGTTGTTTCCTTTCTTTATGAACTATCTGCTAGATACAGGTGCCAAGATGACCATTGAGGACAGGCAGAAAATCACCAAGACATTTATGAGGCCTGACTGCCAGCCCACAAGGCCACCTCCCTACTTATATGTCCACTTTACTGATATAGGCAAACTTCTGCTGCACATGATTTCATATGTACTGGGCTATAAGACCAGTGAATATGTGGATGAGACAGTGCTGGTATTACTATCTGCTTATAGCCCAGGCCAACCTCCTGCCTACAAATATAATTTTGCTAAGTTCATAGCCAACAAGATACATGAGCAGCTTTTCAAAGTAGACAGGGAGGGCATCTTCAAGTATTCATCTTATATCTACCACCTGTTCATGTATTACCAGTCCGAAGCTTTTCCATGCCACATTAAAAAGCTGGATTCTAAAGGGGAAAGAAGATCTGTTATCTTCTGGACATCTGTCTTCCACCAAGTCCAAAATTCACCATATTCATATTGTGAATTCATTGATCAATTTGTTTACCCAGTCTCTTGTTTGTTGATGAGGTCCCCTCCTCCCAGAATGTCATTTGAAAGACAAAAAGTCCTGCAGCTCTCCAAGAATTATAAAATAGGTGATTGGTACCTATACCAGGATCATACAGTCATCAGAATCTATGGCTGTGAGCTCTGTCCATACAGGCTCCCAAAATATGTGCCCATGAGACTGTTTGCCTTGGAGTATTATAGGCAGCTCATTCACTCTGATCTCACTCACTTTCACAGCTCCAAAAAGAAAGCCCATCTCAAGTTCAAGCACCACCTAGGCCCCTTCATTATGAATAAGAAAGAGGGATGGCAAGATGCTGAACTAATCCTCAAAGACAAGTACCAGCTCTCAAAAAGCTTCCGGTGGGTCCCCTATGACCCTGAAGGCTTCATCACTGCTAGAAGAGTCAAGTATAGGCTGCTAGCCTATGAGCATTGCAAATATCCACACATTGAACAGTATGCCAATCAACAAGAATGGCTGCAAGACACTTTAATTGAAAAGTTTACTGAAGAATAGATAATGCAAAAGAATGTCAAGGATTTGGAAAAAACTCTTGACTTGGATTCTCTGCAACAGGTAATCTTCAAGCAACCACATCCAGTGGGAGAAGGGACCTCAGCCACAACTATTGCACTAGCCACTAAGGCACCTTCTACAGCAGCATCAGGTACAGACAAGGGTAAAGGAGTAATGGGTGCTGAAGAAGAAACAGTAAAAGAACAGCCTGCCTCCTCAATTGAGCAGCAACAAGAGCAGACTCCTCCGCCGCAAACTGAACCACCTACAGCACCAAGTTTGCAGACTCCAGCACATGAGGAGGGGGGCAAGAAAAGAGACAGAGAAGAGTCCACTCCTGCAAGTGGATCCTCCCAGCAACCTGAGGCCAAGAGGCAAAGGGTTGACTCCCCAGAGGTAGAAGAAATCAGTGAAGAAGTCCTTGACAGCCCAAGGAAAGATGGGGAAGGCAGCTAGCAAACAGGTACAAGCTCCTTTCAGCAGGAGCAGGGAGTCCAGCTTGGCCTGGAGGTGTCATCCTCCTCTCAGCAGAGCAAGAAGCCTAAAAGCACTAAGGCTTCTTTCAAGCAAATAAAGGCACAAAATGACTTGCTGAGAATAGAAGTGTATAAACAGTTTCTAAATGCAACACCAGCCCAGAAAGAAAGGCTAATGTCGATATATGACATTCAAGAGGAGAAAATGATCCTCAGTCACTTTAAACCTAAGGTGCCGCAGCCTAAATCAGCTGCATATTTTGTAAGGACAAGGGTGGAGGTCATGGCAAAGGACATTCACCCCATGGACCAAATAGAACTCCACAAGCAAACTGGAGAAATGGTCTATGCCACATTGGTGGACAGGGCAACCATGGCCCATGAATTAAAAGAATCACTGAAAAATACCAACATTCAGTTGGATTTTGAGAGAATGTCCTCCATGGCCAAGGACAACAGAATTAAATCACTTGAGGACATCATCATCGACTTGGGACATGATCCCAAGGACCCAAAGGGCGTAAGGGCCCTCATGAAGAAAAAGGAAGATGATCTTAATGCACTAAAGAAGAGGTTAAAGCTGCTGCCCACTGAGCACCCCCAAACAGCAGAATTACAGAAGGAAAAGGAGGCCGATGAGCAGCTTGAGTTAATAATGCAGCTTAACCAGAAGGTCCTTGATTTGGAGAAGGAGCTTGAAGGGGCACTACAAGATAAGCAGGGAGAATCCACATCCCAAGCTCCTCCAACTACTTCAACCACCGCAACAACAACATAGGCAGCAGTAGCCCCTGTGACAACCACAGCCACAATAGAAGCAGCAGCAACAACAACAACCCCAGACTCCAGTACAAGCATGGAAGAGTTGACTAAGGCTATTAAAGAAATGGAGCTTCAGGCCACTGAGATAAAGAAAGCCAAGGAAAAATTGGCAGAGATAGAGACCAAGTATGATAAATCAAAGATGACTGTGGCAGAGCAAGGAAGAGAAATAAAGGCCCTCAAAGAAAAGATAAAGGCCTTGGAGAAAGAGCTTAATCTAGAAAGCACTATGGCTGAAATAAAAAGAATTATGTGGGCCAGAATTGACCAATCCATCACCAGACAATGGAAGTCAATTAAAACTGTACATGAACAAATGGATTTAATTGGGCAAGCACAGATAGAGATCCAGAAGGCCAAAACAGTGCTGGGAAACAGGCCTGAGCAGGCCAATAGAATGATTGATTTTTTTAATAACCAGACTAAGGAAGAACTGGCAGCCTTCGGCATTGTCAACAGAAAAGAGGCTATCCTTACAGCCAAAAAGGTGCTAACTCTCAGGAATTTTGTGCAAACCGTGGAGAGGAAATTCTATGAGATACAGGTCGAGGTGGATGAGTACAAAGTCAAAATGGGAGCACTGTAGCAAAAGGGACTACCCAGCCTACTAAACGGTGCAGGAAGACTGATCCCCCGAGAGCAATATGCCACCAGAATGTCGAATTATATTGAAAATCAAATCACTGCATCTGGCAGTACTTCTGAGGAAACAGGGCCTCCAACAGGGCAGAGCATATACAATAAACTTGAAGTTCTGTTTTTTATTGAAAATGAGGTAAATCACCTTTCTGAAATTCCTCCAAATTTTTACAGATATACAGAGGCAGACGAAACTTTAGTGAAGATTCGAATACATCAAATGCTCAAGGAGGATTGGTGGCAGGCAATGCTTCAAATTGTGCCACAATAGCTTCAGTTGCTCGGTCATTGCCAGCTCCAACTCAGCAAGAGTCAAACAGCAGAATAAAGACAGCATTTAAAAGGCAGCCGAAAGATGACTCAGCATATGGACAACGACAGCAGGCCAAAAGATAAATACGCAATTTTTGGACAGCGTATCCTTAGCCGACTCCAACAGCCGCAAAGTCAACAGTTTCTGACCATTTTGGACAGCTAAGGCACTGAAGAGTTACTACAGCATTTACTTTCTCAGCTACCATGCTCCAGGAGTTGGCACGACATTAATGAAACATTTACTCATCAGTTAGATATTTTTCTTATGTAAAATATGTATATATACCTCCCCTGGCAACGTATGAGGGGTTGGTGATTTTCATTCTGAGGCAAATATATTGTATATTTTCAGATTATCTAATGCAAAAGGCTGGAAAAGCTCAGTGATTTCCTGAATGTTTGATGTCTTGGTGATGCTATGCGTGCTGTTGCAGAATTCCTGTGCTGTCTGATGGAACAATAAGTTTTTCTCAATCTATGTTTTGTCTTCTTATGTTTATCTAAATCATATACATGTTTCACTAATCTAGCAGTAGGGAAAAGGAATAGTACAGGAAATGTTTGACTACACCTTGTGCTCAATCTCTATTGCTGTAAATGTTTTCTTCAGAATTGACCATGAACATGAATTCTTAATTGCTCATGTTTTCATTAATTCTATAAATATGAATGTTATGTAGAAATTCTTCACTGCTTCTAAATAATATTCTCACTGTTCTCCATACCAGTTTGTTGAAGGATTCTTAATTGCCTTTCATACCCTGGTTATATCACATTTAATCACAGTTTCAAAGAATTGTTTCTCAGACACCTATCTGGCTCTGCAGCATCACTATGGCAACAACTCAGACATAACAAACTGATTTAGCGTCACTGACTCCATGCCCAATGGCCTAGAACACCCTGATAAGCACATATATATCTTGACTGAAGTCATCATCCAGCAAATTCCAAAAACAAAACCTTGAGCATCATAACTAGCCTAAAACCTTATACAAACAAAGTTAAATCATAAAGAGAGAGCCCTCTCTAGTCACAGGTAGGCTAGAACCTGTGACCAAAAGATTGTTTAGTGGTTACCTCGGCCGTATTCCCTTGGGAGTCAAAGGGAACAACCTGAGTGATAACATTATTGGCGACTCCGCTGGGGACCAGCGTATTTTTCAGCTGCTGTCTGTTTCTAGACAGTGGTTCCAAAAGCTTAAGCAGTTCCTTAAAATAGTTCTAAAAAATATCCTCAAAAATACCAAAAACAAGTTCAGAAGCTGGCTCTTAAGAAGAGAACTAGGCACACCAGGTCAAACCCTGACCCAAATTCCCCACCTGTTTTCAAGAATCCAAATTTGATCCACAAAACCCATAGGAACCAAAAGGAACCAGAACAATCTCCTGAAACCAGCCCTGAGGCAAGGCAACCAAGTTTTATTCCAACCCCTGTTAAGCCATCTGTTCACCTACATACAACTCATTCCTCCCCCTCTTCATCATCCACTTCACAAAACATATTGTCTACAACCAACACACAAACTGTTGTTGCTGTCCCAGTTGTTCCCGTTCTACCAGTTGTCCCACTTATCCCACCAAATATGGCTAATCGTTATGCACCCCTTCAGTTGCCTGGCAATCCTGGGGCCATGCCTCAGGATTACCAAGGCAAAATCACTTATTTTGATGGAACCAGTACATACACTGCCTTACAGCATACTAAGAAAATGCAAGATTACTTTGAGAACTATGAGATAGATGATGATGATGTAAGGATGAAAATCTTTGTCCAGAGTCTGACAGGTGAAGTAAGAACCTGGTTCAGGGCACTGGCTGCACATTCTATAGCTGATTCAGGTGCCCTTTATCAGTCCTTCTTAAACTGATGGGAAAAGAAAAAGGACCCTCTGCACATTTTATCTGAATATGATACCATAAAAAGAGGCCCACAAGAAACTGTCTTGGACTATTGCACTAGATTCAACACTATTTATAATGCTATTCCTCAAAACCTTAGACCTCCACCTAATTTGGCATTGATTAAATTCCATGATGGATTTGATGCTGACATGGCATATCAACTAAGAGAAAGAGCCCCTGCTACTCTAGCAGACATGCAAAACATAGCTGTGAGTGTAGAGGCAAATCTGATTGCCAAAAGAAACCGGGAAAGAACTGAAAGGAGAACCCCTTTCAAAGAAGAACCCTCATCATTCGAGCAAAAGCTAGATGCAATCATCAAAGGGATGGATAGACTTGGAGATAGGGTGGAAACCATAGAAAGAAAATCATCATGGGAAGGTCAAACAAGCAATATTAGAAACCCAAACTTCAGAAAGAATCAAAATCCTAATGTTGGTAGGACTGATCCTGATCAGCATGTCAGACCCCCTTTCCAAGAGAATTATGCTGAGGCTTCAACATCTAGTGAACCTAGTGAGGACCCTCACATCAATCTGATGGGTTTGGACAGTGAAAATCAAGTCTTTTTAACACAAGAAGACCAAGAGGTTTACAATGACAGTCAATTCCACACTAAGTCAGGAGAATCATTTGATTTTAAAGAAGGTTATGATACAGCTATGTATGAGGTACACAAACAATACAAACTAAGGAGTAGAACAATAGATGTACCTACACCCCTCAAACCAAAGGACAATAAGCAGCCAAAAAAGATCAATGAAAATATTTCCCTTCCCAAATCAGCTGACAGTTCAAACTCACCTACCACAGAAGTAACGGTGGAAGACATTTCAGAACAACAGTCCTCTAAAAATCAGCCAAGTGCACCCCATCCATTAAAGACAAAGGCAGATGCTCCCATAGGAAACAAACATGGCACCAGTTTCACTCAAAATGGACCTAATTATGAGCAGAAGACACTTGAGAACTCAGCTGAAAAGGAAAAATCTGCTGCACTAAATGCCAAAATTCAAATGGAAAAACCTTTCAACTTGGAAACAGAAATTAGTAAGCTGAAAATATCAGTTCCTCTTTCGGAATTAGCCAGACATGACATATACAGACAGCAGATCGATAAATCACTCCAAATATCAGACAATAAAGATGCTGTGAATGTCCTAGATGATCAACCAGAGTTGCTGTTCGAACCTGAGGTTAATGGAAAAACAGAAAATGGAGGGGTACCACCCTTTTATGTTAGTCTGAACATTCATGATAAGGTCCTACATAATGCAATGTTCGATTCTGGGGCCTCACACAACTTAATGCCCAAATCTGTGATGGAAAAACTTGACTTGGATATCACAAGACCTTACAAAGATCTGTTCTCATTTGATTCAAGCCAAGTCAGGTGTTTAGGCCTGATCAAAGACTTATGTGTCTCCCTAGTTAAATACCCAACCAAAACTATCTTGATGGATGTAGTGGTAGCTGACATACCCCCTAAGTATGGCATGATCTTGTCCAGATCTTGGGGGGCCAAGCTTCAGGGATCTTTGCAATTAGATATGTCCTATGCAACTATCTCAGTCTTTGGGCAGCCAAAGAGATTATACCAGGAGACTTTGATGAAATATGTGGTAAGCAGTCAAGACAAGCCCCAAAACTTCCCAATCTACTCAATACACTCTGACATGGATTCATTTATTCTCTACAATGCCGACATCTGTCACAAGGCTTATTCTGAACTATTAATGACAGTAGAGACCGAGGAGTTAGATGAGCAATGTGTCTACAAAGACCAAGAGACTGTGGGAATAGCTGATAAGAAGGCAAAGGAACAGGATACACCAAGTGACTTGCAAGAAACCAACCTACCCATCATCCAACTTTCTAATGATCCTAATCCAAATCTTGATCATGAAACTTTATGGTATCTAGAATTTGATGGCTCTGTAAACAAGATGGGAGCTAGGGCAGGAGTATGGATCCAAAATATGCACAATGACCAAGCTGAGGGCCATGCATATAGACTAAACTTTCGATGCACAAACAACATGGCTGAATATGAGGCCCTTCTATTAGGTCTGAAACTCATAAGAAATCTAGGTGCAACCAAAATCTCAATCTTGGGAGATTCAGATCTAGTCATACAACAGATGAAGGGGAATTTCACCACCAATGATCTGAGGTTGAGAGCATACAAGGGGGAAGCTATTCAAATACTGGAGAGTTTCTCACAATCACAGTTGACTAAGATTTCCAGAGAACTCAACCTACATGCTCACAGCTTGGCAACCTTTGCCAGCACTTGTAAATTGCCTTTCAAAACCAATCATACATTTACAGCTAAAATCAAACACAGACCTTCAGTCCCGGATAACATCAAGAATTGGCAAGTCTTTGAGAGTAACAAGCAGATAAAAAACTTTCTCACTTTAAAGGAATAATTTTCTGGCAAGAACATCGACACTAGCACTAGAGATGATCAACCACAGATCTGCACAATTACACAGAAAATATCAGCAGAAACAGTTGATCAAGTTTTGCATCCTACCACCTTTGACAAAGAAACTATACAGGAATTGAAACAATCAGATGCTGCAGAGGAAATGACTGAAGCAGAAGATGAGGTAATTGAGCTGAAAGATAATTTTCTGCCCATAGGACTAACCCCTTCGGAGGATCTGTTCGATTCAAATGATATCTCTAGAAAACCGAAAATGCAACCACTAAATGCTGAAATAGAAAATTGTAATATTGGGACCCCCGAAAATCCCAAAATGGTCAAATTATCCAAAGCATTACCACCTGAGCAGAAACTGAAATACATTGAGTTATTTAAAGAGTTTCAAGATGTCTTTTCCTGGAGCTACGAGGATCTTAAATCCTATGATACATCTGTTATCCAACACACTATCCCTATGAAAGAAAATCAAAGGCCTTTCAAACAAAAGCTTAGGAGAGTCAATCCAGTCCTACTTCCCCTTATTGAAAAAGAAGTTATGCGTATGTATGAAGCTGGGATCATTGCCCCAATCAGATTCTCAGAGTGGATTTCAAACCTAGTGCCTACTAGGAAAAAGACAGGGGAAATCCGACTGTGTGTTGACCTTAGGAATCTAAACAAAGTATCTCTCAAAGACCATTATCCCTTACCTAAAATGGACCACATCTTGCAAAGGGTAGTGGGAGCTGCTAGGATCTCTTTACTAGATCGTTTTTCAGGATTCAATCAGATCCTAGTACACCCGGATGATCAAGACAAAACTGCCTTCACAACACCTTGGGAACATTCAAATATGTCAAAATGCCTTTTGGACTTAAAAACGCAGGGGCCACATTCCAAAGAGCAATGGATATTGCCTTTGCCAAGAAAATTCATGACTTCCTAGTTGTCTATCTTGATGATCTAACTGCCTTTTCAAAATCAGATCAAGAACACTTGGAACACTTGAGGTAGGTTTTCACAATTTGTAGAAAGTATGGCATATCACTGAACCCAAAGAAATCACTATTTGGGCTGGAAGAAGGCAAACTCCTGGGCCATATAATCTCAAAAGATGGTATTAGGATTGACCCGGACAGAATTCAAGCTATCCTACAAGTACCACATCCAAGAAACATCAAAGAACTACAAAGCTTCCTAGGAAAGATCAACTTCTTAAGGAGATTCATTCCCAATCTGGCTGAACTCATTAGACTGCTAAACAATATGTTGAAAAAGGATTCCAAGGTCAAATGGACTATGGAAGCTAAACAAGCCTTTGAGGATATCAAAAGAGCATTGACAAACACACCGGTCCTAACAAGTCCTAGATTTGATCAAGATTTTATCATATTCTCTTTTGCTTCTGAGCATACAATTGCCGTTGTTTTGCTACAAAAAGATGACCAAGGCTGTGAAAAACCCATTGCATTTTTCAGTAGAGTCCTTAGGGATGCTCCTTTGAAATATCAGATCATGGAAAAACAGGCCTATGCCTTGGTAAAAGCCATCAAGGAATTCAGAATCTACATTCTTTACTCTCATATAATTGCCTATGTTCCTAATGCAGTGATCAAAGATATTCTAACCCAAGAAGGAATTGAAGGCAAGAGGGGAAAATGGATTGCCAATATCTTAGAATATGACATTGAGATTAAACCTACCAAACTGATAAAAGGACAAGGCCTAGCCAAACTAATGACTGAAACCAATTTTCAAGCCCTTGACATTAATGAACTGGACGACGAACAGGAGATGGCGACTCCACAGATCAACCAAGCCTTTATGCAATCTCCCTGGTATACTGATATATGTTTTGTATTATTGAACCTGCAAGCTCCTCCAGGGTTGTCCAGAACTAAGAAAAGATTCTTGAAAATGAAAGCATCCAAGTTTTGCATTATTGACAATGTTTTGTTTTGGAAAAATCATGAAGGAATCCTGCTTAATTGTTTAACAATAGAAGAAACTGACAATGTCCTCAAAGAATTTCATGCAGGTGACTGTGGAGGACACTTATACTGGAAATCCACAGCTGATAAAATCCTAAGGGCTGGATTTTATTGGCCTTCCTTGTTTTCTGATGTGAAGAAATTTGTAATGTCTTGCCACAAATGCCAAATTTTTTAGGGCAAGAGGAAACTGCTGCCTTTACCACTTAAACCAGTTTCAACTGAGAGACCATTCCAGCAATGGGGTTTAGACTTCATTGGTGAAATTCATCCTCCATCGTCTGGCCAGCATAGGTGGATTCTCACCACCACATATTATTTCACCAAATGGATAGAAGCCATCCCTTGCAGGCAGGCCAATGACTCCATTATCACACAATTCCTAGAAACCAACATCTTGTCCAGGTTTGGCTGTCCAGACAAAATTATCACAGACAATGCTGCAACCTTCAAATCCAAGAAAATGATCAATTTCTGTCACAAGTATCACATGACCCTAGGTCATTCCACTGCCTATTACCCTCAAGGTAATGGCCTAGCTAAATCTTCCAATAAAAGTCTCATCAACATCATTAAAAAAGTATTGGAAGAAAACAAAAAGAATTGGCATAAAAAGCTGGTAAATGCACTATGGGCTGATAGACTAACTACCAAGAGATCAATTGGCATGAGTCCATATGAACTGGTCTATGGTCTAGAAGCAAAGTTTCCTACATCTTTAGGAATTCCTGTCATCAAGTTGCTGCAAGAAATACAAGCTGAGCCCAATGACATTCAGAGAAGGATTAATCAAACAATTCATTTACAGCAAACAAGAGAAGAAGTCTATCAAAGAACCCAAGTTCTACAAGAAAAGATCAAAAGAATATTTGACAAAAGAACCAAAGCTGAAGATTTCTCTATAGAAAATAAAGTGTTAAGATGGGATTCTAGAAGAGAGGACAAAGGCAAACATGGTAAGTTTGATTTCTTATGGAAGGGACCCTATGTCATCTATGCTATACAAAGAAACAACACTTACTTTCTAAGAAGTCTGGATGGCTCAAACACTGAGGAAGGCCCAGTTAACGGGAGAATGCTTAAGCATTATTTTGACTCCCTTGATTAAACACTGAACAGGCATATACTGTACATAAATATTTGTATTTCAGTATTTTCAGTTACAACAGGTAAATAAAGTACCGAATGCAGCATATTTTGAGAAGACCAGGGTGCTGCATGCTTCCCTTTTTGAGAACATATGATCCTGGCAATTACCAAGCAGAGAAAACACAGGGTAACTATCAGCTCATGAGGAGAAAGTCTGAGAAACAAGTTAAAACAGATCTGCAAATTCACAGCAAATCAGCTCACTGGGTGTTGCTTGCAACTATCTAGGATCCTAACCATTGGTCTCCGACAACAGAGAAATTTAGCCAGCAGCAAGGGAGCAGAAACTCATGCAATCTGACCTGCTGTTCTTGGCTTTTCATCTGGAAAAGCCATCCCCAAGTGGAGCCACTGTTAGCCTCCTATACCAATAGGTTTTCATCTCTCATGATTGACAGTGGAAGTGCCAAAAATGTTCACTTTCCTTGCTGCTAAGGTTCCATTTTTGTCAAAGAAGCAGACAATTTAAAAAATGTAAAGAGGGTATGCCTTAAAAGAAAAATCAAAGGGCAAGAAAATGAATTGGTCAAAGAAAAAAATAAAAGAAATGAACCCCAAACAAAGACCAGGAAGGTGGCTAGTCCAAACTGCCACTACTACTTTGATGGGTGGTCCAACAGCTCAAGCTGGGCCTCACCATGTTTTGAATTGTATGTTGTAGACTAGAGAGGAAGTACTTGTTCAAACAGTTCAAGCTTGACAGATGACTAGGTGGATAGAGAAAGAAAGGAGCCCAACTGCTAAATCTGGGCCCTTGGAAGTCATAAGGGTAGACTTAGATAGGAGGGCAGCAAGAAGAAAAGAGAATTATCAGGGTTTGCAAGGCTAAGTGCACCCATACAAAGTGAAGAAAAAATGTTAGGCATAATAGGCAGGGTAGGTAGTTGAAGGTTGCAGAAAGCAAGATCCAAGCATATCACTTGGAATAAATCACAAGATGTCACCATCAGGAGAAAGGCAAGAGCAGTGGCCTATTTGGCATACTACTAAAAACATCACTAACTTCCCTCCTCCCCTTCAAAAGGTTTCTTACTAACCTCCCCATGGGCACTGCAGGATCTGCCTGATCAGTCCCCCTTACACTCTTCACTTGTACAAACTTCATGTCAGAAGTGACTTCTCTCTTTGAAAATAAGCCACATTTCTTGTGTAAAAATTCTTTTCATTTTGATCTACTCCCTAACTAAGTTTGTTTCCTAAAAACTTAGTTTCTATCATTTTCCCATTTATATTCCCCTACAATACTAACTGCTAACTCTATCTACACTAAATCCCCTATGTTCCCCTTTTCCCCTACTACTATAACACCATGGTGTATAAAACCCCAAGCAATGTATAAATATCCCCCCTTTAGCATTATAGCTAAATAGTTTGTCTAAGGGAGACATTAGTCCACCAGGGACTATGGTCAACCCTGCTTTGGGAATTACTCTAACCCCTGGTTAGACTAATAGCCCACCCTTAACCCTCATCTATACCCCTTGTTTCGAAAAAATTCATAAACTACCCATGCAAACCCTTTCCCCCACTCAAACCTAAGCCTAACACTCTATTGACCCCCCGAAAGATTAATTCATACCCCATCAAAACCCACAGAAAATCACTTAACCAAAGTTCCAACCCCAAATATTAAACTGAATATTTTAATCCGCCGGCGGGTCCCCCCCCAACATGCACAACAGGTCAGGCCGCCCGCCAGTCGTCCATCATCCGCCGCCCCCAATCCAACGATGGGCGGGCATTTTCAAATCTCAACCCGTCTCCCTTTAACGTCCGGGGAGATAGCGGTATTGGCTCCCGTACACGGGACGCGTGGCAGTCGGTGGGGTTGTTCGGAGCCCCCCTCCCCGATACCGCCTTCACCCAAAAGCGGTGCGGGGAGACCGCTTACCACTCTCCCCGATACCGCCCCTCCGCTGTCACATCGGCCCCCACGTCGCCATGACGTCATGCCACCTCCATCCGCACTTGCGCCTCGTGGCCCTCCACGTAACCTTGCCATCCCACACCGTCTGCCACCGTGTCCTGCCACGTTGGCCTCCAGCTCAGCGCCCACGTCACCCTCCGTACCCCGGGCCCGCCATGACGTCATGCTGACGTCATCGACAGAAAAGCGCCAATGTCCCTTTTTGTCCAAATTTGTCGTTAAAACGCGCGTTTTCCACTGTTTTATGTCATTTTCAAGCGAAAAAGACAGAGCCATTGTAAGCCTGTTCACTGCGAAATTGCCTCCGAACAACCAAATTCAAAGTTGCAGCTGCCACAACTTATCAATTCAGCTACATTGTGCACCCGCTGTTCAACCCGAAGGTTTTCCGCACTGTTCATCCAGGTATTCACCGCAATTCTCTTGTTTTTGCCCTTGTGCATGCCGTTTCTCTGCAAATTCTCCATTAAGCCACTGGTAATTCCCAAATTAAAGAAGGTCTCTTAGTCAAAACTAGACTAAACAACCTGCATTGCCCTCTGCTCCAAAAATTTGATATTAAAACGATAATTCACGGTCTAAAAGTTACAAATTCATCCTCGAGCTGCCTGGCATTGTTCTATTTTGCCGAGTGCATTCCCAAAGCTGCATTTCACCAATTTGAATCCTGCACACCCTTTGCAATTCATCCTCATCAATTCACAATCCCTGTGAATTTACCCAAGCACAGCAGAGACAGTCCTGCATAGCCTGCCTATTCCATTTGAAGGAAATTTCTAGCATAATCTGCATTCATTCTCTCACTTGAGCTTTGAGGAACCTTGCAAACCATTGCACTTACCTTGTTCTATTCAGAAATTACAAATGGCTGCCCCTGCACCCACAGCTTTCAGTGTTGCCCCCATAAATCCACCAAATAAAGACCTGGAGTCCTTGCCTCTTGCTGACAGGGACTACCTCATCCAAGACTTTGTGGGTGATAGAGACCATTTGCAGACCTTCAGGGAATTGAGAGATGATTATTTAAATGGTAAGGATACATATGGGATATGGGAGTCAAATCTGCCATACTACTTTCTCCCATCTGTTAACATTTTTCCAGAGATTATCCGCCTATGTGCTGAGAATTATGATGCAAACCACAGAGCTGTCAAGTCTCCATCTGGGAGCATCCTCTTTCACATTAATGCTGAGTCCATCAATCAGATGCTCAACTTCAAACAAACTCAGCTGTTGTTTCCTTTCTCTATGAACTATCTGCTAGATACAGGTGCCAAGATGACCACTGAGGACAGGGAGAAAATCACCAAGACATTTATGAGGCCTGATTGCCAGCCCACAAGGCCACCTCCCTACTTATATGTCCACTTTACTGATATAGGCAAACTTCTGCTGGACATGATTTCATATGTACTGGGCTATAAGACCAATGAATATGTGGATGAGATAGTGCTGGTATTACTATCTGCTTATAGCCCAGGCCAACCTCCTGCCTACAAATATAATTTTGCTAAGTTCATAGCCAACAAGATACATGAGCAGCTTTTCAAAGTAGACAGGGAGGGCATCTTCAAGTATTCATCTTATATCTACCACTTGTTCATGTATTACCAGTCTGAAGCTTTTCCATGCCACATTAAAAAGCTGGATTCTAAAGGGGAAAGAAGATCTGTTATCTTCTAGACATCTGTCTTCCACCAAGTCCAAAATTCACCATATTCATATTGTGAGTTCATTGATCAATTTGTTTACCCAGTCTCTTGTTTGTTGATGAGGTCCCCTCCTCCCAGAATGTCATTTGAAATACAGAAAGTCCTGCAGCTCTCCAAGAATTATAAAATAGCTGATTGGTACCTATACCAGGATCATACAGTCATCAGAATCTATGGCTGTGAGCTCTGTCCATACAGGCTCCCAAAATATGTGCCCATGAGACTGTTTGCCTTGGAGTATTATAGGTAGCTCATTCACTCTGATCTCACTCACTTTCACAGCTCCAAAAAGAAAGCCCATCTCAAGTTCAAGCACCACCTAGGCCCCTTCATTATGAATAAGAAAGAGGGATGGCGAGATGCTGAACTAATCCTCAAAGACAAGTACCAGCTCTCAAAAAGCTTCCGGTGGGTCCCCTATGACCCTGAAGGCTTCATCACTGCTAGAAGAGTCAAGTACAGGCTGCTAGCCTATGAGCATTGCAAATATCCACACATTGAACAGTATGCCAATCAGCAAGAATGGCTGCAAGACACTTTAATTGAAAAGTTTACTGAAGAAGAGATAATGCAAAAGAATGTCAAGGATTTGGAAAAAACTCTTGACTTGGATTCTGTGCAGCAGGTAATCTTCAAGCAACCACATCCAGTGGGAGAAGGGACCTCAGCCACAACTACTGCACCAGCCACCCAGGCACCTTCTACAGCAGCATCAGGTACAGACAAGGGTAAAGGAGTAATGGGTGCTGAAGAAGAAACAGTAAAAGAACAGCCTGCCTCCTCAATTGAGCAGCAACAAGAGCAGACTCCTCCGCCGCAAACTGAACCACCTACAGCACCAAGTTTGCAGACTCCAGCACATGAGGAGGGGGGGTAAGAAAAGAGACAGAGAAGAGTCCACTCCTGCAAGTGGATCCTCCCAGCAACCTGAGGCCAAGAGGCAAAGGGTTGACTCCCCATAGGTAGAAGAAATCAGTGAAGAATTCCTTGATAGCCCAAGGAAAGATGGGGAAGGCAGCCAGCAAACAGGTACAAGCTCCTTTCAGCAGGAGCAGGGAGTCCAGCTTGGCCTGGAGGTGTCATCCTCCTCTCAGCAGAGCAAGAAGCCTAAAAGCACTAAGGCTTCTTTCAAGCAAATAAAGGCACAAAATGACTTGCTGAGAATAGAAGTGTATAAACAGTTTCTAAATGCAACACCAGCCCAAAAAGAAAGGCTAATGTCTGTATATGACATTCAAGAGGAGAAAATGATCCTCAGTCACTTTAAACCTAAGGTGCCGCAACCTAAATCAGCTGCAGATTTTGTAAGGACAAGGGTGGAGGTCATGGCAAAGGACATTCACCCCATGGACCAAATAGAACTCCACAAGCAAACTGGAGAAATGGTCTATGCCACATTGGTGGACAGGGCAACCATGGCCCATGAATTAAAAGAATCACTGAAAAATACCAACATTCAGTTGGATTTTGAGAGAATGTCCTCCATGGCGAAGGACAACAGAATTAAATCACTTGAGGACATCATCATCGACCTGGGACATGATCCCAAGGACCCAAAGGGTGTAAGGGCCCTCATGAAGAAAAAGGAAGATGATCTTAATGCACTAAAGAAGAGGTTAAAGCTACTGCCCACCGAGCACCCCCAAACAGCAGAATTACAGAAGGAAAAGGAGGCCGATGAGCAGCTTGAGTAAATAATGCAGCTTAACCAGAAGGTCCTTGATTTGGAGAAGGAGCTTGAAGGGGCACTACAAGATAAGCAGGGAGAATCCACATCCCAAGCTCCTCCAACTACTTCAACGACCGCAACAACAACAGAGGCAGCAGTAGCCCCTATGACAACCACAGCCACAACAGAAGCAGCAGCAACAACAACAGCCCCAGACTCCAGTACAAGCATGGAAGAGTTGACTAAGGCTATTAAAGAAATGGAGCTTCAGGCCACTGAGATAAAGCAAGCCAAGGAAAAATTGGCAGAGATAGAGACCAAGTATGATAAATCAAAGATGACTGTGGCAGAGCAAGGAAGAGAAATAAAGGCCCTCAAAGAAAAGATAAAGGCCTTGGAGAAAGAGCTTAATCTAGAAAGCACTATGGCTGAAATAAAAAGAATTCTGTGGGCCAGAATTGACCAATCCATCACCAGACAATGGAAGTCAATTAAAACTGTACATGAACAAATGGATTTAATTGGGCAAGCACAGATAGAGATCCAGAAGGCCAAAATAGTGCTGGGAAACAGGCCTGAGCAGGCCAATAGAATGATTGATTTTTTGAATAACCAGACTAAGGAAGAACTGGCAGCCTTCGGCATTGTCCACAGAACAGAGGCTGTCCTTACAGCCCAAAAGGTGCTAACTCTCAGGAATTTTGTGCAAACCGTGGAGAGGAAATGCTATGAGATACAGGCTGAGGTGGATGAGTGCAAACTCAAATGGGAGCACTGCAGCAAAAGGGACTACCCAGCCTACTAAACGGTGCAGGAAGACTGATCCCCCGAGAGCAATATGCCACCAGAATGTCGAATTATATTGAAAATCAAATCACTGCATCTGGTAGTACTTCTGAGGAAACAGGGCCTCCAACAGGGCAGAGCATATACAATAAACTTGAAGGTCTGTTTTTTATTGAAAATGAGGTAAATCACCTTTTTGAAATTCCTCCAAATTTTTACAGATATACAGAGGCAGACGAAACTTTAGTGAAGATTCGAAGACATCAAATGCCCAAGGAGGATTGGTGGCAGGAAATGCTTCAAATTGTGCCACAATAGCCTCAGTTGCTCGGTCATTGCTAGCTCCAACTAAGCAAGAGTCAAACAGCAGAATAAAGACAGCATTTAAAAGGCAACCGAAAGATGACTCAGCATATGGACAACGACAGCAGGCCAAAAGATAAATACGCAATTTTTGGACAGCATATCCTTAGTCGACTCCAACAACCGCAAAGTCAACAGTTTCTGACCATTTTGGACAGCTAAGGCACTGAAGAGTTACTACAGCATTTACTTTCTCAGCGGCCATGCTCCAGGAGTTGGCACGACATTAATGAAACATTTACTCATCAGTTAGATATTTTTCTTATGTAAAATATGTATATATACCTCCCTTGGCAACATATGAGGGGTTGGTGATTTTCATTCTGAGGCAAATATATTGTATATGTTCAGATTATCTAATGCAAAAGGCTGGAAAAGCTCAGTGATTTCCTGAATGTTTGATGTCTTGGTGATGCTATGCGTGCTGTTGCAGAATTCCTGTGCTGTCTGATGGAACAATAAGTTTTTCTCAATCTATGTTTTGTCTTCTTATGTTTATCTAAATCATATACATGTTTCACTAATCTAGCAGTAGGGAAAAGGAATAGTACAGGAAATGTTTGACTACACCTTGTGCTCAATCTCTATTGCTGTAAATGTTTTCTTCAGAATTGACCATGAACATGAATTCTTAATTTCTCATGTTTTCATTAATTCTATAAATATGAATGTTATGTAGAAATTCTTCACTGCTTCTAAATAATATTCTCACTGTTCTCCATACCAGTTTGTTGAAGGATTCTTAATTTCCTTTTCATACCCTGGTTATATCACATTTAATCACAGTTTCAAAGAATTGTTTCTCAGACACCTATCTGGCTCTGCAACATCACTATGGCAACAAATCAGACATAACAAACTGATTTAGCGTCACTGACTCCACGCCCAATGGCCTAGAACACCCTGATAATCACATATATATCTTGACTGAAGTCATCATCCAGCAAATTCCAAAAACAAAACCTTGAGCATCATAACTAGCCTAAAACCTTATACAAACAAAGTTAAATCATAAAGAGAGAGCCCTCTCTAGTCACAGGTAGGCTAGAACCTGTGACCAAAAGATTGGTTAGTGGTTACCTCGGCCGTATTCCCTTGGGAGTCAAAGGGAACAACCTGAGTGATAACACTTATCATGGCCTTGACCCTTGCATTTTACGCACCATACCTCTTCACGCACTTCTGGTCAAGCTATCCTGTCTTGTTTCAGACTCTATAACTCAAGGCATAAATTCCTCAGCTGTGCGTGGATCTGCTGAACTCCCATGTTGGGATCCTGCATCGAGGTCTCATGTAGCCTCATCGCAATCTTTAAGGTCTCTGCCTGAGTCGTTAGCTTCTACTGTGATAGCGCACTCCTTAGATGTGGTGTTAGCGACGCTACAAACCATTTGCGATGTTCTCCATCCATGATATTCATATTAGCTTCATGAATCGTGCATTTCAGTCTCTAATCCAGCTCCCAAGGAGTCTCTCCTGGTAGTATCATGATCTCTTTGAATCCAATGATCGACTGTGCTTCAGACTTCGGATTGCTAAATTCTTTATTTAGCACTGCTTGGATATCCGTGATTCTTGGATTTGGATTATCATTGGAGTGCTTAATATACCAGGTCAGCGCGTGGTCCTACAAGGCACTAACTATTGTTGCTTTCTTTATATTGTCATCTATAATTCTTTGTGCTTCCCATATGGCTCTTAAAACGAACCAGAATTGATCTGGATCCTCATTTCCCAATCCCTTGAACACAGGCAACTTCACTGTGCTTGCCATATTGAATCGCAATGGTGGCGGTGGTGGTACTGGTGAAGATGGAGGTGATGGCGGTGAAGCTAGTGGCGATGTGGGTGGGGGTGGTATTCACAGAATTCTTTGCCTTATCAAATGGATTGCACTTCGTAGTGAGACCTTCGCGAGCTCTTCCTCGTTGCCTCATCGAGGTGAAATCAAGGGGCTACTTTCTGGCCCCTTATTTCCTTCATTCCTGTAATTTTTTCCACTTTGCGTAGCCCCGAACATTAAGGTAACTACATAACCCTCTTTTCGCACAATAGCATTTTAATCCAAGTATTCAAAGAATTTACATACTTACCTCACAGTCCCTTGAGAAAATGTTGCTCTGCCTCTCTATAACTGACTGAGGTGTCAACTGCGAACTCAGTAATGAAACCTCCTATAATCTAATCGAGCCAATGATCAATGTTGTGCGTGATCTTATCCTCCGATGCTTCCAACCTTCATACTAACTCTGGGGTCAACACAATAGGATTGTCAAGTTTCCACCTTCCTTAGCTATCTACCAGCTTCACAATCCACTCGTATAGCTCAGTGGGGAAGACACAAAGAAGATTTCATGGATCACTATGTACAGGTAGCAGTCTAACCACTCTTCATTTGACAGTCATGGGTTCCTGTCCTCCTGCGCCGTGAACTCGTGAATTCTTTTGTCCAACTAGCCTTTAATTTCCTTCTTAGTTGGATTCCAATGATACAACATCAAACATCTTTATGAAAATTCTGGTCTCGGCCATAGAACCATTTGTTGAATTGATGGGGCCCGACCCAGGTTTGGAGTTAATTAGCCAAACAAATCCCTACACTACTGGCCCTTTCGGCATTAGCCCGCGGAGCACAGACTGAAGTCTCACCCGAAGTAGTATGGGGGGGTGCTGGAACCAAGTTTTTGCACCCTAGAGATGTCTGAGGTGTCAATTTAGTCCAATTGTGCCACCTTCGTGTAGGTGACTTCATGCACTATGCTGACTTGTGAGACCTTCACGATCTGTTATAATTGCCTTCGCGCAGCCCTAACCAGGGGTTGAGGTGCTTTCGTGCTACTATGGCAACGATCTATGCTACTTCCCCAAACTGTACCACGGATCTTACTTATGTTCTTAAATATCTTAGTTAACTTCATGTAAACAGATACTTTATCTCACATTCACTTAATTATCACAGTCACATATGTTCGTGCATCATATAAACAGTAGCAATGCAATTCATACCCAATATATTCAATGTAGAAAACAGGAAATAAATACACAAAAATGATATAAAACTTTTCTTTATTAATGCTTCCAACTATTACAGACTTGCCCTACGCACTCAGCTGCAGGGGTCCACGCACTCAGCTGCGGACTACTAGGCCTATGCTCACTCAGCTGTAGAGCCTTCTCCTACTCTATGACCCAAAACTAGACTTTACACTTTAAATACTCCACTATGCTTCTATTCCATGATCATCAATTGATTGATCTTCTTAACTACTTAGAGCCTCGCTCTATTTATACAATCCCAAGCTCCAAAGACCATGGGTAGATCTCTATAGCTGACATTACATCACAAAATTGAGGGTGGACAACCCTATGACTCTTCTACAAACTACATGCTTCGTGCCCACAAAATGTGGACTCTTTTCATCGGGGTTACAACTTTTGACCAAAATTTGGGCTCTAAGCCCCAAAACTTCCCTTGAGGGATCCCATGCCCAACAGAGAAAAAGGTGAATAATGCTCAAATGGCAGTACAACACGACTCTACTCTCAACCTTGTGACCAACCTCACAGATACGAACTAGCACCTCACTAAGGTTGTAGATGAAGCATGTCAGACTATCCCAGAGCTGGACATCCCTGAGGTTGAGTGTTGGCCATGGTATCCCCCACAGCATGTTTTTGGGGCTCAAAGCCCAAGTTTTTGTCAAAGATGGTGTAGAACTCCGCGAATTGCGAGCGCAGAGCGTGAAGTGTACAGATGAGTCATAGGGTTGTCTACCCTAAAATATTATAATTTAATGTAAAGTTGTGTCGGCCTACCCATGGTTTGCGGATCATGGGGTTGTATAAATAGAGCAAGGCTCTAAGTGTAAAGGGTGTCAGAGAAGGATAGATAGAATACAAAGGCATGGTTCGAGGTTAGAGGTAAATCTGAAGTGTACTCGGTCATAGTTGTAGGAAGAGGCTCTGCAACTGACTGCACAGAGGCCTACTAGAGTCCGCAACTGAGTGCGTGGACCCTTGTAGCTAAGTGCGTAGGGCAGAGTCGGGTTTGTACTTGGATTTTAAAGTTAATAAAGAGAATTTTATTCTGTGCATCTGTTCTTGAATCTGTCTTTTGATGTCATGCATTACTTTTACTCTGTTTATTTACTGTGCGCAATTGGTAAATACTTGTACGAATGCTTATATATGAAAATAATTTAAGTAATCAGCTAACAAAGCCTAATTAAGGAAGACTTGGGTAAATAAAATGGGTCGTGCCATGGCTAGAGCTGCACGAAGACTGTATCACGGGGCGCGGGGTGCCCGCTAGTGCACATAGTGCAGTAAGTGCGAAGGTTGGACCGCGTACCAATCACCTCATATCAAACATCCCCAAGGTGAGGAAGCCTAGTTCTAGCACCCTCCCATACTACTTCGAGTGAGACCTTAGTCCGTGCTCTACGGACTATTGCCGAAAGGGCCAGTAGTACCAAGATTTGCTTGGCTAAATCACTTCTAAACCTGGGTCAGGCCCCACTAAGCCAACAAATGGTTCTGTTGCCGGGATTAGGATTTGCATAAGGGATGTCTAATGTCATGCCACTGGAACCCAAAAAATAAGGAAATTGAAGAGTGGTTGGATAAGAAGATTAACGAGTTCGTGACACAAAAAACAAAACTCCGCAAGTATCTAAGGAAAAGTGGTTGGAGCGCTACGTGTATACAAAAATCCACGAGATTTTCTTTGCATCCTTTCCTTATGAGCTTTGTGAGTGGATCACGAAGTTAGTCGATAGTCAGGGAAGGTGTAGGTTCAACAAACCAACAATGTGGACTCTAAAATTAGTGCACAAACTAGAAGCATCAAAAGATAAGATCACACGAGCTGTGGACCATTGGCTCAACCGGATAATAGGGGGATTTATCACTAAGTTTGCAGTAGACATGACCGTGAGCTACAGTGAGGTAGAATGACGCTTTCTCAAAGGACCATGAGGTAAGTATATTAAATCTTTGAATACTTGGATTAAGATGTTATTGTGTGAAAAAAGGGTCATGCGAATACATTAATGTTTGGGACTATGTGGAGCGGAAATATCTACAAAAGTAGCAAAGAATTAGAAAACAATCCCTTAATTTCACCCTCACGAGAGAGCGAGGAAGAGTTCGCTAAGGTCTCTCCGAGAAGCGCGGTCAGTTTGATAAGGCAACGCATTCCGCGGTTACCACCTCCACCCACACCACCACCCGCTTCACCTCCCTCACCTCCATCTCCACCCACTCCACCTCCACCACCTCCACAGTTTAGTATGGCGAGCATGATCAAACTACTAGTATTCAGAGGAGTAGGGAATGAAGATCCAGACCAATTCTGGTTCATGGTAAGAGCAGTATGGGAAGCACAAGGTGTCACAGATGACAATATTAAGAAGGCTACATTGGTGAGTGCGCTGCAGGATCACACATTAACATGGTATATCAAGCACTCTAATGACCACCCAAATGCAGGGATAGCAGAGATCCAAAATGTGCTAAATAGGGAATTTAGTAGGCCAAAGTCAGAAACACAATCAATCATCGGGTTTAAAGAAATCACGATGCTCTTGGGTGAGACTCCCTGGGATCTGGATCAACAACTAAAGAGTACGATCCGTGAAGCCAATATGATGTTGATAGATGGACAACATCACACATGGTTTGTAGCATCTCTAACACCACACTTGAGGATGGCGCTATCACAACAGAAACTTTCCACCCAGGTCGAAGCATTGGAAATGGAAATGAGATTACATGAGACCCCAATACAAGACCCTGGGTTGGGAGTTCAACAAATCCACACGCAACTACAGAATCTGTGTTTGGAAATGCAAAGTTTGAAGTAGGATAGGCACCGCGGCCAGAGGCACATGAGGAAGTAAGGTTCATAAAATGCAAAGGCCTTGAAGGCCATGACAAGGATCATTGTCCAGTGTTCACGAACTACTTGGTAGGAGGAGGGCCAATGTCATTGAGATCATAAGCATAGGCAGGGCCGAGTGCGGCACCCGCTTTATTGTGTGTGATATGCCAGATAGGAGGAAAACACACGTCGGATAATTGTCATTTATTACAGAAGCATACACAGACACCCTAGCAATTGTTTTGTAATTTCTGCAGGTTGATAGGCCACGATGAGCACAGTTGCCACATTTATGAGCTGATGATAGATCGAACCCTTGCCTATAGGATGTAGACCGAAACACAAGCCCTCAACCCAGATGTGGGGATGGTGCGTATTGGATTTCAGGGGCGAGGTTGAGGACGAGATGGAATGGGGCTAGGAAGGGGCCACGTAGAATTAATTTGATACAATTACAGAGGACCTAGCCACTATGCCCACAATTGTACCAACTCGACGAGGATATCCTATTTGTATTGTGCTCAGTTTGATCATGAGACAATAGACTGCCATACGTTGATCACAAGGATGTGCAGAAAAGGGGTATTCCAACCTCCCCTGACTCAAAATATACAAATGATGAGGTCTGACCCGCACGAAGAGGACCCAAATGTAAACATGATGCTCATAAGTGATACGGTCATGGGAGAGGATATGGGGAAGTAGCCATAGGAAAGTATGTGGGTTCAGAAGGCTCCTGCGAAGGAACCCAAGTTTGACTTAGAACGCGCAAAGGAGACATTCATGGAAGCTAAGAAGAGCTTCATGGAGGCCTCCACTTTAGGTAGTAAGGATCAACTAGAGCCAGGGATGGATCCTTAAATGCTCACTACCTTTCTGGAGACATGCATGAAACTACTGCATGACAGTAAGGTAGTTAAAGGACTACAGGAGCTGATTACCAGGTGCACGGGGTTAGGAGAACCACGCGTAGTCCGGAAATTTGGGAAGCATGCATTGTGCACTGGAAGGAAAATGAGGTTGACTGCATAGATTGGTGAGTATGAAATGGATCAAGTAATCCTAGATCTGGGCTCGAACATGAATGTATTACTGAAGCAGACATGGGAACACATGAGCAGGCCCGTGCTACAATGGTCCCCTACTCAGTTATGAATGGTGAACCAACAGAAGATTTTTCCCATGGGGAGGTTGCAAGGGGTAACAGTTGATATTGAAGGTGCGAGTGCACAGGAGGATTTTGAAGACCCATGCGTGCACCTCACGAAGTGGACCAAGATCTACGGGGAAGAACCACAACCTGAATGGGTAAACTTATTCTACCATACTTTGGATTTCATACCCATGAATTGGTATACTGAGACAGAACTCCGACATGGTATGGGCGAATGGGATGTCTTGCGCGAGTGATTTTTATTAACATTTACATTTGAAGACCGGTAGTTAGATAATGTTGATGATGCACTCCAAGCAGTAAAAGCTGCCATCTTCAAAATACCACAGGAGCCAATGGAAATGCTTCAACTAGTATGGGCAACCCAGTTAAGCGGCACCGACGACCCCCGAAATATTCATATTCTATAAACCGAAGGTTGTCGCGAGGTTCAAGGACCATCAATTGAGGATCTCGACATCACTACGCTGCTAAAAACAAAGTAGGTAAACATTAGCATAGAAGAGGAGTTGATGTATGCGATGCTTGGGGACTATTGGGACAATGCTACAATAGATAAGGTCACTGAGTTACTCCGCGAATAACAAGATTTGTTCCTGAACAAAATAATGGACTGTTACATAGTAATTTGTCATTATCTTCATCCCAGTCTTCCTACTGTGTCATGTGTCCAGAGTTATTCATACTCATGTTAGACAAATGCTCTCTGATGTTGCCAAATGACCCACTTTTCTAAAGGTTTCTGTCTCATCACGTCTGTTGGCTAAATAAATGCACTGAAGGGAACTCCAAAATAGTCCAGAAGCGCTGCTATTGCGGAAGTACACCTGATTCCCGTGATGGTCAGATTTTATGTGCCAGCGCGACTGTCGCTTGTAATCCTCAGCGATGATTTGACTAGCTACGTTATTCAATAGCGATGTCAGCGTGGAAGGCCAGTTATGTGCCCGCGATGATCCAGATTGGGTGAATTTGTTCCAACAGTCGGCCTTCCAGATGACTCTAGACCTGGTTGTTGGCCTAGTTTATGTCACCCTCCTTTCTCTGGCGTGGTTGTTCCGTCATTTGTGCTACCTTCCTTGGAGATAAGCTCACTCTTCCACCTTTCATGGAGACTCCTTCTCCTATTTAAACTCTCACCATTGCTATGTGCTGGGAGTTCTTAGTTTTGGGAATGGTTGCTGATAGTGCTGTTAGTGTTTGTGAGTTTGCTAGATAGCTGGTGTGAGTGTGACAAGTGTGGGATTGTTGATAGCTTGAGGAAGGTTGTGAAGTGCCCTTAATCTTGTGTAAAACTTGTGAGTGAGAGAGACTTGTGTATTGGGAGATCCATCTTCAAAGAGTGAATGCTTGAGGAACATGCTGGTTGGACCCTTCTGAGAAGGCTTGTGACGTTAAGACTTTGGTTGTAAGCTTACTCTTATTTCATTATTAATGCAATCAATGATGTTTTCCTATGTCTTGTATGTAATGTTCTTGATAGCTCATGACTTCTTGACTTTGTGAGTAAATAGATCATTGTTGTTCCGGTTACGTACTTTGTTGTATTTCCTTTGCATTGTTTCAGGTTGATTACTCATTAGGAGAAGGAAGCGGAAGCTGGAGCAGTGCAACAGAACTCCATCGACCACCAGTTGAGGTAGGCCTCCAACTATGACTGTTTAAGGAGAGCTATTGTTGATCCGTCCTTGTTTGTGACTAAACCCACTCTATGGCTAGAGGGGTTGCCTCTATCCGCAGAGGGAACACTTTCTTGCATCACAAATTGGCGACTCCACTGGGGAGCTTTTGCCTTTGTTCTTTTCTTGTTTACTCTTGTCTTTATTTTTGTTTTGCTCTCTTTTGAAGTGTTGGGGATTAGTTACCAGTCTTCTGAGTTTCCTGGCCTGATCTGGGAAATGGCCTTATTGGATTAAAGGATTGATTGTCTTTGATTTGGGAGTTTTTGGTTCGCCTGTTACTATTTTGAACATCATCGCAACTTTTAATTTAATAGTCTCACTGTCATCATGTCACCCCTTTTGTAGTATCCTGTTCATCACATAATTACGCTTAACAGTCGCGACGGTTCTGTAAATCGGACCATCGCAGAAAAGTCATGTACTTCCGTGCTGACATCGCTTTGTTGCTGTGGTGTGCTCTTTATCAGTGCTTGTTGCTTGGGTATCACCCGCGCTGATTGCTGTAGAATTGATTTTTTCAATTCTGCCTCCTGAATCCATCAGTCTTTCTAGTCCCTTGCTATTCTCACTTGCTTGATAACTTGTTTTTCATTGTTTATATGTTGAGGCACTCTCTCGTGAGCTTTGTTGAATGAATCTCATTTTTTGCTTTGTGACCTAGTTTCATTGTTTCAAGTCTTTTGGATCAGTTTCACTTGGTTGCTTGGGTGCTCAAAGATTCGTTTGCAGCTTGCTGTTGGTTTGATTGAGCCTTCCCCTTTGCTTACTTTTGGTTGATTGTTTAGTGATTGTTATTGGACCAATCTTGGCATTGATTCGATTTCTTTTCACTATTCGGACATAGATTACAATTGTTTGGATCAACCATTTTTCCACATCTGTTTATTGCTTATTGGTTTCTTTTAGACATCAAAATCAAAAGGATTGCATTCATTTAGTCTACAAAAGTGAAAGTGACTTTGCATTTCAAGTTGTATATTGAAAAGCGAATGATTAAATATCTCATTCGTAGTATTCGTGCACTTTAGGGATTGATGTTTGTTTGCATTGAGTGACTGCTTTTTTGTCTTGGTTTTCTTGGTTTGGGAATGATCTCTCTACCCTCCCATAGGTAGGTGTTCATCAAAAAAGGATATTTCATTCATTCTAGCTGCATCCTAGGTTTTGTTATATACATACGGTAAGGCCTGAAAACTAAAACATAATCCAAGATCAACTTTAAAATGAACTGAATAAATCTAACAACGCATTGGAACATAATGCATACATTTAGAGGTCTAGGCTAGAGAAATGCTCCGACGTCGTTAAACCTAGTCACTTTTGTTTTCACTAAAGGTTGGGTGATTCCTCCTTCGTGACTCAATAGTGGTCTAGCACAGAATTGTGCTCCCATGTACCATTGAGTATATGCTGGGAGACCCCACTAGGTTATCATCCTTTATCCATAGGAAGCTGTGTCTACCGCCTTACAAGCCGTAACGCACCGAACATAGCATTCGGGAAGATTGACTGTCATACGAAAAGTCCTTGGTTTTCATATGGCTGCCAAGGTGTATATGCAGTTTTATGGATTTGTCTGGTAAATCTTTTGCCTAGTTCTCCAGAGTAGTCACTTTTGTTCCTTTTCGGACTCCCTAAAAGAAAAGGTCCATCTGAGCACTTGTCACTTCAGGCTCATTAAATATTCGAAGGTGACTAGAGTCATCTTTTTTCCTTTTCTCAACTCTTTAAAGATGAAAAGGTTAAGTTTTGTTCCTGTGTCTTAAAATTTATTCGACCACGATTCACATTTACCCTGTTAGATCTTGTTTGCGTTAGCTTGAGTAGGGTCCTTCCTCGTTAGTTTTCCTAGGATTTTTGAGTCATCATCCTGGCGGAATCACTGGTCCCGTCTCCCGTTCCGAGTGACCAAGGGTCTCCTTCTTCTGTTGCTCCTGAGGTACCGATTGTGAGTGATACTCTCTCTGTTATTTCGAGTATCCAACCGATTAACTCTCGCGCTCTAGAAGACGAGACTTACGAGATTCACTGGAACCCCATTTAGGAGCCTTCCGAAGAAGATATTCTCGGAAATCCTCCTAGCATTTTGGTCCCAATGTCTTCTTCTGATATGGAGGACACATCCCCTGTCACAAGTGAAGAATCCATTGCGATGAGCAGTGAAATTCCCACCTCAACAGAAACTACACCTTTTCGTATCACCCCTCTTGGTGTTACGTTGCCTTTAAGTTATAAGGCGTTGAGGGATGTTATGTCTTCTAGGACTCCCCTTACGAGTTCTATGTGGTCGCACACCATCACTCCAACCTCAGAGTCCTTTATTCCTCAAATTCACAATGTGTCTGTCACTTCTGTCCCAACTATTCCAACTGTCTGTGTGGCTTCTTCAACCCCCGTTGTCAGTGCCGTTACTGCATCCTCAGTTGTGACCGCTGCTGCTGGACCATCTTCAGGGTCAGCTAATAGTGGCCCATCGGCACCTGTACCCGGAGTTGT
Source organism: Pinus tabuliformis (assembly GCA_031772625.1). Classification (NCBI taxonomy): domain Eukaryota; kingdom Viridiplantae; phylum Streptophyta; class Pinopsida; order Pinales; family Pinaceae; genus Pinus; species Pinus tabuliformis. The sequence goes on from CM062811.1 coordinate 718,485,412, forward strand.
TGATCCTACACTAGGTGCCCCACCTTCTTCTGGTTCTATTCTAGCAGGGGGGGCATACGATCAGTATCCTCAAAATCCGTTTCATTATTATGATTCTAGAGGGGCTCATCTCTATCACCATGGACCTTTGCCACCTCAGCCTGCGATTGAGGTCACAGTCCTGTTATCCGTTGCTTGGACCACCATTGGTTGTGGCAGTGGCCAAGTATCGCCTGCACATCTTCAAGGACCACCTTATTAAAGCCAATCGTCTTACATGCAACCCTCTTATGGTCAGCAGTATTACGAGCAGTCTTATTCAGGGCAACCTAGAGGCCCACAAGGACAACCCTTCCAGGGACAACCTTCGGCCTCTGGTGGTCCGTCTTTTACCTATTTCGTGCAACCTTCTAGTAATCCGGGACAACCTTACATGCAACAAGGTCAACCTGGTGTCCAGCAAGGCTACCCACCTGGGCGAGTCGGTCAACCTTACGTCCAGCAAGGCCAACCCACTATCTAGTATGGTCAACCATCTGGACAAGTTGGTCAGCCTCAAATCCAATCAAGTCAACCAACTGTCCACTCTGCTCAGCCATCCGGTCTATCAGGACAACCCTCAATTGTGCAAGGACAGCCCAACACCCAACAAGTTCAACCTTCTGGGCAAATGGGTCAGTCTCAATCTCAGCCAAGTCAACCTTCTGGCCAGATGGCTCAGCCTCAATTCTCTCAAGGACACCCTTTTGGGCCTGCTCAACCGGGCACTCAAATGATTGTTGCTTCTCAAGCTCAACCCGGTTTTCAGCCCCAGGCTGGGCTCCAGACCCAATTCGGTCTTCAAATGCAGGTTGGATCTCAATCCCAACCGGCCTATCAAACACAACCTACCTCCCAGGCTCAGTTTGGAGCCTAGCCACCTTATGGTTTCCAGAAATCCCAAGGGCAAACTCAATTTGCCCCGTATCAAAATTATCAACAACTGCAAGTGAGTCCTTATCAGAATTACTAGCAACCTTATGTTGCTCCTGTAGGCCAAGTTGGTAATCAATGGAATGTTGGGGGCCAAATCACGGGTCAACCATCCTATAACCGCTATGGACAAAATCCCTACGGACAAAACCCTCTGGGGCCAATGTTGAAAATGCAACAAGATGATGGAGCTTAGTGAAAAGAAGTCGCCTTCACTAAGTGGGCCCGCAGGTTATTTTTGGTGCAAAGTCTAATTTTAGAATATGTCTATTTTTAGACATATGGACCATGGTCTATAAGTTGTAGGATGCTATTTGTGGATGATTGGTCATGTTGGTAAAAATAGATGGACTTTTATTTTTAGACATATGGGCGGAGTCTATTTTTAGACTACCAGGCTAAAAATAGAACAATCGAATATTATTAGCTCTTAATAATATTTGGACTATAAACATTATCTTATCCTCTTGGAGAACTTCAGTTTGAGCTACGGATGTGGCACATGCAGCTGCTAGAAGGAAATACGATTTTCTTATGGGTCATTTGAGCTTTTGCATGATGGAATTCAATTAGAACTCAAGTGATTACGTTTGGTGGAGTTGATTAAGGAGTTGATGGAGTTGTGTTCAGTTTGACTTGGTTGAACTAGTTGCATTTAGTCTAACTGCAGAATACACTAGTGATGAGTGATGTGAATTAATTATTAATTAATTTACTAATTATTAACACATAAAGCAACTAAAGAATACATCAGTTAACTCAATGCATGGACAGTTCAGTGGAGACAAGTGTTAGAGGTGGGTGAAAGAGTGAGACTGCTATCAGTTGTGACTATAGCTGTGCATGAGATTTGCACAATCATTGATTGAGATTCCAATGAGGATTGTGTAGTACAACAAAAGGCAATTCAAAATTGGATCATTCCTATTCTTGCTTTGGATTGCTCCATAGAGGCAGGCAGATAGCGGAGGAGATTTGAACCTGTGACTTGATTCAGATCTGAGCTAGTTTGTGTGTAGCAGGTGGAGATAGTACTGAGTACTTGTGAGGAGTATTGTACTATGTATTGTTACATGTTCTCTATCATTATAATATACAGATAGTTGGGGGCTTTCAGCTGTATGCTTTCCCCTGTTACATACTGTGTTAATATGCGCATGCGATTGATGTTTCATTGTTTTTAATTCCGCAAAATTGATGATCAACGTAGAGGAGGTTATGTATTATGCATGCATTCGGCAATAGTGTATAATCAGGATAATCTCTGTGAATAAGTGTTATATTATTCAAAATTTCTACATGGTATCAGAGCAGAGTTGATCATTAGATATATTATTTAGAAAGTGATTACATTTTATTTCTTCAGGTAGAGTCTGTAATCGGGCTAGGTAGCCTCTGGATTCATCCTTCTTTTGGAAGGTGAGATATCCGGTAAAAGCCCATACAGTCAATCCCTATATGAGAAATACTTTGTTCTCACGAATTTTAGATTAGAAGCGGTTGAGTTTTGAGCTAGTGGAATTCAAATTTACAGCAGTGTTTTCTTGGTGTCAAAGTTGAAATGTCTTTCAATGGATTGCGATTGGAGTATGCTCTTGAAGGCAGCTCAAATTATATTGCATGGAAAGATAGGATGGAGGCAGTGTTAGATGAAAATGGGCTGAAGGAGTTCATAGAGGCTGAGGTCCCAAAGCCTACTGATGCTGCTCACGTTGAGGTTTGGCAAAAGAAGACAGCAAAGTGTCGAAGGATTCTATTGGAGGGCGTGAAGGATCACATTGTATCCAGCCTGCATGGAAAGGCTTCTCCATACTTGATGTGGAAAGCGTTGACAGATTTATTCCAAAGCAAGAGTGATCAGAGGAAGTTGGCGCTCAAGGATAAACTCAGAAACATTAAGTGTGAGAATGGAGACAGTATGCCCAAGTATCTCATGAAGTTCACCCAATGCCGGGATGAGCTGGGAAGTGTGGGGGTGACTGTCGATGATGAGGACTTGGTGAGCTTGGCTCTCCTTGGTCTTCTGAAGAGTTAGCATTCCTATCAGGACTTTGTCAATGGTTGGGAGAAATTGCCAAGATGGGAGAGACTTTGGTCTGATCTTGTGCAAGAGGAGATCAGGCGGAATACCAGGGACGGATCTTCATCAAAGGCATTTGATGAAGAAAATTGTGCTTTGGCTGCCAAAGCGAAGAAGGGGAAGGAGAAGGGTTCTCTTTCTGAATCTAGTTCTTCCAATGATGGGAAGAATGTTGACAAATCGAAAGTGTGACGCTTTCGTTGTCATGAGGTGGGCCATTATGCTGCAAATTGTCCATGGAGGAAATCCAAGAAGGGATCCGGGGAAGGATCTGAAGGTGAGGCACTTGCTTCACAGTTTGAGTTGGATTTCACACTCTTCGCATGCTTGGTTTCATCCATGGTGGGAAGTGGTTGGTTTCTTGATAGTGGAGCTTCTTTCCACATGACTGGTGACAAGAGTTTGTTTAGTACTTTGGAGGAGAAAGATCTCCAGATACTCATAGCGATGGGTAATGATGAGAAGTATAGTGTCGCAGGTGTAGGCACAGTTATTTTTTAGAGGGAGCATGGAGCTCTCCTTACCTTGACCGATGTCAAGTATGTACCATGACTGAAGAGAAACTTGGTGTCGATCACGATGCTGGAAGATAGAGGCTATGATGTAGTCTTTAGTAGGGGAAAGGTTTTCCTTGGACACATCATCACTAGACAGGTGAAGCAGATTGGTTCACGGGTCAAGAACCTGTATGCTCTTGAGGTTCAAGATGCATCCAAAGCCTTGAGCAGCAAGGAAAGTGATGGAGACTTGGTGGTTGACAGGGAGCATATATTACCTCTCAACATGCAGATCCAGAAGAAGTCTCAGACAATTATGGAGGAGCCATGATTGGTGCAGCAGCTTCAGGAGGTTGTGGAGCAGCCACAACAAGGGAAGCTGAGAGGAGATCGAGTAGAGACATCTACTCATGCAGAGACCTCCAGTAGGGGGAAACTTTGAGCCAGGTGGGTTGAGGGATCACATGCAGCCATACCTCCAGGTAGGAGGTGGGGCGATATAGAGTGATCATCCCAAGGATGAGGGGCAGGATCCATGAGGTACCCAACCTCTTGGATGAGACCTTGCTATGGAAGCCCTGATGTGGAGTAGCAGAAACTGAATGATTGGGTAGAGATAGATGTGGATGGAGCGACAGAGAGAGCGATAGTGTAGGGAATCCCAGGACAACGCATAACTAGTAGGCTACAACAATGCGAGAGGCACAAGTGTTTTGCACAGTGCTAGGTGGCACAGAGAAGTGTGCAATGGTGCGAGATGCATGGAAATTTTGCAGTAGAACAGATGTCAGAGAAGGAGCACTTGTCAGCAGTAGGTAGAGCTTCAACATCAGAGTATGTTCCTAGCCCAACAGAGTGGTCAGTTGGGAGTGTTTTTGTTCCAAGTGTTGTTGGAGCAAGTGGACTGGGCAAATGTGTTACATGCAGAACATTCCAGATTTGTAGGATAGGGGTTGTAGATAATCCATATCTTACTGAGAGGGAGTGTTGAAAATGCAACAAGATGATGGAGCTTAGTGAAAAGAAGTCGCCTTCACTAACTGGGCTCGCAGGCTATTTTTGGCGCAAAGTCTATTTTTAGACTATGTCTATTTTTAGACATATGGATCATGGTCTATGAGTTGCAAGATTCTATTTGTGGATGATTGGTCATGTTGGTAAAAATAGATGGACTTCTATTTTTAGACATATGGGTGGAGTCTATTTTTAGATTGCCAGGCTAAAAATAGAACAGTCGAATATTATTAGCTCTTAATAATATTTGGACTATAAACATTATCTTATCCTCTTGGAGCACTTCAGTTCGAGCTACGGATGTGGCACATGCAACTACCAGAAGGAAATACACTTTTCTTATGGGTCAGTTGAGCTATTGCATGATGGAATTTAGTTAGAACTCAAGTGATTGAGTTTGGTGGAGTTGATTGAGGAGTTGATGTAGTTGTGTTCAGTTTGACTTGGTTGAACTAGTTGTATTTAGTCTAACTGCAGAATACACTAGTGATGAGTGTTGTGAATTAATTATTAGTTAATTCACTAATTATTAACTCATAAAGAAACTAAAGAATACATCAGTTAACTCAGTGCATGGACAGTTCAGTGGAGACAAGTGTTAGAGGTGGGTGAAAGAGTGAGACTGCTATCAGTTGTGACTATAGCTGTGCATGCGATTTGCACAATCATTGATTGATATTGCCAATGAGGATTTCATAATACAACAAAAGGGAATTCAAACTTGGATCATTCCTATTCTTGCTTTGGATTGCGCAGTAGAGGCAGGCAGATAGCGGAGGAGATTTGAACCTGTGACTTGATTCAGATCTGAGCTAGTTTGTGTGTAGCAGGTGGAGATAGTACTAAGTACTTGTGAGGAGTATTGTACTATGTATTGTTACATGTTCTCTATCATTATAATATACAGATAGTTTGGGGTTTTCAGCTGTATGCTTTCCCCGATTACATACTGTGTTAATGTGTGCATGCGATTGATGTTTCATTGTTTTTAATTCCGCAAAATTGATGATCAACGTAGAGGAGGTTATGTATTATGCATGCATTCTGCAATAGTGTATAATCAGGATAATCTCTGTGAATAAGTGTTATATTATTCAAAATTTCTACATGGTATCGGAGCAGAGTTGATCATCAGATCTATTATTCAGAAAGTGATTACATTTTATTTTTTTTAGGCAGAGTCTGTAATCGGGCCAGGTAGCCTCTGGATTCATCCTTCTTTTGGAAGGTGAGATATCCGGTAAAAGCCCATACATTCAATCTTTGTATGAGAAATACTTTGTTCTCACGAATTTTAGATCAGAAGTGGTTGAGTTTTGAGTTGGTGGAATTCAAATTTGTAGCAGTGTTTTCTTGGTGTCAAAGTTGAAATGTCTTTCAACGGATTGCGATTGGAGTATGCTCTTGAAGGCAGCTCGAATTATATTTCATGGAAAGATAGGATGGAGGTGGTGTTAGATGACAATGGGCTGAAGGAGTTCATAGAGGCTGAGGTCCCAAAGCCTATTGATGCTACTCATGTTGAGGTTTGGCAAAAGAAGACAATAAAGTGTCGAAGGATTCTATTGGAGGGCATGAAGGATCACATTGTATCCAGCCTGCATGGAAAGGCTTCTCCATACTTGATGTGGAAAGCGTTGATAGATTTATTCCAAAGCAAGACCAACTAGAAGAAGTTGGCGCTCAAGGATAAACTCAGAAACATTAAGTGTGAGAATGGAGACAGTATGCCCAAGTATCTCACGAAGTTCACCCAATGTCGGGATGAGCTGGGAAGTGTGGGGGTCACTGTCAATGATGAGGACTTGGTGAGCTTGGCTCTCCTTGGTCTTCTGAAGAGTTGGCATTCCTATCAGGACTCTGTCAATGGTTGGGAGAAATTTCTAGGATGGGAGAGACTTTGGTCTGATATTGTGCAAGAGGAGATCAGGCGGAATACCACGGATAGATCTTCATCAAAGGCATCTGATGAAGAAAATTGCGCTTTGGTTGCCAAAGAAAAGAAGGGGAAGGAGAAGGGTTCTCTTTCTGAATCCAGTTCTTCCAATGATGGGAAGAAGGTTGACAAATCAAAAGTACGATGCTTTCGTTGTCATGAGGTGGGCCATTATGTTGCAAATTGTCCACAGAGCAAATCCAAGAAGGGACCTGGGGAAGGATCTGAAGGTGAGGCACTTGCTTCACAATATGAGTTGGATTTCACACTCTTCGCATGCTTGGTTTCATCCATGGTGGGAAGTGGTTGGTTTCTTGATAGTGGAGCTTCTTTCCACATGACCAGTGATAAGAGTTTGTTCAGTACTTTGGAGGAGAAAGATCTCCAAATACTCATAGCAATGGGTAATGATGAGAAGTATAGTGTCTCAGGTGTAGGCATGGTTATTTTTCAGAGGGAGCATGGAGCTTGCCTTACCTTGACCGATCTCAAGTATGTACCAAGCCTGAAGAGAAACTTGGTGTCGATCGTGATGCTGGAAGACAGAGGCTATGATGTAGTCTTCAGTAAGGGAAAGGTTTTCCTTGGACACATCATCATTAGACAGGTGAAGCAGATTGGTTCACGGGTCAAGAACATGTATGCTCTTGAGGTTCAAGATGCATGCAAAGCCTTGAGCAGCAAGGCAATTGATGGAGACTTGGTGGTTGGGAGGGAGCGTATATTACCTCTCAACATGCAGAGCCAGAAGAAGTCTCAGACGATTGTGGAGGAGCCACGATTGGTGCAGAAGCTTCAGGAGGTTGTGGAGCAGCCACAACAAGGGAAGCTGAGAGGAGATCGAGTAGAGACATCTACTCATGCAGAGACCTCTAGTAGGGGGAAACTTCGAGCCAGGTGGGCTGAGGATCACATGCAGCCATACCTCCAGGTAGGAGGTGGGGCGATATAGAGTGATCATCCCAAGGAGGAGGGGCAGGATCCTTGAGGTACCCAGCCTCTTGGATGAGACCTAGCTACGGGAGCCCCGATGTGGAGTAGCAGGAACTAACTGATTGGGTAGAGATAGATGCAGATGGAGCAGCAGAGAGAGTGACAGTGTAGGGAATCCCAGGACAGTGCATAGCTAGTAGGCTACATCAATGCGAGAGGCACAAGTGTTTTGCACAGTGCTAGGTGGCACAGAGAAGTGTGAAATGGTGCGAGATGCATGGAGATGTTGCAGTAGCGCAAATGTCAAAGAGGGAGCACTTGTCAGCAGCAGCTAGAGCTTCAGCATCAGAGTATGTTCCTAGCCCAACAGAGTGGTCAGTTGGGAGTGTTTTTGTTCCAAGTGTTGTTGGAGCAAGTGGACTGGGCAAATGTGTTGCATGCAGAACATTCCAGAGTTGCAAGATAGGGGTTGCAGATAATCCATATCTTGTTGAGAGGGAGTATTTAAAATGCAACAAGATGATGGAACTTAGTGAAAAGAAGTCGCCTTCACTAAGTGGGTCTGCAGTCTATTTTTGGTGCAAAGTCTATTTTTAGACTATGTCTATTTTTAGACATATGGATCATGGTCTATGAGTTGCAGGATGCTATTTGTGGATGATTGGTCATGTTGGTAAAAATAGATGTACTTCTATTTTTAGACATATGGGCGGAGTCTATTTTTAGACTGCTAGGTTAAAAATAGAACAGTCGAATATTATTAGCTCTTAATAATATTTGGACTATAAACATTATCTTATCCTCTTGGAGCACTTTAGTTCGAGCTACGGATGTGGCACATGCAGCTGCCAGAAGGAAATACACTTTTCTTATGGGTCAGTTGAGCTATTGCATGATGGACTTCAGTTAGAACTCAAGTGATTGAGTTTGGTGGAGTTGATTGAGGAGTTGATGGAGTTGTGTTTAGTTTGACTTGGTTGAACTAGTTGTATTTAGTCTAACTGCAAAATACACTAGTGATGAGTGATGTGAATTAATTATTAATTAATTCGCTAATTATTAACTCATAAAGCAACTAAAGAATACATCAATTAACTCAGTGCATGGACAGTTCAATGGAGACAAGTGTTAGAGGTGGGTGAAAGAGTGAGACTGCTATCAGTTGTGACTATAGCTGTGCATGAGATTTGCACAATCATTGATTGAGATTGCCAATGAGGATTGCGTAGTACAAAAAAAGGGAATTCAAACTTGGATCATTCCTATTCTTGCTTTGGATTGCACGGTAGAGGCAGACAACGGAGGAGATTTGAACCTGTGACTTGATTCAGATCTGAGCTAGTTTGTGTGTAGCAGGTGGAGATAGTACCGAGTACTTGTGAGGAGTATTGTACTATGTATTGTTACATGTTCTCTATCATTATAATATACAGATAGTTGGGGGTTTTCAGCTGTATGCTTTCCCGGTTACATACTGTGTTAATGTGTGCATGAGATTGATGTTTCATTGTTTTTAATTCCGCAAAATTGATGATCAACGTAGAGGAGGTTATGTATTATGCATGCATTCCGCAATAGTGTATAATCAGGATAATCTCTGTGAATAAGTGTTATATTAGTCAAAATTTCTATAGCCAAGTCCGTCTGGACAAAATCAATAGGGGTAACCGGCAGCCGGCTGGAACACTGGTACCACCTCCTACCCGCGGCCTCAGATGTCCTTTAACCCTCAATTACCCTTTTTAGCAACGTTGGAATTACCGGATGTGTCCAAACTTACAAATGATCCTATTCTTCATAATCTGTATTGGCCCGTGGTTCCAACTAAGATTCCCAGTGATTGTCCCAAATTCCATGGCAAAGCTGGAGAAGATCCCCAAGCTCACGTCATGACTTATCATCTATGGTGCTCATCGAATTCGTGGCTTGATGATTCAATCTGGTTCCGCCTTTTTCAAAGGGCTCTCACTGGCTCTGCTGCTAAATGGTATATTGAGTTATCTTGCGGATATTTTCAGGATTTTAACTCGTTGGCTATGGCATTTTTAACTCATTTTCAGTTGCCGATTCAATATGAAATGGGCACACACCTCCTGACATCCTTAAAACAGACAACAGCTACGCATATCTCTGATCATATCCATGAATGGAGATGACGTCGTCGTTTGATTAAGTTTCGGATTCTCGATCAGCTTCTCACCGACTGGTTCACGACTTGATTTGTCGATCTGATAGTGCGGGACATTGCTATGGGGGCATGTGTAACTGAAGATCAGACTATTGTGTGTGCTCAGTACCTTGACTTGGTTTACTCCCAGTCTAGTACGCTATATGATTATTTGCTTGATGCCTCGAGACCCGAAACTTCTAAAGCCCTGCCAACACCATCTGTTGACGGTATCATCGGTTCTGTTAATCTGCCTTCAAAGAAAACTTTCGCGAACCCTAGGAAGAAAAAGTCGAACGCTTCGAATGAAAATACTTCTCAGACTGTATCCAATTCTAGTAGTACTTCCGATGTTAACGCCGTTCAGTCCACACGACAGACAAAGCCTCGAAAGGAAAGAAGAAGGGAAATGGAAAGAATAAAGTGGATCAACCTAAGCAGGATTCCCCTAAGCCTCCACCCGAGGAAGGTTCCAAACACAAGCGCAAGTACCCTTGTCTTATCTGTGATGAGGATCACTATACCAAAGACTGCCCAAGGCGGTATGAAGTTAGTCATTTGTTGAAAGGTGCTCCCGGGACTCCTACTGTGCTCAAAGAACCTTTTCCCTCACAAAACGCAAATGGTGGCTGATCCATCCCAATCCTCTTCTCCCTTTGGTTCTCAAGTATTTATGGCTGGGACGATTCTCGTCCACATCAGTACTCAGGCAAAAGAGCATCCATCGCCTACCGGGAAAGAGCCTAAGGTCCCCTCTAGCGCTCCTCCGTCCGGTTCTGGTCTGCTCCATATCGAGAGACCTAGCACTGAGACGCTCGTCTGACCCCCTCCTAGAGGTGTACTCCGGAAATCTTCTTACAACCCTAATTCTCATGTTGCCCAGCACTACAACATCGTTGAGTACTTAGCCTAGGCTCTGTCAGCTATGTCTGCCTTAGAAGTACTCCAGAACTACCCCTCTCAGAGGAAGTCCTTGCTATCGGCCATCGGTGGCATAGACCCGGCTGACTCAAATCTGATTACTTTTGACCTGGAAAGCCATATACCGAGACTGCCTCACCAAATTTCCTTCCTCATTCAGGTCATCATCAATTCCAAAACGACTCATCGTACAGTCATTGATGAAGGCGCTTCAACTTGTATCATGTCTATTGCCTATTGGAAGGCTATTGGTTCTCCGACTCTGAGCCAGTCTCGTACGACCTTGGAAGCCTTTGATGGGAGAGAGTCTCACCCTTAAGGTATACTCCAACGTTTGCCCATTACTTTGGAAGGGAAGACGGTTGAAGTGGAAGTTGAAGTTGTTGATGCTAATCTTACCTACAACCTCCTTCTGGGACGTAGCTGGACATATGCCATGCAAGTTGTGGCTTCATCTCTAGTTCATGTCATTCGTTTCCCTCATCAGGGGTAGATCGTCACCATAGACCAGCTATCCTTCTTCGTCTCCTCCTCCGAAGGCAACGTTCCCTTTGTGGAGCATACTCCATCCCATATGAGAGCGTGGGAGCTAGAATTTTTAAAGATCCTACCTTGATGGGTGTTTTTTCACTCCCACCTCCTCTCATCGCTCCTATCAATATGATTTCCATTCGCTCTGATCCGTGGGTTCTTCCCCTTGTTGATCAGGTAGAATCTTGGGGCGATGAGATGCCGTTGAGTCCTGCCAAGCTCAACTACATTAAAATTATTTCTGCATCAGCTCCACCTCCTGAATCTGCTCCTTCAAGCAGAGCTCTCGACTTGTACGCTCATTCCCCTTGGCTTGGAGATGACGCTTCTTCGGATCCTTTAAAGGAAATATTTCCTTCTGATGAAGCCATTATCGAGACCATGTCTCTCGAGGAATCCCCTTGGTCTGATCATCACCATCGTTCCTCGTTTCTCCCTGCCCACCGGGAAATGCTTACCTATCTCGAGCGGTTTGCTCCTTTTCTCCCATCCCAACCCCTTCAGGTGCCCATCCAAGTTTACCAAGTGTCTTCTGAAGGAAATATTGGAAACATCATGCAGACCCAGGCCATCGACATCTCTGTGAAACTAGGGATTGTTGAGAATATCCATGTCGGAGTAACTTGTACTCCGGAGGAAATTCAGCTCTATAACGATCTTTTTCACGAATTTCGTGATGTCTTTGCTTGGTCCTACGAAGAAATGCCCGACATTGATCCTAGTATCATGGTGCATGAGATACCTACATATCCGGGTGCTAAGCCTGTTCGCCAGTGTCTACGCCCTGTGCACCCACGAAAGGCTGCGGCTATTAAAGTGGAAGTTGAAAAGCTTCTTAAGGCTAGTTTTATTTACCCCATCCCACTCACAGATTGGGTCTCCAATATTGTCCCTGTGACTAAAAAACATGGTACTATTCGAGTCTGTGTTGATTACCATGATATCAACTGGGCCTGTCCCAAAGATAACTTCCCCACACCCTTCATTGATCAGCTCATTGATGAGTGTGCTGGGAGCGAAATGTATTCATTTATGGACAGTTTTTCTGGGTACAACCAGATCAATATTGCACCCGCAGATCAGCATAAGATTGCCTTTATCTGTTCATGGGGCACTTTCGCCTACAAAAAGCTCCCTTTCGGTTTGAAGAACGCCAGTGCTACCTTCCAACATGAAATGTCTTATGCATTCCATGACATTCGCCACATTGTACAACCCTACCTGGATGATCTACCCGCTCATTCAGCCAAGCGCCAGGACCATCTTGCTCATCTTCGCGAAATCTTTCTCCGCTGTCGACACTATCACATCAGGCTTAATCCTCATAAGTGTGTCTTCTGCGTTGAGTCAGGTAGACTGCTCAGGTTTATCATCTCCCGAGAGGGCATCCGTTTGGATCCCCTTAAAGTCGAGGCTATTCTGAATCTTCCTCCCCCTGCTTCTTTGTAGCAATTGCATAGTTTGCAGGTCAAAGCGAATATTTTAAAACAATTCATCCCTAACTATGCCAAAGTGGCTAAAGGTTTCACGCGGTTATTAAAGCGAGATACCCCTTTTCATTGGGATGTCGCTGCTCAAGAGTCATTCGAGCGTCTCAAGGGTCTCCTTGTTTCGGCTCCATTGTTGCGTCCTCTGAATTATCATCGTGACTACACTCTGTATTTGGCCGCTGCCGATACCACTATTGGCATGGTTCTTGTTCAAGATGATGATGATATTATCTCAGACGCAATCTTCTAGATACGGAAACTCGATACGCTTACGTAACTTCGATCATAAGGATCAGTTTCCAGTCGCATATCTTCATAATAATTTTGTAAAGCTTCCGCATATTCCCCTTTCGATTGAGCTGACATTCGTTATGGTCATTCATTCCATTGCAAGTAGGTGTGGATGAAGCAGAAGCGAGAGTGTCGGCTTGAGTAACGCAAACATTGGTGAGAATCCAATGCCCCAAAGACCTAAGGGTTCCTCCGCAAGGTTCTACTCGACATATCAGTCACTCTATTAGCAGTATTCTTTTTCTGCTTGATAACAGAATGAAATTGTTGAATAAAAGAAGCCCGTCTTTCTTATTGAATCTCTATGAGATCAAAATGAGATCAAATCTCGAGCTATTTTTGAACAAAGTTAAAATAAGGAGATCATGGAAGTAAATACCCTTGCATTTATTGTTGTTCTATTGTTCCTTGAAGATTGCAATTTTCTATGAATCTCCCATTTGTCATCCAATGATGACACTTTGCTTTCATCGAAAGATAAAACATATTATCATTTTTTTCTCATCGAAATTCAATGAAAAGTAGAGAATTTGGCATTGGCCGCCATTTGTGCCGTCCAGAATTTCCGCCATTATATCTTGTTGCGCACTACGACCGTGGTTTCTGATTGCAACCCGATGACATACATTCTGTCACGTCAGTTGTTAGGGGGAAAGTACTAGAAGTGGATCATTATCCTCCAAGAGTTCGACTTGGAGTTCACCACCGCCAAGTCTAAGAAATCCCTTGTCTTTCCTGAGTTACTTTGCTCCTTGCCATCTCCTATCGTGCCCTCTCGGTTAGAGGACCATATCCTGGACGAAACTCTGTTCCTAATTAGCACCCTCGATCCCTGGTACGGGGATATCATTGTTTATCTGCAGACATCCTCTTTTTGTCCCAATGTGTCTAAGGATGCTCGACGACGGATTCGTCATCAGTCTCAGCCCTATCGTATCATTGGGGACACCTTGTACCGTCTCGGCGCTAACTCTGTTCTCCGCCGATGCTTAACATTCGAGGAAGCTGAGCGAGTTTTGAATAACTACCATTCTGGCACCTGTGGTGGTCACATGTCTGGATATGCTACTGCTCAAAAGATCCTCCGCGCCAGTTATTTCTGGCCCTCCATCTTTAAGGATTTCATTCTTGCCGTCCGCTCTTGTCATGAGTGCCAGATCTACCAACAGAAGATGCATGCACCTCCCGCTCCATTGCACCCTGTTGTTACCGTCGATCCTTTTGCAAAATGGAGCATTGATTATATGACCTGTAACCCTCGCTCGGCTGGGGGGCAAGGGTATATCATCGTTGCCATTGATTACTTCACAAAATGGGCCAAGGCAATGCCCACATTATCTTAAGACGGTCACACAACAACGCAATTTTTGTTTAATCATGTTATTTCATGGTATGGAGTCCCTCAGGCTATCGTCATTGATAACGGGAAGCATTTCCGTAATCACATGATGGCTGAGCTAACAACCCAGCTAGGCTAGAGGCATGATAGTTAGACTCCATACTATCCTCAGGCCAATGGCCAAGTAGAAGCTGTCAACAAGGTTCTAGTTACGATGCTTCAACATACCATTGGCATGCACAAGTCTAACTGGAACTTGATGTTGTTCTCTGCCTTGTGGGCCTACCGAACTTCTGTGAAGGATGCCAACGGTTTCACTCCATTTCAATTAGTTTACGGACTGGAGGCTACCCTTCCAATCAAGTGTGAAATCCCTTCTTTAAAATTGGCCATTGAATTACTCCCCAACACTACTTCGGTAGAAGAACGCCTTCTTTACCTAGAACGGCTGGATGAGATCCGTCGGCTAGCCTCTCTAGCTATCGAAGCACAGAAGAAGAGAGTGAAAACTCACTTCGATCATATTTTCCATCCTCGTTCTTTTGTTGAGGGAGATTTAGTCCTGCTCTATGATCAAGTGAATGATAAGCTGGGAGCAGGCAAACTTGAGCCCATGTGGCACGGGCCTTATATTGTAAAGAGAGTTTTGCAGAAAGGGGCCTACGAGCTAATTGATTATGAAGGGAATCCTCTCGATAAGCCCCGAAATGGGCTTTACCTGAAAAGTACTATGCATGAATTCCATGCACTTTTGTTTGTACATACGTGTATTTTAGCAGGTGTGTTGTGTGTGTGTTTTCATCTTTTTGGCTTGGTGTGAAGGCGTGATTGCCGCTTATTGTGTCTTTTTCTTCTTGTACAGATGTCTGGTGCACCATACGTTGGTTTCGTCGATGGTACCTGCTGCAGTACTCACAACTTGTCCTCTGCGGCATGGGTGATCTATGATCCTCATGGTGAATTGATAGGCATTCAAGGTGTTTGTTTAGATTGTACCACGAACAATGTCGCTGAATATAGTGCTGTGATTGAGTTACTGGTCGAGGTGATTAATCTCGGTATTCGTACATTGGTTTTGAACCTAGACTCTCAGCTTGTCGTCCACCAGCTCAATGGGCAATATTCCGTCAAAGACCATCAGATTTTAAGGTTGTATTTATGTGTTAAATTATTAGAGAGGAATTTTGATTTCATTACATATCAACATATTCCATGATGATTAAACACGTTAATTGATGCATTGGCTAATCATGTATTAAACAGACATTTGCGTAACATGTAATCAAAACAGCATACAAGAAGCATGTAAAACACAATAATAGACCATAGGAATATATATATATATATATATATATATATATATATATATATATATATATATATATATATATATATATATATATATCTCGTGTGGCGCACCGAGGCACTCAAAAATAAGTGTACATGTCCAAATAGAGTCTGTGTTCTCCGTACATTTGAGACACATGTCTCTCAAAAAATCACCAGCAGGAAATAAAAACCTAGGTGTCTACTGCGGTGGGTTATGCTCCCTATAGCATACCACCGCTTGTGTCACCCGCCTCAACAGGCGGTGCACCCTGGGTTCCACTCCTACTGTGTGGATCTGGAACGCTCTGGGGACCTCCTCGATCCCCATGTAGTCAGGGATCCCTGCCGTCAGACCCTCAAGGTTTCGGGCCACCGTCTCCACCATATCATCTGCTAGAGGAGCCAAGGCTAGTGCTGCAATGCCCTACGCATCCCTCCGCGCCTCTGGAGCCAACCCGACGGGTCTCATTGGTCCTACATATACATACCATATCATTCGTCATTAGGACATATACATGAAAAAATCAAAACATCATAAAAATAAAAATAAAAAATGTGTGATCAAGTGTCTTACCACCGTCATCCCACTGCTCTCCAGCAGGCAGTTGCATGTCAGGATCTCCGCGGAAGTCCATTCCGGCATATGGAAAATCCTCCACGAAGATCGTCTGGCGCTCAAGCCACTCTCGGAACAATGTCCCCCATGCCACCGGTCATCCGCCACCTCCTCGTGGCATGGCGTAAGCCCATCGTTTGGCCCTTGTCTCACGTGGTTTGGGTGTTATTGGGAAATCTAGTGTCCATTCAGAGCTACTAGTCCCACTAAGACTGGTAGCTATCTTAGAAACAAACAAACTAAAACTACTTTCATTTTCCTTTATGAGAAGTAGATAAGAGAGGAATGAAGGACACCAACCTCAGTCTTGCACTTGGTTCCTTGCTCAGTTCCTCTCCCTTCTGACAGATCCTTACTACTTCTGCTTTGCCTACCCAGCTTCAAAGAGCACCTGTGGAATCAAAGCAGCATAATACTATTGAAGAACAGAGATCTACAATCATAAACAATATAGGACTAGATATATATTGACCACACAAATGCATATATCATCAAACATACAAGAATGTGGAGGAAAACTTGAATAGCTTTATTAATATCAAGAATAGCAAAGAGGATTACAACCAATTGTTCTGACCTAGCATCATCCTCCAGCATGAAAGCCCTTCTTTCACCTCATGAAAAGCTTAGATCACCAAACACTATGATATTCCACTAAGAAACCAACAACACTTCCTTACAAGATACAAAATTCCAGCCTCTGGATCTCTGGGATGAGGGATCCATATATAGATGATTGCAGGGGGGTGAGTCAGCTTCTGGGATTTTGATTAGTGTCCTCTCTTTGATAGTTCTTGATTCCACTTGGAGATTGATGATCTCTTACTCATCCCTGGGCGAATTCAGAGAGGCAAGTGTCACTGGAGAAGTTTCTGGAAGATCCCATGACGATCCACCTTGTAAACTGTCTCTGCCATTTGTCTACTCTCATCCATCGCACCCTAGAAAAGGGCTTTTCAGTATGCATCACACCCTTTTTCACTAAGCAGGTGGGATGCATCGCACCCTCTGCACTGGGTAGTCTGTATGGTACAGCTTTGACTAGTTCTGAGCAGTTTTATGTGGAGAACTCCTGGGAGATGATGTAATCAGCTGACCTTGTTCCTTTAGTGTATGAAACAACACTTTTAGGGAATTAGGAGCCCTTGGTTTATGGACATGTATGATCAGGGTTGCAGTGCCCAAAAATTTCTATAACAGTTGCCCCCTAAAGCAAGAGGTTGTTAATCTTTTAATGTCGGGTGAAATGCTTTATCATGAGGATCCGATGTTTTTTCATGTTGGAAGGCGACCTGTAATAAGATACAATACAATAGATTATCTTCATAATATTTTTCATGATCTAGCTAAGGTGGGAATTCCCATGCTCAGCTTTATAAATTCATTTTCGTGTACATGAGACAGACAACCGTCTGTGTGGCAGACTGATGATTTTGATAGAGTCATCATCCTTTGATTCGGATGATCATCTGTGCAGCAACAATGTACATTTGATGTCTTTATTCTCCTGAATATATCGCAGCCCAGATGGATGAAACTAGATCTGGGGTCTTCAAACTCGTCCAATCTTCACTCGGAGTACAAGTTGATCCATGTGAAAGATGTTTTGGAGTTGAACATGGAAAGACATCGCCTGATTACCAACCAATGATGTAAGTTGTTAACAGGCGCGAGAGGAATCACCGATAATGATGATGACCCTCATAGGAAGGCCTTAATGAATCCCACATCTACAACATGGAACGGAGTAAATGATTTTTGGAGGTGAAAACAATCTGATGATACAGGGTTCAGGGTGGCGGTCATGAAAGAATGGAGCATGAATGTATTGTAGTGGATGAGACACAGGTGAATTCTCTGAGCGACTTCTCTTGAACATACTGGCGACACTGACATGGATTGGTAGTGTTAACCCCAAATATGGATGGTGTGATGGACCAATGGTGATATGACTGGTGAACGGAATAACCCAACCCGACTTGGATGTGGAGTGAAAGTGTCATGTTCAAGAGCGACTTGTTACCAATAAAGTTTCTTCAGGTTTTCTTCCCAATTTTTCCCTAGTCATTGCTGACCGGTACTTCTTTATTTTTTTTAAGCTTGAGGAGGATAACATATGCTTGTTCTATAATTTTCCCTTCAGGAAAACCCGTCTCTATGTTTTAACGAGCCTAGTAACAGTGAAACGCGTTCTTGTCTATATGGACAAGTTTGTCGCTATTCGGTTTTAACAAGTTTAACGACAAAGATAACTTGGTCCTTTTCAATTTTAGAGAGTCTGAAAGGGACGTAAAGGAAACTCCAATAATCCTTTTTCGTCATATAATCCCTTAAGTCCGAAAAAGTATAAAATAATACGAAAGGGATGAATTTTCGATAATTTTAACGAGCCGAACAAAACAATCGCTCGATCTTTTTGTGTAATAATCCCTCAGGTCCAAAAAGATTAAAATCTAGAGGAGGGATAGCACTTCTGATTGCTTTAACAAGATGGAGAGGCCAATCACTCGGCAATATTTTCATATTTTACGAGTAAGATCAAAAGAGCTTAAAGGAGATTCGTATTTTGAGGAACGAGTGATAATTTCAGGTAGCAGTTGATTCCAGGTAAGGTTTGGAATTTTCCATTCACGGCAATGTCACAAGGATGGCTAACAGGATCACTCTTTGTAGTTGTTCCTAAAAAGGGGTAAACAATCAAATGGAGGTGAATGATCGGCTAAAACAGAGTGGAGGTGATGGTAAGAACACGACCAGGGCTCAAAAAGCTGATGATAATGCATTCAGAATGGTTATTTAATGGAAATTGGTTCATTTCTTTTATTGAGCTTAAACTCTGGGGGAACTTTTGCTCATTGCTAAGGTTTATTTTTTAACAAGCTTGAACATCGCATAAAAACTACTTGTGATAATGGTCATCTATTTAATTTCACCGCTAATCACTTTGTTCCTTCAAAGGTTGTACTGCTTGTTCAATTTCTTCATCAAACCGATTAGAAATGAACAATATATGTTTAAAAATGACTTAAAACACTAATATTTTACTCGAATTACGTGAAAAGTAATTTAAAAGTGGTTTTTACCCCTCATTTTACCATTTCATTTGAAATTTCGTTTATTGGAGCTCTGGAGGTGCTTTTCCCCCTTGATTTTCACCAGCTAATTCTGGGAGATTCTGTGGACCATTCTTGGCACCGTCTGGACCAAGTAGGAGCTAAACTTGAGATCTTCAGTTGCATTCCTTCCTTTTTGAATTCTGTGTTGTTTTTTGCCAAATCAGGACCCTGACTCTTCTCTTGCTTGTTTCATAGAGATTCATCGGAGCAAAATGGTTGTTACATGGTGAGAATGCGAGCATGAAGAAGAGGACATGCTTGCTTTACATGATCTGGTTACGGTAACTGCACTGCAGAACTGTGGCCTGTTCAAGTTTTTCTGCATCTCTAGCATGAGGCAACAAATCAACTTGTTGCAATATCTTCTCAATGCATGGGATCCTACCAACCAGGTGTTTCAGATTAGAGGCAAATCTATCCCCTTGACTGTCGTGGACATCTATTTTTTGACCGGTTTATCGAGGCGTGGTGCCCCTCTTTCATTATCAGGTTCTGCCCGTGGGGGCGAATCCGTGAGAGATTATATTCACCAATATTGTAGAGAGGGATCTCAGCCGAGTAGGGATGACAAGATCAACATCCAAGATGTTAATGATCGGTCCTTGAGGACCATTCTGTTCACTTTTGCTAGACTGCCTGGTAGTGCGGCTCTTCATGTGGCTGACAGGTCCTATATGCAGTACGCCTTGGAATGCCTTGAACCAAAGGTGTTCAACTGGTGTGACGCAGTGATCCCTGTGATGAAATAACAACTGACCAAGGTAAAAAGCGGAAAATCTAAGAACTTCGGCTATGGTTCTATTTTGACCACTTTCGCCTTGGAAAAGATCCCACTGATGCAGCCGCAGTACATTTCACTTGGCTTACCTCCACCAACTGAGCCACGGATGCAGAGATGGGTCGACCTTATGGCCCGACATGCTGGTCAATCTCAGGTTTCCTTTTCTGATACCTTCTTCGAGTGGTTCAATCGTCAGGAGATGGTTTTTTCCGAGTATCCATATGCTAGAGAAAGATTTCAGCGAAAATCACATGGAATGTCATTTGTCGACGCGTTTCGAACCAACCAGTGTAGAGATATGTTGCTATGGATTTCTGGGGTGACCCGGATTTAGTGTTGCCGGCTGGTGAGCAGTGGGGTGTTATCGGTAAATTCTCTGACCATATCTCTATTTATCATTTCATTTTATAATGTTCTTGTGCTTTCTTCTATTAGGACTAATCAAAACTCATGTTCTCATGCAGATACTGGACCAGTTCGGCCAGCAGTACGTCTGAGAGTACCAGCTGCCACTCCAGCAGGAGAGGCTTTGGGGAGGGCTATCCTTCGCGACCTTGATGTGGCCGAGACTCTTTCATCATTGCAGGATTAGATCGAAGGCCTCACTCTCGATATTCCAGACGTGAAGACTGATGAGCTGCCTCTGAGGTTGCAGCGACATACTACTGATGTGCCGAGTCGATGGACTAGGCTTTTACGCATGATTGCAAAGGCGGTGACTTGTTATCACCAGCATCATTAGACTAGGGTGCCCCCTAGAATTTTGCGTTTTGGGTCATTTGAACGATTTTGTCCTGGTTACAGAACATTATGTATAAACCATAAACAGTTATATATATATTTTTTATTTTCGGAGCTTTATTTTGGTTGAGTTACGTGATCTTGATGCAAATATTTGATGAAATTCTTCTTTTATAAATGTTGCAAATGTCTATCTAACACATAATTTGCCAATGAGTCTGTTAATTTGTTTAAGTTTCTAGAAATATGCTGATATTGAATAGCATCAAACTGCCTTTCCAAAATCTTGACCCTTAGGAACATGCGATAGATAGCTGGATTCCGTACGGAGTAGATACCAGTGAGTTGTAGGATGATGAGTTGTGAGTCTAGCTTGATGACAAGTCGGCGTATGCCACGCGTAATGGCATCAGAAAGGAGCTCTATCAACACGCTGTATTTAGCAATATTGTCTGTTGAGCGACCAATACATACCCCTCTGAAACTCACTAACTCGCCACTTGGATCGAAGATGGCCCAGGTCGTAGAAGATAGGTTTCGCGAACTACGACTCGCTCCATTGGCATATCCAACAAATGATTCCAATAGGTCTGACATCTGCAACAAACGTAAAATCGGATCACTTAACCAAAACAATTACCCTTAGCAAAAACAAAAATATAACAAAAGCATAGGGGTCACTATCTTGAGTCAAGCATAGTAACGCTTAAGGTACAACCCATTATGGGGTTGCGCCAGTGGAATCCCATCATAATCCACTAACTCGTAGGCTCCTTTTTCTAACACGCGCTTAACAATATAGGGGCCCATCCATAAAGACTTGAATTTACCTACTCCCAATTTATCGGATTCCTGGTCGTAAAGTAAGACCAGGTCGCCTTCTGAGAAGACACGAGGTTTGACATTCTTGTCGAACTGCACCTTGACTTATTTCTTATGGGCTTCGTTAACCAAAGTGGCATCACGACGGGTTTCATCCAATTGGATTAGTTCCAAGAAACGAGCCTCCTATTCTGAAGTTTCGGGGAGAAGGTCGATCACGAGTTTGAGGGATGAGATTTCACATTGAACTGGCAAGATTGCTTCCAGGCCATACACCAGTTGGAAGGGTGTAAACCCGGTTGGACTCCAATCATCCTTTGCAGCATCCACTTCAGGACCTTGTTGATTGCCTCAACTTGTCCATTTGCCTGTGGATAATACAGAGTAGAGCTGTCATGGGACAGCCCTAATTTGGCAGCCAACTCAACCATCATGTGATTGCGAAAATGCAATCCATGATCTATGACTATGGCCTGTGGAATGCCGAATCTGGACACTACATGATTGAAAAAGAAGAGGGCAGCCGTTTCACCGCTGTTGTTTAATGTAGGCATTGCCTCGACCCATTTGGTAAAATAGTCTACTACGACTATGATATACCCATGCTCCCCAGCCAAGGTGGGGTTACATGTCATGAAATCTATGCCCCATTTGGCAAATGGCCCAACAGAAACTACTGGTTGCAGAGGTGCGGGTGGTATTCTGGTTTTTCGATCAAAGATTTGACATGCATGGCAACTTTTGACTGTGGTTATGAAGTCTTTGAACATTGTTGGCCAGAAGTATCCTGCTCGTAAAATCTTTTGTGCCGTAGCGTAACCAGATTGATGCCCCCCACACGCGCCTGAATGGCAATCATTCAATACTTTTCTGGCCTCCTCATGGGTGAGGCACCTCCTCAGAACTATATCGACACCACGATGGCAAAGTGTATCACCGACGATCATGTAGTCTTTTGCTTGGTATCGAATGCGTCGTTGTTTCGAGCGGGAGGTATTAGACCTATATGTTTGGGTTTGGAGATAGATTATTATGTCTCCATACC
Organism: Pinus tabuliformis; assembly: GCA_031772625.1. NCBI lineage: Eukaryota > Viridiplantae > Streptophyta > Pinopsida > Pinales > Pinaceae > Pinus > Pinus tabuliformis. The sequence continues at coordinate 718,508,012 of CM062811.1, forward strand.
ATGGATTGCTTGAAGATATCAGAAACAAAGATTCGTCCATGATCGCTTCTTCTAATGTTACATCGTTAGACGATGATGGGAGATCGCATAGTAACTCCACGAAAATCAGGGATTTCTTCGATTTGGATTTTATAAATTCGAGATCAAACTCTTGTAGAATTTCTATCCATTTTGAATATTTTCCCCCCAACAACTGTCGCGACAATATATAAGTCATGGGGTTGCAATTTGACAAAATTGTAGTTTTTCGAAAGAGGACATAGTGTCGAGATCTCTGTATCACTTGAACATCTGCGAGAGCTAGCTTTTCAACGTAGGAGTACTTGCTTTCTATATCATTTAAGTTTCTACTCAAATAATATATAGGATGTTCAATTCCATTGTCTTCTTGAACTAAAACCATTGTGATGGTCGTATCTGCTGCAGCCAGATACAAGTTAAAGTCGTTTTGATAATCAGGAGCATACATTAATGATGCTTTTATTAGGGATTCTTTTAAAGCATCAAAGGAAGCTTGCGCGACTTGATCCCAGACAAAGGGTACTTCTTTTTTCAATAGACGAGTATAACCTTTAGCAAGTTCGACGTAATTTGGAATGAACCTCCTGAGAATGCTTGCTTTCCCTTGGAGTTTCTGAATCTGAAGCAAATTTGAAGGTGGAGGAAAATTAATGATTGCCTGAACCTTACATGGGTCGAGACGAATCCCGTCCTTTGAGACCACAAAGCCAGGTAAACGACCAGAACTGACACAGAACACACATTTGTGTGGATTGAGTCATATCTTGTAGTGTCGGCAACGTAGAAATATCGCTCTCAAATGCTGCGGATGATTGGTCCACTTTCGCGAAAGAGCCGGAAGATCAACGAGATATGGTTGAACGATGTTTTTGATGTCATGGAAGGCATAATTCATTACCCTCTGAAATGTTTCCCCTACGTTCTTTAAACCAAAGGGTAGCTTGCGATATGCAAATGTGCCCCACGGAAAAATAAATGCAGTCTTTGACTGGTCCTGTGGGCGGATATTTATTTGATTATACCCAGAAAATCCATCCATAAATGAAAAGATTTCACATCCAGCGCATTCATCAATTATCTGGTCAATGAAGGGTGTAGGGTAGTTGTCTTTCAGACAAGCTTGATTTACATCCCTATAATCGATGCACACTCTAATCGTTCCTTGTTTTTTCATTACAGGAACAATATTCGATACCCAATCGGTTAGAGGAATCGGGTAAATAAAACCAGCATGGAGAAGTTTTTCAACTTCTGCCTTGATGGCAGCGGCTTTCTTTGGGTGCACCTGTTGTAGCCATTGTCATACCAGTTTGACATCCGGATACATCTTAATTTCATGTTCAACTATTCTCGAGTCAATGCCTGGCATTTCATCATACGACCAAGCAAAGAAATCTCTGAATTCGCAAAAAATAGCATGATATATTTCTAGTTCTGAAGGAGAACAAGATTTGCCGACATGAATATTCTCTACAACATCTGTTTTGGTCGAGATATTTATGGCGATAGTCTCTTCAATATTGGACAAGTTTCACTCAGAATCCACCGTGTTTACAGTATTTGATAGAAAATAAAAAACTGAGGGATGATGAAGGTCACTAGGAGTATCTTCTTTGTAATCCAGAAGATGGGAACGATGGTGGTAATCTTCCCATGGTGCCCCATCAATCATCATTGACTGAACAATTCCTTCGTTTGTATAATGTACTTGCGACCAAGGATTTGAAGGGGTACTGTTATCACTCAAGAAAAATTTCTAAATTGTTCACATCAGTTCGGTTGTTTGCCAAAGGGTTGATGTCAATTTTGGGTCTAGTCTTTTCATCTGGTTTTAGAGTCTAAATAGTTTGAATAGGAGTCTTGTTAAGAGTATTGTTGGTATGTATAAAGGGGTCATTCTCTGTTTTAGTCTATCATTGGTCTCACATCTCACATGGATATCATATGTCCAAACTCATTTCAAAGCCGAAATTGTCTAGGTGATTTCCTAGCGCCTGTAATCATTTTAAAGTGGTTTTGCAGCACATAAATCCTTTTTAGCAATTTCGCAGCGCAACATGTTTTATGTGATTTCGTAGCGCATAATTCATATTTTGCACTGGTTGCGCTACGAAATTGGGGATTTGTTCGAATCCATAGCCATTCTTTCACAGCTGTCATATCCATCAAAATCCATCAACAGTTGTCAGCCTATACACTTCGTCTATCATATCCGACCGCTTATCCTCGGAAGGCAGGCACTGCTAGTCAAATTGGTCCATCAACAAATGAAGAGGAGAACAGGTCACTATCAGTAGTTTCATCTGCACCTGACAGATTGTGTGCAGGTTCCAATATAGGTGGTGAAACTCGGAAGAACGCAGCATTTGCTCCATACAATGCAAGACTGGGACCACTTCAAACACATGATAACATCAACTTGCAGGAAACAAATATGGAATCATCCAGTACAAGCATTTCACCATCAAGTCTCAAGCTATTTGGCCAGACGGTTTTAGTTCCAACTAATGAGTCAGGCTTAGATGTTAATGTTAAAGGAGCTTTCCAAGAGTTTACGTCTCATAAGAAGGAGAGACACTCATTAGATGGTCAAATTCCTGAGAATTCAAAGTTGGAAAAGATGAAAGGATCGTTGCATAATGTTGGTGTGAAGGCTAAAATGAAAATAGTTAAATCTGAGAATGCCTCGGGGGTGACATCCAATATTCCACCATCAGACTCAGGGACCAGTATGCTCGAAGGTAGTGGTGAATCAAATGCAAATCTGCCCTGCAGGGAAATCCATACAGCACAGCAGGACTCGGATGAGCCGCTATCTGAACTGGATAACAACATGAATTCCCTTTCTAGAGAGCATCAAGCCTCTGTTCCTATATCCATTTATTCGAGACATATTCCAGTGCAAAATGTTGAAGGAGGGGCAGAAGAATGTGTGGCAATCAATACACTGAATGGTAACGGATCATTGTCTGACAAAACTGGGAAGATGAAGGCAGATGTTCAAACTTCACAACTAAACGTTTTTTCACCATTTCCTGGCATAACAGGTTTGTCGTATCCCAAGTCTGGACATGCTGATGGTTTGCCAGAAGTTTTACCATCAAGTTCAGATCCCAACATAACTAGCTGTAATGAAGAGTCGTGTGATGTAGAAATGCAGATAGAGAAACCAAATTGTCAAGTGGAAGAACAGGATGATAATGCACTTTGTGTCAACTTGCCCAATGGAGAAATTACAAATAGTAGAAAGGTTATAAAAGAAAGGTCATCAAGTGGTTTAAATACACCTTCAAGTGCTGACCCTGAAGTTGATCCCTGTTTGGGGATGAACACTGAAGTGAAGGGAAATAGTGAAAGGGATTTTGAGTTTAACTGGGTTGGTAGTGGAAGTTCTCATGCAGGAGAAGAAGAGGTATTAACCAGATTCATACAGTTATATTTGGAACAGTGAATGGTGTTATCGGTGTCATTGTATCTTTTCCTCAGGAGAAATATCTGTTTCTTGAAAGTTGCAAGCAAATCTTGTCAAAATGATCAAGGGAGTAAGGTGCTTAAGCCATGAACAGTGGCGATCATTTAGCTATGAAAGGAAGACTGTGTTTTTGAAATTACACAGCAGTATCGTAGCGCGCTACGAAACTGCTGTAGCTGCATGTTACAATTCCGTTGATCAATTATGATTGACAAAGCGGCAAATCTTTTTGAAAGATTTTGTCATGACACAGGTAGATGAAAATGGTGGACAGCACATCAAGGACGTGGCAGTCTGCTCTACCCAACGTGGCAGTCTGCTCTATTTTGGGTAATTAAAGGATAAAGGACATGCTTCTTTGGATTCGAACATTTTGAGGTAAACCAAAGACCAGTAAAACAGGGATTATTTCCGATGTTTCATGACATTGGAAAACATGTGATATTAAAGAGCAACATGGAGCATTAAAGGTCCATCACAGCCACCGCCAAAGGGAACCAGATGTCAGAGAACGAGAATGATTGTAGACCAAGGCTGTTATGGAGTTAGAGTCATAGTTGATTTAGATCTCTAAAAACTCCAGTCAACACTCTGTTGTATTTATTAAGTAGTTAGAGTTTAAGAGGTGTCATTAGAAGTAGTTTTCGAATTCCCCTCATGCTGGAGGAGGAATCTCGATCAGTTAGAATAAGAGCTCTATATATAGCTGAAACAACAATGTAATCAGGGTTGGAAATTTTTATGGAAAAACTTGTATTTGGCATATGTAAGACTCATTTTCAATAATACATGCTTGATTTTACTTCTCAGGATTCATGAAGGGTTTTTTATGTTCAGAATAGGTGATGTTGTCCTTTTCTTAATTCTTACAGTGGTATGGATGTATAATCACTCAGAATTCACTGAATGTGCTCTGACTTCCTGTATACATGCATAAACTGTGTGGTCCCTTATGAGTTTATGTTCTGAATGTTTAAACGCTGAATGCCCTGACTTCCATGTAAGGTTGAGTTCATTGTTATATTGAGGTGTTGTTGACTCTATAAGCCCAATGGATAGTTTTGTTTAATGTGTTTCCACCATTCATATTTTTCACAGTTGTTCTATAAGAGTTAGCCATCTTATCTTTAATCAAAATCATTAATCCATCAAGAGAGAGCCCTCTCAGGTTGAGGAGGCTAAGCCTCAGCCTAAATTCGGTTTGAAATAGTTACTTGAAGTCTTCCTAGTCTGCAGCCTTCCAGGGCCTGATTTTGAGATAACATTTTGGTGCGTCTGCCGGGAGTCTGAAGATTATTCATTCCCGAAATCAATGGTTGAACTTTTGAAGGTAGCAGGAGCTCAGACATCTATTTGAGGCTACAAAACTACCTTGGCGACTCCACACATCGAATAAGAAATTGGAAGGTGACTCCACTACTAGAAGATCAGTAGCTTGATGAAGTTTCAAGATGAATTCCACTGCAAGAATGAATGCCAGGTATGCTCCTATGAATCGGTCTCATATCCCTGGTTTTCCAAATCCTATGCCAAAGGTTGATTGGTTAGATGATCTTCCAATATTCAAAGATGAAAAGAAAGACAATGCTGCTCTTCATTTGGATAGGTTTCATATGCATGTACGCAGTCTTAAGGTTCATTTCCCTAAAGATTGTCTCATGAAGATGTTTATGACCACTTTAGAAGGAAAAGCATGGTCTTGGTATAAAAGTTTGGAAAATGGTTCATTATATTCTCTTGCTGATTTCCATGATGTGTTCTATGACATGTATAAAGAGTGTCATCCCTCCTTATTGCTGGTCAAAGATTGTTGTAAACATTCTACGAGTTTTATTCAATATTTGGAGGATTGTTATGATGATGATGAATTTATGGATGAAGAAATTTTAGAGGCTCTTCATAACAATGCATTTCAACACCAAGAAGAAAGTATAACATCTCATGAAATGCAGCATGAAGATCAGCAGGGGTTTACTTATGAAAATCATATTACATCCTCTGAGATTGATGTAGAGATGCAGCAGATTTGTCAGGCTTCAGATCATTATGAGTATGAAATTGATTGCAAACACCAAGAAGAAGTACTGGAAGATAGCTTTTACGACCCTCAGGCAGAGGAAAAGGTTGGTTTTTTATGTCAAACTTCTCAGCAGCTTACAGCAATAAATGATCATAAGAAAGAGAAAAATTATATTGTTTATGAGAATCATTCAGAAAAGCAGTTGGATAACATATCAAAGGAATTTTGTGTGGTTGAGAATCAGTTGTCTGAAGATGTAGAGTGTTATGATGATCATCAAAATAACCATGTCCTTTTTGACCCTGTAAGTGATTACATGGCAAAGCTTTGCACACCAGTATTTCATTTTCATTTGCATTATGAAGATCAGGTACATTATAAGTTGATTTGGTCATTTCACTATCATGGTTATTTTGAGGTCAGATACAGTCAAGAGCCTCCAATATCAGAAAAGACAATTGATTGGCTTTATTGGAAATATCATGTTGCTTGACCTACAAGTGGAAATTGATAGGGTAGGTAGGTAGGAAATTGCAAATAAGCTCAAGGTGGACTGAGCCTTTTTCAGTAGATATAGATTTCTTTCTCCTACAGTGATCATCAAGCTTAAGCCCGAGGTGAAGGCCCAAGAAGCTGGAAAGGGATGTTTGTCAAGCAAATTTCCGTTTGTCATAAAAAAAAAAAAAAAGCACTGGACCTACGAGTTCTTAGTGTACTACAGGAGCACACTATCCCAAGTGGAGCCACTGTTATCACTCAAGAAAAATTTCTAAATTGTTCACATCAGTTCGGTTGTTTGCCAAAGGGTTGATGTCAATTTTGGGTCTAGTCTTTTCATCTGGTTTTAGAGTCTAAATAGTTTGAATAGGAGTCTTGTTAAGAGTATTGTTGGTATGTATAAAGGGGTCAATTCTCTGTTTTAGTCTATCATTGGTCTCACATCTCACATGGATATCATATGTCCAAACTCATTTCAAAGCCGAAATTGTCTAGGTGATTTCGTAGCGCCTGTAATCATTTTAAAGTGGTTTTGCAGCACATAAATCCTTTTTAGCAGTTTCGCAGCGCAACATGTTTTAGGTGATTTCGTAGCGCATAATTCATATTTTGCACTGGCTGCGCTACGAAATTGGGGATTTGTTCGAATCCATAGCCATTCTTTCACAGCTGTCATATCCATCAAAATCCATCAATAGTTGTCAGCCTATACACTTCGTCTATCATATCCGACCGCTTATCCTCGGAAGGCAGGCACTGCTAGTCAAATTGGTCCATCAACAAATGAAGAGGAGAACAGGTCACTATCAGCAGTTTCATCTGCACCTGACAGATTGTGTGCAGGTTCCAATCTAGGTGGTGAAACTTGGAAGAATGCAGCATTTGCTCCATACAATGCAAGACTGGGACCACTTCAAACACATGATAACATCAACTTGCAGGAAACAAATATGGAATCATCCAGTACAAGCATTTCACCATCAAGTCTCAAGCTATTTGGCCAGACGGTTTTAGTTCCAACTAAGGATTCAGGCTTAGATGTTAATGTTAAAGGAGCTTTCCAAGAGTTTACATCTCATAAGAAGGAGAGACACTCATTAGATGGTCAAATTCCTGAGAATTCAAAGTTGGAAAAGATGAAAGGATCATTGCATAATGTTGGTGTGAAGGCTAAAATGAAAATAGTTAAATCTGAGAATGCCTCGGGGGTGACATCCAATATTCCACCATCAGACTCAGGGACCAGTATGCTCGAAGGTAGTGGTGAATCAAATGCAAATCTGCCCTGCAGGGAAATCCATACAGCACAGCAGGACTTGGATGAGCCGCTATCTGAACTGGATAACAACATGAATTCCCTTTCTAGAGAGCATCAAGCCTCTGTTCCTATATCCATTTATTCGAGACATATTCCAGTGCAAAATGTTGAAGGAGGGGCAGAAGAATGTGTGGCAATCAATACACTGAATGGTAACGGATCATTGTCTGACACAACTGGGAAGATGAAGGCAGATGTTCAAACTTCACAGCTAAACGTTTTTCCACCATTTCCTGGCATACCAGGTTTGTCGTGTCCCAAGTCTGGACATGCTGATGGTTTGCCAGAAGTTTTACCATCAAGTTCAGATCCCAACATAACTAGCTGTAATGAAGAGTCCTGTGATGTAGAAATGCAGATAGAGAAACCAAATTGTCAAGTGGAAGAATAGGATGATAATGCACTTTGTATCAACGTGCCCAATGGAGAAACTACAAACAGTAGAAAGGTTATAAAAGAAAGGTCATCAAGCGGTTTAAATACACCTTCAAGTGCTGACCCTGAAGTTGATCCCTGTTTGGGGATGAACACTGAAGTGAAGGGCAATAGTGAAAGGGATTTTGAGTTTAACTGGGTTGGTAGTGGAAGTTCTCATGCAGGAGAAGAAGAGGTATTAACCAGATTCATACAGTTATATTTGGAATAGTGAATGGTGTTATCGGTGTCATTGTATCTTTTCCTCAGGAGAAATATCTGTTTCTTGAAAGTTGAAAGCAAATCTTGTCAAAATGATCAAGGGAGTAAGGTGCTTAAGCCATGAACAGTGGCGATCATTTAGCTATGAAAGGAAGACTGTGTTTTTGAAATTACACAGCAGTATCATAGCGCGCTACGAAACTGCTGTAGCTGCATGTTACAATTCCGTTGATCAATTATGATTGACAAAGCGACAAATCTTTTTGAAAGATTTTGTCATCACACAGGTACATGAAAACGGTGGACAGCACATCAAGGACGTGGCAGTCTGCTCTACCCAACGTGGCAGTCTGTTCTATTTTGGGTAATTAAAGGATAAAGGACATGCTTCTTTGGATTCGAACATTTTGAGGTAAACCAAAGACCAGTAAAACAGGGATAATTTCCGATGTTTCATGACATTGGAAAACATGTGATATTAAAGAGCAACATGGAGCATTAAAGGTCCATCACAGCCACCGCCAAAGGGAACCAGATGTCAGAGAACGAGAATGATTGTAGACCAAGGCTGTTATGGAGTTAGAGTCATAGTTGATTTAGATCTCTAAAAACTCCAGTCAACACTCTGTTGTATTTATTAAGTAGTTAAAGTTTAAGAGGTGTCATTAGAAGTAGTTTTCGAATTCCCCTCATGCTGGAGGAGGAATCTCGATCAGTGAGAATAAGAGCTCTATATATAGCTGAAACAACAATGTAATCAGGGTTAAAAATTTTTATGGAAAAACTTGTATTTGGCATATGTAAGACTCATTTTCAATAATACATGCTTGATTTTACTTCTCAGGATTCATGAAGGGTTTTTTATGTTCAGAATAGGTGATGTTGTCCTTTTCTTAATTCTTACAGTGGTATGGATGTATAATCACTCAGAATTCACTGAATGTGCTTTGACTTCCTGTATACATGCATAAACTGTGTGGTCCCTTATGAGTTTATGTTCTGAATGTTTAAACGCTGAATGCCCTGACTTCCATGTAAGGTTGAGTTCATTGTTATATTGAAGTGTTGTTGACTCCATAAGCCCAATGGATAGTTTTGTTTAATGTGTTTCCACCATTCATATTTTTCACAGTTGTTCTATAAGAGTTAGCCATCTTATCTTTAATCAAAATCATTAATCCATCAAGAGAGAGCCCTCTCAGGTTGAGGAGGCTAAGCCTCAGCCTAAAGTCGGTTTGAAATAGTTACTTGAAGTCTTCCTGGTCTGCAGCCTTCCAGGGCTTGATTTTGAGATAACAGGTACCATATTCCTTAGACCTATCTATCCAAACGCTTGATGAGCGTTGATTTGGGTTTGCCTCCCATGCCGAAAACATTGATTGCTACAAGATTTATATTGGGCTTGGAGGCAATACCTGCAGATGATCCATGTTAATATCGTTTTTAGAGATATTTTGAATAGAAGATATCATATTGCAGGTTCCCACCGTTGCTACTTCCGTCAGATTGATTGGAGGCGGTAGGGAAAAATTCCCCATTAATATAGGGTATTTTAGTAGGCCTACTCCAATATTTTGAAGCGAATGAGGGCTTCCATGGATCATTGAAATGCTTCCCATAACTTGTGAACTATTGGGGAGAAATTTTTGTTGGTCGACGATTGTAATTCCTCCGTGAAAGGGAAATGAAATCTTCCTGAAATAGGTCAACACAATGGCTGCCATAGCATATATCCAGGGCCTTCCTAGTAGGATGTTGTAATCGAGGTTTTTGTCAATTACTTCAACATCTATTTCTACTGTTTTTCCCCCTAGTTCGACTTGCAAGTTACTTAAAATCCCGTATGGGGTGTATGTTCGTCCATCAAATGCTTTCAATGTCATCGAAGATTGCGACAAGGGTGGAGATCCTAAAGTTTTCCAGAAACTCATCGACATAATACATGTAGATGCCCCCTCATCAATAATTCTTCGATGAACAGTTTTGTTGAGGGATTTCACTTGAACGAGGAAAGCTAGTTGAGCTGGTAACTGAGGGTCACACAAGATTGGAATCCGTTGGGTCAATCCCACCTATTGTTGATAATAAAGCCTACTTTTGGGAGGGGCAATTTTGCAGTACCTCAAGTGTCGACTTAGCGGATGGCGATTGGGTGAGATCCTCCACTATATTATAATGTTGTGCTGCTTTGGAACGAGGATTAAATGTCGATTTGTGTACTACTCCCTTTTGCGGCTTTATTGTTAGTTCAGGAATGATGGGTGGCACAACTTTGGTCGAAGTTGTTGTCAAACTACTAGGTTGATCAGTAGCCTTGTTTACCGACAGCTGTGGATTCTCGTAATCTTTATTCCTTGTCGATATCAAAGCATCATTTTGTTGCTTCGAAACCGACAACATTAGCACTTGGGATGGGGAAGCATTGTCACTAGCAACCAGATTTGTTCCTGGATTTGGAAATGGATCAATCAATACCGCCGAGGTTTTTGAATTCTTGAAGAATTTTCTAAGCTCTGCTTTATATGGACATTCTCTTATCCAATGATCCTCATCACATGTAAGGCATGGACGATTTGGTTTCCTATCCCCAGAAGGGTTTGCAGAATATTTTTCAGGGGATGACTCCTCCTTTTTCTTCTTTTTCCCTTTCTTTTTCTTCTTACCTCCTGGTTGCTTGGTTTCATTGCCTTTGTCAATAGATACGCCATTTACTTCTGAGCCGAGAAGTTCTTCATTTTCATTTTGACCTGAAACCGTACAGGCATTTTTTGACTTAGCCTTTGCGGTTTTTGTGCTGGTCGTTCCGATCACGCCGTCCCGGCATGAGAGTGTTTGTTTGATTTAGGAGAGGGAGGAATGGAAAATTCCAGTCTAGGAGCACAAGGGATTTTATCGTAGAGCGTGCCAGACTGAGTATAGATCAAGTCTAGATATTGCGCACGAGAAATTACTTGCTCTTCAGTGACGACTCCTCCCTTTGCCACATCTTCCGTAATAGAAGGTAACAACGACTTAATAAACCATTCAGCCAACAGCTGATCAAGAACATATGTTTTTACCATTCTATGATGACGTCGCCACTCATGAATATGATCAGATATGTGAGTGGCCGTTGTTTGCTTGAAATGGGTAAGAATCTCTATTCCCATTTCGTACCTTATGGGTAATTGAAAATGGGTTAAAAAGGTTGTGGCTAGGGTACTGAAGTTATCAAATGAAGCTCTAGGTAATTCAATATACCATTTTGCTGTTGGACTAGTTAACATTCGCTAAAAAAGTTGAAGCCTGATAGAATCATCATTTAGAGTGTTAGATGAACACCACAGGTGAAAGGTCATCCCATGATTCAACGGGTCTTCACCCGAATTTCCATTAAATTTAGGAATATCTAAAGGAAGTTTATGAGGAATTGCTGGCCATCAAGGGGCGTAAGCGATTGGATCATTTGTTAGCCGATTTAGATCTAGTAACTCTAAAGTTGCCACGAAGGGCAACTGTTGATTCAGGTTCGGCGAAGCATACCCAAGATAAGATGGGATCGCCTGAGCAGTGGGTCTTTGCATACCAGCATAGTTCATTTGATGCTGATAACTTTGGTAAGGTTGGTGGGCATAACCATTATGAAATGGTTGATGTTGACCATTTTGAATATACGACTGCCCATTACTTGCAAAGACTTGGTGCTCAGATCCTTGGTAAAATTGTTGGAATTGTGGTTGTTGATATTGCACCAGCCATGGTTGTGAGACCATGTGTTGTTGTCCAATACTAGCTGTTTGACCAAGATGAGGGGTAATGGTACCCGTTTGAGCCTGGGTCACTCCAGTTAAGGAGCCACTAATTCATGATTATGGTGGTGTCGCAGGGACAAGGGGTTGTTGGATTGCGACCTGAGAGACTTGAGGTTGGCATACAACAGGTAATGCTTGTACTTGCGACACCATCACAATAGCCGATGTAGTGGGGATATTTGACATAGGCAGACTTTTTTGCATTGAGTATACAACTCTTGGTTGTTGAGGAAATATTGGCATCCAACCACTGGATGTAATTCCAACATAACCTGAATTCTATTACGAACTCTCGTATGTTTGACCTCTCGGAGGTGAAAATGAAAGGGCATATTGCCCCCAAAACGACGGTAATCTGATGCTTAAGGGAATTATTTTCCTTTGAGGACCGGACTGCCCAAATTGACATTGCGAAGGATCAATTTGTTGAGACTCAACATAAGAGATTCTAGATATTATTTCGGACGAACAAATGGGAACAGACCATACTGTCGAAACAGCCTCTAGATGGATTCCATCCAGTGATTGATAGCTAGTTGCAAAAGATGGTACGCTGGTGAAAATTGTTGGAGTAGCAGCAGGAAGTTCTACTGCTACTATGTCAGATGACAAAATCCTAGATGTCGATGGTTGTTCAGACATATCTAGTCTATCCAAAAGATTTCCTAGCGATTCTACAGGAACTTCCGATAATGGTAGACTAATTTCTGACGAAGAAGGATATAGGGTGATCCCAACTCCAAAATGCAATGGAGTACTAGATGGGGGATCCTCCACAATCTCTTCTATAGCAATCAAACCAGGTGGAAGAGGTAGACCGTCAGGTCCGTAAAATATTTCCGGTGCCGAAGAAGGTATAGATTTTGCAACTACAGATGTTTGGGGAATAACACCTTCTGAATCAGCTGTAGATGGAGCCAGTTCAGGTAGAGAAGTGTTTACCCTCACACTAGGATTAATTCTACTGTCCTCTAGAGGCTGTGGAACTTCTTCTATAAATTCAGGGGTACCAAAAATGTTTGGAGTAACCGGAGTCTCCGAGGGTGTCGGAACACTTGTTCCAACCCGACCGGGTGACTTTGAGTCGGTTAAACGAATTCGCTTTGTCTGGAATAGTTTTGATTCTGGAGACAAAGTTGGTTGACTCGTAAGTCTCTGCGAACAACAGGGTTTTAATTGACTTTCCTCCTTGATTGTGGATTACTCGATCAACTAAAAAGAAAGGGGAAAAATGTTTCCAAATTAAATGAATTTTAGACGCTTTGACACAACTTGTTTTTTCAATTTTTAAGAGTCAAGAAAAAACAAAAGATGACTCTAGTCGCCTTCGATTTTTAATGAGCCTGAAGTGACAATGGCTCAGATGGACCTTTTCCTTTAAGGAGTCTGAAAAGGAATGAAAGAGACTACTGTGGAAATCTAGATAGAGGGATTACCAAACCAATCGCAAAACTGCAGAATACTTTTTACAGTATGGCAGTCAATCTTCCCAAAAGCTGTGTTCAGTGCATTGCAATCGATAGGGCAGCAGATACGGATTCCTATGGATAAAGGATATAGCCTATTGTGGTCTCCCAATATATACTCGATGGTATGTGGGAGCACAATTCCGTATTGGCACCCGTCGTCTCAAAGAGGAGGAATCACCCAACTAACAATGAAAGTGACAGTTACCAGGCTTTACGACACCGGAATACGTCTCTAGCCTAGACTTCTAGATGTTGTGCGTTAGGTTCCAAAGAGTTTTTATGTTCATTGAATTTATTTTACAGTTGATCTTTCTTAAGAAATTTTCCTTTCAGGTTCACCGCGTGATGTAGATATACAATTCCTAAAATGCAATCTAAGATGATAAACAATCGTTTAATCTTATTTTTGTAATGAAAATCCTAGCTACTAAAGAAAGAGAGACGATATTCTTTCAACATAGAGTAGAGAGCACACACCAGATGCACTGTCCTAAATCAAACCAACAAGCAGTCTAAATGCAAATGCACATGCATGTATTTGTTTTCAGCTTTCTTAATGTGCGAATGACAAGAAGAATGCTATGTACAAATCTGAATTATCTTTTCAAAGCGACAGTACTAACAAATTTCTCTTCAAAAACGAAAGGAAGATAATGACGACCCTTTGCTATTTTGAATTGAAAACTACTTTCGACACTTGAAAAACTACTAATTCAAATCAAATACAAGAGTAACTATATAATCGACCATCAAGAACAATAGAATTCTTTTCTTTGACTGAAAAAACACTTGCGACACTTTCAAATCAAAAGACGACAGTGTGATTATGCTACTTCTTTGTAAAAGAGAACTGAAAATGGTGCATAATATATAAAAACATTCATAGTTATTTGCACAATGGAGGCGGAATGATGGAAAGGAAGGGAGTTTCCAAAGTGGTATACTGATCACAGATAGCAAAACTCTTGAATAAAGCTGAAGAGAGTGAACACAGAAACCAAAATCTGAGAGCAGAAGAGGTCTTGTCTGATCAATGCACCTGCAACACAGGGAAAGTGCGATGCAGTGCACCTACTGCACACAGGAGGTGTTTTGCATCCAAATTCCCAAGAGGAGAAGGTGCGATGGTCCAGGGAGGAGACTTCAACCGGGTTCTGGGTCACAATTTGCAGCTCAATTTAGGGATTTAGGCCGAGCAAGTGATGTTCAGTAAATATAAATCACAGGGGTTGATCTAATGAGGTTACTAGAGCCACCACTAGGGAAATTAGAAGGTTCGCAAATCGATTGTTCAGTTTATAAACTAGAGATAGACTGAAGCAGCATTGATCTACTTTGCACTTGCATAGCAAATGCAGCTTGAAGGCTAGCTGGCTTGACTTCAAGCTTTGTCTGTAAGTTTATAAAACAAACAAATATAGACAAGCAAACAATCTATTCGTTCCCCAGTGGAGTCACCATTTTGTTATCGAGAAATCTAGTGTCCACTTGGAGCTTCTAGTCCCACTAAGACTGGTAGCTATCTTAGAAGCAAACAAACTAAAACTACTTTCGTTTTCCTTTATGAGAAGTAGATAAGAGGGGAATGAAGGACACCAACCTCAGTCTTATGCTTGGTTCCTTGCTCGGTTCCTCTCCCTTCTGACAGATCCTTGTCGCTTCTCCTTCATCTACCCAGCTTCAAAGAGCACTTGTGGAATTAAAGCAGCATAATACTATCGAAGAACAGAGATCTACAATCATAAACAATATAGGACCAGATATATATTGACCACACAAATACATATATCATCAAACATACAAGAATGTGGAGGAAAACTTAAATAGCTTTATTAATATAAAGAATAGCAAAGAGGATTACAACCAACTGTTCTGACCCAGCGTCATCCTCCAGCATGAAAGCCCTTCTTTCACCTCATGAAAAGCTTAGATCACCAAACACTATGATATTCCACCAAGAAACCAACAACACTTCCTTACAAGATACAAAATTCCAGCCTCTGGATCTTTGGGATGAGGGATCCATATATAGATGATTGCAGGGGGGTGAGTCAACTTCTAGGATTTTGAATAGTGTCCTCTCTCTGATAGTTCTTGATTCCACTTGGAGATTGATGATCTCTTACTCATCCCTAGACGAAGTTAGAGAGGCAAGTGTCACAGGAGAAGTTTATGGAAGATTCCATGACGATCCACCTTGCAAACTGTCTTTGCCATTTGTATACTCTCATCCATCGCACCCTACAGAAGGCTTTTCAGTATGCATCGCACCTTTTTTCACTGAGCAGGTGGGATGCATCGCACCCTCTGCACTGGGCAGTGTGTATGGTCCAGCTTTGACTAGTTCTGAGCAGTTTTCTATGGAGAACTTCTGGGAGATGATGTAATAAGCTGACCTTGTTCCTTTAGGGTATGAAACAACACTTTTAGGGACTTAGGAGCCCTTGTTTTATGGACATGTATGATTGGGGTTGCAGTGCCCAAAAATGTCTATAACACTGGGTAAATCCAAATCCATGTCTTATAACTGCAATGCCGGCACCCACTCCAGCATGAGTGGGACTAAGATGGATCCGTAACCAAACTGCTTCATCTCTCCTCAACGGTAGTTAGTGAGTTGCCTCTTCATGTTTTCCATCACCGCCTCCACCCAGTTAAACATAGGTAAGATTGAGAAACTTGAGAGCCAGCCGGAGATGGGTCTTCGAAGCCTCATGTTGGGCTTGGGAGCCCGCTACCCGTGTCACCATGAAAAGCATAGCACAAAGGACTATGTCATCCATTGTTGGGATTGCCACCTTCCCACTCCTTGTCTTGCATGACCGTGGGCACACTTGAGCCATCAGCATCTGTAAGGAATCACCCCCGGGTTGCTGCCCCTCCAGAATGGGCCTCTCACCTCGACGGGACAACTCGGTCAAAAAATATATGTCTATAGTGTTAAACTTGATATCCCAGCCTCAAATGATGAATTTCCCATCTATGGGATTCCAAGCCCAAATCAGTAGCTCCAACAAATCAGGTTGTGATCGGAGATGCAGAGTTAGGAAGAATTTGAGCAATCTGCATGCTCGTAATGCATTTTGGCACCCCACATTGGCGAAAGCTTCTATATCGTTGTCATCATGCGTCCGCTCTTGCCAAACAAATGCCATTTTCACCTACATGATGAAGAAAATTGGATTAGCACTTTTTTCATCGAAATTTAACGCATAAATTTTATAAAAAATAAGTTCGCATCGTCATCGTGTCTGTTTCTAAAATAGACGCGATGATGCGAGGTCTCTAGTTCATTTTTTTTCACGATCATCGCAGAAGTACACCACTTTTCCGCAATGACCAGAGCGCGTTATGTGTCAATTTCTTCGGTCATCATGGACCCGAAGGCTATAGCTGCGATGATCGAGCGTCGGAGCTCGATCCAAAAACCCGCCCAAATTAACACATGCAACGTTCAAAATGCGTGAAAAAGGTATGTAATTGAAGCGCAGGACAAGGACTACTTACCTGGAACAAGTTTCGAGGTGAATGATGGATGATCAAAGCCAAATTTAGCTCGCCAACTTCGGTGCTACAAAGTGCTCCACAGTGCAATGAACAATAACTATGGTAAAAATGGTTGGATTAACCCCTTTTTATAGTAATTTTTGGAAATTAAAGAATTATATTTTGTAAATGTGGGTTTTTTTCTCATTTTTATAATATGGATAGTCAAAATATGGCTTTTTTACTATGTTTTTATGTATATTGTTCATTTTATCTCGAATGGGTTTACGTGTGATGTGTTTTTGTGTAGAGCTACAGGTAGCGGAGTTATGATAGTTTCATATACACTTGATCCATAAAGTCGTCTTTAAGCTCTTTTCCAACCGTTTAAACATAAAAAGATTGTCGGGCCTTTGTCGTTTCAAGCTCGTTATCGGTGACGAAATGACGTGCTTCCAACTACTTTTTCTACTTTTTCGGGTTGAATTCGCTAGTTACGAAAAGTACTCCTCGATCGTAATGGTCTAGCGGTTCTTTCGAGTATCTTTTTATACTTTTTCAGGCTCGAGAGACACAAATTTACGAAAAAAGACCCCCCTGGAGTTTTCTTTTCCATGTCTTTTTCAAACTCTCTAAACATGAAAAAGACTCCGAGTTTCACCTATGTTGGACTCGTTAAACCCTGACGAAATTGGACTCGTCACCATGACGATACTTGAGCTTCTCCTTCCTAGGGCTCGTTAAACTATTACTAGGTTGGACTCACCAATAGGTTTATCATTGATTGTCTGTGGCAGCTAATCACTCTTGAACATTGACACTTTTGCTTCTTGTCGGGTTGGGACATCCATACATAGTCATTGGGCCTTCCACGGGTTTGGGTTATCATTCTAGCCTCATTCCATCTGATTCATGCCATCTCCTTTGAGCCTCTGATCCCTTGATGCCTGAATGCTGCCACCCCCCTCTGGAGTCATGTCGCTGACATGTTCAAGAGTATAATCCTTCTGCAGTTTACACCCTCATCTTCTCCTCTGATACTCTGTTTCGTCATCTACCACTTGTTCCTTATCTCATGTCATTGATGGGGGAAACATTATGGCCCTCCTGCAACGGGTCGTCTCCTGTCGACATCAGCTCATTATCCAGGAGATTGATCTAGAGATCCCCTTTGGTACCTTAGAGCTTGCATGCCTCAATGGCAAGTTCTTTGCACCTAACGGTCGACTTTCATCATTGGTCGTCAATTGGGTGATTCCACGAGTGTTCGACTTCAGCTCCTTCTTCACACTTCGTGGATTGTGCTAGACAGTACCTTGAGAGCCATTGGCATTATTAGCAGTTTCTCTTGCGCTTGTTAATGGTTTTCATCATTGCCTGGTAATCAAGTGATTTTCTATCATGCTCGACCTCAACACATCTATTCGCATGTTAGAATTTGTACTATGATCGGATGGGTTCAAGACCCCGAACTCAGATTACACATGTTCGGGATGCGTTGATTGGTTTATGATTACATGGCTCATTGATGGATGGTTGTGACCATACCTGAGTCTTCATGGATGGCTGTGACCATACCTTTATCATAATCATGGTCTCATTAACTGGATGGCTGCGTCCATACCACAGGCCTATTTCCTATGTCTTTTGGATGGTTGCGCCCATACCTAGACTACATGTATTTCATTATCAGAGATATCAGTTATACTTGCATGCAGGTTATTCCAGATGGTGTTACAGGTCAGCCAAATTTGTAAAGCATTTCACCCCTCCCTCTCTCTCGGGCTTCATACTTTAGGGGACATCTGTTACACAGTAATTTGTCACTGTCTTCATCCCAGTCCTCCTACTGTGTCATGTGTCCAGAGTTATTCATACTCATGTTAGACAAATGCTCTCTGATGTTGCCAAATGACCCACTTTTCCAAAGGTTTCTGCCTCATCACGTCTGTTGGCTAAATAAACATGTTGAAGGGTGCTCCAAAATAGTCCAAAAGCATTGCCATCACGGAAGTACACCTGATTCCTGCGATGGTCGGATTTTATGTGCCAGCGCGACTGTCACTTATAATCCTGAGCGATGATCTAACTAGCTACATTATTCAATAGCGATGTCAATGCAGAAGGCCAGTTATGTGCCCGCGATGATCCAGATTGGGCGAATTTGTTCCAATAGTCGGCCTTCCAGATGACTCCAGACCTGGTTGTTGGCTTAGTTTATGTTGCCCTCCTTTCTCTGGTGTGGCTATTCCGTCATTTTTGCTACCTTCCTTGTAGATAAGCTCACTCTTCCACCTTTCATGGAGACTCCTTCTCCTATTTAAACTCTCACCATTGCTATGTGCTGGGAGTTCTTAGTTTTGGGAATGGTTGCTGATAGTGCTGTTAGTGCTTGTGAATTTGCTAGATAGCTGGTGTGAGTGTGACAAGTGTGGGATTGTTGATAGCTTGAGGAAGGTTGCGAAGTGCCCTTAATCTTGTGTAAAACTTGTGAGTGAGAGATACTTGTGTATTGGGAGATCCATTTCCAAAGAGTGAATGCTTGAGGAACATGTTGGTTGGACCCTTCTGAGAAGGCTTGTGATGTCAAGAATTTGGTTGTAAGCTTACTCTTATTTCATTATTAATGCAGTCAATGATGTTTTCCTATGTCTTGTATGTAATGTACTTGATAGCTCATGACTTCTTGACTTTGTGAGTAAATAGATCATTATTATTCTGATTACGTGCTTTGTTGTATTTCCTTTGCATTGTTTCAGGTTGATTACTCACTAGGAGAAGGAAGCGGAAGCTGGAGCAGTGCAACAGAACTCCATCGACCACCGGTTGAGGTAGGCCTCCAACTATGACTGTTTAAGGAGAGCTATTGTTGATCTGTCCTTGTTTGTAACTAGACCCACTCTAGGGCTAGCGGGGTTGCCTCTATCCGCAGAGGGAACACTTTCTTGCATCACACAGACTTAAAGGGGATCATTGGCGACCTAAGGATGATGAAGATCACTCTAAAACTGGATGCGAAGCCAGTCAAGCAGCGGCCTTACCGCTTGAACCCAAAGTATAAAGAAAAGGTTTGCGATGAACTAAACAAAATGCTCGCAGCCAGAATTATTGAACCAGTTGAAGAATCTGATTGGGTGAGTCCTATGGTAGTGCAGGAGAAAAAACAGAAGGGTGAAATAAGAATATGTGTAGACCTAAGGAAGTTGAGCGATGCCTGTGTACATGATCCATTCCCAACACCATTCACAAATGAAGTATTAGAGAATGTTGGTGGCTAGGAAGCATACTCGTTCACGGATGGGTTTTTGGGATACCATCAGATCAAGATCACACCAGAAGATAGGAGCAAGATGACCTTCGCAATAGAATGGGGCTACTTTCAGTACAATTTTATGCCCTTTGGACTAAAGAACGCACCAGCAATATATTCGTGCAGAGTGGTGACGGTGTTCAAAGAATACATCCACAAGTTCTTGGAGGTCTATCTAGATGATTGGACTATCTTTGGATTAGTTAAGCACCATGTAGCAAGCTTATGTTTGATGCTAGATACTTGCCATTGACAGTAGATTGCATTGAACTTGAAGAAGTGCACATTCCTCGTTCCCTTTGGAAACTTGCTGGGACATGTGGTTTGCAAACAAGGGCTGATGGTGGACCCTGCGAAGATTGCTATTATACTCAATTTGGAAGCACCGCAAAGTGTTAAACAACTGCGCGCTATGTTGGGACACACTAGATACTATAGGAAGTTCATCAAAAATTATGCCCAAATAATAGCGTCGATGGAAAAGCTATTCAAAAAATATGTTACATATTGCTGGAATGAAAATTGCATGAAGAGTTTGGATGTCCTAAAGGGGAAACTGGCCTCCATGCCAATCTTGGTCTTCCCAAAATCAGACGTGGAATTTCATGTGCATGTTGATGCATCGTGTATCGCGTTGGGAGTCGTACTCACACAGGAAGGCGTAGAGGGTGTTGATCACCCAATCACGTTTGCGAATCAAAGATTGTCCAAAGCAGAAAAGAACTACTCTACTACTGAGTACGAAGGGCTGGCAATGGTGTACGTGCTCCAAAAATATCAGCACTATTAACTGGGAGGACATTTCAAGATGTATACCGACCATTCCATGTTGAAATACCTGGTGAACAAGCCTGTGTTGGGGGGGGCACATATGTAGATGGCTGTTACTATTTCAAGAATATGATTTTGAGGTCATAGTCAAGCCAGGACGCTTGAATGCAAGACCAGACAACTTGTCACGAATTGAGATGGGCAAGGAACCAACAAATTTGGAGGAGGGACTACCTGATGCACAACTCTTTGTGGTACGCGTCGCGGATGGACACTTCGAAGATATAATCTATTTTCTAACAACATGAACTGTGTCGAAGGAGTACTCAATCCAAAAAAAGAAGGAATTGGTGGTGCGCGCAACAGATTTTCTTGTCATCACAGGGCACCTCTACAAGATGGGAAATGATGAGATATTGCAAAGATACATACCTGAATTTGAATGAGGCCAGATCCTCATGGAAGCGCATGGGGGCACTGCAGGAGGACACTATGCAGGGTACGACCGTGCAAAAGATTCTTCATGTAGGGCTATGGTAGCCAACCCTACAAAAGCACACTGTAAGGCCTGCAACATTTGTCAATGGATGGGAAAACCATCATGAAGGGACGAGATGCCACTAAATCCCCAAATGACACTCCAGCCCTTCAAGAAGTGGGCAATCAATTTTGTGGGCCCAATCAAACCTCAGGGAAAAATAGGTGCATGCTACATCATCATCACAACGGAGTACCTGACACGTTGGGTGGAAGCACAACCAGTCAAAGACTGCACAGCCGCTACGACTGCAAAGTTTTGTTCGAAAATGTGTTGACATGATTTAACTATCCAAAAATCTTAATGAGCAACTGCGGGACACATTTCTTGAATGAAACTATCAGCACGCTCATAGGAGAGTTCCAGGTCTATCACCAGAAAAGTACACCATACCACCCACAGGCCAATGGGACAATAGAAACATTCAATAAAATACTAGAGACTGCACTGACCAAAGTATGTAACATGAAGCAAGATGACTAGGACCTATGCGCACCCACTATGTTGTTGGCGTACATGACAACATGCAAGAAATTGATGGGACAGAGACCATTCCAGTTGGCCTATGGTACGGTAGCAGTCATGCCGATGGAATACATCGTCCCTAGTCTGTGAATAATAGCACTTGCAAGCATGACAGACTGTGAAGCTCTAGAAGAAAGGCTCACGCAGTTAGAAGAGCTTGAGGAAGAATGATTTCTGGCTAGATTTCATTAGCAGGTACAAAAACAGTGTGAAAAGGCCTGGCATGATCATCATATCAAGTTGCGCACCTTTAAGATAAATGACTTAGTACCACTGTATGATAGCAAGTTTGAAAATTTTCCAGGAAAATTCAGAATGCACTCGCTAGGACCATATGTGGTAAAAAAGGTCACCGATGAAGGCATGGTCTAGCTAGTCAAACTCAATGGAGAACCCTTCCCAGATAAGGTCAACGGCAGCTGCTTGAAACCCTACACGAGTGGACCAACTCTCTGACTAATTAGTCGAAGCACGGTCTTCGCGGCCCAAGGAGCTGGACAAGTGCACAGGACTATAAAAACAAGCATCAGAAGATGGCACCAAAGAAGAAACATGATTCAGATGCGGAGGATTCAGAAGAAGGAATAGATCAGATCCAGCAGACAACAGAACAGTGTGCTACGGACCTTCACGCAATACAGGCATAGTTGGAGGGGCTCAGTGCCAAGATCATCACACCAGCACAGTGACTCGAGATTAGTCTTGATGATTGTGTTGGGGGCCTGTTGGGCATGGGATCCCCTGCAGCATGTTTTTGGGGCTCAAAGCCCAAGTTTTGGTCAAAGATGGTGTAGAACTCTGTGAATTTTGGGCGCGAAGCGTGAAGTGTACAGATGAGTCACAGGGTTGTCTACCCTAAAATATTGTACTTCAATGTAAAGTTGTGTCGGCCTACCCATGGTCTACGGACCATGGGGTTGTATAAATAGAGTGAGGCTCTAAGTGTAAAGGGGGTCAGAGAAGGATAGATAGAATAGCGAAGGCATGGTTCGAGGTTAGAGGTAAATCTGAAGTGTACTGGGTCATAGTAGTAGGAAGAGGCTCTACACTTGAGTGTGTAGAGGCCTAGTAGAGTGTGCAGCTGAGTGTGTGGACCCCTGCAGCTGAGTGTGCATGGTAGAGTTGGGTTTGTACTTGGATTTGAAAGTTAATAAAGAGAAGTTTATTCTATGCATCTATTCTTGAATCCATCTTTTGATGTTATGCATTACTTTTACTCTGTTTATTTACTGTGCGCAATTGGTAAATACTTGTACAAATGCTTATGAAAATAATCTAAGTAACTAGCTAACAAATCCTAATTAAGGAAGACTTGGGTAAATAAAATGGGTCGCGCTGCGGCTAGAGCTGCATGAAGACTTTATCACAGGGCGCAGGGTGCCCACTGGTGCGTGTAGCACAACAAGTGTGAAGGTTGCACCACGTACCAATCACCTCATATCAAACATCCCCAGGGTGCGGAAACTTGGTTCTAGCACCCTCCCATACTACTTCAGGTGAGACCTCAGTCTGCGCTCCACGGAGTGTTGCTGAAAGGGCCAGTAGTACTAGGATTTGCTTGGCTAAATCACTTCCAAACTTGGGTCAAGCCCCACTAAGCCAACATTGGGCCAGTCAATGTGCAGGTTTGAAAACTTGTTGCAGGAGTACATGACACACGCATAGTGTTGGCGAAGGTTCAGCTGGAGCTGAATCTCAAGATCGCGGAGTTGCAGTTGAAGGCTCAGCCTTCGACTCTGCCGGAAGTCAGGGAGCAGCGTGCGACTGCTGTGGCAGATGCGGTAGAAGCGATAGCAAGTGTAGCGACAGACTGCATGACACTTTTTAAATAGTCATTCGAGGTCCTCACCAACCTACAATAGGACCCCAATGTACAAAGGTTGGAGATAGAAGCACGGGAACTACAACAGTGCTATGATGAGGTTAAGGCAATAACATGAACTGTTGTCATCACCCAAATGCTTGTGAAGCTGCAAGAGGCCAAGGCATTGAAGGAACAAGTAGACGCAACACAACACAAGGAAGTAATGCTAAAGGTTCGTTTGAAGCCTTGGTTAGATGAGGCCTATGAGATCATGACTACCATTGAAGGCAAGTTGGCCAGTTTGCAGGAGACTCAGCAGAAAATATAGACTGGTAGCGCAGGTCCAATGACAGAACAATTGGTGGAGGAGCTAAAGCAGGCATCAATGCAGTGCGCTGCCGAGGTAGCAGTTGTTCAGGTCAAGCTGGGAGGTCTACGCAACAAGATCTCTACACCATCTGAGTGACTCAAGGGTGAGTCACCATGTTTGTGTTGGGGGCCTGTTGGGAATGGGTCCCCTAGGGGTCAATTTTGGGGTTAAACACCCAAGTTTTGGGGCAGAAGGCCTGAATTTTGTGTAAAGAAATGTAAAGTATCTGCATTTTGTAGTCGCAAAGCATGAAGATGTGTAAAGATAAAAGGTTTTTC
The DNA here is from genome assembly GCA_031772625.1 of Pinus tabuliformis. NCBI lineage: Eukaryota > Viridiplantae > Streptophyta > Pinopsida > Pinales > Pinaceae > Pinus > Pinus tabuliformis. Next base: position 718,532,319 of record CM062811.1, read on the forward strand.
CACCCTTAGTTTAGATAAGTTGTGTTGGTTTTGGAGATCTACCCATGGTCCACGAACCATGGGATTGTATAAAAAGGAGAGTCTTAGAGAGTCTAAGGAAGTTAAGGAGTGAAGAATGAATATGATGGGTCATTAGAAGTGAGGAGCGAAGAGTCTTAGAGTAGAAGAGAGGCTTTGCAACTGCATGCATAGAGGCCTAGAGTAGAGTCTACAGGTGAGTTCGCGAACCCCTACAGTTGAGTGCGCAAGGTAGTTTGAGTTTGTGAGAAGATCTAAAGCATTAATAAAGAGATTGTTCTAGAAATATCTTTTTTTTGTCCCTTTTACTTCTATTATGAATAAATATGACTATGTTATGATGAATAATGGGTTTATGATTTAATGTTGTGTTGATGCGCAAATCTATATGTTTTACATTGTTATATGAACGCAAGTCATAATATCTGTTTACGTGAAGAATATCTTAATGCATGTTAAATTTATCACATATTTAAGCTGATCTAGGTAATAACAAACTTAGGAGTGATTCTAGAGGTGTGTAAGTTGTAGATTCACCTGTTTAGCGTCCGCAAAAGACAGTCATAGACCTTCACGAAGGTCTACGAGTGATTAAGAGAAGTATATTGATAAGTCCTAAAAGACTTATCGATCTGCGTGAAGGCAGAGTTAGGGAATAAAACAAAATCATAACTGTCTCTGGGTGCAGAAACTTGGTTCCAACATCCCCTCATACTGCTTCGAGTGAGACTTTAGTCTATGCTTCGCGGATTGATGCCGAAAGGGCCAACAGTGTAGGGATTTGTTTGGAAAACTTAACTATGACCTGGATTAGGGCCCATCAAGCAACACTTTTTCAACTGTGTCCTCATCCCAGTAATCACCTATATTTTTGAACTTTCGCTATGCTTCCAACCCAATATTCACTTGTTTAGTTTTCAAGGGATTTGAGATGTTAGGAACTTCTGCCTTAGGCCCCATGACTTTGCACTATCCTTTTGAATTAGGAATACTGATGTTCCTAGGATCTTCCTCACCTTCTTCTGTGGTAACATTGTAGCATCCAAGAGCATGGTGCAACTACGTACTCCAGCCTGGTTGTACCCACATGATAGGTTCTTTAGGCATTTTGAATATTGCAGCTTTAATCTCCTGTAATGCTTCGTCAATATATTCAAATCCATCTTCAAAACTAAAATTTAACATAAAACTTTCCTTCAGAATGTCCCACTCTATGGTTCTGTGTCACAACCTTGTCTCTAGATACCAGTTCATCGGGATAATATCCAAAGTGTGGAAGAATATGTGAACCAATTCTGGTTGTGGTTCTTCTCCCCATGATTTCGTCCATTGAGCCATATACTTGCATGGATCATCCTTTCCTGTATATTTCTATGCAATACAAATATTGGCATACCCAAACTGAAACTTCATCATCTGTTGATATTACTTCTAGTCTTCAAAGTTCTTATGTGTACCCCACCATTTGGCAGGCGTAGCTCTTAGCTCGATGTCTAATGCCTAGAACAGATGTTCCTTGGGTACATCCCTTTCAAATTTATCCAGAAATAAATTGACATTCTCTAAACCATCATCATATGGTAAGTTGTGTACCTTAGTGAATATAGATTGTAGTGACTTAGTAAGCTTGTTGCATTGCAATGTTGATACCTCATGCAATCTATTATGCGAGTAATTGAGCCCCTCATCTGAATCCAAATTGTAGGAGCTTTCCTTCTCCCAATTAATTCACCCATCCACTGTAGGATTGATCCAATACCCATTCCACATAGTAAGGTTATAGATTTGCTCAATATCATCCTCCTCATAATAATCTCACACTGGTTCCATATATCGCTCACCCTCGGCTAGATCTAATGGAACAATAACCCTTAGTTCCTTATTTTCAAATTTCATGTTGCACTTCTTTAGGTTGATGATTGCATTCATATCAAATGCCCAATCAATGCCAATAAGTGTCAAGTATGGATTATTGTAATCCACTATTTCGATTACTTCAAAATTGGCTATGGCGCACCCCTTCAATATCCACAGTTACTCCATGTAGGCACCCCATAGGAATAATATTTTTTTGATTCGCCATTCTCAGCTAGATCAGGGACCATTATAGTGTTGGTTTTCCCGTTCTTTCACAAGTTTTCTTTGGAAAAACATTTTAATCAGATCCTAGATAAAGGATTACCTGGTCCATTTCAAACTCTCTAATCTGGGCAGTCAATCTCATCTCCCAACCAATCCTTTTCTTTCCTTTTTCCACCTTATGAACTATGCGCTATTCAGGCAATGGCTTTCCCTTTCCAACACAGTTATCTATCAGCTCTTGTAGTCCCTCTACTTCTTTTTGACCCCTTAGGAGCTTCATGCAGGTCTCTAAGAAAGATTTCAACAATGAAGGATCCTTTTCTTACACAATACTTAATTCTTATGGCTTCTCTGTGCATGTACTCTGAGCCTTGGATGTAGAAGATCCAACATCCTCAAAGCTCCTCTTTTCCTCCAAAAATGTTTCTTTTGCCTTATTCAAGTTGAATCCAACATGTTTGTCAACAGCCTTGTGTACCCATACATTTTCCTCTAGTTGTTTCCCTTTATCCTCCCCAGTAGTTATACCACTTCGCATAACAATATTAACACTGGGTCCATCTTTGCACAGTTCTGATCTCATCATATGGATGTTCTACGTAGGTTGTTGAGTCTAGGTCTCATTTTCTTGCATTTTCGCGATGAGCACAAGACAATATTCTATGACATGATAAAACTGTCAACAATATTGAGAAGAGGGGTGCGTTGGATTTTGACAATCCCATGCAAAGTGACCTAGTTCTCCACAATTGTAACAAACGATATGGCCACAACTTCTTCCATCTATTCCCAGGTATTCTTCGCATGTTGTGGTTGTGCCTTGATCCTACTGAGGATGTGCCTCCATCTATACTCTATATGTTGGTGTCTTTTCCATTATTAATTCATAACTTCGGTAATTATGCTTATCATGACCTAAAAACTTGCAGAATTTGCAAAACAATTGTGGGGGAGTTTGCACAAACTTTAGTAACAAATGAAAATTGTTCGTTATATGTTTTCTTATGATATGGAAGATAACTCACCAAGGTGCCACACCTGTACTCATCCAAGCAGTATTTTCTAGGTTCACGGGGGCATGACCTCCCCCAACTGGACAATTCGGATACATAGAGAAATGATATTTGTCGTGACCATGGCCTTTTAATTTTAAACACCGTACTTTTGGGTGGGTATCATTCTAGACTTCTTTTCCCTTTTTCAAACTTTTCAATTCTATATGTAGGCTAGCCAAATATGACTGAATCTGTTGTACTCCCAGATTTGTATCCTGAATAAGTGAGGCTTCCAACTTCATAGCAATCTCCAGTGCCTCAGCCTGTGTTCCAATCTTCTGTTGTGACAGTGGCAATCTCAAATGGGGTAATAGCGAAGAAATATACCAATCCTTGTGTTTTTCATCCATGATCTACATATTAGCCTACTGTAGAAAAAATTTCAACCTTTGATTGAAATCCCATGCAGACTCATTTACCTTCTTCATAATTTCTTTAACCTCAATTACAGAATGAGCTTGAGACTTCAGCTTTTTAAATTCATTATTTAGAGCATCCTTCATATCTTTCAACATCACAGCTGGATGAGTCGTATGTTACTTAATATACCAGCTCAGTGCTCTATCTTGCAATGTTGTGACCATCTGCACTTTCTTCAGGTCATCATTTGTTATCTGCTGCGACTTCCACATAAAATTTGCTACGAACCAATATTGTTCAGGGTCTTTTGTCCCCAAACCCTTGAATATTGGAATCTTCATAGCATTCGCCATATTGAATATTAGAGGTGGAGGTGGAGGTGGAGATGTAGGTGTGGGTTTGTGAGGTGGAGGTGATGGAAAAGGTGGAGTAGATGGATGTGGTATTCCCGTGATACCCTGATTTATCATCTATGGCACACCTTGAGGCATCTTCAAACTATTACTTTCTTCGTCACTATTAGACACTCCCAACAAAGGACTATACTCAGCACCTAAATCTAGATATATTCTAAATTAATTTCCACTACACGTAATGCCCGTCAAGTCTCGACTAAACATCAATTCAATGGCATAACCCATTTCTCACACAATAGAATTATAATCCAGGTTTTCAGGGAATTCAGATACTTATTTCTTGGTGCTTTGAAAAATTGGCGTTTAAATTCACTATAACTGACAGACGTGTCAATTGCGAACTCAATAATGAATCCAACTAAAATACTATCGATCCAATAATCGATATCCCTTGTGACCTTGTTTTCTGAACCTTCTAGACGCCTCACTAACTCTTGAGTCCACACAATAGGGTTATCTAATTTCCACGTACCTTGACCATCCACTAATTAAGCCAACCACTCGTATAATTTGCATGGAAAAAAGTAGAAAAAATTTGTGTTCTTCTATATACAGGTATCTATTCAACCACTCTTCTTTTGATTGGCATGGATTCCTATTTTCCTAGGCTACAAACTCATGCAGCTTTCGATCTATCCACTTTTCGATCTCTTTCTTAGTTGGTGTCCACTTATGGATCATCACATATTCCTCCAATAGATCTCGATCCTAACACGGAACCATTTGTTGGCTTGAAGGGGGCTTGGACCCAAGTTCACAATTAGCTGCGCTAACCAAAAAAACCCTACACTATCGGCCCTTTCATCAACAACCCACATAGCGTAGGCTACTGTCTCACTTGAGGTAGTATTGGGGGATGCTAGAACTAGGTTTCTGCATCCAAAGGACTATGTGATGTGTTTATATTACCCTTAGGGCTTTATTCCAACCTTCATGAACCCTAACCCTTAAAACCTAGAAATTACACTAACCAAGTTATAGCAGATTCAAACTCTTAGTTGATTGTTCTAAACATTCATAATAGCATGTAAATAAACAGATCTACTCCTTGTGCACATCTATGAAGTACTTTTCTTGAAAAATACAGTAAGAAGAGCGAACATACAGTAAGTTCATAAGTAAAGAATAACAAACATATACACAGATAATGCTCCAAAATATCCTTTATTATGCTCAGATATTCATTACAAACTCTTTCAACCCTGCACACACAGCTGCAGGGGTCCACACACTCAATTGCAGACTTACCAAGGTCTCCATGCACACAGTTGCAGGAGCCTTCCCCTTTGTCTAAGTACAAAAAATAGACTTCTCTCACTTAAATCATTTACACATAGATTGGTTCTGGATATCTCTCATGACTCTCCACGACTCCTTTTTATATCATTCTCTATTACAATAACATGGTCCGCGAACCATGGGCGGGTCACAAAAAAACTTAACTTCTAAATAAACTAAGGGGCTTTGACCTTCCTAAAGCCCCTTTTACTCCTATTAACCTATGCGCTCCGCTCCTCAAAATGTGGAGACTTTACAATAATAACAAATCTGTTTACAAAATTGACCCCAAGGGACTCTGTCCCAACAAGCACTTAGCTACTAATCCTGCTCTATGCCCTTGGTTCCTTGGGTCCCCATGACCAAGTGTCACTTAACATCGAAGCCCCCTTCATCAAATCAGAACATTCCTATAAATCAATTAAATAGGAGTTATGAAAACTCCAACCTCTGAAATTCTGACATTGGAGATGATGTCATGCTGAGGTCATAACTCCATGTGGCACCTCCTTAGTTGTGACACATGTCACCCAGATTTTCCCCATTAGTCCACCAAAAATTCCAAATCAAATTACCACGTGTCCATTGTACCACCACGTCATGCTGATGTCATCTTCCACATCAGGTCTTTAGGGCTAATCACCTGTTTCCATGTGTCCAATTGGAGGAGAGAGAAATGGTCCTTGGTTATTTGGTTTTGCACACAAATTCCTTTGTAAATCCTCTTCCTCTCAAACCTATGTGATTTTATAGAATTTCATTCATAAGAACTTACAAGGTTACGAAAACCTGAAGTTTTGAACCTCCAAGGTTCTAATTTTTCCCTAATATTATGTTTCTCTGAGGTTTCGATATCACCTTCTATGATATTCAACCTTCCAAGGTTGCTAAGCTCTGACATCTGATATGTTTCCTGCTCCATCCTTCCAATATCGGGTCTTGAAATTCTGCTCTTCTCCTTTCAAGTGTCTTTTAAATAAAATTCCAAGGAAAGAAACTGCCAAGGTTTGATATTCCAGCCTCTCCAATATTGGCTTCCAAGAATTGGCTCCTGAAACTCCAAACCTCTGAAATTTTGACCTCCTAAGTTTCCAATATGTTGGCCTGCTCTGATATTTCAACCTACTTAGGACTAACTTTGACAGTCAATAACTTTTGATCCCAATAGCCATTCATGGACTTCCACATACCATTGGAAATATCTTTCAGAGAACTTTCCATTAGTGAAGGTATGATGTAGGATTTGAACCCATTTGTTTCCTAAAAAATGGATGCAAACTCTCTGTCATTATTTCCAACTTTTCTCTTCTCATTCTTCCTAGAACCTTCTCTTTGGAGGCATTATGGGACTCCTAACCACCATAGTCATCCTTTTATGGCTTCTCCAATAAGTCTGCTACTATGTTGATTACTATGGTGATTCTCTACCCAAGACTGCAACAACCATAAGACTCCCCCTGAGCTTGACACATCAAGCACATAAATGTTAGAACAATTACCATCACATCTAGGCTTGTGGTCATCAATGTTGTCTTGCCTAACATCATTCTAGCACATACATCCATGTTGATAACATAAATAGGACACCATATAACTCCCTGTGATCTTGACAAATCAAGCACATATATGCTAGCACAATTACCATCACGACTAGGCTTATGGTCATCAATGTTGTCTTTCCTAACATCATGTTATCACATACATCCATTCTATTCTAGTTGACATCAATGGCAACACACTTGATAACTATCAGGAATTCCAAGTGCCCAACTTGGTCCTCCAGCATGATTGTTGACATCAATGCCAGCACACTTACTACCACTAGCCATCCAGAAAATGACAATTATCGAACAATATCCCCTTTTGGCATTGATAGAAACACCTCAACACTTCTCCACATTGATGGCCAGTCCTTAAGATGCTTCCACACAATATTTCCTCTACTTGGGCCATCACAACTTCTCTAATAATTCTCTCCCCCTTTGACATCGATGGAAAAGGGCTACAATATGCCTTTTTCTTCTCAATGCAAACAATGTTTGTCAATGACTGAGGATCTAGCTATTGTTGTGCTTTTTGCTCTGTAGTCTTCTCTTCAAGGACTAATCCCTACTGCTCTACAAACTAGACATATGTGATATGCTCTCCCTGAACATATATTTCCTCAAATTTGAATGCATCAAGTTCTTGAACACCTTATGGCTATTGGTTGAATACTTCTCTTGCCAATGCATCTTTTGTATCAGTTAAAAGGAAATTGATACCAATTAAACTACTCGTGATAGTTATGCTCCAACATATACCAATTATTAGTTGTTGGGTTGTGTTATATTCTTTCCATGTAGTTAATAGGGGGTTTGAGGGGCACCCGTAACCCCACTTTATGGGGTCCAAGGCAACGCCTCAGAAAATTTTGGTTTTGGACCCTATGTTAGGTTGGGCAGACCCACCTATGGTTTTGTGCATGATTTTTGCACATGTTTTTTCAACACGATGGTTTTCGGTCCATGGTATTGGATGGTTCGGCATGTATAAATATGTATTATAACATTGAAAGGTGTTATCACTCAGGTTTTCCCAAAAGTTGTAAGAAAGGGAAAGGAGGTTGAGGTAACCACAAACCAATCTTTTAGATACAGAATCTAGCCAATTGGTATCCAGAGAGGGCTCTCTCTTTATGATTTAGCTTTGTTTTGAAAGGTATTAGGCTAGTTATGAAGTTCAAGAGTTTTGTTTGAGTTTGGATGGTGAGATTCGATAGAGCAGAGGGGTAAGACTGAGTAATTCAGGCCATTGGGCTAATGGATTCAAGGAAGATGGCTTTCCAAATTGGGTTTCTTGACAGAGGATGGCTTCACAGAGCAAGGTAGTCAAACAGGGAACAAATAAAGACTTGAAACAGATGGAATGGGCTCAAATTGGGTGAAGGGCAGTTAAGAATCCTTCAACCAATTTAAAGAGAGAAATTGGATGATTATTGATAAGGAGCAGTTAAGTATTATTTAGCAAATAATCAACATGAAAGAATTAGGAAACAGGAGAAATTAAGATTTCACTGCTTATCCTAATTCTGAAGAAAACACAGAGAATAATAATGACTGAAAACAGAGTGCAATCAAGCATATTCTGAAATTAAATATTTTCTTTATCATTCAGATTGTGAAACATAGATGACATAATAAACAAGAAAATTTTAAGACACAAGATATAAATGACTTATTGATCCAATGGTTGATTCAAGAAGTCTATGACAAGTCCTTTGCTTCAATTCTTCATCCAGTAAGCCATGCAAAATTTGATTCCAACAGCTCTTTATTCCAAAAAATCAATATTACAGCAAAGTCTAGGAATCCACCCTTCAATACTCTAATTGAGGGGGTATTTATGCTCAAAATTGTACAACAAATATCTCATAACAGAGTGAGATAATATCTAGGATGACTAAAAACAGGTTTACAAGAAAATAGAAACAGCTAGTCTCGAAAATAGGAAAAAGATAAACTGATGTTGTGCTGGTCCTGATTTTTTTGAATGTGCTGGAGGCAGGCCCTTTGATTCGGCTTGCAGTTGTCCTCTTCAGTCACTCAATGTTGGCTGCCCTGTCTTTACGGATACTCTTTAACCCTGGTCTGATACACTTTGACCTGTTTTACCCATGTTCATCTTTGTTCATCTTGCTCTGGTAAATAGCTCTGCATTTACCTTTTACCTGGGGTGAATTTAACACTATTTCCAACATATTTTTCGTGAGGAACGTTGAGGGGTGCAACCTTCAGGGTTACATGGGTTTTTCTATGGAAAAATAGGCCAAACAGTAGGCTCGGAGCTTTATATAGCAACGCAAACTGGACGGAAAATTGAATTTGGCCTCGTCTGGTAGAATTTTCAGCCGATAATCGAAATTGCAGGGTTTCATGGTAAACTGGGTAAATACCTGCATAAAAGAAGAAAACCATACAAATGCAGGTCAAATGGTAGGTTGCGGAGCTCATGCTGTAGTTTTGCTGGTTGGAAACTGGAAATGTGAACTCGGTCGTTGTTATGCCCGGAGTGCTGTATGTAGAGTATAACATAGAAAATATCGTTTTGCCCGTTTATTTTAACAAAATTCGGTTTGGTAGGTTTTTTGAGGTGAATGATGTCAGCGGAGGGTGGTAAGCGGTTTGCTCGCATCGCTTTTGGGGCTAAGCAGTTTTGGACCAGGAGCGAGCGAGCACATTGATTGGATGACGCGTGGCTTTGGTACGAGTGGAAAATCGTCGGGCGATCGTGAGTTAAAGGGAGGTTGAATGGGGGGTTGCGATATTGTTTTCAATCGTCGGATGAGAATGGGTTGATCGAACGGTGGACGGGCAGGGGACATGGTGGGGAGTTATGTAGCAGGCCCGGCATGATAAACCATGTTTTAATCGTTTTGGGGCTATTTTGATTGTTCGGGGAGATGGTTATTAGTTAACCGGGGGTTAACTAATCCCGTAGTTCGTCGTGCGATGGGGAACTTCAGTTATTAATGAATTTATAATAAATCCGTTAATCCCTGTTTAAATGTATGATTATGGTCGTAATAGACCGGGGGCGGGAATATATATAGTATCAGGATTTTGTAATATATTAATATGGAAAGGGTTATGTTTATTTAGGAGTTATATAATAAGTGTTAATAGTTAACATGAAACTAAAATGAAAAGCGCCAAGTCAAAACACTTTACATATATTTTAAACTTAGGCTAAAGTGGGAATGGGGTTTATATGAGAAATGTAGCCATTTTCCTAAGTGAAATAGGGTTTTACTTAGGCGATCTTTATAAAATGGAATGAGTGGTTTTATGAGTGATATTAAGCACTAAGTCTTTTCACAGACCTTAATACTTAGGGGAAATTAGTGAATGATTAGGGAAAAGTATGAAGGGGAGTTAGTTATTTAACCTCATCTTGCTTGAGTTGCATCAGGTATAATGTCTGCCTTGCACTTGTGATAGAGATAAATATTAACACATTTAGAGACATAATCTATCACAAGTATCATTCTGCAACACCATCTACCTACCCTGCCTACTTTGGCCTAGCATTTTTTCTTCTTTATTTGGGTGCACTTAGACTGGAAAACCCTTATCAACTTTCCTTTTCTTTTCATGGTAAGCCTACCTAAGTCTACACTTATTACATCCAAGGGCTTAGATTTAACTGTTGAGCTCCTTTTTATTTACTCTACCTATCTACTTATCTGCCAAGATTGAACAGTTTGGTCAGATTTTATTCTCTATCTCTAAAATAGGAAATTCAAATATGAACTAGCCAAGATTAAGTTGTTTGGCCATTCATCAATTGTGGCATAAATTAACAAGCTGCACACAATGCTTATTATAGAAAATAAAAAAGTAGTGGCATTTTGGACTTGCACACTTTCCTAGTCTTTCTTTGTTTGGGGTTCATTTCTTTCACTTTTTTTACCATTTTATTATTTTTACCCTTTGATTTTTCTTTTAGGGCATACCCTCTTTACATTTTTAAAATTTTTTGATTTTTTGATAATATGGAAAACCTTTGCAACAAGGAAATGTATGAACATATTACAGAGCTCATCAAGTCAATCATGAAATATGACACCTATTGGTATAGGAGCATAACAGTGGCTCCACTTGGGGATGGCTTTTCCTGGTGGAAAGTCAAGAACAACAGGTCAGATGGCCTTCTGAATAACTTAGACTATGCTCTGAAATATCCTTTTGTTGGTTGCTTTATTGTATATATGACAGCACACTTGTGAAGCTTAGGGCCTTCTCTTCGAGCTTCAACTGCAGCAAGTTACTATCCAATCCAAACTATGACATTATGAAGGATATAGTATGTACATGTTAGAGTTAGAATACATTAAAAGATTGGGTCAAAGTAATGTTTCAACATTCGACCATTCACTGGTCCTTCTTTTGTTTCTGTACCATCCAGGCTCTTCAGAAAGTAAGTATTGTTCCCTTGCAATCCCTGGATGATAAATGGCCATTTCCACAGGAAGTCAAACTTTCTATGTTTTCCTTTGTCTTCGCTCCTGGAATCCCACCTTAGAAATTTGTCTCCAAGGTAGAAGTCTTCTGCTTTGGTCCTTTTATCAAATATTTTCTTGAGTTTTTCTTTTAACACTTCGGATCTTTGGTGCACTTCTTCTTTGGTCTGTTGCAAGTTGGTGGTCCAATTTATTCTCCTTTGAATGTCATTGGATTCCACCTGAGCTTCTTGCATTAATTTCATTACAGGAACTCCTAAAGATGAAGGAAATACAGCCTCCATGCCACAGACTAGCTCATAAGAGCTAGTTCTAATAGATATCTTTGTAGTAAGTCTGTCTGCCCATAGTTCATTTATAAACTTCTTGTGCCAGTTTTTCTTGTTCTCTTCCAACAATTTCTTAATAATATTAATCAAGATTTTATTGGAAGACTCAGCTAGACCATTACCTTGAGGGTAAAAGGCTGTGGAATGGCCTAAAGTGATATGGTATTTGTTACAGAAATTTATCATTTTCTTGGACTTGAAGGCAGCAACATTATCAGTTATGATCTTTTCAGGATAGCCAAACCTAGACAATATGTTGGTTTCTAAGAATCCTATAATCACTATGTCATTGGCTTGTCTAGAAGGAATGGCTTCTATCCATTTGGTGAAATAGTCTGTGGTAGTGAGGATCCAATTATGTTGGCCAGAAGAGGGAGGATGGATTTCTCTAATGAAGTCCAAACCCCATTGTTGAAAGGGATTTTCAGTGGAAATTGGTCTAAGGGGTAGAGGTAAAATTTTTCTCTTGCCTTCAAAAATTTGACATTTATGGCAAGCAGTGACAAATTTCTTTAAATCAGTGAACAAGGTGGGCCAATAAAATCTAGCCCTTAGGATTTTGTCTACAGTTGATTTCCAGTAAAGGTGTCCACCGCAGTTTCTTGCATGAAATTCTTTGAGAACCTTGTCAGCTTCTTCTTTTATTAAACAATTCAATAGAATACCTTCATGATTTTCCAAAAGAGAGCATTATCTAAAATACAAAATTTTGAAGCTTTCATCTTGAAAAACCTTTTCTTTGTTCTGGATAACCCTGGAGGAGCCTGCAGGTTTAATAATACATGAGTTATATCAGCATACCAAGGTGATTCTAAGAAGGCATGGCTAATTTGTGGAGTCTCCATCTCCTGTTCATTATCCAGTTCATTAATATCCAGGGCTTGAAAGTTTGTTTTAGTCATGAGTTTAGCCAATCCTTGTCCTTTTATAAGCTTTGTAGGTTTCATTTCAATATCATACTCCAATATATTAGCTTTCCATTTACCTCGTTTGCCTTCTCCTGAGTCAGAATGACTTTGACAACAGTATTTGGTACATAGGCTATTACATGGGAGTACAATATATAGACTTTGAAGTCTTTAATAGCTTTCACAAGTGCAAAAGCCTATTTTTCCATGATTTTGTAATTTAGAGGTGCATCTCTAAGTGCTTTACTGAAAAAGGCTATGGGTTTTCACATCCTTGATCATCTTTTTGCAGTAAAACAGCTACTATAGTGTGTTCTGATGCAAATGAAAATATTATGAAGTCTCTATCGAACTTCGGACTTGTAAGGACTAGTGTTCTAGTCAAAGCCATTTTAATTTCTTCAAATGTGTGTTTGGCTTCTACTATCCATTTAACCTTTGAATCCTTTTTTAACATATTGTTCAACGATCTAATTAATTCAGCCAAATTAGATATGAATCTTCTTAAAAAGTTAATCTTTCCTAGGAAAGCTTGAAGTTCTTTGATGTTTCTTGGGTGGGGTATTTGTAGAATAGCTTCTATTCTAGCAGGATAAACTCGGATGCCATCTTTGGAGATAATATGGCCTAACAGTTTGCCTTCTTCTAGACCAAACAAATACTTTTTAGTATTTAATGAAATACCATACTTTCTGCATTTTAAAAACACTTGTCTCAAATGATCTAAATGCTGTTGATCTGATTTAGAAAACACAGTGAGGTCATCTAGATATATAACCAGAAAATCGTGAATTTCTTTTGCAAAAGCTATGTCCATTGCTCGTTGAAAGGTTGCCCCTGCATTTTTAAGTCCGAATGGAATTTTAACATATTTGAATGTACCCCATAGTGTTGTAAATGCAGTTTTTTCTTGGTCATCAGGATGAACCAGAATCTGATTATAACCTGAAAGCCCATCCAAAAGTGAAATCCTAGAAGCACCTACTACCCTTTGTAAAATATGATCCATCTTAGGTAAATGGTAATTGTCTTTCAATGAAACCTTGTTTACATTTCTTAAGTCAACACATAATCTGATTTCTCCTATTTTATTCCTTGTAGGCACTAAATTAGACACCCACTCTAAAAATCTAATTGGAGTGATTATCCCTGCATCATGCATTCATTTGATTTCTTTTTCAATTAAAGGAAGTAGTACAGGGTTAATTCTTCTGAGATTTTGTTTGAATGGTTTTTTTATTTTCCTTGAGGGGTATTGTATGTTGAATTATAGAGGTGTCATAAGATTTCAGGTCTTCATAGCTCCAGGCAAAAACATTCAGGAATTCTTTGATTAGTTCAACATACTTAAGTTTTTTATTAGGGGGAAAAGATTTGGATAATTTTACCATTTTTGGATTTTATTTAGTTCCTATGTTATAGTCTTCAATGTCTACTTTTAGAGGTTCCATCTTGGGTTTCTTTGGAATATCATTTGAAATCAAAGAGATCTTCCAAAGGAGTTAATCCTTTGGGCAAATGATTGTCTTTCAAATTGATAACTTCAGATTCTCCTTCAATAATCTCATCAACGTCTATTTCTTTAAGATCTTGTATTTCCTTTTTGGTAAATTTCGTTGGATGAAGCATTTGAGTTGTATTTTCTGCTAAAATGTCTATTTCTATCTGATTTGTTAGATCAGACTCACTACCTGTATCTACATCTATGTTAGTGCTAGAAAATTATTCTTCTAGGGTTAAAAAATTATTGATCTGATTATCACTATCAAACACTTGCCAGTTCTTTACATTGTCGGGTATGGCTGGCCTGTGTCTAATTTTAGCTATGAATTGATGATTTGGTTCAAATGGTAATTTACAGGTGCTGGCAAACATTGCCAGGCTATGAGCTTGCAAGTTGTGTTTTCTTGGGATTTTGGCAAGCTGAGTTTCTAGAAACGTATTGAGGATCTATATAACTGTTCCTCTATACTCTCTTAATCTGGGATCATTTCTTAAGAACTTCCCTTTTATCTATTGAATGATTAAATCAAAATCTCTTAGGACTAACACTCTAGTTTCTCCCAATTTCTTGACCAGTTTAAGACCTAGAAATAGAGCTTCATATTTAGCCATATTATTAGTGCATCTAAAGTTTAATCTGTAGGCATGGCCTTCAGCATGATTGTTTTCAAAATTGTGCACCCAGACTCCTGCTCCTGCTCCTAATTTGTTCACAGAACCATCAAATTCTAAGTACCAAAGGATTTCATGTTCATAATTAGTATCTGGAGTTTCAGGGATCTATTTAATAGGGAGATATGGTTTTTTAGTTTCTTCTGGTTTATCTGATGTTTCATGATTTTCAGAAATTTCTTGGATTTGGACACTAGACCTTTCGTTTGTAATTTTCTCTGGTTCATCTGCTAAAACTTTTATTTCATGTGAGGGATCAATTTCAGCATTGTAAAGGATAAAAGAATCCATATCTGAATGTACTGAGTAGATAGGGAAATTTTGAGGTTTCTCTTGACTACTTACTACATACTTCATTAAGGTTTCTCTGTATAGTTTCTTGGGTTGACCAAACACTGAAATAGTAGCGTAAGACATGTCTAACTGTAGAGATCCTTAAAGCTTTGCACCCCAAGATCTAGACAATAACATGCCATACTTTGGTGGAATATCAGCTACTACTATGTCCATTAAGATGGTTTTGGCAGGATATTGGACTAGTGATACACATAAGTCTTTGATTAAACCCAAACATTTGACCTGACTTGAATCAAAAGAGAAAAGGTCTTTATATGGCCTGGTGATGTCAAGGTCTAGTCTCTCCATTACAGAATTAGGAATTAAGTTATGAGAGGCACTGGAATCAAACATGGCATTATGAAGTATTTTATCATGTATGTTTAAACTTACATAGAAAGGAGGAACTTTCCCATCTATTGTTTTTCCATTTACTCCAGGGCCAAATATCAATTCAAGCTGGTCATCAAAAACATTTACTGAATCTTTGTTCACAGAAATTTTGAGTGATCTGCTGATTTGACTTCTGTAGACATCATGTCTAGCTAATTCTGATAATGGAATATCTATCTTTAGTTTTCCTACTTCTGTCTTAAGATTAAAAGGTTTTTCGGTCTAAGTTCTTGTATTTCAGACAACTAGATTTTCTGCATTTCTCTCCTCTTCAAGAGTGGGATTATGGGCTGAAGTTGTTTCCCAATCAAGTTCTAGAGGCTCTTCTACATTTCCTTTAGAAGGGATAGAAGTGGAAGGTGGTCTGTTCTTTGGTTGATTATCTGATACATATTCAGCAATTGGATTATTTGGGTTAGGACATGTTCTAGAAAGAATATGTACAGGGGGGGTATTAATCTTACCTTTGTTAGGTTGCTTGGTATCTTTCTGTTTATTGGTTTCAGGGACATCTATTCTTCTTCTCCTTAGATTCTATTGTTTGTGGACTTCATACATGGTTGTATCATATCCCTCCCTAAAGTCAAATGGTTCACCTGACTGAGTTTGGAATTGTTTAAGAATTTGAGCTTCTTGATCCTCTTGGGTCAAGAAAACTTGTTGTTCATTGTTGAGTCCCATCAAATTAATTTGAGTGTCTTCTGTTGGTTCATCAGAAGTTGAGGCTTCAGCATAATTTCCTTGAAATGGGGGCCTAATATTCTGGTCAAGCCCTGTCTTTCCAGTGTTAGGATTTTGGTTCTTTCTTAAATTTGGATTTCTCCCAGTATTGCTTGGTTGACCATCCCAAAGGGATTTTCTCTCGATTGTTTCTACTCTATCTCCAAGTCTATCCATTCCTTTAATAATAGCATCTAATTTATGTTCAAAGGCAGAAGGTTCTTCTTTGAAAGGTGTCCTCCTTTCAGCTCTGGCTCGAGATCGTTTAGAAATCAGGTTGGCCTCAACGCTGACAGCTATACTTTGCATCTCTTCTAAGTTTTGAGGAGCTCTTTCCCTAAGTTGGTATGCCATATCAGAATAAAATCCATCAGGGAATTTCATTAATGCCAAATCTGGAGGAGGTCTGAGATTTTGAGGAATAACATTGTAGACATTATTGAATCTGGTACAGTAATCTTGGACAATTTCTTGTGTGCCTCTTCTTAGGTTTTCGTATTCTGATAAAATGTGGAGAGGATCTTTCTTCTTTTCCCATTTGTTCAAGAATGTATGATAAAGAGCTTGTGGGTCATTGATACTGTTTGCAGGGAGGGCTATAAACCATGTTCTAACATCTCCAGTCAAACTTTGAACAAATACTTTCATTCTAACATCATTAGCATCAACCTCATATATTTCAAAATAGTCGGTCATTTTCTTGGTATGTCGTTGAGCTGTGTAAGTGCCAGTACCTTCAAAAGAAGTGATTTTACTTTGATAGTCTTGGGGCATAGCCCATGGATTGGCAGGTAAGTGCAAGGGTGTATATCGATTTTCCATGGTTGTAGAAATACATGTGACAACTAGAGGAGTAGGGATAACAATGGGAATGTGTGTTGTGGATGGAGAAGTGGAAAGGGTAGTTTGAGGTTGGGAAGTCTGAGGTGCTGATGGTGAACTTGGAGAAGCTGTAGTAATCATAGAAAGGTTTGGTGTTCTTTCAGAGGTAAGCTCAGATTGAATGGAGTTTTGCAAATGTCTATCAAGGTGTGAAGTAACAACTTCAATCTGCAAATTTTCAATGAATATTGGTTCTTGAACTGTGTGGGTTAACCCAGATTTTGGAAAGGTCACAAATAAAGAGTTTTGAAAATACTCATCAAAAGGTTCGTCCTTAGGGTAGATCCACCTCACAGGACAGGATCTTGATCTGTATAGAGGCCGAGAACTAGCAGAATTTTCTTGGCTCTCTTGTCTTCTAAGAACCCTAGGAATCAGATTAGGATTTTCAAACACAGGTGGGGGATTTGGATCTGGTTTCAATCTGGTGTAATGAATCCTTTCTGAAGCCAAGTTTCTAGGTGTGTTTTCAGTTTTTTCTTGAAATAGATTTGACAATACAACTTTAACAGTCTCTTTAAGAGGTTTTAGATGCGGGAATTTTGAACTTTCTTAAAGACTTATTTGAAAACAGGAACTGATCAAGTATTTGAAACCAATTGTCCAATCTATAAGCTAGACTGGAGATAGACTGAAGTAGCATTCATTTACTTCTGCAATTGTAAAACAAAAAGCATTTCAAAGGCTACCTGGCTTACTTCAGTCTCCCTCTGTAGCTTATACAAAAAACAGTAGTAACAAACAAATTATTCAGTTCCCCAGTGGAGTCGCCATTAATGTTATCACTCAGGTTCTTCCAAAGTTGTAAGAAAGGGAAAGGAGGCCGAGGTAACCACAAACCAATCTTTTATATACAGAATCTAGCTAATCGGTATCTAGAGAGGGCTCTCTCTTTATGATTTAGCTTTGTTTTGAAAGGTATTAGGCTAGTTATGAAGTTCAAGAGTTTTGTTTGAGTTTGGGTGGTGAGATTCGATAGAGCAGAGGGGTAAGACTGAGTAATTCAGGCCATTGGGCTAATGGAGTCAAGGAAGATGGATTTTTGGATTGGGTTTCTTAATAGAGGATGGCTTCACAGAGCAAGGTAGTCAAACAGGGAACAAATAAAGACTTGAAACAGATGGAATGGGCTCAAATTGGGTGAAGGGCAGTTAAGAATCCTTCAACCTATTTAAAGAGGGAAATTGGATAATTACTGATAAGGAGCAGTTAAGTATTATTTAGCAAATAATCAACATGAAAGAATTAGAAAACATGAGAAATTAAGATTTCACTGCTAATCCTAATTCTGAAGAAAACACAGAGAACAATAATGACTAAAAACATAGTGCAATCAAGCATATTCTGAAATTAAATCTTTTCTTTATCATTCAGATTGTGAAACACAGATGATATAATAAACAAGAAAACTTTAAGACACAAGATATAGAGGACTTATTGATCCAGTGATTGATTCAAGAAGTCTGTGACAAGTCCTCTGCTTCAATTCTTCATCCAGTAAGCCATGCAATGTTTGATTCCAACAGCTCTTTATTCCAAAAATTCAATATTACAGCAAAGTCTAGGAATCCACCCTTCAATACTCTAATTAAGGGGGTATTTATTCTCAAAATTGTACAACAAATATCTCATAACAAAGTGAGATAATATCTAGGATGACTAAAAATAGTTTTACAAGAAAATAGAAACAGCTAGTCTCGAAAATAGGAAAAAGATAAATTGATGTTGTGCTGGTCTTGTTTTTGTTGAATGTGCTGGAGGCAAGCCCTTTGATTCGGCTTGCAGTTTTCCTCTTCAATCACTCGGTGTTGGTTGCCCTGTCTTTACGGTTACTCTTTAACCCTGGTCTGATACACTTTGACCTGTTTACCCATGTTTATCTTTGTTCATCTTGCTCTGGTAAATAGCTCTGTTTGGTAAATAGCTCTGCATTTACCTTTTACCCGGGGTGAATTTAACAATATTTCCAACATATTTTCCGTGAGGAACGTTGAGGGGTGCAACCTTCAGGGTTACAGGGGTTTTTCTGTGAAAAATAGGCCAAATAGTAGGCTGGGAGCTTTATATAGCAACGCAAACTAGACGGAAAACTGAATTTGGTCTCGTCTGGTAGAATTTTTAGCCGAGAACTGAAATTGTATGGTTTCATGGTAAACTGGGTAAATACCTATGTAAAAGAAGAAAACCATACAAATGCAGGTCGAATGGCAGGCTACGGAGCTCATGCTGTAGTTTTGCTGGTTGGAAACTGGAAATGTGAACTCGGTCGTTGTTATGCCCGGAGCATTGTATGTAGAGTATAACAAAGAAAATATCGTTTTGCCCGTTTATTTTAACAAAATTCAGGTTGGTGGGTTTTGCCGGGCGAATGATGTCAGCGGAGGGCGGTAAGCGGTTTGCTCACACCGCTTTTGGGGCTGAGTGGTTTTGGACTGGGAGCGAGCGAGCACATTGATCGGATGACGCATGGCATTGGTATGGGCAGAAAACCACTGGGCGATCGCGAGTTAAAACGAGGTTGAAAGGGGGGTTGTGATATTGTTTTCAACCGTTGGATGAGAACGGGTTGATCGAACGGTGGACGAGCAGGGGACATGGCGGGGAGTTATGCAGTGGGCCTAGCACGATAAACCATGTTTTAATCGTTTCGGGGCTATTTTGATTGGTTGGGGAAATGGTTATTAGTTAACCAGGGGTTAACTAATCCCGTAGTTTCTCGTGCGGTGAGGAACTTCAATTATTAATGAATTTATAATAAATCTGCTAATCCCTATTTAAATGTATGATTATGGTCGTAATTGACCAGGGGCAGGAATATATATAGTATCAGAAGTTTGTAATATATTAATACGGGAAGGGTTACATTTATTTAGGAGTTATATAATAAGTGTTAGTAGTTAATATGAAATTGAAATGAAAAGCACCAAGTCAAAACACTTTACATATATTTTAAACTTAGGCTAAAGTGGGAATGGGGTTTATATGAGAAATGTAGCCATTTTCCTAAGTGAAGTAGGGTTTTACTTAGGCAATATTTATGAAATGGAATGAGTGGTTTCATGAGTGATATTAAGCACTAAGTCTTTTCACAGACCTTAATACTTAGGGGAAATTAGTGAATGATTAGGGAAAAGTATGAAGGGGAGTTAGTTATTTAACCTCATCTTGCTTGAGCTGCATCCGGTATAATTTCTACCTTGCACTTGTGATAGATATAAATATTAACACATTTAGAGACATAATTTATCACAAGTATCATTCTGCAACGCCATCTACCTACCTTGCCTACTTTGGCCTAGCCTTTTTTCTTCTTTATTTGGGTGCACTTAGACTGGCAAGCCCTTATCAACTTTCCTTTTCTTTTCATGGTAAGCCTGCCTAAGTCTACACTTATTACATCCAAGGGCTCATATTTAACTGTTGAGCTCCTTTTTATTTACTCTACCTATCTACTTATCTATCAAGATTGAACGGTTTGGTCAGATTTTATTCTCTATCTCTAAAACAGGAAATTTAAATATGAACTAGCCAAGATTAAGCTGTTTGGCCATTCATCAATTGTGGCATAAATTAACAAGCTGCACACAATGCTTATGATAGAAAATAAACAAGTAGTGGCATTTTGGACTTGCACACTTTCCTGGTCTTTCTTTGTTTGGGTTCATTTCTTTCACTTTTTTGACCATTTTATTATTTTTACCCTTTGATTTTTCTTTTAGGGCATACCCTCTTTTCATTTTTTAAATTTTTTGATTTTTTGATAATATGGAAAACCTTTGCAACAAGGAAAGGTATGAACATATTACAGAGCTCATCAAGTCAATCATGAAATATGACACCTATTGGTATAGGAGCATAACAAAAGGAACATAATGAAAAATCAAGCTGGTAGTCCTGGTTTTGGGATCCAGGGGAAAATCTCTGTGTATATGTTTTTTATGTGTTATGCTCTCGCTATTGTTTATTTTATGTGTTTTAGAATTTGTATGCAGCTAATTTCTGTACAGGGTTAAAACCTACATTTGGTATCAGAGCAGATTTGGCTTCAAGGGGATGCCTTTGTTGCTAAGGGGTTTCGCTCGGGCCTATGGTAGACCTTGTTCAATGGGAGATCTGCGAGATCGATTTTGGTGGTGAAAGAAGATGGTGAACAGTGGAAAGATAGAGATCGAGAAATTTAATGGTCAGAGTTTTGATTTGTGGAAACTCAAGATGGAGGATCTGTTGGTGGATAAAGATAAATGGATTGTGGTAGATCTGGGTACTAAACCAACGGGAGTGTCCGTTGAAGAATGGAAGAAGTTGGATCAGAAGGCAAAGAGCACAATACGATTGTGTGTCTCAGATTCAGTATTGTTGAATGTATCAGGGGAAGCTACAGCAAAGGCTTTGTGGGACAAGTTAGGGACTTTGTACCAATCTAAGTCTCTGGTGAATAAACTGTTCCTGCGGAAAAAGCTGTATAACTTGAGGATGAAAGATGGAGACTTGGTGACAGAGCATCTGAACGCATTTAATACTGTGTTAATTCAGTTAGCATCTGTTGATATTAAAATTTCAGATGAAGATAAGTGCATCATTTTGTTGTGTTCTCTACCAGATTCGTGGGATAGTCTAGTTATTACAATAGGTAGCAATGCAACTGCCTTGTAGTTTGGTGAAATAGTCTCAGCCTTGCTAACGGAGGAGATGAGACAGAAAAATATGGAGAGCCAAAATGGTGATGCCTTGTCTGTACGAGAATGGTCCCAGAATAGAAACAAAAATAATTCATCGAGTGGGAGATCTAAATCTAGAGGGAGATCTAAATCTCTAGGAAAACCTGTAAAGGTGGTGTGCTGGAAATGCAGAAAGGAAGGCCCCTTCAAAAGGGACTGTAAATCTAAAGCTCCTGACAAAGGAAAGGGATCTAATGAGGCTCCTTCTACAGAGGCAAAAACCACCTCAGATGAAGGTGGGGATGTGTACTTGGATTCTTCAAGTACACATGTAGATCATGAGGCATGGTTGATTGACTCAGGTGCATCCTTTCACTTCACTCCCCATAGAGAGTGGTTTTGTGAGTATGAGAAATATGATGGTGGTGATGTCTTCTTGGGGGATGACAAGAAGGCTAGAATCATTGGTCGTGGAAAAGTAAAGTTGAAGCTACAAGGTGGAAGGTTTAGAACACTTCTGGGTGTTCTACATATTCTCGCATTAGCCAGAAATCTAATTTTTGTAAGCAAGATGGATGATGCAGGTGTAAAAATAGTATTCAAGAAGGATACCTGCAAAATGGTTTGGGGAGCACTGGTATTGATGCGGGGAGTTCAGATTAGAACATTGTACAAGCTACAAGGTAGCACTGTTATTGATGGTTGAAATAATTCTATGGTTCCTAAAAGTGGAGCAAAAAATCTAGTGTTCTCTAGAGAGAACACCATGTTGTGGCATCAAGGGCTTGGACATATTGGAGAGAAGGGCCTTCGAATACTTCATGGTAAAAGTATGGTAGAAGATATGAGTAATAGCTCTTTGGATTTTTATTTCTGTGAAAATTGTGTATATCGGGTGAGTTTCCCCTCTGGTAGTAAGAGGGCAAAACATATATTAGAGCTTGTACACAGTGATGTGTTTGGACCTGTGAAGTTTTCATCCCTCGGTAAGTCTGTGTACTATGCATCATTTATAGAAGACTTCTCAAGGAATACATGGATATATTTCCTTAAAAATAAATCTAAAGTCTTTAACAGGTTTAAAGAATTTAAGGCTCTGGTAGAAAACCAGACAGAAAAGAAGATAAAGGTGCTGAGGACAGATAATGGTGGAGAGTTTTGCAGCAAGGAATTTGAAGAATTCTATTTTGAAGTGTGGTATATCACGACAGAAGACTAATCCATATACACCTCAGCAAAATGAGTTGTAGAAAGAATGAACAAGATGTTGATGGAAAGGGCAAGAAGCATGCTCAGTGGTGTTGGGTTAGGACAAGAATTCTAGGCAGAGGTGGTGGATACTACATGTTACTTGGTCAATAGGTCACCTTCATCAACATTGAAGGATAAGACTCCACAAGAGGTATGGACTGGTAAGAAATCCTCTCTTTCACATCTAAGGGTATTTGGATGTGATGCATATGTACATGTTCTAAAGGAGAAAAGAACCAAGTTGGATAGTAAATATGAAAACTGCATCTTTATTAGGTATAAGGATGGTTTAAAGGGTTATAAGCTTTGTAACCCAGTAACAAGAAAGGTTGTGTACAGCTGAGATGTGGTGTTCAGAGAGGTGAAAGATGTTATTAAACATGAAGTCCAACCAAAGGAACTTAAGAAGATAGAGTTTGAGCTAAAGGAGGAAAAATTAGACTCTACAACAGAGGAGGAATCAGAAGATGAAGAGCCACAAACTCCAGCTGTGAGAAGATTAGTTCGAGAAAGAAGGTAGCCATAAAGGTATAGTCCATCTGGTTTCTATTCAAATTTTGCTTTGTCTGTTACTGATGATGATCCCAGAACTGTGAAGGAAGCAGTGAATTCAGAGGATGGAAAACTCTAGAAAGAGGCCATGGTTGATGAAATGGCATCTTTGCACAAAAATGAGGCTTGGGATCTGGTGGAGTTGCCGGCTGGAAGGAAACCCATTGGTAGCAAATGGGTGTTCAAGAAGAAAACAAATGCAAAAGGAAAGGTGGAGAAATACAAAGCTCGGTTGGTAGCAAAAGGTTATTCCTAGGTGCCGGGAATTGATTTTGGTGATATTTTTTCTCCTGTTTCCAAGGTAACTTCTATTAGATTACTTTTATTTGTTGTTTCTTCTTTTGATTTTGAGGTAGAATAGATGGATGTGAAGACAACATTTCTTCGTGGGGATCTGGAAGAAGAAATATACATGAAGCAACCTGAAGGCTTTGCGGTGAAGGGTAAGAAAGAACTGGTATGTAAGTTAAAGAAGTCTCTGTATGGGTTAAAACAGTCACCAAGGATGTGGTATCAGAAATTTGATACATTTATATGGGGACTTGGCTTCACCAGAAGCAAAGTAGATCACTGTGTGTATTTTAAATTAATTGGTGGCCGTGTTATTTATTTGGTCTTGTATATAGATGATATGTTTCTAGTTGGAAATGACAAAGAAATTATCAAAATTATCCAGGATTTGAAGACCCAATTGTCTTCCAAATTCGACATGAAATATCTTGGTGCTAAAAACTATATTTTGGGCATGGAAATTAAAAGAGATCGTACAAAGAGGAAGCTTTGGTTAAACTAGAGGAAGTATGTCGAGACAATACTGCAGAGGTTTAATATGCAGGATAGTAAACCAGTGAAAGTTCGTATTCTTGTAGATGTGAGGTTATCTACTGAACAATGTCCCAAGACACAAGAAGAGGAAGAAGGCATGTCCCATGTTCCATATGCAAGTGCAATCAATAGCTTTATGTATGAAATGGTCTATACTAGACTAGACATTGCACATGCAGTGGGAGTATTGAGCAGGTTTATGTCAAAACCAGGGAAGGAGCACTGGACAGGAGTGAAGCGGGTTTTCAATTATTTGCGTGGCACTAGTGATTATGGTTTGTGCTACCAAGGAAGACCAAGATTGGACAGAGTGTTGGATATTCATGGCTTTGTTGATGCAGACTAGGCTGGAGATCTGGATCAGAGAATATCTACAAGTGGGTATGTGTTTAACCTATTTGGAGGTGCAGTCAATTGGATGAGTAAGAAATAATCTGTAGTGGCACTGTCAACTACAGAGGCAGAATACATGGTAGCCACTCATGAGGGCAAGGAAGCAGTTTGGTTGCAGAGATTGTGTTCAAGTATGGGGTTAGTATAGGAAGCTATAAGGATAGACTGTGACAGCCAAAGTGCAATTTTCTTGGCAAAGAACCCCGCATATCATTCAAAGACAAAGCACATTGATGTTCAGTATCACTTTGTGAGGGATATGATAGAAGACAAAAAGGTGTTGTTGGTAAAGGTGGACACTTTGAAGAATATTGCAGATGCATTGACAAAATCTATGAACTTTGAGAAGTTCTCTTGGTGTAGAGAGACAATGGGCATTTTAGGGCTGGAAAAATGACTAAGCTCTCTTGAGACCCCTATGGAAAGAAAAAAACAAGTGGGAGAATTCTGGGTTGTGTTATATTCTTTCCACGTAGTTAACAGGGGGTTTGAGGGGCACCCATAACCCCACTTTATGGGGTCTGGGGCAGCGCCCCGGAAAGTTTTGGTTTTGAACCCTATGTTAGGTTGGGCGGACCCACCTATGGTTTTGTGCATGATTTTCGTAGATGTTTTTTGGACACAATGGCTTTCGGTCCATGGTATTGGATGTGCTGGTTTTCGGTCCATGGTATTGGATGCTTTGGCATGTATAAATATGTATTATAACATTGAAAGGAACATAATGAAAAATCAAGCTGGTAGTCCCAGTTTTGGGATCCAGGGGAAAATCTATGTGTATATGTGTTTTATGTGTTATGCTCCCTCTATTGTTTATTTTATGTGTTTTAGAATTTGTATGCAGCTAATTTCTGTACAGGGTTAAAACCTACATTAGTGATGCATTTTAAATTACTCTTCATCGTTGCTACTGCTTCATGCTCTATGCTCACTCCTCCTGAGCTTTTCAATCACTTCTTCCCCCCCTGAGATCATAGTACTCCAAATATGGACTGCTCCTTAAATAATACCAATTACATTAAGAAATAGATACAAATTGGACAACATACCAGGAAAACTCTTTATATCTCTTTCTCAAAAATGAATGTCCACTTCCACAAAAATGTTTCTCCACTTGAACCAAAGGCAATCAATTGACATAATGATATAAATTGAAGATTAAGGGACATAAAAAGCTTATACTAATTGTTTTTCATGAACACAATATTACTAGCAATAATCAAACTTGCAACTTAAATGAAATAAAAGTATTTCACCTAGGATGTAAACCTTTCATTTCCTTAACAATCTTTCTTCTTGAGGCTGATGATAATTGCATCCTATTGCTTACTAAAGAAGCTCCCCCTGATCCAGTGCTCTTTGATCTCCTACATCTACTTCCTTGCTTCTCCATGGGGACTGATCTTGTGGACCTAACTTGACTATGGGTTTCCTATCATTCCACGCTTCTGTTGCAACTCATCTTCTTCTCACAAAAAAAATTATGTTGTGTACTCTCCCTGAAACCAAACTAGCTGCACTCTCTTCTTCTCTTGCGATGCTGATACATTAAAAATAAGCAAATTCATCACTATAATCATCAAGGGGACTCAAACATACCTTCAAAAATTAGATGCATATCTTTGTATTTTCCTTCTAGCTCCTAGCATCTAACATATTCAGCCTCCCTTGAGGCCATTCTCCTCTTTTACTAAAGAGAAATAGAGGACCTACTCTCCCTCAGTAGATCATCCTCCTTCTTCTTCCAAACTTTCAAAGGGTGAATCTTGATAGAAGAATTCCTTTCCAGGTTTTTCTTTGCAAATTTTGGGGCTTTCTCTTGGCTTCACATGGATAGAGAAAACTTCTCCTTCAATTCCTCTTTCTTAACCTAAACTGACTTTATACCATTTTTCTTTGTTTGCAAGATAATGGTATGGGTCATTTTTCATTACTTTCCTTACTTGAATCTTGCGGTCATTATTTCTTGTGATTACATAGGGCTTTATTCCTTCTTTATTTTGCAAGTCCTTTTCATACTGAGCATTGAAGATGTTATTGTGTTTTCTTCTCGAATGTGTACAAAAAGAAATCACTTAAGGCTATGGATGACAAACAACTCTAACAATGAAAATGGCTACTAAACCTTGTAGATCTGCAACAAATGATAGAAACAAAACCTGCCAAAGCCCTAATGTTGGGCGCGGGATCCCCCAAGGCAAGTTTTGGGGCTTAAAACCCAGATTTTGACCAAATATGATGTAAAGACTCCGCGTTTTGTCAGTGTGGAGTGCGAATATTGTAAATGAGTCATAGGGTTGTTTGTCCTCATTTTTGTAAGGTAGTGTCGGCTTTAGAAATCTACCCATGGTCTGCGGACCATGGGATTGTATAAATAGAGTGAGGCTATAAGTTGTAAATCACCAAACGAGAGTAATGAATGAAGGATGAAGAATTGAGTCTTATCTAAGTGTAGAGTCGAGTCTTTGGGTCGTAGAGTAGGAGAAGGCTGTGCAGCTGGGTGCGCAGAGGCCTAGTAGCCCGCAACTGAGTGCGTAGGGTGGGTCGAGTCTATAACCTTTAGAGAAGTAATAAAGAGATGTTTTACATCATTTCCATGTATATTTTTCCTATTTTGTGCATTGAATGTATCAGATATAAATCACATTTCTATTGTCTATATGATGTGCGAACTTATATGAATGTGTTGATAAAGTGAATATAAGATAAAGTATCTATTTACGCAAAGATAACTAATTGTTATAAGAATATAAGTAAGATACATGGTGTAACTTGGGGAAGTAGCGTAGATCACTGCTAGGGTAGTGCAAAATCACCTCAGCCCTTGGTTAGGGCTGCGCAAAGGTGATTATAACAGATCGCAAAGGTCTCACAATTCAAGACAACGTGTGAAGTGACCTACGTGAAGGTATTTATAGTTGAACTAAAGCGACCCCTCAAACATCTCAAGGGTACGGAAACTTGGTTCCAGCATCACCCCATACTGCTTTGGGTGAGACCTCAGTCCGTGCTTCGCAAGCTGTTGCTGAAAGGGCCAGTGATACAGGGATTTGTCTGGCTAATTAACTTTGAACCTGGGTCAGGCCCCTAAAGCCAACAAATGGTTTCATTGCCTGGACCGGAATATGCATAGAGATGTCTGATGTTGTATCATTGAAATCCAACTAAGAAGGAAATCAAAGGGTGGTTGGATAGAAGAATTTACGACTTCACGGCACAGGAGAACAAGAAACCATGACTCACAAAAGAAGAGTGGTTAGACTGCTACCTATACACAGAGATCCATGAAATATTTTTTCGCATCTTTCCCTACTGAGCTGTACGAGTGGATTGCGAAGCTAGTAGATAGCCAAGGAAAGTGGAAACTTGACAATCCTATTGTTTGGACCCCAGATTTGGTGCGCAGATTGGAAGCATCGGAGGATAAGATCATGTGTGTTGTTGATCACTAGCTCAATCAAATTATAGGAGGATTCATACTGAGTTCGCGGTAGATACTTCAGTCATCTATAGCAAAGCAGAGCGACGGTTTCTCAAAGGACCATGAGGTAAATAAATAAAGTCTCTAAATACCTGGATTAAAATGCTATTGTGTGAAAAGAGGGTTATGTAATTAACTTGATGTCCAGGGCTACGTGAAGTGGAAAAACCTATAGAAAAGAAGGAAGTAAGGGACCAAAGAATAGCCCTTTGATTTCACCTCCACGAGGGGGCGAGGAAGAGCTCACGAAGGTCTTGCCACGAAGTGCGATCAATTTGATAAGGCAGAGGATTTCGTGCATACCACCTCCACCCACACCACCACTAGTTTCACCCCCTTCACCTCCATCTTCACCCGTACCACCTCCGCCACCACTGTGAGTCAATATGGCAAGCGCGATAAAGTTGCTTGTGTTCAAGGGAGTAGGAAATGAAGATCCAGACTAGTTTTGGTTCGTGATAAGAGCTGTATGGGAAGTGCAGGGAGTTATAGATGATAATATAAAGAAAGCGATGTTGGTTAGCGCTTTGCAGGATCATGCGCTGACCTGGTATATTAAGCATTCTAATGACAATCTGAATGTGGGAATCACAGATATCCAAATTGCGCTAAACAGAGAATTTAGCAAGCCAAAGCCAAAAGCGCAGTTGATCATTGGATTTAAAGGGATCATAATGCTACTACGTGAGACTCCTTGGGAGCTAGATCAGAGACCGAAGTGTACAATTCGCGAAGCTAATATGACTTTGACAAATGGACAACACTGCGAATGGTCTGTAGCACGCTAATGCCACATTTGAGGAACATGTTGTCACAACAAAGGTTAACGACTCATGCAGAAGCCTTGGAGATCGCGATGAGGCTGCATGAAACCCTGATGTAGGATCCTAACTTGGGAGTTCAGCAGATCCATGCGTAGTTGAAAAACTTATGCCTTGAGATGCAGAATTTGAAATAGGACAAGACAGCCTTACTAGAAGTGTGCAAAGAGGTATGGTGCATAAAATGCAAGGGTCAGGGTCGTGATAAGGACCACTTACCTATGTTTGCGAATTACCTCACAGGAGGAGGACCGATGCCATTAAGATTGGAGGCACAAGCGGGACCTAGTGTGGCACCTGCTTTGTGGTGCCTGATTTGTCAAATAGGAGGCAAGCATGCTATGGACAACTGCCACTTGTTATAGAAGTACACTCAGAATTTGCAACAATTGTTCTATAATTTTTGTAGATCGGTTTGACACGATGAGCGCACTTGTAGAAGCTATGAGCTGATGATGGATAGAACTCCCACCTATATAGTTCAGGCCGAAACGTGGCCCCTAGACCAGAATGCAGGAGTGGCATGAACCGAATTTCAGGGGCATGGATGACGACGAGGTGGAGGAGGACCTGGAAGAGGTTACGGATAGCTAATATGCTACAATTGCGGAGGGACAGGACATTATGTCCGTGATTGTATGAATCTAATACGCCCATCATGTCTATATTGTACCTTTTTTGATAATGAGACGAAGGATTGTCCCATGCTAATAGCTAGGATATGCGACAAGGGAGAGCTACCACCTCCCCCGACTCAGAACTTGCAGATTATGAGGTCTGAGCTGTGCGAGGAAGATCCAAATGGGAACATTGTGCTCTGAAGTGGAATTGCGACGAGAGATGATAAAGGCAAACAACCTAAAGATAGTACTTGGGTTCTCAAGGCCCAACGAAAGAAGCAGAGTTTGATTTAGAGCGTGCTAAGGAAACCTTCATGGAAGCTAAGAATAGCTTCGTTGATGCCTCCACTTTAGGAAGAAAAGATAGAACGGAGCTAGAAATGGACCCATCTATGCTTACGACGTTCCTAGAAACATGTATGAAGCTACTGCGCAACAGTAAGGATGTAAAAAGATTGCAGGAACTCATTAATAGATGTGTTGGGGCTACGCTAGGAGAACCACGTGTAGTCTGGAAGATTGGAAAGCATACGATGAGGACAGGAAGATAAATGAGGTTAACCACGCAGATTGGAGAATATGAGATGGACCAAGTAATTTTGGATTTAGGATTGGATGTGAACATTTTTCCAAAGCAAACACGGGAGTGCATGTGTAGGCCTACACTACAATGGTCTCCTATTCAGCTGTGAATGGCGAACCAACAGGAGATAATACCCATGGCGTGATTGCAAGGAATCATCATGGATATTAAGGGAGTGAGTGTGCTAGCAGAACTTGAAGTGATAGAGATTGTTAATGACAACAATCCCTACGCCGCGCTCTTAGGAATTGATTGGGCCACTGACATGAACGTGGTGATTAATCTAAAGAAGCACAAGATGATTTTTTAGAAGAAGTATCTATGTGTAGTTATACCCTTAGACCCTATTGAGGGATCGCGCTACACTGAGCCGATGTGGGACTATAAAAGTGATGATGATTTGGACTGCATCTACAAGATAACTGTGCGAGAGCAAGACTGGGTAAATCTCACTGCAGATAGACGGATCTCATGGGAGTGCAAAAACTCTTGTACGTCAGATTCTGATGAGGAGATAGGGTGATGGCAGAACCAGTTACATGAGGTAACCACGTTGAATTGTAATATGATGACAAGATCGTTGTGCTGCATATCGATGGAAGTAAGGGATTTGCCTACTTATGATGGGTTAAGTGAGGTAGATACTTTCCTAGATAAGTTTGAAAGGGAGGTGCCAAAAAAGAAACATTTTAGGCCTTGAATTGGGTACTGCGTGCTACGCCTGCGAGGTGGTGGGGTACGCACCAAGGAAGCTTTGAGGATTGGCGTGAATGCAGGAGAATGATGCACATGAATTTTTGGAAGCCTAAGATGCAACTAATAGACAAGTATGATGGATGGGATGATCCATGCACACACATGGCCAGGTGGAAGAAGGTCTATGGAGAAAATCCGCAACCTGAGTGGTGAATTTGTTCTGTCATACCCTAGATATTATACCCATGAACTGGTATATAGAGACAGAGCTCTGCCATGGGACAGGTGAATGGGATATCCTGCACGAAGGGTTCCTATTAACCTTCACTTTTGAGGATAACTGGTGGGAGCGTTGATGAAGCGCTACAAGAGGTAAAAGTTGTTATCTTTAGGATACCACAGGAGCTGGTAGAGTCAATTCAGAATGAATGGGCTACTCAGCTGAGCTGCACACTGGAATGTTATAATGTAAATGATGAAGAAGAAGATGAGGATCCGAGGAAAATTAACATTCCAAAAGCAGAAGGCCATCACGAGGTTCAAGGACCACAGATTGAAAACTCTGACATAACCGTGTCAGTAAAGACAAAGAAGGTGAACATTGGTATGGAGGCCGAACCTAAGTTTGCATCACTTAGCGACTACTGGGATGATGCGATGGTGGATAAGGTCACTGAGTTACTCCGCGAGTACCAGGACTTATTCCCGACCAAGTTTATGGATTTAAAGGGAATCATCAGAGAATTAGGAATGATGAGGATCATGTTAAAGCCCAACACAAATCTAGTTAAGCAGAGGCCTTGTCTCTTAAATCTAAAATACAAGAGAAGGTCCATGTAGAACTAGACAAAATGCTCACAGCAGGAACCATCGAGCCAATGGAAGAATTCGATTGGGTAAGCCCAATGGTGGTACAGGAAAAGAAGCTGAAGAGTGAGATAAGAATATGCGTGGATCTCAGAAAATTGAATGACACGTGTGTGCATGATCCATTCCCAACTCCGTTCACAAATGAGGTGTTGGAAAATGTTGGTGGGTAGGAAGCATTTTACTTCACTTACGGTTTCTCAGGGTACCACCAGATCAAAATCGCACCGGAAGATAGGAGCAAGACAACCTTCATGACTGAGTGGGGTTGCTTTCAATACACTGTCATGCCGTTTGGGTTGAAGAACGCGCCAGCCATCTTTTCACGCGTGGTTGTTGCAGCATTCAAGGAATATATCCACAAGTTCTTGGAGGTTTATTTTGATGATTGGACTGTATTTGGGTTGGTTAAGCACCATGTAGTGAGCTTACACTTGATGTTGGATACCTGCCAAAGATACCAAATCACGCTTAACCTCAAGAAGTGTATGTTCCTCGTTCCTTTTGGGAACCTGTTGGGACATGTGGTTTGCAGACAAGGACTGATGGTAGATCCCATGAAGATTGCGGTGATTCTGAATTTGGAAGCACTGCGAAGTGTGAAACAGCTATGTGCACTCTAGGACATACGAGATACTATACGAAGTTCATCAAAATATATGCCCAGATCACCGTGCCAAGTTGCATCATATCATTGGAATCCAACTAAGAAGGAAATTGAAGGGTGGTTAGAGAGAAGAATTCATGAGTTCACAGCACAAGAGAACAGGAACCCACGACTAACAAAAGAAGAGTGGTTAGACTGCTACCTGTACCTAGAGATCCATGAAATCTTTTTTGCATCTTTCCCTATTGAGTTGTATGAGTGGATCGTGAAGCTAGCAGATAGCCAAGGAAGGTGGAAACTGGACAATCCTATTGTTTGGACCCCAGATTTGGTGTGCATATTGGAAGCATCGGAGGCTAAGATCACGCACATTGTTGATCACTAGCTCAATCGAATTATAGGAGGATTCATTACTGAGTTCGCGGTAGATACTTCAGTCAGCTATAGCAAGGCAGAGTGACAGTTTCTCAAAGGACAACGAGGTAAGTATGTAAAGTCTTTGAATACTTGAATTAAAATGCTATTTTGTGAAAAGAGGGTTATGCAATTACCTTGATGTCTAGGGCTATGTGAAGTGGAAAAACCTACATAAATGAAGTAAGGAAGGGACCAGAGAATAGCCCTTTGATTTCACCTCCGTGAGGGAATGAGGAGAAGCTCGCGAAGGTCTCACCACAAAGTGCGATCAATTTGACAAGGTAAAGGATTCTGCACATACCACCTCGACCCACACCACCACCAGTTTCACCCCCTTCACCTCCATCTTCACCTGTACCACCTCCACCACTACCACGAGTCAATATGGCAAGCACGATAAAGTTTCCTGTGCTCAAGGGAGTAGGAAATGAAGATCCATACCAGTTTTGGTTTGTGATAAGAGCCGTATGGGAAGCACAGGGTGTTATAGATGATAATATAAAGAAACTGACGCTAGTAAGCACTCTGTAGGATCACACCCTGACCTGGTATATTAAGCATTCTAATGATAATCCGAATGCGGGAATCGCGGCACTAAACAGAGAATTTAGCAGGCTGAAGTTAGAAGCGCAGTTGATAATTGGATTCAGAGAGATCACAATGCTACCAGGCGAGACTCCTTGGGAGCTAAATTAGAGACTGAAGTGTATGATTCATGAAGCCAATACGACTTTGATGGATGGACAACACCGCGAATGGTTTGTAGCATTGCTAACGCCGCATTTGAGGAACACGTTGTTGCAATAGAGGTTAACGACTCAGGTAGAGGCCTTGGAGATCATGATGAGGGTGCATGAAACCCTGATGCAAGATCCTAACTTGGGAGTTCAGCAGATCCATGCATAGTTCAAAAACTTATGCCTTGAGATGAAGGGTCTGAAATAGGACAGGGCAACCCGACTAGAAGTGCACAAAGAGGTGTGGTGTGTAAAATGCAAGAGTTAAGGTCATGATAAGGACCATTGCCTAGTGTTTGAAAATTACCTTGCGGGAGGAGGACCAATGTCTTTAAGACTGGAGGCACAAGTAGGACCTAGCACGGCACCTGCTTTTTGGTGCGTGATTTGTCAAATAGGAGGAAAGCATGCTACGAAAAACTGTCATTTTTTACAGAAGTACACGGAGAATTTGCAACACTTGTTCTATAATTTTTGTAAATCAGTTGGACACAATGAGAACACTTGTAGAAGCTATGAGATGATCATGGATAGAACTCCCACCTATAGAGTTTAGGCCAAAATGTTGCCCCTAGACTAGAACGTAGGAGTGGCGCGAACTGGATTTCAGGGGTGTGAACAAGGCCGAGGTGGAGGAGGACTTGGAAGAGGTCGTGGAAAACTAATATGCTACAATTATGGAGGACCAGGATATTATGGCTATGATTGTACGAATCCAACGCGTCCATCATGTTTGTATTGTACCTTGTTTGATCATGATATGGAAGATTTTCCTATGCTGATAGCTAGCATACGGGACAAGGGAACACTACTGCCTCCCCTGACTCAGAACCTACAGATGATGAGGTCTGAGCCACACGAGGAAGATCCAAATGTGAACATTGTGCTCCGAAGTGGAATCACGATGGGAGATGACAAAGGCAAACAACCTAAAGATAGTACTTGGGTTAGCAAGGCTCCGACGAAAGAAGTAGAGTTTTATTAGGAGCACGATAAGGAAACCTTCATGGAAGCTAAGAAGAGTTTCGTTGACGCCTCCACTTCAGAAAGCAAAGATAGACTAGAGCCAAAAATGGACCCATCTATTCTTACAACATTCTTGGAAACACATGAAGCTACTGTGTGATAACAAGGTTGTACAAGGATTGTTGGAACCCATTAACATATGCATTGGGACCATGCTAGGAGAACTACGCGTAGTCCAAAAGATTGGAAAACACAAGACTAGGACAGGGAGAGAAATGAGCCTAACCACATAGATTGGAGAATATGAGATGGACCAAGTAATTCTGGACTTAGGATCAGATGCAAACATTCTACCGAAGTATACATGGGAGCGCATGAGGAGGCCTACCCTACAACGGTCTCATATTCAACTATGAATGGTGAACCAACAAAAGATAATACCCATGGGGCGATTACAGGGAATCACCATGAATATTGAGGGGGAGAGAGTGCTAGCAAACTTTGAAGTGATAGAGATTTTTGATGACAACAATCCCTACCTCGTGCTCTTAGGAATTGATTGGGCCATTAACATGAACGGGGTGATTAATCTGAAGAAGCACAAAATGATTTTTGAGAAGAAGTCTCTTCCCATAGTTATACCCTTCGACCCTGTGGAAGGATCATGCTACATCGAGCCAGTGCGTGATTATGAAAGCAATGACGATTTGGACTGCATCTACAAGATACCTACGCAAGAACAAGACTTGGTAAATCCCACCATGGACGAATGAATCTCATGGGAGCGCGAAAGCTCCTGTACATTGGATTCTGATGAGGAGATATAGTGATGGTAGAATCGGTCACATGAGGTAACCATGCTGAACTGTAATATGATGATAAGATCATTGTGATGTGTATCGATAGAAGCAAGGGATCTACCTACCTATGATGGGTTAGGTGAGGTAGATACTTTCCTAGATAAGTTTGAAAGGGAGGTGCCGGAGAAGCAACGTTTCCAAGCCTTGAACTGGGTACTGCGCGCTACGCCTGCAAGGTGGTGGGGTATGCACAAAGGGAGCTTTGAGGACTGGCATGAATGCAGGAGAATGATGCGCAAGTGGTTTGGGAAGCCTAGAGTGCGATTGATGGGTAAATGCAATGGGAAGGATAAGCTGTGTGCACGTCTAGCCAGGTGGATGCCGACACATGGAAAACAACCTATGCAAATGCACATGAACTTCGTGTTGGGGGATACGGTCAATAAGCATGCGTTGGGGGGGAAATGTGTGAATGGTCCCTCAAGTTGGAACGATAGGGTGTGGAGAGGATGAGCATGCAGAAGCATTTAATGAGGTGCGCGGAGCGCTGAACAAGGTATATAGTGCACAGTGAAGTAATTGGGACCTATGCATACCAGCAATTATATGGGATTATAGGACAACGTGCAAGAAACTGATGAGATAGGCACCTTCTAGGCTAGCCTATGGAGTGAACGTTGTAATACAATGGAGTATATCATGCCCAGTCCACGCATAGCAGTGCCCATAGATATGATGGATCACGGAGCCTTGGAAGAAGGTATCGCACAGTTGTAAGAGCTCAAAGAAGAATGCTTGGGACCTCATGAAGAGATCCAGTAGGGTAATCTTAGGCTCCAAGAACTCATGAATGAAAGAATTCGGTTAAGGGAGAAAAGTGCCATGGTGGAAGCAGAAGTCAAGAAGCTTGAGGAAGGAATATAGAAGGACTTTCTTGAGAAGAAAATCATGGTGATAAAATAGAATGTGCATGATTACAGTGAAGTAATTGGGACCTGCGTGTACCAGCAATTATATGGGATTATAGGATGACGTGCAAGAAACTGATGAGATAGGCACCTTCTAGGCTAGCCTATGGAGCGAACATTGTAATACAATGGAGTATATCATGCCCAGTCCATGCATAGCAGCGCCCATAGATATGATGGATCACGGAGCCTTGGAAGAAGGGATCGCGCAGTTGTAAGAGCTCGAAGAAGAATGCTTGGGAACTGATGAAGAGTTCCAGCAGGGTAATCTTAGGCTCCAAGAACTCATGAATGAAAGAATTCAGTTAAGGGAGAAAAGTGCCATGGTGGAAGCAGAAGTCAAGAAGCTTGAGGAAGGAATATAGAAGGACTTTCTTGAGAAGAAAATCATGGTGATAAAACAGAATGTGCATGATTACGTTGAGGGGGACTACCGCTGAGAGTTGATCAGTTTGATGCCTTGGATTGGACCATATGTTACTAAGGGGATCATAGATGTTGGCGTGATGTAGTTGGTAAAATGCGTGATGTAGTTGGTGAAGTCAAATGGTGATCCTTTCCTAAGAAGAGTGAATGGCAATCGGTTGAAGCCATACATGGGTGGCCCGACAATTTGGCTAGCCAACTGAAGAACAGTCTTAGCACTCCAAGTAGCTAAAAGGAGGCAAAGGACGATAAACAAATTCAGGGAACACAGGAGCAGATGAAAGGAAGTAGTTTAGATAAAGCAGTCTCAGAATAGTGTGTGCAGGAGATACAACAAGTCGCTGCTCAGTGCACTATCGATATTGCAGTAGTTTCGACAAAATTGGGAGGTCTCTACGTGAATATCTCCACACCAACAGAGTGACTCGAGGACGAGTCATGATGTTTGTGTTGGGGGCCTATTGGGCGCGGGATCCCCCAAGGCAAGTTTTGGCGCTTAAATCCTAGATTTTGACCAAATTTGATGTAAAGACTCCACGTTTTGTGGGCGTAGAGCATGAATATTATAAAAGAGTCATAGGGTTGTCCACCCTCATTTTTGTAAATGTAATGTCAGCTTTAGAGATCCACCCATGGTCCACGAGCCATGGGATTGTATAAATAGAGTGAGGCTCTAAGTTGTAAATCAGTTATAGAATGAGAGTCATGAATGAATGATCGAGAATTGAGTCTTGTTTGAAGTGTAGAGTTGAGTCTTTGGGTCATAGAGTAGGAGAAGGCTCTGCAGCTGAGTTCGCAAAGGCCTAGTAGTCCATAGCTGAGTGCATAGACCTAACTTGGCACAAGATCCTCCAAAGGATGATAAGGAAATTTAGGGTCTTATGTGCCCCCCAGTATGCTAGGGGCGTACCAGATGTATTTAGAGTGGGGAGAAAACTTATGGGTTCGCAAATATGGTAGGAAGTATGCACGATGGTGCATATCATCCTAAGGGTAATCAGGGGTAGTCATATCTTCCATGATGTCCCCATGAAAATGGAAGATGGGTGGACGGGAGGAAGACTGACTACATGATGCAACAAATGTACCTGGTGCATCATCCTGAGAAAGAAGGTTCACATACGCATCATATGAAATGGGAGACAACGAGCTAGTAGATAGAAGATCTACCGATGTTGAGACCTGGATTTACAATGAAGGACATTCAATAGAAGCACACACGTAAACCTTAGAAAGGTTTTTCTGAGAGGAACTCAAGGATGATGATAGGAAAAGGATATGGATCATGGAGTCCATCATCTCAACGTCGGGGAAGGGATCACAATGGTAGGACCAAAGTCCCCCAGTTTTGGTACACTAGGGGTACTAGAATCCATATGTAGAGGAGTAGATGATCCACTATGAGCAGCCTCGTATTTGAAAATCACTTGAAGGCAATCACAAAATTCATTGAGGCGAGGGAAACAATGGCAAAGTGACCATAATGATAACACAAGGCACAAGGGTGATTTGTGTGCAATGTTTTGAAATTCTTGGCTGGTCCCGGTAAGGTAACCTAGACCTCAGGGATCTTTGACTTAGGGAACGTTTCATGAACTAAAGGTTTGAGACGAGGAAGATGAGGACAGTTATTGGTGGCATTCCTAAAAACCTCACACACAGCACATGGAGAGGGTGGATTTTGAGCTTTAGGAGTTGGAGGTGCTTGGGGAGCCTTGTCCTTAGGTTCCTTTTTCTTAGATTCTCCCCCCTATCCAGATGTTTTTGCAACACGAGTGGGTTCCTATTGAGCCGGCAGTGGAACTATAGTAGTGACAAGGGTCGTAGGGACCAGTTGAACTAGGGTCAAAGCATGATATGGTCTTAGCTGACCAGGAAAAGTGTTTGCAGGGGGATCAATGTACCACAATAGTATCCCCAAAGTCATGTTAGGGAGGACCAATGGAGCCATGACAGTGACAAAAAATATTCCCAGAGGATGAAACAAGAAAGGTATCTAGCCTACAGGGTAATGTCCTGGCAGAACAAATCCTAGATGGTTAATACCTACAGGAACAATTCTTAGTGGGAACAAAGAGGAGGCACCCAAAAAAGGAGGAGGTCCTAGGGGGTGGATCTAGATGACTCGGCCATGATGGTAACCATGGGGTGATGAGGAGATGGTTGTAGATCAGATGTACCAGAATGTATTCAAGAAGCCCGTGACACTTGTAAAATGCAAACACTCAAAGAGTGAGGCTCAGAGATAGGAGGGGGAAGACTGGGGAAAGCACCTAATAATGAGGTATCTTTGTAGACTCTGGGTAAAACACCGGTGAGAGGGTTAAGGGACTTCTTGTCAGACATCGATGAGATAATGGACTCAGGGGAGGTTAAGGAAATCAGCTCGTAGTATGTCAACTGATTGATGGTGACGATCTCCCCTTCATGGGGGAAGAACATCCTGCGAAAAACCGCATATGCGACGACTAACATGGCATAACTGTAACTAAGACCCAAGAGAATGTTGTAATATAGAGGGGCATCAATAACTTCAATGTCGACATGAAAATTCTTGCCCACAAGAGTCACTGGACAACTACGATACATGCTGAGAGGCTAGGAGAAGTGACCATCCCAAGCACGCAAAGTGACGGTGGATGGGGACAACTCAGGTGACTTGAGTTGCTTCCAAACAGTAGTGGGTATCACACAAGTGGATGTTCCTTCATCAATAATGCATCAGGAAATGATGGAATTACCAACTCGGACTAGTATCTAGAAAGAAACAGATGGACCTAATGGAGGATGTTTTGACGTATCAATGGGGAAGACAATTAAACGATCATATGAAGGATCTAGTATGCCCAAAATAGTTAGTAGATATTTCTTTTGAGATGGGCATGATTGGAGGACTTCCAGCATCGACATGGCAGTAGGTGATTGTGCCAAGTTGTTTACTATACTGTATGTATGGTCAGCTCGATTAGAAGTCACGTTACGGTGTAATGGTCCCTTGGGGATCTTAGGAATTGATTCAACTTTAGGTTCAGGGATCTTGAGCACACCATTTGGTGTCGTAAGAGGCTCAGTAGATGCTTTTATTTTGGACTCAATGGTAGACGAAGTCAATGGCTTGTCATATTGACACGACCGAGTTTGCAAGTTGATATCATAGGTATTGACCTCA
Source organism: Pinus tabuliformis (assembly GCA_031772625.1). Classification (NCBI taxonomy): domain Eukaryota; kingdom Viridiplantae; phylum Streptophyta; class Pinopsida; order Pinales; family Pinaceae; genus Pinus; species Pinus tabuliformis. The sequence goes on from CM062811.1 coordinate 718,572,109, forward strand.
TCAAAATTCATCATGAGGATCTGGTAGTCACTAGGACTAGAAGGTTGGGGAAGGTGAGCTGCCTGACCTGGCTAAGATTGAGCAACAAAAAATCCTTGTTGTGGGAAAGGATTTCTAAGAATGACCAGTTGAGATTGTGCAGAATTCTGAGGCGGTTACTATATGGGTGGTTAACCTCTAGAAGTTTCTTGGGCTTCACACACTTGGAGCATCTGGGGTAAGAGGGGACACTCATGAGTATAATGGCCATGTACACTACAACATGAAAAATGTTTGTTCATATAGATAACCTTATTTTGCTTGGGTTGGTCGCCTTGTTGCTAGTTGTTGGTGTTAGGCTAGTACCCCTGGGGTTCATTACGTTGATTAACTTGGTTACCCTAGTTACCCTTGTTACCTTCCCCTTATTTTATCTTCTTCAAATTTTGGGGATTGGTCACACTCTGTTGTGTAAACACTTAACCCTAAGGGGGTGATCACTGCTGGGTCTAAGGATGCATGGTGTTATAGACATTTTTTTGCCTTGCAGCTCTAAGCATGAAATGTCCATAAACCAAGGGCTTCTAAGTCCCTAAAAGTGTTGTCCCAACCCCTAAAGGAACAAGGTCAACAAATTACAGCTTCTCCCAGAAGTTCTCCACTAGAAACTGCTTAGAATAAGTCAAATCAGGATCATTTCAGCTGCTCCACTAGCCAAGTGCGTTGCATAGCACCTAAGTCCACTAGCTAGGTGCGTTGCAACACACCTAAATGCACTACCAGGGTGCGTTGAGTAGGAAATGACAAATGGCAGTGTCATTCTGCGAGGTGGAGAGACAATGGAAGCTTCCAGAATCTTCTCCAATGACACTTGCCTCACTGAATTCGACCAAGGATGAGTAAGAGGCTTTCAGTCTCCAAGTGGAAGCAAGAAATGACAGAGGGAAGCCACTAATCAAATCATGAGCTGACTCATCCTCCTTGCATACATCTATATATGGATCCCTCGTCCCAGAGATCCAGAGGCTGGAATTTTTCACATTGTAAGGAATTGTTGTTGGTTTTGAGATACATATTAGAGAATTGGGTGATCTATGCTTTGTTGGGGTTGAAGAAGGGACTTCTTTGCTGGGAGGTTGATGCTGGGTCAGGAATCATCAGTTGTAACTCCTCCTGGATCTTCTTGTATATCAATAAAACTATTTGAGTTTCTTCTCCATGCTTGTGTTTCATTGATGCTTGTTACATTTGTATGGTTAACTTAAATCTGATCCTAAGTTATTTATGAGTATAAACCCATGTCTTTGTATAGTTTCCTTCTTCTGTGATCTTACAGGTACTTGGTGAAGCTGGGCAAGTAAGGGAGCAAGTAGCTGGAAGCTGTCAAAGAGGAGAGAGATTGGATCAAAGGACTAGTGCAAGACACAGGTTGGTTCATCCTATTCCTCTTTGTTTATAGTTCATAAAGAAGAATACAAAAGTAGTTTTCTCTGTTTGTTTCTAAGGTAACTGTCACACCTTAGTGGGATAAAGCAGTTCTAAATAGACACTTTTCCCGATAACAAAATGGCGACTCCACTGGGGAGCATGTCTAGTTAGTTTGTTTGTGTTTCTCTTGTTGTTTGTTTCATAAACTTATAAGTAGCAATCGAACTGTATTTTCCATTAACAAATGCAAAGTAGACATATGCTGCTTCAATCCATTCACTGGATCTGTTTATGATTTGAACAGCTGATTCATAGACTAACTGATTGCCCTTGTGATAGCTCTTAGACCCCCCTTAGATCTACCTCTGATTGTGCATTACTGATTGCTTTTACTCGGCCAAAAACCAAAGATTAAACTGCAAACCGTGACCCAGAACCCGGATAGAATTCTCGTTTCTGCCCCAGCGCAGGCTCTGTGAAGAGGTTCTGCATTTCAATGCACTTCCCGAGAGGGCTACCTGCGCTGCAATGCAGTTTCTCTGTGTAACAAGTGCGCTGATCAACCTAGCCCTGTGTAGCTGAGGTTCTTTGCTTCATTCTTTCAGTTTTGTCTCTGATTTTTGCAGCCTGTGATCAGTATTTGACTGTTTCAGACCCCTTTTCCTTACTGATATTCCGCCTCATTTGTACAAAAGAACTGTAGATGTTTTTATGTGTTTGTTGAGTCGTTTACAGTTTTCCGTTGCAAAAGTATAATAGTCGTACTGTCGTCCTTTGATTTAGATCTGTCGCAAGTGTCAATTTTGATCATAGGAGAAAGTTTATTTGCTGTTGATGGTCGCTTATGCTTTTACTTTCACCTTTGGTTTGAATTTGTGACTTTCTAGTGTCGAAACAAGTATTTATTTCAAAATCATAAAGTGTCGTAATCATCTCTACCTCTTGATTTCGAAAAGAAGCTTGTTTATGTGTGCCGCTTGAAAGCAAATTCAGATTTGTACATCAACTTTCTTTTTAGGCATAAGAAATTGAAAAACAAATACATGCATGTGCATTTGCATATTGACAGTCTGTTTGGCTTGATTTAGGAAAGTGCATTTACAGTGTGCTCTTTGCTCTTTGCGAAAAGATTGTGTCTTTCTTTTCCCCTAGTAGCTAGGATTTTCATTGTTGAAAAGAGATAAAAGTTTGTTTATCATCTTTAGATTGCATTTTAGGAATTACATCTACATCTCGTGGTGATCCCAAAAGGCAAACTTCATAAGAAAGATCAACTTAAAATAAATTCAATGAACTTAACAACGCTTTGGAACTTAACGCACAACATTTAGAGGTCTAGGCTAGAGACGTATTCCGGCGTCGTAAAGCCTGGTAACTGTTGTCCTCATTGATGGTTGGGTGATTCCTCCACTTTGAGACGATAAGTGCCAGTACGGACTTGTGCTCCCACGTACCGTCGAGTATATATTGGGAGACCCCTATAGGCTTAAATCCTTTATCCATAGGAAGCCATGTCGGCCGCCCTACTGATCGCAATGCACCGAACACAGCATTTGGGAAGATTGACTGCCATACCGTAAAAAGTATTCTGCAGTTTTGTGATTGGTTTGGTACTCCCTCTACCTAGACCTCCAAAGCAGTCCCTTTCATTCCTTTTCAGACTCCTTAACGGAAAAGGTCCATCTGAGCACTTGTCACTTCAGGCTCATTAAAAATCGAAGGAGACTAGAGTCATCTTTTGTTTTTTCTCGACTCTTAAAAACTGAAAAAACAAGTTGTGTCAAAGCGTGTTAAAATTTATTTTAAACGGAATATTCATACCCCTTTCCTACGTTGATCTTAGGTTGAGAAAATGGAGCCTACCAACCAAGGAATTCCCCTTGGTGGAAATCCTAGTCCCTTCTCCTCTTGGGGAGATGTTGGTGCGCCCCATATGGCCACATTGTCGCTTCCAGGACTGACAATTGGTTTGCCTGTATGGCTCTTCTCAACCTCTGTCGTTTAGAACACCACTATTCCTGAACAATCGAATCAGCAATTAGACGAGTCCAGAGTTTCCCACCGGCCTTCTACTTCCTATAATTCTTCCTCTCCTCCTTCCTCTTCGCTTGATGGGGCTGGTAAAGCCAAAAGTCAAGTTCCTAAGGAAAAGAAGGAAAAGAAGAAGAAAGAGAAGAAGAAGAAGGAGTCGAAGGCGAATGGGGGAAAACGAGTGTCGTCTAACAAAAATCCACACACTGCACCGACCAGGCCTAAATCGCCATGTGTCATTTGCAAAGGAGACCATTTTCACAGAGATTGTCCTTGCATCCCCCGGATACTAAGAGACTGGTCTCCTCATTTGCACAACCCGGTGTCATCAACCTCTGATGATCATGTTGAAAGTACACCGTCAACTAGTGAAAGTGAAGCCCTAGGAAAAAAAGGGAAAGCTAGATTTCCTTGTAAACTGTGCGAAGGCAATCATGCCATCCACCATTGTCCCTTCTTAGACGAGGCTAAAAGAGTTTTGGATGATCGTCCGGTTTCACCGTTACGACTTCCTCCTGGATATAAAAAACTCTTACCGAGTCCGTCACTGGTTGAGAATCCAGCTGGCCCGCTCAGGTGGTCGGCTGAAGCACCTATCATTGAAGATAAACCATCTGAATCCATACCAGACGAAAGTCAAAAGGTCGAGGTGACAGTTGACCCGGTCTTGCCTTCAGAGGTTTCATCTTCAGATGATACAATCACTGAAGAGAACAAGGATGACACCGTCCAAATTCTCTTCATAAACACAGACTCCGACGAACATGGGGGCAGTTTACCCATTCCTTTACCGCAGGAAGGAATTTCGTCAGAGCCATACCCGGCCATCTATTCGGTCCCACCTCCAAGCAACCTAGTTGTCTCCTTCGACTGGAATCAACTAGGCAGACCCCGTTTACCAGCTAGCGTACCATTCCGAATTATCGTTCAAATATATAGAATGGTCATGGCTAGTACCATCATAGATGAGGGGGCTTCTGTGAGTATCCTTTCCTCTACTGCTTGGAAAGCGCTTGGTTCGCCATCGCTTTTGCCTGAGATGAGAAATCTGACAGGCTTTGATAAAGGAACCAGTTGACCTTTAGGGATCCTTCCCGATGTGCCCATAACATTGAGAAGGAAGACAGTTCGCATGAACGTAATGGTAGTTCAAGGACCCTTGGATTATAACCTACTCCTTGGACGAGACTATATTTATTGCATGGGAGCGATTGTCTCCTCACTCTTTAGAGTAATGTGTTTTCCGCACGAAGGAAGAGTGGTCAAGCTCGTGGACCAGCTTTCATTTCCCGGATCACGCATAGCAAATAGTCATATACCGTCCCTAAATGGTATTTTCACGCAAGAAATGTCTCAATCCCCAGTCCGTCCTCCCGATGAGCACGAGTAATTCGGAGGGATATGACTGAAACCCAGGGGGCATGCATCCTGGTCTGCTTCGGCAGGAAAACTTCGGGTATAGAGTAGGTTTCCGCGGGAGAATATGACTAGTCTGTACCCCGTCCGTGATTGGAAGAGGGGTTATTCTAGAATAAGATTCTTTTGTCAAAGTTATGTGAGTTGGCGGGCATCGTCGCTCACCTTTGTTTATCTCGGTAGACATCGCCGAAGAAGTGTTTTGTTTGCGCCGCGAATAGAACAATCTTTGGGTGACCTGTAAGAGGTAGGCCTCTCTCGGTAAAACAAATGTTTTAGCGGAAAGAAGTAGAGGTAACCTTGAAACTCTGTTTTATACCTGGGGGCATGCAAACCTTTTGGAGTGCAAGCAAAGAGCGATTATTTATCTGTTTTTTGGATTAGTCGTTTCCTAACTTGCATAAAGAAAGGATGTGGGGCAAAACTCTAAAAGTTGCCATTTTATATGAGACATTCTTATCATATGACTGGATTAATCGAGCAGTGTTACCGCAAGGTTCAAGCTCGTTAAAAAATAAACCCGCACCGAGCAAATGTTTCCACCCGCGTTTAAGCTCGTTAAAAAATGAACTATCCCCTGGTAAATAACCACCGTGAATGTAGTACTTCAGCCATTAAAGCCTTGGTCGTGTTTGCACCGTCACCTCCACTTTTCCATTGGCCGATCATTCACCTCCATTTGATTGTTTACCCATTTTGAGGAACAGCTGCGAAGAGTGATTTCACTAGCCATCCTTGTGACACTGCCGTGATTGGAAAATTCCAAACCTTACCTGGAATCAGCTGCTACCCATTTTATCACTCGTTCCTCAAAAGACGAGTCTTCTTTAAGCTCTTTTCTGACTCGTAAAATATGAAAAGATTGCCGAGTCCTTGGCCTTCCAGCTCGTTAAAGGGACAGGAAGTGCTATCCCTCCTCTAGATTTTAATCTTTTTGGACCTGAGGGATTATTGCACAAAAAGATCGAGCGCTTGTTTTGTTCGGCTCGTTAAAGCGATCGAAAATTCATCCCTTCTGTATTGTTTTATACTTTTTCGGACTTAAGGGATTAGGTGACGAAAAAGGAATTTTGGAGTTACCTTTACGTACCTTTTCAGACTCTCTAAAAGTGAAAAGGACCGAGTTATCTTTGTCATTAGACTCGTTAAAAAGATTAATAGCGACAAACTTGTCTTTAGACGAGAACGAGTTTCACTATCGCTAGGCTCGTTAAAACATAGCGATGGGTTTGCCCGAAGGGCAAATTATAGAACAAGCATATGTTATCCTCCTCAAGCTTGACAAAAATAAAGAGGTACCGGTCAGCAATGACTGGGGAAAAATTGTGAAGAAAACTCAAAGAATCTTTATTGGTAGCAAGTCGCTCTTGAACATGACACTTCCACTCCGTGCCCGAGTCGGGTTGGGTTGTTTCATTCACCGGTCACATCGCCATGGTCTCGCCATACCATCCACATTTGGGGTTAATGCTACCAATCCATCACATAAGTGTCGCCGACATGTTCAAGAGAAGTCATCCAAAAAGGCCACCTGTGTCCCGCCCACTACCATACATTATACTCCATTCTTTCATGACCGCCACCCTGAACCATATATCATCAGATCGTTTTCACCTCCATCAAAATCATTTGCTCCGTTCCATGTCATTGATGTGGGATTCATTAAGGCCCTCCTATGACGGATCACTTCTTGTCGACATCAGCTCATTATCCGAGAAGTTAATCTAGGAACACCCCATTCAGTACTTTGAAGCTTACATGTCTCAATGGCAAGTTTCTCACTTCCGGCGACAGGTTTACATCAATGACCTTCGACCGAAAGATTTTGTGTGGTGTTCGACACCAAGTCCTTTATTCACACCACGTGAATTGTACTGCAGTACCTTGAGGTTCATCATCATTATCGGTGATTCCTCTCGCGCTTGTTAACATTTTACATCATTGACTGGTAATCAAGCGATGTCTTTCCATGTTCGACTTCAAAACATTTATCACATGGATCGACTTGTACTTCGAGTGAAGATCGGACGAGATTGAAGACCCCAGATATAATTTCATCCATCCGGGCTGCGATATATATTCAGGAAAATAAAGACATTGAAATGTACAGCATTGCAGCACAGATAATCATCCTACCAAAAGGATGATGGCTCTATCAGAATCATCAGTCTACCATCAGACGATTTTCTGTCCTATGTACATGAAAATGAATTTATAAAGCTGAGCATGGGAATGCCCGCCTCAGTTAGATCATGAAAGCAGTATGAAGATAATGTATCGTATTGTATCTTATTACAGGTCTCCTCCCAGCATTGAAAGAACTTCGGATCCTCCTAATAAAGCATTTCACCCGATAAATGGCCTCATACTTTAGGGGGCAACTGTTATAGACATTTTTGTGCCTTGCAGCTCTAAGCATGAAATGTCCATAAACCAAGGGCTCCTAAGTCCCTAAAAGTGTTGTTCCAACCCCTAAAGGAACAAGGTCAACAAATTACAGCTTCTCCCAAAAGTTCTCCACCAAAAACTGCTCAGAGTAAGTCAAATCAGGATCATTTCAGCTGCTCCACTAGCCAAGTGTGTTGCATAGCACCTAAGTCCACTAGCTAGGTGCGTTGCAACGCACCTAAATGCACTACCAGGGTGTGTTGAGCGGGAAATGACAAATGGCAGTGTCATTCCGCGAGGTGGAGAGACAATGGAAGCTTCCAGAATCTTCTCCAATGACACTTGCCTCACTGAATTCGACCAAGGATGAGTAAGAGGCTTTCAGTCTCCAAGTGGAAGCAAGAACTGATAGAGGGAAGCCACTAATCAAATCATGAGCTGACTCATCCTCCTTGCATACATCTATATATGGATCCCTCATCCCAGAGATCCAGAGGCTGGAATTTTGCACATTGTAAGGAATTGCTGTTGGTTTTGAGATACATATCAGAGAATTGGGTGATCTATGCTTTGTTGGGGTTGAAGAAGGGACTTCTTTGCTGGGAGGTTGATGCTGGGTCAGGAATCATCGGTTGTAACTCCTCCTGGATCTTCTTGTATATCAATAAAACTATTTGAGTTTCTTCTCCATGCTTGTGTTTCATTGATGCTTGTTACATTTGTATGGTTAACTTAAATCTGATCCTAAGTTATTTATGAATATAAACCCATGTCTTTGTATAGTTTCCTTCTTCTGTGATCTTACAGGTACTTGGTGAAGCTGGGCAAGTAAGGGAGCAAGTAGCTAGAAGCTGTCAAAGAGGAGAGAGATTGGATCAAAGGACTAGCGCAAGACACAGGTTGGTTCATCCTATTCCTCTTTGTTTATAGTTCATAAAGAAGAATACAAAAGTAGTTTTCTCTGTTTGTTTCTAAGGTAACTGTCACACCTTAGTGGGATAGAGCAGTTACAAATAGACACTTTTCCCGATAACACATGGGTGGTTGTGGCACTAATGCCTGAGGGGGTGGAGCGCTCGACAATGCATAGGTATAAGATGGTGAAGGGACAATTGTTTAGTATACAGGTTGAGCACTAGGTGTCCCTGACATCTATTGATGTGGATGGGTAAATGCATATGATGTTCTTTGTCCTGAATACACATTATTGGCAAGAGGGGAATAAGTGTTGGAGGAACTGGTGCCCGCCTATAGATAGCCATAACTCTGCTGAGTATATGGTGAAGGATGTGAAATAGCTCCAACGATACCATCGGCGGCATGAGATGCCCCTGGTGCATTGGCACCACCAGGATGGGGGAGGTCTGGTATAACAGTATAGACATAACCAGATTGAGCATAAATCAAGTCATATCTCAGAGCAGTCTGGAGAGCCTCTTCCTCTATCTAAGGAAAATGAGATGCAACATCTTTAGCAATAAGTGATAAAAGAGTCCTAAGAAACCAATTGAGGTAGACATGGTCTTCAAGGGGTCGAGCATGACACATGCTCCTCCTTCTGCGCCATTCCTGGACATGATCGGAAATATGGGTGGCAGAGGACTGATGAAATGCAGTCAAGAGCTCTGTACCGGTGTCATATCAGAGAGGTAACTGAAAGTATGAAAGGAACACTTTAGCAAGCATCACGAAAGTGGAATGAGAGGCGGTGGGCTGGTTTACATACCACTTTTCAACATCTCCAGTGAGCATGCATTGGAAAAACCGAAGATGAATGGAATCAACGGTGATGGAATTGGATGAACACCACATATGGAAGGAGCAGACATGATTGGTAGGGTCTTCTCCAGAATTACCCTCAAACTTGGGAATTTCGGAGGGAAGCTTAGTTGGCATAGTTGGCCAACCAACATCGTGGTGTATAGGGTCATTGATCAAATGGCTAAAATCTAAGAGGATTAACCCAACCATGAAAGGTAGCATGATAATTGCTAGAACGGTTCCTGAGACGGTTCCACTAGATGTGACCACTGGGGTAGAACCGGAGCCAACACCAGGTTGGGTTCCTACACTTCAATGGGTCCTGACATGATGACGATATGTGGTGAAGGAGTCTCATAATTAGATGAGGAATCATGTGAACTAGAAGAGGAGTCAGTATGGGGACTTAGGGGAATATGAAATCAAACCCTGGGGAGGGAGTAATATGCCCAAGTGGAAACTGGGGGTGAAGGCCTAAGAGTCTCCGTGATAAACGCCTTGGTGGCATAATGGCTATAAGACACAAGTGACATGGAAATGGTGAAGGGAGATCAACAAGATGTTTTCGTCTCTATGTGGGGAGATAAATTGATTAAGTTAAGTCTTAGCTTGGCGGTGTAAACCAAGTGCCCTTCACTTAAGGTGTGCTTGAGTGTGTAAGAGTGTTTACTAATTAAGCCCAGATCATGTTTGAAAAAATAAAAATATTATTGAAATAAACTGAAATTAAAAACGAAAAATGAACAAAAAATCAACTTTCTAAACCCCACCCAAACTGGGTTTGCAAACACTGTGTTGGTTGGGGGTGAAATCAACTGAAAACACACGGAAAAGGCCAAGAGATCTAAGTGTCAATGTGACTAGGATAAAATGACACTATGCTTCTAGAAAGCATTTCAACAACAGAAAAAGAAAAAAAGGAAAAAAAAACAGGGGAAAAATCGCTACAAAAAGATAGGGAGATGGGTGTGAAACCTAGGGAAACTAATGGGACCCTAAGGAAACTAACCAAACAAGGTTTAAGATGAAACTTTGGATGGAAACAACCTATATTTGAAGATCTAAAATAGGAAGGTACTAATCTGTAAAATATGGATGAAATCTTTGCAAAAACTCAAACTTCTTACTCAGCTAAACTCCTCTTATAAAGGTGGAAGCGTACTAGAAGCCCTAAAGAGGCTAAATTCCACTTTTATGAGCAAAACATAGTAGATCAAGGCCTAAGTGAGGTGAGATAGTGGTCAACCAGCCCAGAAGACAACTCTCGGAAAAACCTAGAAACGGATAGGAAAAAATCCCAGAAAACCTAAAATCACAAGCACTGAACTGATTACTGGGATATCGCACTTCTTGGGCCATAAAGTGCGCTCTAGACCTCCAAATCACACTTTTGGGGTAGAAAAGTGTGATTTCTGCTCCTTGATTCTCGGCCGGAAAGTCTCGAAAAAAAATTGTCGTCTCTATCGTGGTTGGTTCCTATGACCTGCAGAAAAGACCAGAAAACTTACGGAAGTTAGACATTTGACTGATCTAGGGTTAGAAAGCTAGTAAAAAAACATTAAGAGACTGAAAAAGAAAAACCCTGAGCTAAAAATGGAAGGTCACCCAGGTTTTCGGATCAGAATTAAAAATGCAGTGGAGTCACCAAACTTTTTTATTGTTTTTTCTTCTCGAGTGTGTACGAAAAGAAACCACTTAAGAATGTGGATGACAAACAACCCTAACAATGAAAATCGTTGGTAAACATTGTAGATATACAGCAAATGATAGAAACAAAACCTGCCAAGGCCCTGATCTATGCCACAATCATAGTTAAACAGAAAAATGGAATAGTAAAATAAGTGCAAGTAACTCCAATAATCCAATGGAAACCAGATATATAAAGAATATATTTTATTAAACAACACCTATGAAGGGAGCAAATAATATTACTAGTCCCCCTCTATGGGATAGGTTCTTGGCTATCCTGAAATGTCTTCAGATTTTGTAGAGTCTCTCTCCTCTATAATGTGTAAAACCCAACAAATAAAATGTTTGAGCTCAGTGAGAACTCAAATGAAAAAAAAAATGTGTGCGATAGTGATAATACTTAGAGTTACAACAGTGAGTGAAACAACGAAAATAATCGAAAGTGAATAATGAATGGAAAATCCTTCTATTTATAACAAAATATTAGGTTATCCTCGAATAATGAGAAATAATAAAATATTACTAACCCCATTGTAGAAATAACCGTTTGGAATATTTTATTATATTTGGTTATAGGGAAAAAGTATTTAAACTTTTAATTAGAAATAATAAATAAATAAATGATTTATTTATAATCTCAAGAAATATGGTTAAGGAATAATAAACAAATAAAGATTTATTTAATTATTCTTAAGGGATTTGGTCAAACTTGACAAGGAATAATAACTAATTAGTGATTAATTAATTATTCCTAGAGGAAAATAAGATAATTAATGATTTATCTATTTATTTCTCATAACTGGGTCAAATATGACAAGGAATATTAATTAAACAATGGTTTAATTAATTATTCCTAGAAGATAATTAAATAAGTAGTGATTTATTTAATTATTCTTCATGGGTTTAATTATAAATTGATTAACAAATGTGGTTTATTAATTAATTTCTCACAGTGAAAGAAATTTTACTATGGTAAAATTGGCCTTACATGGTGTACTTCAATCCATCTAGTAAATTATGGCTAGATGATCGATTTTTGTGATAATAGAAGACATACTCATAATACTTTTCTCTTTATTCATTCTTGTCTTCAAAGCTCGAGCATATACGCCAACATTCTTGTCATGACCTCTACTACTGCCAACACACCTTTTCCTGACCTATTTGTGCATTCTTGGGTTGCTACTACCCACCACATCTTGTTTCCTTGCATGCCATCTACAATCTATGGCTTTATATCCAAAATTGTTGTTAGAAAAACAATAATCACGAAAAGTATTTTGAGGACTGAAGATATTTTTTCTTTGATGGATTTGTCCTTGAGGATGAAAGGATCTTTGTTGGTTCTTTATGTGTCATTCGTGATAATTTGCATTGTTGCCTTGCACTCTTTCTTGCAGCTGAGTAACTCTCTTCTATTTCTCTACTTGTTGCTGCTTCTTATTCTTTTGTTGTAACTTTTCCTTCTCTTACTACTAATGCTTTCCTTGTTGCTGCTACTTTTCCTTCTCTTGTTGTTGATGCTTTCCTTGTTGTTGCTATTGTCCAATAGCCCATTTTCCCTTGTTTTTGTTGGAACCTTCAACTACCCTTCATCCTTTGCCCTCTTGGAGCTTGTTTCCTATTTGAAACCCAAAACAACCTTGATGAGAGAGGATATTTTCTTAGAAACCATCTCATCAAAGGCCTTTTTTCTCCCTTCAAGCTTATGATATTGAGACAACTCTTTATTTTAATTTTCTAAGTCATGCCTTAATGAGGCTACTTCAGTCTATAGTCTCTCACAATAAGCTTCCTTTTACTCAGTTGATTGGTCAACATTCCACTCAGCCTACTAGCCTCTTCTTGTTGAGCATTTAGATAAACTATTTTTTTGCTCAACTTCTCATTCTCAATCTCGTACTCATGTAGCTACTCCTTTTGCTTGATATTTGCCTCTGATAGATCCTTGACCTACCTTAGAGAAAAGATCAACTTCTTTCTAAAGTATATCCTTTCATTCAGATCCTTCTCTTCATTATTAAAGGTGTTAGAAGAGTTACCACAAAGATCTAAATCAATATTTGTTTCCATGGAATCTTCCATGGGTCATAGGATTATCCCTTCATCATTATTACTAGGGGTACTCTCATTTTCTCGTGTGGGTAAGTACACCCGAGATCTCTCTTCTTCCTCTGAGGTACTCTCATTTTCTACTACTACAAATGTAGGTCTCTCTTCAGAGTCACAATGCCTCTCATCCATGTCTTCTTCTTCACCATCCTTGGAGTGAAGATCACCAGTCTGCTCATAGGAAGAAATATCTTCAATATTTTGAGCATCTTTCCTTTGAGATTCTTTCTTCTTCTTCTTGTTCCTTTTCTTCTTCTCATCATTAACAGCCTTCATAGATTCATGTTCACTTCTTGAGCAACAAGGTTCTTCGACCTCCTCTTGAGATGTGTACCTTTCTCCTCCATATATAAATTGAAATTTATTTATCATTTCCTTTGTTGAATCACAATGCCTCACTTTATCAAAATTTGGCTTAGACAACCCTTTCATGGTGATTTGTTAGGCCCCTATACTACTAGTGTAACCCCTTATTGTTATTAGTACGACCCACTTATTATATTGATGTACCCTTGTAGTGCCCATATTGTTAATATTGTGCCACATAGAAGCCCACTATTGTTATTATTGTGCCCTTACATTATTATTGTTATGTCGGCTTTGATTATGTTATGACCCCTTAGACTCCTATATATAGAAAGGAGGTCTTTTCATTTGTATCATCCAAGAATTGTTCATTTATGTAATGTAAAGGAGGTTGCCCCCTCGAAGAGGCAAAATTCTAAGGCGTTGATCTATCTTTTCTATCTTTTCTTGAGCTGGTTTCATAACATTTGGTATCAAAGCTTTGGATTCTAGGGTTTCGCTGCTCCAAATAGGTCATCGTGGCATTTTCGCTATAACACTTTTTGTGCGATGTTTCAAAAGCTAAAAAATAAACCCATTTGAGAAGAAATCATGCTGAATCTCGGGTCTAAATTTCAGAGCCTTTTGTGCTATATTTGCGGAGATATGATCTGAGGAAGTCAGTATTTTTGAAGACTCTTGAATTAAATTCCAAACAGGTGACCTGGGGAAAATAGTCATAACTTTCTTTCTGAGCGTCGGATTGAAATTTTGTAAAAAGGTATAGAAAGAGGACAGATTGTAGTTTCCTGTATCTATTTTTTAGTGCCAAAGGTCAAAACAGTGACACGTGGCACTTCATACAAGTTCGCTCTTCTGGAAAGGTCTATAATTAGGTCATCTTGGGAGATTGTGCATAACTCTTTCTTGGAGAATCCAATTTGGATCAAACTAGTGGCATTGGAAAGAGGACACAGAGGGCTACTATAGATCGCAATTTCAGAACTTAAAGATCCGAAAGTACAGAGTTACAGTCGTTTCAAGATCGAGCTCCTAAAATCAATAAAAAGCAAGATGAGGAAGTTCGATGGCAAGGATCCGGTAAATTGGATACTTTAGATGGACCAATATTTTTATCTACATGGTGTACCACTATTACAAAAGGTATGTATTGCATCTTCATATTTAGAACCGGATCAATTTTTATGGTATGAAGGACTTTGTTCTCGTAAACAACTTGTTACCTGGTCAATTTTCACAGAGGAAATGATAGCACATTATGAGGATACAAAGACCAACACCTTCTTTAGAGAAACCCCACAACAATTGGAAAAAGTAAAATGGCTTTGTGACATAGTGGAAAGAAAAATTATGGAAACCAGGAAGCATACCCCTCACAACTATAAAGATGGAAGTGTTGTTTCTCCTAGCCTTCCACAACCTACAAGGGTTACACCACAACAATTGGAAGAAAAAAGAGAAAAAGGGCTTTGTTACAATTGTGATAGAAAATGCACTAAAGGCCATAAGTGTGCTGAGAAGAAATTATTTTACATAGAATATGAAGAGGAGGATGAAAAGGATCAAGAAACATCAAAAGAAGAAGATATACGCCAGGACCCCACCCTAGAGAAAGAAGAAATGAATCAGACCATATCTTGTAAAGCATTGGCAAGAATTACCACTCCTCAAACTCTCAAGATAAAAGGACATATCAAGAAGAAAAAGACGCGAGAAGTGAAAGATCACATCGAGAAAGAAGAAATGAATCCAACCATATCTTGTAATTCATTGGTCGAAATTACCACTCCTCAAACTATCAAGATAGAAGGACATATCAAGAAGAAAAATGTTCAAGAAGTGAAAGATCACATCGAGCATCAAGAAATGAATTCAAGAATTGTTCATTCATGTAATGTAAAGGAGGTTTCCCCCTCGAAGAGGCTGAATTCTAAGGCGTTGATCTATCTTTTCTATCTTTTTCTTGAGCTGGTTTCATAACATTTGGTATCAGAGCTTTGGATTCTAGGGTTTCGCTGCTCCAAACAGGTCATCGTGGAATTTTCGCTATAATTTTTTTTTTTCTACATTTCAGAAGCCAAAAAAACCCATTTGAGAAGAAATTTCACTAGATCTCGAGTCCGAATTTCAGATCTCTTCGCGCTATATTTGCAGAGATATGAGCTGAGGAAGTTGGTATTTTTGCAGACTCCTAAATTACATTCCAAACAGGTGACCTGGGGAAAATAGTCATAACATTCTCTCTGAGTATCGGATTGAAATTTCGTAAGAAGGTACATAAAGAGGATGGACTTTAGTTTCTTTTTTATATTTTTCAGAGCCAAAGGTTGAAATAGTGACTCGTGGCACGACGTACAAGTTTACTCTACTGAACTAGTCTATAATTAGGTCACTGTGGGAGATTTTGCATAACTCTTCCTTGGAGAATCCAATTTGGATCAGATTGGTGGCATTGGAAAGAGGAAACAGAGAGCTACTATAGGCTGAAATTTCAGAACTTAAAGAGCCGAAAGTACAGAGTCACAGTCGTTTCAATATCGAGCTCCTAAAATCAAGAAAAAGCAAGATGAGGAAGTTTGATGGCAAGGATCCAGTAAATTGGATACTTCAGATGGAGCAATATTTTGATCTACATGGTGTACCACTGTTACAAAAGGTATGTATTACATCTTCATATTTAGAACCAGATCAATTTTTATGGTATGAAGGGCTTTGTTCTCGTAAACAACTTGTTACGTGGTCAATTTTCACGGAGGAAATGATAGCACATTAGAGCAACACCTTCTTTAGAGCAACACCACAACAATTGGAAAGAGTAAAAGGGCTTTGTGACATAGTGGAAAGAAAAAATATGGAAACCAGGAGGCATACCCCTCACAACTATAAATATGGAAGTGTTGTTTCTCCCAGCCTTCCACAACCTACAAGGGTTACACCACAACAATTGGAAGAAAAAAGAGAAAAAGGGCTTTGTTACAATTGTGATAGAAAATGCACTAAAGGTCATAAGTGTTCTGAGAAGAAATTATTTTACATAGAATATGAAGAGGAGGAAGAAAAGGATCAAGAAACATCAAAAGAAGAGGATATACACCAGGACCCCACCCCAGAGAAAGAAGAAATGAATGAGACCATATCTTGTAAAGCATTGGCAAGAATTACCACTCCTCAAACTCTCAAGATAGAAGGACATATCAAGAAGAAAAAGGTGCAAGAAGTGAAAGATCACATCAAGAAAGAAGAAATGAATCCAACCATATCTTGTAATTCATTGGTCGAAATTACCACTCCTCAAACTATCAAGATAGAAGGACATATCAAGAAGAAAAATGTCCAAGAAGTGAAAGATCACATCAAGCATCAAGAAATGAATTCGACCATATCTTGTAAAGGATTGGAAGAAATTACCACTCCTCAAACTCTAGAGATAGAAGGACATATCAATAAGAAAAAGGTTCAAGCAGAGAAAGATCACATCGAGCATCAACAACAAGTTCTCCAACTCTTAAAGGATAACGCCACTTCGGTAGAAAATCAAACGAAACAACAGGTAGATCAACATCGTAGTGAAAAATGTTTTGATGTAGGTGATTGGGTATTTTTACTACTACATCTCAAGCAAGCTATTTATGATAAGGAAATGTTGGCAATACTACATGCACTTAAAAAATGGCGACCTTATTGAATGGGAAGACTCTTCAAGGATGAGGATGTAGAAGCATTGTTTTGTGCTATTTCTATTATCCAACCAGATTGGATAAACAAAGTAAGGGATGAATGGAAGAAGGACGAAGGAGTATGGCCACTTATTCAAAAGTTGCAAAAGATCCCAATTCAAACAATATTGCCAGAAATTGAAGAGGAAGGAAAAATCATATTGGAACCTAGAGCAGTCACAGAAACAAGAACCCGACAGCTACGAAATCAATCAATTTCAGAGTATCTCATCAAGTGGAAGAACTTACCCGCTCAAAATTCCACATGGGAGGACAAGAATTTTATACAGAAGCATCAAGAACTACTCAAGTGCTGAGGACAACACTTTTTAAGGAGAGGGGCATGTTAGGCCCCTATACTACTAGTGTAACCCCTTATTCTTATTAGTACAACCCACTTATTATATTGATGTACCCATGTAGTGCCCATATTGTTACTATTGTGTCACATAGAAGCCCACTATTGTTATTATTGTGCCCTTACATTATTATTGTTATGTTGGCTTTGATTATGTTATGACCCCTTAGACTCCTATATATAGAAAGGAGGTCTTTTCATTTGTATCATCTAAGAATTGTTCATTTATTTAATGTAAAGGAGGTTGCCCCCTCGAAGAGGCTAAATTCTAAGGTGTTGATCTATCTTTTCTTAAGCTGGTTTCATAACATGATTTCCTTGGCTTTTATATTGAACTCATTCCTCTCTCCACATATCATAGACAACCAAATGTCTTCATTGAGTATCATCAAGTAGGCTTCCATTCTAATCTTCCAGAGATAATAGTCTGATCTATTTAAAAATGGAACTCCTTATGTTATTAGAAAAATCTAATTAGCTATTATTTCCCTTTGATCTACCTTCTAGCGATTAAGTTATTCCTGAAGGAACTTGGCTCTAATACCAATTGTTGGAAACAATGTTAATACTAAGAGGGGGGGTCAATCAGTAATAATTATCAAGGCTAATTTTAATTCTATGCCAATTTATATTTCTTCATTCAAACTTGGCATCCATTATATGTTAGTAACCATTAAAAAATCATAACAATAGTCATATCAACCCATACAATCATACACATCATGAGCAAAAAACATATGAGGCAACAAGGCTTTACATTGAAACCCTTTCGGGAAAAAACCACAAATCCTTTTTGTTGTTATTGATGTAAAATAATAGCACCTACTCTACTACATCAATATGTTTGTGAGATGCCACTCACAAGAAGCACCAACTCCCTTTGATTGTTTACTAGCACCCACTAGTAGGAAGCACCAAATCCCTCCATTTGTAGACACCTGTCCAGCTTACCAGAAGCACCAACTCCCTCCATTTGTAGATACATGTCCAAATTACTAGAAGCACCAAATTCATGGATTTGTTGCAAGCACCAATTTTCAACTCGGATTTCTGCAAGCACCAACTTGCAGGAGGCACCAACCCCCAATCCTTATCAAGCACCCACTAGAGATCAAAGCAACGACTTCCTGTATGCAGGCTCCAACCCACACTCAATAAGGAACTCAATGTTCTCTATAATTGGCACCCACCCTGCCTGATATCAGCTCTGTTCTCTGGTAACCTTGCTCACTCTGTAGCAACCCACATATCTGCTCAACAACAATCACTCATCACAACCTATCCAATAATTTGTTCTCTTCTCTTCATCAACATACAATCAACTCTCGACCTTCTACCTCTTAGGCTCTCTTTCCCTCTTACACCACAGCACATGCTCTCTCATCCTCTTACACCGCAACACATGCTCTCTCGAACTTCTCCCCATGCACAAGCACCTTCATCCTTTCTCACACAGGAACACTCTCTCTTAGGGTATATTTTATCTGCATAGGCACTCTCAACCTCTTCTCTACAAAACTGGCTCACTCGTCCTCATATAGTAGCATACTAACACACAAAGATCTCCACACTTATATCTTAAGAATGTTTCATTTCACCTAGATTTCTCAATTATGCTCCTCTACTGCACTTTGCTCAATGTTGCCTGTGCTGCCTATTTCCACATTGCCTGAGTGTACCTCTACATGGCTCTCCATTCTGTTTTTGTGTTTGACTAGGCCATTGTTGCCTCATTAACCAGTGAGAATGGGCATCTGAGTGATCTACATACTAATAATTAATTCTTTTTCCACCTCCACACTTCAACCAGGCACTGTCCATGCTTATTTATGGCTCACAAAAATTGATTATACTTCATCATGGCTTCTTTGTTCTTTATTTAATTCAATACATGCCCAACAATCTTCCCTACGAATCATGGTCCTCATCGCCTTGACCCAATGACCTTTGACAGTCGTTATTACACCTGTAACCAATTCTCCTCTACGTTGATGGTCCTTACTACTGACTCATCCATTATTTAACACCTCTGTATCTCACTATCAGAGCTCCACTCATTGTAACTTTTATTAAAACAATGTTATGATATTACAATATTTTGAAGTGGCTTTAGCTCCTTCTTTCTTAGCCCCCATTACTTGTTCGTTCACCATGGGACTGGGAGCCATGACCATGGGAATAACACTTAGGTGTTAAGGCCTTAAGGCTCTTTCTGAAGGCCTTTCTCCCTATGTATTTTCTCTTCCACCCTTGGTTCCTTTAGTTTCTCATCCAGGAACCAATACACTAGAAACTCCTCGTTTCGTAACTTTTATCAAATTTCAATTATGGAGGAGTTCCAAAATTTTGACCTCCAAAATACTTTCCATGTTGCATCACATAACACTTAGGTGTTAATCCCTTTCTCTTCTCTTAGTTATTTGTATTTCCCTCAACCATGTGCCACTCAACACTCGAAGCTCTTAGGCATTGTAAATTTTTCAACTATGCATTTACACAGGGGTTACGGAACTCCATGATTTGATATGCTCCATAGAACTTAGGTGTTAATCCTACTCTATGCCCTTGGTTCCTTGGGTCCCCACGATCAAGTGCCACTAAACATTGGATCCCTTTTCATTAGATTAGAACTTTCCTATAAGAGAATTAAACAGGAGTTACAAAAACTCCAACCTCTAAAATTCTGACCTCTAAGACGACATCATGATGAGGTCATCACTCCACGTGGTTCCTCCTTAGTGGTGACACGTTTCACCCATATTTGCCCCATTAGGCCACTTGAAATTCTGAATCAAATTGCCACATGTCCACTATACTGCCACATCATGTTGAAATCATCTTCCACGTCAGCTTCTTCGGGCCAATCACCTGTTGCCAAATTTCCAATTGGAAGAGAGAGAAAGGGTCAATGGTTCTTTCGTTTTTCATGCAAATTCCTTTGTAAATCCTCTTCTTCGCAAACCTCCACGCTTTCAAATAATTTCATTCATAAGAACTTACGAGTTTTCGAAAACCCAAAGTTCTGAACCTCTAAGATTCTGCTTTCTCCTCGATATTCTACTTCTCTGAGGTTTCGATATGATATACTTCGATATTCATCCTTCCGATGTTCCTAGGCTTCGACCTCCGATATGCTGCCTGCTTTGTCCTTCCGATATCGAGTCCTGAAATTTGGCCCTTCTCCTTTCAAGTCTCTTTTAAATAAACTATCGAGGAAATAAACTATCAAGGTCCGATATTTTGCCTCTCCAATATCAGCTTCCGAGAATCAGCCCCCAAAACTCCAACCCTTTAATATTTTGACCTCCCAAGGTCCCATATGTCGGCCTGCTTTGATATTTCGACTTACTTAGGACTAACTTCAATAGTCAATAACTTTTGATCTCAATGGCCATTCATGGTTGTCCACATACCTTTGGAAAGCTATTTTAGAGAACTTTCCAATGGAGAAGGTCCAATGTAGGCTTTGAGCCCATTTTCTTCCTGAAAAATGGTTGGAAATGCTTTGTCATTCTTTCCACCTTGGCTCTTCTTCTTCTTCCTAGAAAATTCTCTTTGGAGGCATTATGGGACTCCCAACCACCATAGTCATCCTTTTATGGATTCTCCAATAAGACTACAACTATGGTGATTAATATGGTGATTCTCTACTAAAGACTGTAGAAACCATAGGACTCACCCTGAGCTTGACACATCAAGTACATAAATTCTAGCACAATTACCATCACAACTAGGCTTGTGCATTAGGGGAATTTTTAGGTCCAAAATGGGTCTCCTAAGAAAAATGTACAACCAAAATAAAATTTATAAGAACCAATGGGATTCAATAAGATGATGTCAACCATGGTGGATGATTCACCATTTTTGGAGTAAAAAAGTAAAAAGATTAAAAAATAATAAAATAATAAAACTACTTTTTCAACTCGTATTGTCAACTTACCTCCCTAAGTTTTTACTCAAATTTCAAGAGGGAGTACTCATTGGATGCAAGATTTAATTTCTCATCCAAGGAGTACCCATCTTGTATACTTTTGATGGACTCTGCTACACGAAAAATGAGAAATACATGAAAAAAATGTGATTGCAATCATGTTTTTCATGTATTTCTCATTTTTCGTGTAGTAGGGTCCATCGAAAGTATGCACATGGGTACTCAGATGAGGAATCAAATTTTTCATCCAATGAGTGTTTCCACTCAAAATTTGAGTAAACCCGCACGGAGATAAGTTGAAAATATGAGTTGAAAAAATAGTTTTTCTTTTTTCCCTCTAAAATTTTATGATGTAATCTAATCTTATTTTATTATTTCTGCTATTATTTTATAATTTCCTTAGGAGACCCATTTTAGACCTCAAAAATCCCCTAATGGGTCATCAATGTTGTCTTTCTTAACATCATGCTAGCAGATACATCCATGTTGATCACATAAATAGGACTCCATAAGACTCCCCATGAGCTTGACACATCAAGCACATAAATGCTATCACAAATACCATCACAAATACATCTATGTAAGTTTGGTTTCAATTCCAGGAACACATATGCACTTTGGTATACTATTATTTTTCATCTACAAATGTTAGATCCATGCCAACAAGGTATTCATAATCAACCTCTTTGCCAAAATCACCATTTAAAACTAACTATTAAACATTTAGCAAGATTCAATCTTCTTACTATAACACCTACAACTTCCTAGAGTAAGTTAGCATGCATCACATTCTCAATTTTCCACACTCATAAAAGGGAGAATGCATCACGCTTCTTGTAAGAAATCTCAAGTTAGAAATTAACCAATATACCCTCCAAGAGCATAATTCCATAACCACACCTATCAACAAGAACTAATTAGTTACTTAACTTTCCATAATATACCTCTAGTCGGACAAACCATGGGTTTTCCCTATCCCTTGTAGAACCCTTTGAACAAATGCATAGATAGTTATAGCAGAGAATTAATGGTTCATAAATAAATTATCTTTAGCCCTAATATGACAACCAATGTTTCATGAAATTCAGTTCAAGATTATTGTTGTCAACAATAATTGGTCTAAGGTTCAGCTATATAAAGAACTCTGATATCAAGCCTTTGCCTGGTATGTTAGACTGCCTTATTTGGCAAGTATTTTAACTAGAATCCATTTACCTATAGATACATTTCTTTGTCTAATGGATAGTTTCAACCAAGGCTTACTTGGTGGTATGAAAAATCTTTTTTTCCACCGAATCCATGTGTTGGTTGTATATTGAAGATTCATATCCTGATAACTTGGTTGTTGAAAGATTTGTCACTCATGCACATATGTTTATTATATATATATATATATGGAGAAATCAATGCTCATTTTATACTGTGAATATTCCTCCATCAACATATCAAGACCATTAACAAGTTAATGTGTAGAGTTACATTTACCATGAATTTAACAATGTATATAGTTTCGTTAATGGATACTCCATTTGCAATATATTTCTAATTATGGGATTGTATGTTCACTCACAATGTATACAAAATAGACAATGAATAATTATTTATGCAGCTCTAGTTAATGGCACCATGACATAAATAGGTATTGTCAAATGGATTTGTGATAGAAGGGAATAGGCTCTCAACATTTAATTGTTCATGTGCATCATCCTCATCCAGGGTACCATGCCAATCTTCTACAGACCATCAAGAATTCCCTTTTAATGAAATTAAAGGACACCCCAACTAGGACGTGATGCCTTCAAAGAAGCAATCCACAAGAGTTGAACAAGAACATATAAAAATTCATTCTTCTTTTCACTAACTTAAACAAGAAAGATGGATTGCAACACAAATAAACATTTACTTATAACATATTATCTTCAGGGATATAAAATGTATTTCAAGTATAACTCCATAATATAATACAATACATTCAAGTGGACATATGCATGAAGCTATGTCACCAACCTGCCAACAATCCTACACTAGTGTAAGCACTCCACCCTACTATTTACTAGTGTTTGGAAGCTATTTATAGAACCATTAAAATGTTCTTATCCATATTTGACTTATACTGAGGCAATCATAACATTATCCACTAGAGGGTGAATTGATACCCAATAAATTTCCATTTTACTCAAATTTGGAAGTTTTTAAAATAATAAACATGCATGAGAATCCTTTGGAAGAGTATTTCAAATTTTTTTCCCTAACCTTGGATATTTTTAGTTTGCATGCCTTTTCAATGAGAGATTTGTGGAGCCTAGTCTCAGTAATGCATGCTTATGTGTTAAAAGGTAAGAAATCAGCTTTAGAACTTAAAAAGGAGTGTAGGAAAGTTAAGAGGAGTTTATCTCAGTGGAATTAATACATTTATTACAACAAGTTTATTCCATGGATGAGGTTGCTAAAGTGTGCCAGATTTAGCACATTTCCATTCCCAACAGTCTCATGTAGGAAGTGTGCCCTAGAGGAAGACAACTGGTGGCATATTTAGGAGTTTTATGTTGTAAAGTGCGTTATTTAAAACAAATAACACCCAGTATAATATTAACTGGCAGTAATTGTAAGACTTGGGTGATGTGGCAGCCTATCAAAGATGTTTCTTATATTGTTGATTCCATTGAAAGAGTGCCTCATGAAGAAGACCATTATGGGAAACTTTACACATATCTATTTTATGATCATTGGTGGCACCATGGAGATCACATTTATGACATTGATATTGCAAGCTCAAAGGTAGATGATACAACATTCCAGCTCTCCCTTCTTGGTGATTTTAGCAAGGCATTTCTATGGTCACTAAACAAGACAGACTATACCTTGATTACCTTAGCTTTGTGCATCAAGAAGGATATGATGATAGGGTGTGCTTTGCTTATTTAACATGCAATTTTAAATATGATCATGATAGTTCGGATGGAAGCCATAATCGGTCCTTGAAAATTTCCTTACATAGAATATGTACTCACACATTATGTTAACCCAATAAATAGAGATAGAACAACAACTTATTGGGTTGCATGGAGTATGGTGATCCAAACTAGTTTCAAAAGAAATCACTCATAACATTTCTCTTTAGATAATAAGATAAGATAAAATAGTTTTATTAATATCTAACACATGATCACAAAAGAGGAGTAAAATTTTAGGTTTCATTGGTTTTTCGAAGGAAAAGTGACCAAAATATTAGCTCACTACTAGGGCCTGCTGAGTATATCCCTATTTTTATGTTATCATCAAACACAAGGGAAGAGTTGTCTCTAACAATTTGATTAAATGAGTGCTAGAGATATATGATTATAATTTATACCTAATCCATGGCATCTTTCCATCAAATATGGTTGGGTGGTTAGAGTAAATTTTGCACCTCTTCCATTTAGTTTGTTGCCTTGATGTTTGAGGTCTTAGTTTGTTGTTTTAGTCATTAGTTTGCTTCATTTATTTTTGCATTGTCTAGTTGCTTTGTATAATTCAAAATTTCTAGTTCCCTCTTCAATAAACCCACCTTCATGTAATCCACTACCAAAAATATGACTTTTGGGCTAAAGCCATCCATTATATTACCCTGTTCCAAGGTTTCTAACTTATCTAATGCACTGAGAGCACATTTTGGGCATGTCAAAATTCATTGCAATCCAAGTTTACCATATCCATTGATCATACAAGATGATGAAATCAATTTTGGTTCTCTCATTTGGTGAAATATTTTATAGGAATACCAACATATTCACATTATGTTCTCTATCTTTGGCCCATGTAGGCTCAGTGTTGCAACTCGTGCTCTGATACCACTTGTAACACCACCTTTATCATGTAGCACCCTTTTTTTGTTCTTTTTTTGTTTTTGGTAAAACAAGAGAGACAAATTTCAATTTATAAAGTTTTCTTGCCTTCTATTTTCTGTGTACAAGTCAAAATGAAATTTGAAATTTTCAGAAACAATTGGTAGAAAATCGTTAATTGAGAAGATCTGGATACTAAAACTGAATAAAGACAAAAGATGTTCACGGCATATTCAGGTTAAGAGCATCACATCACACAACATCTGAGTATTTACCAAGGTAGAATTTGGAATTCAAAAAGAAATCCAAGAGGAGGTCCCATGGCTACTAAGTATCAAAAAAATAAGATCAATGGATCTTTGTGCAGAAGGATGTAGAAAGGATACATTCAACCATTGTTTTTACATTTTTCTTCAGAATTTTTTTATAGTTTAATAATCATTCATTAATGCACTAAAATAGTTAAATGTCAAATAAGAAATGCTTGTATGCGTGGAAGGCATGGAGCATGTCGTCATGAAAAGATGAAATAAAAAGAAAACAATTTTAATCTTCTTACCAAAAAGGCCTGCATTATTTAAATGATTCTTCATCAATGCTTACACTAACACCATAGTATAATCAATTCTGAGGTAGAGATATAACAAAAGAACTATGACCTTTGCATGAGAGGATGTTCAACGAATACAAACCATAAAAATGCACTCTCTTGCAGAAGCACATTTGCAGTCACTGGAAAATTAATTATCCAGGAAAACCTAATCTAAAATTAAAAGTAAGAGTGCCCACAGTCATCTTTAAAATATTCCAATGTTACTAATGGAATATTCATCAAATTGACCTAATATTTAAGAAAAGGGTTTTGGCTCACTGTATAGAATTTCACTAAGACATATAGATCAAATGAAATAATGATCGTGCAAAGAAAAAAGAATTAGACCAACAATAGCCATAATGGAAAAGGATGCTCACGGTGAATGAAGTGGTAGGGATGCAAAAATTAGTATATAATTGATAGTGAAACGATGTATCTCGTTCAATTCCCTTCCTTCAGGTTACTTGAGCTAAAATTCATACTATAGTCCATGCCATTCATAAATTGAACATAAGTGAGACGGAAATTATATAAAGCATAAATACAATAGCAACTAGTTATTGCATGTATGAGATGATCAAATGTTAAACATGTGAGTGTCATTATTTAACATATGAGATAGAAATTAATTGATAATTGTGGGAGTCATATTCTTGAAAAGTGAGAAAGACAAACCCTCAATCGCCAAGAGTATTGGAGGCTAAAAATGCCAAAATCCACACATGCAAAAACGAATTGAAGGATGTGGCAATAAACTAAACTTGGTAATTTCAATTCACTTTGCACTCTCCCCATCACATAGTATAATTAGCCCAGTATTACGCATTCATGGTTTGAGAGGATGACCTACAAGGAAACATATAGTTCATAAGGCCTGCATGTAGGCTCAAGCAACAACCAGGATGCAACACATGATCTCAAGGTTCAATGTTTATTGCTTCCAATGGTTTGGAAAAATGTCCGACAGTCTGGCACTCACGTGAGTTGCAAAGTTTAAGGGAAAAGAATGGACACCTAGCTAAGAAAATGCAATATATGGCATAGATCTCATTGAGGACAACAAATTATATGGTCTAAAATTCTTGACTGTTGTATTAGCAAGATAATTGAAAGACTTGATTATCAACAGAAGTAACATCGACCATACATCGTCTCTACGTCAAACCATTAAAACACTGCTTGGAATAAAGACACTTCAAATTTTTCATGTCAATAGTAAAGCCATGTACAAATCCATGTACAGAATTCTCCAATTAAGTTCAACTATGACACTCTATGGGTATACTTATAGACATAAACCCACCATTGTTTGAGTATCCATAGAAAAACTTAGTCATGCAACCTAATTTTAGTGGCTTTGTGCTGTTACACAAAATCAATGAATAAAATTATAATAATAATTGTATTGGACAACAATTACTGGCATAATATAATAACGCACACTAGTAGACTCGTGAAATTTTGGAAGTATCCAAGCTATCATAAAGTGATTTTCTAGCCCATACGAAAATATTAGGGGCTAATATTTGTAGGTGGGCTAATTTTTGCATGTTTTTTCAAAATAAATGATTTGCCCACATTTTATAGTATAAAATTATTTTACCTTAAAAATCGCCTCAATTTTAAATAGACTAAAATAAAATCAGTATAAATTTAAACATTTTTTACAAAAATATTGTCAAACATTTTACAATTTTCATATTAGGGACTAGTAAGATTTGCCAAGGTTTCTAAACTTTAATATAAAATTCCATCCTTCAAATTTTCTTCGAATGTGATAAGCAATAATTAATGTCTCTAAGGCTAAAGTCGCTATTAGAGCATGGACTTACTCATGAAGAGTTTTATACTGTCCACTAGGGTTCAATTTTGACTGCCCTTGATTTCTTAACCAATTTTAAAGGAAGAGATGGATATGACAAAATAAAACCCACCAAAACCTAATTTACTAAAAACTTGAGCTTACATGTTTGGGATGATCCCAAATAATTTTGTGTAGAAATAAAATATTTTAGAGTCAGCGCAAATTAAACACTAAGAACCATGAGAGATTGGGAATCCTAAGATTCAAAATCAGGACTCAGGAAAACCAACTTTAGGCTTTGTAATGTAGTTCATAGTACCTTTACGAACCAAAAAAATAGTCTTCAAACCCGTAATCTCACATTGATGTTGTCCATAACCACCATTTAAGTCCAAAAATTTAACATATGTTCTCTACTAATAGAAATGCATGAGTAATACTTATCTATAATTTCTCTAGGCAACTGAGTGTAGGACAAATCTTATCGACCCAATCATAG
Organism: Pinus tabuliformis; assembly: GCA_031772625.1. Lineage (NCBI taxonomy): Eukaryota > Viridiplantae > Streptophyta > Pinopsida > Pinales > Pinaceae > Pinus > Pinus tabuliformis. The sequence continues at coordinate 718,599,946 of CM062811.1, forward strand.
ACTGGTGATCTTGTCCAGTCACCCTTGAGCTAGGTTCCAATGTGTGAGGAGATCACTTAATGGACCAGGACCTCAGAAATGTTGCTCAACTCCTTTCTCTGTCTATATCAATTCTTTCCTCTTCAACTTAGTTTAGGGCCTAAATTCTCTTTCTTCCATGCTACTTTTGAAATCTTGATAATCTTCTCACTACATGATCTTTGCCATTACCCCATCCCCAATTCTCCCTCCTTTGATCTTATTTGTGTTGTACGAGCTCTCCCTTCTTATGGTTAGAACCCACCCTAGTCCATGTTTTTGGGACCAACCAAAACTGCCCCGACTGTCCCTTGTCCTCTTCTTTTTATCATGGTTAGATCAATCATCACTAGTCAGTATTAGTAGCCATTGATTTTCATGCCATTTTTCCGTTGTCCCTTTTCTTTCCATCTATCCCAAGTAGCATGTCCACCTCAGCCTTGGAACCCGTGTCCCTAACTCGGCTTGTTTTATTTAATTAAAATTTCTTTTTCAATGTTTATGATAAATGGGAAATGTGACCAAGGCTATTACAAAGATACAACCGATATAAGTTTGTGGTGATTCCATTTGGACTTACAAATGCTCCATCCATGTTTATGTGCTTAATGGATAATGTGCTAAGCCAATACCTCGAAAAAATTATGCCAGTATTTATAGATAATATTTTGGTTACTGAGAAACCAACGAGGAGCATGAGAAGCACTTAAAGGAAATATTAGAATTAATAAGGAAGCACAAGTTATATATTAAACTTAGTAAATGTGAATTCTTTAAGAAACAAGTTCATTATTTGGGGTACATGATCTCAAAAGGTGTGTTTTTGGAACCTGAGAAGATCAAGGCCACCATGGAGAGGCCCACTCCCAAAAACGTCATAGAAGTCAGATATTTTATGGGATTGGTTGTGTTAGTGTCAGTATCTTCATCCCTCTGTCAGAGATCAAATCCTCTTGTTGTATTTCATATTAGGTGTCCCGCCCAGTCAGTTGCATTCCATTAGGCGCATGGATCATCTGACGGTAGTGGCTTTCCTATAGTTTCTCTCATGTCATTTACCTGCTGGCTCATGTTTGTTCATTAAAAAGCATATACAGTCTTCTTTTTATCTTAAAAATTGCAAAGGTCTTTAGGGTTTCATTGTCAATTAGGTCTAGGGTTTCATTAGGGTTTTGTCAAAAAATGTTTCAAAGTGTCCAATAACAACCAGCAGGCCATGAGGAGGTTTTAGCATCAATAAATTTCATCACCAAGTGTTCAAAAATGTGTTTTTCCTCAAAACTCTGTTTTCAGGAAAAACAGAGTATTTTGCCTTTATTGTACAAAAATCATGAAATTTTGTTTTCTTCATTGTATATCACTCCATCTGCAACCCTGGTTTCTTTCCTTAGCCCTAGTAGTTCCAACACCTATAGAACAAGCAAAGCTCAGGTCATTTAATTCATCACAAAACCCAAATGAAGTGAAAAAGTCCAAAAAAACGGAGTGTGAAAATAAAGTCATTTTCAAAACATTATGAAAATGGGTTTTATGAGCCAAAAATTTAAAAGCTCCTTGTTTATAAGCCATTTCTTTATTTTAAGAGTTCATTTGCAAAATAGAAGCAAGGAAAAGTGATTTTGGTGAGCAAGTGAGGATATTTGGTGAAAATTGCTCCAAGTCACTGGCGCAACGCACTGGGCAAGAGGCGTGGCGCACTTACCAAGCGCGGCGCATTGGGCTGCATTTCACAGTGTAAAAAAGCACGGGCGCGACACATACGCTGGGTGTGGCGCATTGGGTTGGATGCACGGTGCACACAGCTAGAGAGCCCGAAAACTGCCAGAACTTGCTCCAATCGCCCAAAACGCATGGATTGTCACTTGTCCAAGTAGGTTGACCCTTTGTCATTGCTCTTTGTCCAAATTTGATGGTTGTTTGATGGTGCTTGTTTCATGGTGATTGTTTAAAGAAATCAAACCCTACTTCTTTAAAATTTCCAAAGCAAACAGTGCTAGGGTTTTGATTGACTGTTTTGCTACCAAGTCCATCCTTTAAATTCCTCCATCACTCCCTTATCCCATTTGTCCATTGATTTCCTTATTCCCTAAGTTCTCCTACCCCCTAAATTCACTAATCCCCTAATCCCCTATCCCAAGTTCCCTTTCCCAAAATCCCAAATGCACCAAACCCTAGTCTCATACTTAAAACTTCCAAACTACAATCTAATTCCTTGTTCCCTTAACTAACCCTACCCCAACAGTCCCTAATTCCCTATTTCCCTAAATTTCCCCTCCATAGTCCCTCATTTCACTGTTTTCCCTTGGTGGCAGAGGTCAAACACATCATCAAAGACAATTCAAGACAGTTTAACACATCAGCACCTACTTATCCAAGATAGTTTATCTACCAGCAGACATGGCATCTGATCCTTCATATGATTATGAAGAGGAGACCCAAAGTGACTCACCCACAGAGGGACATGCACCCAGGAGGCCTCATAGAGGTGGCAAACATATTAGAGAAGAACCAACCACTCTTGTTGAATCACAGGTCTGCCCTCTTCCCGTATTTTGTTTCCAACATCAGTCATGTTATGAATTCTGTGAGGAGGTTGCTAGAATTTAGTTTCATCATGAGTTGGCTCATTTGTTTGTGCTGCATTTACATGGTAATCAAGCCACTCTAGCTGGTGTCACTTTCACATTAACACCAGAATCCATTTCACTAGCAACCGGTATTCCCAACAATGGAGAGCAAAGGAACAAGAGGCAGAAAATTGACCGGCAACATTATGAACCGTACATCAAGCCCAGCTTTTTGAGACAACTCAAGAGAGTGATTCCTTTTCGGTACCTCAAAGATGAATATGCTCCTTTAATGAAACTGATCATGAAGTATTTTGGCTGTGAGGGCCGGTTCTCCTATTTGTATGCTTATCATATCAGGCTACTGATGCATTTTACCCGGGTATGTATGATGAACATCCCTTACTTCATGTGCTGGAACATAGAGAAGATGACCACCTTAGTGTAGCACAAGACTCCTTAGCAGCAGTTCAACAATATTTACCATTTTGCTCTCATCAAAATTGTGGTCGTTCATCAGCTTGGCTTATAGGGCATCACTTGGAAGGACTTCATCTCTCGTGAGTTTTTCAGAGCTCAAAAGGGACCTTTAGAGGCTTTGCATGAGACAGGTGGACCTTCTTATCAGCATGAGGGCCATGAGACACAGACCGCTAGCATGCCGGTGTTCATCACCTATTAGAAGGGCACTAGACGGTTGTTTGCAGCAGCCAAGTGAGTGTTATCTCCACCCAGGGTGGAAGGGGCCTCGCTTCCATCATCAGCACAACAGGTTTAGGACCGAGGCAAGAGGCCACTATAGGAGGAAGGACCATCAAGTGAGTGGGAGACTGATTTCATTCTCATTGAGGGTGATGATGCTGATATGGGCCCGCAAAGCACCAATCTTAGAGAAATCATTCAGGAGCAGCAGGCAGACATTGATGCCTTGTCTACTAACTTGGATAGAGCCCAATGGACAATACAATACCTAGAGCAAAGGAATAAGCAACTTGAGGACCAGCAGGTGATTATGGAGTTGCAAAACATTCAGGAGAATTGCTAAGCTACCCAAAGGAGGAGGGTGGAGTTCACTTCATTAGAGCACGAGATTAATGCCGATAGGGAGTCATGGCTTGAAAGAGTAAATATCCACTTGGAGAGGAAGCTAGAGAAGGCCATCAATGAGAATAATATGCTTAGAAACTTGTCATATCATTACTTGTCAAGGAACTTGGTGTGCCAAGCGAGAATCAAGAGTTTAAAAGCAAAGTTGAAGAGAGCATCAAGGAGGCAAAAAGAGGATGAAGGACTTCAGATATTGGCTGAGGCTTCCTTGGCCCAACATCATGCTTGATAGAGAAGACTCAGCCCAAATTTCAAAAAATTTGGAGCAATTTTTGCATTTTGGAAATTTTTTGGCACAAAAAACAGGTTTTTCTGCCCTATGTGTCGTGCCACGTGGCGCTCGCTTTTGCTAGGAGCCTCCAAATCACAAAAACTCAGCATTTTTGGATTTGGCATGAAAAATTACACTTTCCTACCTATGGCAAAGAAATTTGGGTAGGTTTTGAGCCCTCAAAAGGGTCAAAAACACTCAAAAAATGACCTCACTGCCCCTATTTTAACACACAGGAAGCAGTGTTGGGAGAACTGATGTTTGGAGGGGAAAATGGAGGCCAAATTGAAAATTTTCACTTGGGTTGGAAAGTAGATAGGAAGACCTTTCCAGAAAGCACACTTGGAGCGCATTTGGACACCAGTAAGGCCTCCAAAAGTGGATCCAAACAGGCGCTACGCATAGAGAATCAGGCACGGTGCATAGAGGAAAAATTGCTAGTTTGACCAAGTTTTGCTCTGTTTTTCACCCAGCTTTGGCTAGTCTGACTTTTTCACTTTCCTAATGGCAAATTTGTGATGTAATTTGATGTACATTGATGGATCATGATGTAAATATGTTAAATTTTCACTTGTAGAGGTAGATTCATCAGTTTAAAAGTTGTTTGAAACTGAATGAATCAGTTCCCTTGTTTCTAGAGGCATGTTGTTCTGTTGCCTAATTTCTAGTTCTCAGTTTAGAATTAGTTGAAACAGCTCTTAAAAATGTGTGCTCGAACCCTAGAGGCAAGGATGAGCTATGGTTTGTCTATATTATGTTGTTTTTCAGTCATTAGCATTGGACTTTTGAGAAAGCCTTGAGCTTCATTGTACATTCATATCAGCATTTTGGCTAAGGAATTGAGACCAGGATTTGCAGCACTCTTTGGGATTCATGTGGAAAATTGTCTTGGTACAATGCTTTTCTTTGTAATTGTGAATTTTCTTATATTTCATGTATGCCATTCTCTATCTTGTTTCTTCTGAACTAAACAAACAAGAGTGTAAGTAGAATCCATTGAAAGTGCAGTGCTCTACTTGAAGTTTGCTTTAGTTTCTTGATGTTTTCAGCTATTTGGGGAGGATCCATGATTGATATTGCCCTCTTCAACACCTCACCTATCTATTCCTTCCATCTCATTCAATTTTAAGTGCCAAAAACAATTTCCTACCTTGCCCCATTGAGATCTCTGCAGGACTGAGCCTCAATCCCCGCACCCAAAATCTACCTTTCCATCTGAGCCAACAAAACTCCATTTTATCAAATCAAACTCTCTTGCACTTATACCTAGCCTAACATTAGTAGATATTTCAGTCATCTCAAGCCCTCAGCGATCATAATTTGCTGAGATTGACCCAGAGAGAGCCCTCTCCTGACCTGGTAGGGCTAGCTACCAGGCCGTGCGTGGTTTGATGTTGGCCCTGGATCCTACCTTTTTAGCCTGAGGTAAATCTAGGCCCCTAACAGGTTGGATATTATTGGAAATTCATCCAATACTTTTCAAATATTAGACATCCAATTACAACCCTATATAGGAAAGGGATAAAATTCCAATGGACATAGAGTGCTTAGCCTATTGGAATTGTAACTAGATTTGGTCTTCATACATGTCATTGTATCAATACGTATTTTATGTAGAAAAAGAAGAACATTATTATTATTATTATTATTATTATTATCAAAGCATGTTCTTCATTATTAATATTGGTCAAAACAAAATTTAGAAGGGCATGTTCTTCATGACCCTTCCAAAAGAAATAAAACTGAAAATTTTCATTGGTCTCACCAAGTTACCAAGTCAGTCTACCCAAAAATTGTGTCTTTTAGAATAAGGAAACACCTATATATTGGAATCATTCCTCCACCATTTGGAAATAAATTAGGTCTCTTTTGTGGAAGAAAAATATAGATATGTGGTATGGAAGTCTAAACCACGTACCTATGAAATAAATCGAGCTTCTTATGACATCTTCTCATGTGATATGCGGACATGATGAGGCACTTTATTTTGTTGCATGTGAGTAAGATGAGGAACCTTCTTATGTGGTATATGAGAAAGTTAGGGAATCTATTTATGTGATATGTGAGCAAGTTTAAGAACCATACTTTTGTGATGATGATGATGCAAGTTTCAGTTAAACATTCTTCCATGATGATGTGAGTTTTTGTAATAAATTTGCAAGTCTTTGTTTATGTGTTGAAGTTTATGTGACATATCTCTACATAATAAAGAAACTTCCTATGATATATCTCTCTAGGCTAACGCGATTTCCTGCTGCACATTTCCTTGTACTAATTTAGTGATCTTTCTATGAAACCTATATATATGTGATGTGGCAAACGTGTATAAATAGATTGGTTGACCATATTATGGAAAAATCATGACATAGTTTGGAGGGTTGACTTTCCACTTGGATCGATAGTTGGTTGACTTGGATTTCTCTTGTTGATGAAGAATATATATGGAAAGGATTGATAGGTTTTCCCCTTCTGGGGTTTACCTTGGCCTTTGGCCTAATCTCTAGTGTCTCTTGTCTATTGTGCACTATAATCTCTATTTTCTTGTATTTGAATGGTTATTTATTGATGAATAATAAAAAATATTAAGAATAAAATTACACATCTTAACAAGTAATTATCATGGCTAGAAATTCAATCTTGTAGCTAAATTTCAACATAGCCAATATTGAGGGACTTAAACATTTTCTCATGCATGCACCTATCTTGAGGATAACTAATCTGCAGAAATATTTCTTAGTTTGCATGGATGTTTTTAAGGAAGTCTTAAGGAATCACTTAGGGAGAGTACTTATGCAGGAAGAGCATGTCATTTGATATGAATCACGGAATTTAAATGAACACAAAAGAAACTGTCACCCATGACCTAGAACTCACAACAGTTGTGAATGTGTTAAAAATGTGGAAATATTTTGTCAGAAGGAAATTTGTGTTGATTTCATATCTTGGAGTGTTGAAATAACTTCTCAACCAACCTAAATTATATGCAAGAGAGGTTACATGGTTATCCATCATCAGTTAATTTTACTTCAAAATCAAGAATGTCAAGGGAAAAGAAAACAAGGTGGCAGATGCACATAGTAGAATCCTACAAGTGGTTCACTTGGCATACCTAAGATCCTATCAATTTAAACATCAAGGAAAATATCAAGGAAGCATAGGTATAGGTGTTCACTTAAGGGGGGCTAACCCAAGTTCAGAGTTATTTGCGCCAACCAACAAAACCCTAATTGCTGGCCCTTTTGGCAACAACCTGCATAGCGTAGGCTTCAATCTCACCTGAAGCAGTATTGGGGAATGCTAGAACCAAGTTTTTGCATCCATAGTCCTATGTGATGATCTTCGTAGGGTTCTTATATCTTAGATCTGCCTTCACACAGACCTATTCCTTCTGACTGTCTACTACTAAAATTCTATTGAACAGACCTTCAGACCTTCGCGAAGGCATTTACTTGTCTTTAATAGGAATAAAAGAGACAGATTTACTACTTTCGTGCATGTTGTCACAAAAGAGTCATCAGAGGAGAATATCTTGGGTTCAAGCGCAAAGAGCCAATAATCGATCATTGTAGTCTAGGATAATATCGGCATTTTCACCTTACCCAATGGGTAAGGAGTCTCATTCGAGGCGTGCCATGACTAGAACTAAGAAGGGTTTGTCATGGAATCAAGGATGCATTGACTGATAATATATAAACATGATCCCATACATAATCGAGATAACAACATACCATCCAATACTAAGAAACTACTACATGCAGGAATCTTAAAGGATATTTAAAATTTTAAATGGGTCAACACAACATAAACAACCATGCGCATCATGCTAAGAAATTAGTCTTGACTTAACTTCATATTAGTTCAACATAAGACTACTACATAACATATCGACATTTGCCACAGATGATTACAAGGAATACTTGTTTACGGATTCACAAGCTCTTTCTTTAACTCAAGGTCCTGCTCAGCCATATCCCTACATTATGGTTATGTCCTATTGCAACCAACTATCCCATCCACAACACCAACAACAACCAACCAACCCATCTCCCTTACAAGTCTCTCCTTTTTTATTTCCCCTACCACTTGGACTACCAGTTCCTACTCAATTGTTCTTTCCCTTGGCTTCTACTCCTCCTTCATGTCTGCTCGGCTGCCTATATCTTCTACTGACACTTTGGCGCAACTGCTTGTTCTTGCTTTCCTCTCCAGCTATCCTCCTCGCAACTTGACCATTTTTTCCACCATCCTTTTCCTCCTCGTTCCATGGTAAGACAAAATAATCAAAATCTTTTCAAAATCAAAATGAAGGCCCCAACAGGTCCTGACCACAATTCTTTGACTCATCCCTAAGTCAATCCATTTCAATATCGCCCAGTCCTATTGGTGTTCCTGTGGGTTCTCTTGTTGGTGGTTGCATTGTTGGTTGTGATGAATCTTCTAACTGATGGGCTGGTACTTCTTTTGTTTTGGCCAATACTTCCAGGGGGGTGTCTGCTCCCCTTGAAATTTCCTCCTTGTGTTTCCCCCTCGTTTCAAACGAAGGCTCCAACTCCAGAACAATTGTCGTGGTTTGCTGCCTGAATTCTCTGTACTTCTGAAGGGAGGCTTCCCATCTAGTGAGGATTGTGTCAGCCGATTGAGTGAAGTCGCCAGCCATATTATACGTTAACTCAATTGGTTGTTGACTCTACAGATTGTCCCATTGTTCTCCGCTTGTGTCGCAAACCTCCTTTAGAGTCAGAACCTGTAGACGAACCGATGGGCACAGGTCTCTAATCACCTTCTTAGTTTTTGTTGACTCTTCCTCGATCTGATCGACCTGCGCTTGGATTGCGTCAATATGTTCATTGATCTACTATAGGTGGACAGAATCCATGCAGTCCCTGGTGCTGGTGAACAATGCCTATATCTTCTCTCTCAACGGGTATACCAAATTATTTTTCAATGCCAGGCTTCCTGGCCAATTGTGGACTCTCTTCATCAGGGCATATTCGTTCGTGAGAGCATCGATGAGTGCTTGCTTCTTTGCTTCTGCTTTGCTGATTTTGCCTTTGACTATCCTCACATATATCTCAGCTGGGTCCAGCAGCGCTAATCTTCTCGTCTCCAGTGCCTTTCTCATGTCAGCATTTGTGGCTACTAGATTTGAGCATGTTGCATGGATATGGTCGCAACAGCTCACTAGTGTGCAGGTTGTGATATCCTCTGGGGCTTCCATGCTCACTTTAATGATCATTGGCCATAACGATCAGAATCTCTGTGTGACCTGGTCAGTCTGTGCTTGTAAATATGTATTTTCCCATCACAGGTGATCCTGCCCTTTCATCACATCCTACAGTTGTTGTCTCTATTTCTCATGCTCTTTGGCAAAATCATCATGGATCTTCTCAGCCTTGTGTGTTTCTTGTTGTATGAATGCAAATAGTTGTGTCAGCGACCAATGCTATGGTTTGTTGACTTGCATTGTGCTAGGTTTCAGAAAATGTTAGTGTATGGGTAGGCCTCTGGCTATGTATTTATCAGAGTGGGAGGTGGGCAAATGAATAGGCTGTGACTGTGGGGTGAATTGGGGAGTAGGGGAAACAATGCTAGGGTTTGGGACCACCGGGATATTTATAGGAAAAAGTGGCTGGTATAGTTCATCCCTTTCCTCCTGCGAAAGAGTTGTGCTTGGGTTTTTCACTTGTGATGGGTTTGACCCAAAAAGTAGTGATGCTAGTGATGTTTATTGGGTACCACTGGCAGAGGTGGTGCCTTTATCCTGCTCTCCTGACTTAACTTCCATTTCTACAGGTGTTCGTCATCAGTTGGACAAGAAGGTTTCTAACAGGCTCGCGGAAGTGGAGGCCATGTGTGGGGGATATAACTGCGATTGATGTAGGGCAGTGGAGGTGGTGGGGGGAAATTTATTCGACTATTGGGGATGCAGAAAATGAGTGTTTGGTCTCATTAATAAGGGTGAAAATTGGAATTGGCATAGCACTTCTCATCTTTTTAATAGCTAGGTTGCGAACGAATCTTTTCTTCTTTATCTTAGGGACTGTTGGCTGGGATGGAGTGTGAGTGACTCCAGTGGGAAGTTTCATAACCAACGAAGTTGTAATGATGGGCGAAAAATAGAGGAACCTTGAAATTGCAAGGGCTGGTTACTCTCACCTGATTGGGCATCGAAACTTGCAATTGTCTGCCTCAATGCGAACATTTTCTCCTCCATTTGTAGCACCATCGATTGAAGGTCATCCTTGGCTGGTCTCTTTCTGCTGCTTTCTACTACATCTCCCTCTTGCCCCTGTGGCTTTAAGGCCCCAAACATATATTTTTACTTCCCATCAATAATCTCACAAACCACCCCCGGCCATGATCCCAGCTCAGTATGTAGTGCCGCTTTAGTCAGAATGAAGTTATGTGACCTCATCTTGAATGTTTTCGGATGGATGCACTGTGGTCTAAGGTAGGTATGCCCATGCGAGGCTCCAAACTAGACTTCTCCAGAAAAATCATCTAGCAGAGTTTTGGGTATCCTCTGTGTCGACCTTACTGCAATTAGTATCATTTCATACCATTCTCTGAAATTCGTTTCATTTACTTCCTTCGTGCTCGGATCCCCCGACGCTCTCCAAGGTTCATACTGAAGTGCTAACAACTATCCTTCTATAATAGGCATCATTTCTCTCCCTCTTGGTGGCCTCCATTTCCACATCGCCAGAGACATTAGAATGTACCCAAACAGAAAATTGGTACTCCACCTAAAAACATCTTCGCATGCTTCAAAGAGTTTGTTGAGAACAAAAGTAGACCAGTTGAGTACCTCCCCATTACAACAGTGCTCTGCAACCAAAATTGCATCCAGGGTGCATTCGTTTCTGGAGAAGTGTCTCATGGTTTTGCCTGCTATGATGTAGTAGGAAAATCTGATGTTGACTTTGTTTATCATGTCAATCTTTTCCCCTCTTCCACCTCTTTTTGTTCCATATTTTGCATAGTAGTTCTCTTTGCCCTGCTTCTTGGCTCTTTTAGCGCCTACCTGGAATGTTGTGGTTATTGCATTCCCACCGACTGATAGCCTTGTTAGACGATGAATATCATCTACATGAATTGGGTATTCTTTTTCAAGCCACAGGGACCCCCCATGCATTCTGCTGGCCAGTAGTTTTGTACATTGCATGGCAGTGAACTGAGTGCCAAAAACTGGTAAAATTCTCAGGTTAATTAATGTCAACCTCTGTAATCTCCTGAATTGTTCCCTGAATCTAGAGGTTTTGCTACCATCTTCCTTCTGGATTTCTTCTGCATAAACCTCTCTCTTAAGAGTTGAGAAATGGAAGCAATCTATAAGGTCATTATCGATCAAGATTGATTTATCATATTTCCCATAAAGATTCTCCACCAGCTCAATTCATTCATCCATCATATCTTGTGGAACTGAGATAATTCCCTTCTCCATCTCTCCGCGTCTCTGATAAACAATTGCCACTTGAGGCTTCGTGCTCCTGCGTCTCTGTAATTGTTCTTTAGAGCGAGCCTAGATTTATTTTGCTATCTACAATTGAAATTCTGTAGTTTCCTTCATTATCCTACGAGTTAAGTAGTCAAGTTTGACATGATGTTTCCCGACTATACTTTGGTAACTAATTACTCCAGCAACTTTCCCTATTTATCCTATCCCTTCTTTGCTGCCATCGGCTAACCTAGACCTGACATTCTTGACGTGGGTTGGGGAAGGACAGAGTGGGCTGCATGGCTTATTAATTTTTCCATGATGGGATTTATTTATTAACTAAACTTGTTCCTAACGGGAAAATATTTTACTGCTCCCACCTGACAGTTGCATTATTAGTTACTTATTATGGAAATGGCAACTGGTACAATGGAAAGGATGGATACAATGTGTGACCATAAAGGCTGAAAAAGTGTCTGCCTACATGTAACTTACGGGTTGTGAAAGCATATGCCTACAAGTGACTACTAACTATACTCCCCCCAACCAAAAATGGGTTGCAGTGTGATGAACATTTCGCCGCAGCCTTATTGACACTTTTACTTATTTCTGTGAAGAAAATGTCAAAAAAAAAAAAAACCCTTACTTCTATTGATTGGTTAATATGACTGGTCAATGTTTATTAATTCCTACCTACTTATGGGCTCGTTTCCGAGACCCTCCTCTAACTTGAGTTTTTGTTTGATGACCTATGGAAGGGCTTTAGGTGTGCGCCATTTACCCATCCTTGCAGCATGATTTTGTCCAGTTGCATCAATCTTACCGCTCTAGAATATTTGATTTCTGCAACCATGAATGGGCCCAGCCAGTGCATCTGTAATTTTCCTGGGAATTTCTAGAACTTGTTGTCATATTGTAATACATGATCCCCAATTGCGAATGTCTTCTTCCTGATATGCTTGTTGTGTCAAGCTTTTTGCCTTCTCTGCTCCACTGACTAGTGAAACTCAGCCAAGAACTAGGATTCGTCAAGTTCCATTAGTTGACTTAGCCTTTCTCTCAATGCCACATTGTCCGTCATTCTTGTTGCTTCAAAGATGAACATGCTTGGTATTATGAAATCTGTTGGCACCACTCCTTCCTTTTCATATACTTGCTGAAACGGTGTTTGTTTGTGAAATATTTTCACCATTGTTGTATACACCCATAGAGTTGTTGGTGCTCTTTCATCCCAGTCATCCCTATTTGCTGATATAATCTTCGTTAGACCCTTCTCTAAGATTTTGTTGAATTCTTCAACAGTGTCATTGGCCTCTAAATGATATGGACTACTTTTATTATGTTGAATCATGAAATCCTTTAGAAGAGCCTCAATGGTTTCATTTATAAAATGTGTTCCTTGGTCACTTGTGAGGCTTTTTGGGCATCCAAATCTCAAGATTATGTTCTCGAAAATAAACCTTGCGGCAGTGTCAGTTGTATAGTCTCTGACGGGTGCTGCTTCTACACATCTAGTGAGATACTCCATAGCGGTTATTATGTATCTCACACGTGAATGCCTTTCTGGTGGTGTAATGGGTCTAATGAAATATATTTCCCATTTCTTGAAGATTTGCACTGTGTGAATGGGATTTAAAGGTAGTTCATCCCATTGGTAAGGCTTCCCAACTGTTGGGTCCCTATAATACTAGTGATTACCCCATTAATATTGTAGTTATACCCCTTATTTATATTGTTGTGCCCCTATTACCCCCATATTGTTATTTCTGTGCCCCATAGAATCCCTCTATTGTTATTTTTGTGGCTTTATATTATTATTGTTAGGTCGGCTGGATTATATTGTGACTCCCTAGACTCCTATATATAGAAAGGAGGTTTTGTCATTTGTATCATCCAAGAATTGTTCATTTATGTAATGTAAAGGAGGTTGCCCCCTCGAAGAGGCTGAATTCTAAGGCGTGGATCTCTCTTTTCTATCTTTTTGTGAGCTGGTTTCATAACATTTGGTATCAGAGCTTTGGATTCTAGGGTTTCGCTGCTCCAAACAGGTCATCGTGGCATTTTCGCTATAACTTTTTTTCTGTGACGTTTCAGAAGTCGGAAAAAAAACCCATTTGAGAAGAATTGGTGCTGAACCTTGGGTCCAAATTTCAGAGCTTTTTTCGCGATATTTTCGGAGATATGATCTGAGGAAGTTGGTCTTTTTGCAGACTCCTGAATTACATTCAAAACAGGTGACCTGGGGAAAATCGTCATAACTCTCTCTCTGAGGATCGGATTGAAATTTCGTAAAAAGGTACAAAAAGAGGACGGACTGTAGTTTCTTGTGTGTGTGTTTCAGATTCAAAGGTTGAAACAGTGACTCGTGGCACGTCGTACAAGTTCGCTCTACTGAACCAGTCTAAAAGCAAGTCACTGTGGGAGATTTCACATAACTCTTCCTTGGAGAATCCAATTTGGCTCAGACTTGTGGCATTGGAAAGAGGACGCAGAAGGCTACTACAGGTAGCAATTTCAGAATTGGATGATCCGAAATTACAGAGATACATCAGATTCAATATCAGGCTTCTATAAAGTGAAAAAAAGGTGTGTAGTTTTTTTTTTAATTTTTGTGTAAGCTTGGTTTAACGGAATTCAAAGGGCATAGTAAAACATTATTATCGGTAACTGATGCCCCGAGGAAAGAAAATGCAAACACCTAGTAAGGAACCTGAAAGCTCTAGCATGACTCATGAAGAAGAGGAAGAAATGCTACATGATATATCAAAATTACAAGAACAAGTGCAACAAATGTCACGCTCACAAAAGCTAACAGAAGCTAAGATAAGTGGCGTGGAATCTAAGGTAAATGGCATGGAATCTAAGATAAAGGGAATGGAAGCTAAGATGGATGGCATGGAAGCTAAGATTGACGCTAAATTTGATGGCATGGATGATAAGATGGATGAATTGAAGAAGTTGCTACAAGAAAGGGTCACTAATGGTGAAAAGGTAGTAAAGGAAACTCATGATGAGAACAAAAGAAATGTTAATCATGATTCCATAGACTCTAATGTTGGATCGAAGACTCACCATGTTCCAAAAATCGATATGAGGAAGTTTGATGGCAAGGATCCCGCCACATGGATATTACAGATGGAGCAATTCTTCGATCTCAATAATGTGCAAAACACACAAAAGGTACGTATGGCAACTTTATATTTGGAACCAAATCAGTTTGTATGGTATCAATGGCTTTGTTCTCGTAAACAATTTATCACTTGGGCAATTTTTACGGAAGAATTGATAGCACATTATGAGGATACAAAAAGCAACACTTTTTTTAGCCAATTGATAAGTCTCAAACAAAAGGGTTCAATAATGGAGCACATTGAGGAGTTCCAAAAATTGAACATAAGGGTAAAAGATATTCCAGAGGAGCATAGGATTGATGTGTTCATAGGGTCTTTAAAGGATAATATCCAACATGATGTGCGCCTTTGGGAACCTGATTCATTAGAGAAGGCATTCAGGTTAGCAAGAAAAATGGAAAGCAAAATTATGGCAACTAGGAAGCATACCATTCACAACTATAAAGATGGAAGTGTTGTTGCCCATAGTCTTCCACAACCTACAAGGTTGACACCACAACAATTGGAAGAAAAAAGAGCAAAAGGGCTTTGTTACAATTGTGATAGCAAATACACAAAAGGTCATAAGTGTGCTGAGAAGAAATTATTCTACATAGATTGTGAAGAGGAAGAAGAAAAGGAGCAAGAAAGGTCAAAAGAAGAGGATATATTCCAGGAACAAAGCCTAGATGAAGAACAAATAAATCCGACCATATCTTGTAATGCATTGGCGGGAATTACCACTCCTCAAACCATCAAGATAGAAGGACAAATCAAGAAGAAAAAGGTAATAGTGTTGATTGATTCAGGAAGCACCCACAATTTTATTCATTGTAGGGTAGCAAAAGAATTGAATTGCTTCCTATATCCAGCACCAGAGTGTCAAGTGATGATTGCAAATGGAGGAACAATAAATTGTTCTGGAAAGTGCCATAATATCAAGCTATCCATGGGAGAATATGTATTGACTAGCCCAATGCTTTCCATTCCAATGGGAGGTGCTGATGTTGTACTAGGAGTCCAATGGCTACAATCCTTGGGTACAATAGCTTTTAATTTTCAAGAACTTTTCATGAAATTTTCTGTGGAAGGAAAGGAAGTTGAATTAAGGGGTATTGCAGGGAAACCAGGAAAGATAATCAGCTCTAATGGCATGACAAAGCTTCTAAAAAAGGAGCAAAGAGGTGTAATTGCACAATTATGTTCGCTAGATGTTTCCACATTGGAATCATCTATTTCTCCAGATCTCCAAAAAGTCCTGGACAATCATTCCAAGGTATTTGAGACTCCCAAAGGTCTCCCACCTATGCGTGATCATGATCATGCTATTCATCTGATTCCAGGAAGTGTTCCTCCAAACATCAGGCCGTACAGATATCCCTATGTCCAAAAAAGTGAAATTGAACGTATGGTTGCAGAAATGCTAGAGGCTGGTATAATTCAACCGAGTCAAAGTTCTTTCTCAGCTCCAGTAGTATTGGTGCACAAGAAGGATGGATCATGGCGCATGTGTCCGGATTATAGGGAGCTCAACAAGCTCACTATTAAAGATAAGTTCCCCATTCCTGTTATTGATGAATTACTGGATGAATTGCATGGATCAATTTACTTCACCAAGTTGGATCTTCGTTCGGGATATCATCAAATCAGAATGAAGATTGAAGACATTCCGAAAACGGCATTTAGAACTCATGAGGGTCATTATGAATTTTTGGTCATGCCTTTTGGCCTTACCAATGCACCTTCAACATTTCAAGGTTTGATGAATTCAATTTTCAAACCATTCCTTAGAAAATTTGTGTTAGTATTTTTTGATGATATACTAATCTACAGCAAGTCTTGGAAGGATCATGTTGAACATGTTGACAGGGTGCTACAACTATTGGAGGAGAAACAATTATATGCAAAAAGATCCAAATGTTTCTTTGGAGTCCAGGAGGTGGAATATTTGGGTCATATTGTATCTCATGAAGGAGTTAAGGTAGACCCTAGCAAAATTAAAGCCATTAAGGAATGGAAAATCCCCACATCCATAAAGCATCTGCGAGGATTTCTTAGGTTGACAGGGTATTATCGCAAGTTTGTTAAGAATTATGGGAGAATAACAGCACCTCTAACAACATTATTTTCAACATTTCAATGATGAATTCAATTTTCAAACCATTCCTTAGAAAATTTGTGTTAGTATTTTTTGATGATATACTAATCTATAGCAAGTCTTGGAAGGATCATGTTGAACATGTTGACAGGGTGCTACAACTATTGGAGGAGAAACAATTATATGCAAAAAGATCCAAATGTTTCTTTGGAGTCCAGGAGGTGGAATATTTGGGTCATATTGTATCTCATGAAGGAGTTAAGGTAGACCCTAGCAAAATTAAAGCCATTAAGGAATGGAAAATCCCCACATCCATAAAGCATCTGCGAGGATTTCTTGGGTTGACAGGGTATTATCGCAAGTTTGTTAAGAATTATGGGAGAATAGCAGCACCTCTAACAACATTATTGAAGAAAGATTCATTTTCATGGACTCCGGAAGCAACAAAGGCCTTTGAACATCTTAAAGAGGCAATGTGCCAAGCACCGGTCTTAGCTACACCGGACTTCACAAAAACCTTTATTGTGGAATGTGATGCTTCAGGAAATGGAATTGGTGCTGTTCTAATGCAAGATGAAAGACCCATTGCTTTTGAAAGTCGTCCAATCAAGGGAAAGTTTTTAAGCAAAGCTATTTATGAGAAGGAAATGTTGGCAATACTCCATGCACTTAAGAAATGGCGACCCTACCTAATGGGAAGACACTTCAAGGTAAAAACGGATCATGATAGCCTTAAATACTTTTTAGAACAAAGATTATCCTCTGAAGAGCAACAAAAGTGGGTCACAAAGATGTTGGGTTATGACTTTGAAATCATCTACAAAAAAGGGAAGCAAAATGTGGTGGCAGATGCACTCTCAAGAAAGGATGAGGATGTGGAAGCATTGTTGTGTGCCATTTCTATTATCCAACCAGATTGGATAAACGAAGCAAGGGAGGAATGGAAGAATGACGAAGAAGTGTGGGCACTTATTCGAAAGCTACAACAAGATTCCAGTACTTCTGATACATTTAGCTGGAAAAATGATTCGTTATGGTACAAAGATCGCTTATACCTCTGTAAGAATTCCCAGCTAAAACAAAAGATTCTTATGGAATTGCACACTTCTCCCTTAGGAGGGCACTCAGGATTTTTAAAAACTTACCACAGGGTTAAGAAGGAATTTTTTTGGGATGGCCTTAAATCAGATATTCAAAAGTTTGTGGCGGAATGTTTGGTTTGCCAGCAAAATAAAGTTGAAACAATTAAGACACCGGGTCTATTACAACCTTTATCCATTCCAAGCCAACGTTGGGAGGAGGTTTCAATGGATTTTATCACAGGTTTACCCAAGTCTGAGGGAAAGAGTGTCATCATGGTGGTAGTTGACAGACTTACCAAGTATGCACACTTTTGTGCATTATCACATCCATTTAAAGCCAGTACAGTTTCTACTGCATTTATGGAAACAATTCAAAAGCTACATGGAAACCCAAAGATTATTGTAAGTGACAGAGATCCCATTTTCACTGGAAATTTTTGGACAGAATTATTTTCTTGTCTTGGTACTCAGTTAGCTCATAGCTCATCTTATCATCCTCAATCTGATGGGCAAACTGAGATAGTAAACAAATGTTTGGAAGGATATCTTCGTTGCTTTGTATCTGATAAACAGACACAATGGGTCAAATGGTTGCCTCTGGCTGAATGGTGGTATAACACTTCCTTCCATACAGCAACAAAAATGACCCCATTTATGGCACTTTATGGGTATCAACCACCATCCATCACATCATATTTAAGAGAAAATTCTAAGGTTCAGGCAGTGGAACATCACATCGAACATCAACAACAAGTCCTCCAACTCTTAAAGGATAACCTCGTGTTGGCACAAAATAGAATGAAACAACAGGCAGATCAACATCGCAGTGAAAGAAGTTTTGATGTAGGTGATTGGGTATTCCTACGGCTACAACCATATAAGCAAATGTCCCTAAAGCAAGCTAAGAAGGATAATAAATTATCACCAAAGTATTATGGTCCGTACAAGGTGTTGCAAAAGATTGGTACTATGGCATACAAATTGGAGCTTCCTGCAGCTTCTCGATTGCACCCAGTTTTCCATGTTTCATGTTTAAAGAAGGTTATAGGTGACAAGCTCCCAATTCAAACAATATTGCCAGAACTTGACGAGGAAGGAAAAATTATATTGGAACCGGAAGCAGTCACAGAAACAAGAACTCGACAGCTACGAAATCGATCAATTTCAGAGTATCTTATCAAGTGGAAGAACTTATCCGCTGAAGATTCCACATGGGAGGATGAGAATTTTATGCAGAAGTATCCAGAACTACTCAAGCGTTGAGGACAACACTTTTTTGAAGGAGAGGGGCATGTTGGGTCCCTATAATACTAGTGATTACCCCATTACTATTGTAGTTATACCCCTTATTTATATTGTTGTGCCCCTATTACCCCCATATTGTTATTTCTGTGCCCCATAGAATCCCTCTATTGTTATTTTTGTGGCTTTATATTATTATTGTTAGGTCGGCTGGATTATATTGTGACTCCCTAGACTCCTATATATAGAAAGGAGGTTTTGTCATTTGTATCATCCAAGAATTGTTCATTTATGTAATGTAAAGGAGGTTGCCCCCTCGAAGAGGCTGAATTCTAAGGCGTGGATCTCTCTTTTCTATCTTTTTGTGAGCTGGTTTCATAACACCAACCCTCTGACATACATCGTAACTCTTAGCATATTCCTTAGAGTCTTTGTGAAGGGTTTGCCACCATAGTCCTACATGCAGTATCTTCCTTGCGGTGGCTTTTTCTCCCACATGGCCTCCTGTGATCCTTGCATGACATTCCCATAACACATCTTCTCTTTCATGCTGAAGTATGTAGCATCTCAGTACTTGGTCTAGGCCCATCTTATAGAGGTGTCCTTCGATTAGTTGGTAATTTGCAACCCTTACTATTAAGTGCCGCCTCTGTGTTGTTGTATACCCTTCTAGGAATTTCCCTGTTGTCAGTAGCACAACAATCTCTTCTAAGTGATCTGAGACCATCTCTATCCTAATCAAGTTAGCATCATGTAACTAATCATACAATTCTCCTTAATTCTCCCCAGTCTCTAGTCGTGACAAATGATCTGGCTTGACATTCAGTCTGTCGGGTTTTATAACCACCTCGAACGTGAATTACTCAAATAGTAATAACCATCGGAATATCCTACTTTCTAATATTGGTTTGTTTACTAAGTACTTCAGTGTGGAATGGTCTATGAAAAACTTGAATGGCACCCCCAATACGTAATGCATGAACTTTTGCAAAGAATAAACCATGTCCAAGGCCTCACTCCCTATTGTCGTATAATTCCTTTCTCCAGTTGACAACTTCCTAACGTAATACATCGGGTGATCCATATTTCTTTCCTTTGGTTGTGCTAAGACTGCACCTAGTGCTATCCCTGATGCATTAATATGCACATGAAACATTTTGTTCCAATCTGGATAGACAAGGATCAAGGTGCTTACCAGTTTTCCTTTCAATTTATTTAATGTTGTTTGACAGTCCTCAATCCAAACAAACACTTCCTTCCTTTCTAGTAATTTCTCCATTGGGGTTGTGATTGATGCATAATTCCTGATGAAGCACTAGTAATACCCTGTATGGCCCAGAGTGTACCTCAGCTACTTCACGTTGTGCAGCAGCTCCATGTTGACAATTTCCACAACCTTTACTGGGTCTATGCATACTCCATCTTTGCAGATGATGTGGCCTAGTAGTGTTCCAAACAGGACCACGAAAATGCAGTTCTTAAGGTTTAAAGAAATTTGCAATTGTCGGCATCTTTCAAACATGACCCTTAGTAAGCTTGTGTGTTTCTTCAATAGGCTATATACTATACAGTCATCCATGTACACCTCTAGAAACCTGTGAATGTATTCTTGGAATGCAGCTATGACAATCCTCGAGAAGACCACCGGTGTGTTTTTTAATCTGAATTGCATCACATTGTATGCATATGACCCCCATTCAGTAGTGAATGTTGTCTTCCATTTGTCTTCCTTGGCTATTCGAACCTAATGGTAGCCCGAGAATCCATCTGTAAATGAATATGCTTCATTACCTACTACGTTGTCTAGGACTTCATCACTGAAAGGTGTCGGGAATGGATCATGCACACATGCATTGTTGAGACTTCTATAATCAATGTAGACCCTGATTTCTGTCACATCCTTCTTGTTTTGTATGACTATTGGACTTATCCACTCTACTTCATCTACTAGAAATATAATCCCTGCCTCCAACATTTTTTCAATCTCCTTCTTCACCTTTTCCTTCACCCTGGGGTTTAGTCTATATGGTCTGTGCTTTACTAGATGAGCATCTGGTCTCAGAACAATCTTCATCTCCCCTATATCTCCTTTTATCCCTTTTAGCTCTGCTACTGATGCTGGAAACAAGTCCTGATACTCCTGCAACAAGTCAAAAATTTCTTTTGTCGTTTGTTCATCCCAATAATCTCCCACAGATGCCATTTTGGGTTTATCCTCTGTCCCAACATTTTGTTTTCTTAGCTTCATCGGTAGAAGGTGAGCACCTTCTCTTGAGGGACTCTCCTAGATGTCTCTTTCTCCTTCTGTTTCCTCAAAGGTCAGGTGTCTCAATCTGTCTAACCCATCTTCGTCTAGCTCTGCATCCACCTTGTCATAGGTCACATATTCTAGAGAATCCATGTCGTACAGACACTGTAGGAAATTTTCATCAGGACAACCTTCAACTAACTGTCCTGGGGTGAACATAACCCTTTTGATCACATGGAGTGTCTCAGTCATGCATGCATCATCACCTTTGAATGAGAAGTTTCTAATGAACTGTGCCTCCAGAACATCCCAATCCGTCGTTTTCCTATGGAGTTCCTCTTGCACGTACCAAGCTCGGGGAACGGTACCTAGGGTATGTATGAATATATGTACCCACAGTTCCTTCGGGATCCCCTGTCTTCTCCAACCTTTTATGCAGGCCTCTACGTGCCTCTTGAGACTTGAATTCCCTCTGTATTTCATATTATCTTGCGGTTGATCTTCCTCCTGGCCAAACCTTTCCCTCATGGCTTGCTTTATGGCTTCCCAATCTCGCAGTGTGTTGTGGTGTGTTCTCCACCATCTTGTCGGTGTGGCCAGGAGCACGATATCAAGAAATGGAATCTTTTGATCTTCCCTCATTTCTCTATCTACTTGTTCAAGAAGATGTCCATTGGTTCAATGCCATGGAACTTGGGGTAATTTCTTATCTTTGCTCCTAAAAAATTGACCCGACCTATCATTTCACGTCGTCTAGTGTTTAGTTCATATCCACCTTACTGCCATGCATATCATGCAGCTTCTAAACCAGTCTCTGTGCTCTGAATACTCCTCCAGGTCATGGATCCTCTTGTAGTAGGATTTATGTAATCTTCCCTTTTCCCCACTTTTAGTATGTATAGCTGGTCTAACATTCCTAGCTCATCCCTACATTTATAGGTTTTTTGAACTTGGGTCCTTGATAAGGGTCCAAGGGTTGGATCACTCCCATTCCTTCTTCTTCAAAAATCATCAATTCTTTCTTTAGGTCGATGAAAACATAATTGTCATAGACCCAGTCGATCCGAAGGGGTGTTGGGTATGGGTATTTATCTCCCATTATGTCAATCACTTTGAATTCAATGTGTGTCTTCACCCCCACTACATCTACTTCTACATTTTCTAGCCTTACAATGGGTAGGATACAATACTAATTTGCCATTCTTATTTGAATGGGCGAGTATTTCAGTTGTGGCTTCCCCATTGCTTCCCATATTTTCCTGGGCAGGATGTTTACATCCAATCCCAGGTCCAGCATCATGTCCCTAATTTGGAATCCTACAACCTGAGCATTATTTTGGAATTCCTTTTCGCTTCTCTTCTTGTTTCGCCACACTCTTTTGGTATGCTTTTCTAGTAGGTTGGCAGATGATCGTTCTGCTTCCCCTTCCTCCACTGATAATGCTGCCTTTAAACTTTTCTGCAACTCCTTTATCATGTATTCATCTTCGACAATCTGCAGGAATAATTTAAACCACTCTTCAATCAGATGATTACTATTGAGTGCGTGGCCATTTTGTCTCTGATCTTCCTTCATCTTGGTCATCCCCTCGAATAGCTTAGCCGCTTTGTGATAATATTGCTTTTGTCACTCAAGCTAATATGATTTCTTTGGGGATGTTGCCTTAATGATCAAGGGTGGGTCCACCGTACTACGATCCTCTCCCGTCTTCTTTTCACCTATTGTAACTATATTGATATTAGTTGCGGGAAGACCATCGTCAGTACGATTTTTGGTGTTAACAAGGTTAGCCCCCCTCTTTCTGGTCCTTTCTTCCTACTTTGCAATGAGTTCTGGGAAATCCTCCGTGGCATGAGTATTAATTCTGCACTGTGAACACGGTGGTCTCCTAAGGAGCGGGCATTCCCTGATGACGTGTCACTCTTGGTCACAGTTATAACACCTTACGGGGCCTCTTCATCCTCTCACATTTCCTCCTCTTCCTCCTCAGTTGGACTCATTAATCCTGAATGTCAACCTATCCAATCATTCTGCTAGAGCCTCCAGTGCTCGAAACTGGTCAGTGTGATGTGTTGTGGATGCCAAAAACTCACATAATTGTTATTAGGGACATTAGAGTACTTCTGCAATATCGGGCACATTTGTGGTATATGTCTCTACATATCTCACAATATTCCTAGTTGTTTCATTCAGGAAGAACTCCTTATGCCCCTACTGCCACAACTCTTGCCATTGGTGGGGTCCCTGATGATCCCACAACCCCCCCGGGTGATTAATTCCCCACAAACTTGGGCATTCTATCATGACATGCCCTTCTACCATGCAATGCGTGCACCATACGTTGGGTCTGGTTGGCTGCACTAGTTGAATATCCTCCAATTTCTCTGTTAAAGATGCGATCTGATTCTGAAGGCCCACAATTGACGAATCTTGCAAACTATCCCTCCCTGATATTCATGAGGATATACAGCCATGGCCTCTATGCGCGACGCTTTCTCCAAAGCATATTGGAGAGTCCCGATCTTCTGTTGCATAAGTGGCATTCTAGTGAGGGGCAGGAGTGCCTTGATGAACCATTCTCACTGGTGATTCGGAACTAGAGTGTAACTCAACTTAGCAATGGCATCCTTAAACCGTTGGATGAGTTTCCAAGTAGTTTCACCTTCCCTCTGCTTGATTTCCCACAGGTCCGATAACCCTTGTTGGTCAGTCTGAGGTACTTTGAATTCTTGTACGAATCCTCTCTTGATATCATCTATTGTGGGATTCTGGTTTTGTTCCGCCCATTTTATAAACCAATGCAGAGCTCTCTCCCTCAGTGTGGTATGGAACTCAACTATTTTGACGTTGTCTGGAGTCTGTCGTGCTCTCCAAATAGCTTCACAGAGATACCAGTGTTGTTCCATGTCTTCGTTTCCCCTCCTCGCAAAATCTAGATATCTGGTAAAAGATCCTGCCATGCTTACTTGGGTACGTGCTAATAACACGAACCCCTTGTTCCCGGGCTATTGTGATCCTTGCAATCCCAAGTTACTAATACCATTGGTTCCTTTGTTATTTCCTGTATTAAAATTGGCCTTATATTTCTCACGCATCTTGTGTACTCGTATTGCCTTGGCTAATTTAGTAACAATTTTCTCTGAATTATATTAATGCACCAGGGGAAGGTCGGGAGGAGTACTACCTGTATCTTGGGGGTATTGTTGCTGACTCCTAGTGGATGATTCCCCTTCGGAAAATAATATTCTCATGATGTTGTCGATGTCCTCTTCTCTTTCCTCTTCATAACTACTCAGCATTTGTTCTTGCACTATCCTTCCCACAACCTGTAAGGAAGGATCCTCTTTATCAACTTGAATCCTATTTCTCCAGTTGCCAATCTTGCTTTGTCTGGCATCCTCTTTTCTTTCCCCTTCCTCTTGGGGTTTCCCTGACACTGCTCCTACTTGGTGGGGTCCCATATTTTTCTTCTTCAGAGTCTGAACCACTCTCACTTACTACTTGTTAGCTAACAACACTCTCCTCTGTTCTCTAGCGTCTCTAGCTTTCCACAACCCTTATACATTCATTCCTTCAGCAGCATCCCTATTCCCCAACCGGTGGCATTCTCTCCTTAGGTCCTTCCCCTGGTACTGGGGTTTTACGCTAACATCCCCACGGTAGGTGAGGGAAGTAGGCCTTCTTCTACCATGAACATTTTAATCCACAACGATCCTTCCCTCATCAACCTTCCTCTTAATCCAGACACAAAACCACTCTTGCCTTCAAGAAAGAGTGATAACTTTAGGTGGAAAACTAAACTATATACCCTTCCACTATAGTCTTTACCCAAAAATCGACTTCTTTGGTCAGATTGTTGTCTAACTGCTGGAGCAATATGAGATCTAAGAAAGTCCAATTGCGACAAGCTTATGTCGGCCCCCCTAACCGATTCTGCACTTTCAGTCTTTTTAACCAATTATATAAGTCTTCTAGGAACTTGCACCAGAATATCTCATACTGGTCATTAGCACCCTCAGCATATAAAATATCTTCACTAACTTTGTCGATCGGTTGATTCCTTTGGATAGCTTGCTCTGCTATAAATTGATCCATTATGTGGTGCCACCAATCCCTAATCTCTTTCTTGAATATCCTCAACACCATGTTCCAAACCAATTCTTGTAGCTTCAGGTCCTAGCAACGGAACCATTTGTTGGCACAAAAGAGTCATAAGGGGAGAAGACCCTAGGTTCAAGTGCGGAGAGCCAACAATGGATCATTGTAGTTTAGGACAACATCAACATTTTCACCTTACCCAAGGGGTAGGGAGTCTCACTTGAGGTGTGCCGCGACTAGAACTAAGAAGGTTTCATCATAGAATCAAGGATGCATCAGCCAATAATATATAAACAACATCACATACATAATCAAGATAACAACATACCATCCAATACTAAGAAACTACTACATGCAGGAATCTTATAGGATATTTAAAATTTTAAATGGGTCAACACATCATAAACAACCATACGCATCATGCTAAGAAACCAGTCCTAAATTTACTTCATATTAGTTCAACAGAAGACTATTACATAACATATCGACATTCACCACAAATGATTACAAGGAATACCTGTTTACAGATTCACATGCTCTTTCTTTAACTTGGGGTCCTGCTCGGCCATATCCCTGCATTCTGGTTCCATCCTACCACAACCAACTATCCTATCCACAACACCAACAACAACCAACCCATTTCCCTTACGGGTCTCTCCTTTTGTATTCCCCTACCACTTGGACTTATAGTTCCTGCTCCACTGTTCTTTCCCTTGGCTACCACTCCTCCTTTTCTGCTCGGTTGCCTCTATCTTCTATTGACACTTTGCCGCAACCACCCTACAACTGCTTGTTCTTTCTTTCCTCTCTAGCTTTCTTCCCTACAACCTGACTGTTTTTGCCACCACCCCTTTCCTCCTCATTCCATGGCAAGCCAAAATAATCAAAATATTTTCAAAATCAAAACAAAGGCCCCAACAACGCAATAAACTAGGTATTCTATAGCCCTGCACAATTCTATCATTTTCGAATAGTTAGCTATAGAAGACCTATATTATGACTTCCCTATCTCTGTGAAGGGGGTTAATTATACTATTATGAATGAACATTACAGATATATCCTTTTCACACAGAAATAAAGCATTAAGTCACATAAAACATATCATTGAGTGAAGATGCATAAACTTAAACAGAGATAAGGAACAAGGCAAGATGCAATAGATTTGATCCAAAACAGTCTTTATTAGATTTAGCATTTAGTTAAAGACTCTTTCTACCCTATGCACTCAGCTTCAGGGGCCTGGGCACTCAGCTACAAGAACCTTCCCCTTTCGCCTAAGTACAAGAAATAGACTTTTCCTGCCTTAGCACCTCTTGCTTACAATGATTCTCTATAAAAATTTATCCTCTAAGACTCACTAAGACTCAACTATATATAGCCTTTTCATTACAATACCATCGCCCGCAGACCATGGGTGAGTCCCAAAACTGACCTATCACTTACCCATACAAGGGGCTAAAGCCCCTTTGACTCTTACTTATCTTCGTGCTCCACTTCCATGTTTTGCAAAGTCTTTACATTCTTTAACAAAACTTATTACAAAAATTGGCTTAACTATCAAAAATTGACCCTAGGGACCCTATCCCAACAATCCCCCAACACAAATATAGTGACTCGCCCTCGAGTCAGTCGGCTAACTTCTGCACTTTTTGGTGGAGTTCACTAAACTCCATCTTTGGTACTTCAAAGTCTCCTATGGTCTGTACTACAACCAACTTCACTTCTTCAACCAACTTCTTTCTAGTTGGCCCCTCCATTGCGAGGCGCATGGTCCTTTGTGTTTGCTAAAAGGTCTTCAACTTCTCCTGAATAGCTAGAGAAATCTGGCTTGCTTCCTCTGTCCATGGTTGAATTCTAGCCTTCAAAACTGATTCTTTGTGCTACAGCTCCTCAACCTATGCCTGCAACAACTTCCCTTCCTGTAAGTGCGTGAAGTGCTAGACTGGCACCAAAGTGCTCATAGTCACCCTAACCTCTTCATACTTATGATGTGCTTCTCGGATCTTTGTATGCAGTCTTTGCAGGTTTGGGTCCTCCTGCAAATTGGTCCACAACTCCATAGTGCTTTCAAAAACATGATGACAACTTGTTAGTGCAGTATCCAATGTAGACATATTCTCCCTGATGGCTGTGTCGCACTGCTCAGTGACCTCTGGCAAAGTAGTCGGTTGTAGCTTCAACTACAGTACTGAGATATGCATCTGAAAATAAAAATTGACTTTGCCTATCTCATCCTTAGACTCGTGCACTATAGCAGTTGGTTTCCGAATCTTTGTCTTTGCTAGCACATCCTCTAGAATGCGTAACTCTGGTACTAAATTACATGACTGTGTAATTGTAGCTTCTAGGCTCTGACTTCGCACTGCTAGTTCTTATTTTTATTTAAGAGCCTGACCCTTCTTGACAAATATCTATTCATTATTCAATTTAATTTCGCTGATTATTGAGAGTGCACACGGCTCTCTGATCTTAAGCTCATCTGAGACCCCTTGATGAGGTGCGTCGAGGGTTTGAAGTGGCATTGCGGCTAAATTCACGCCCATGCATTTGATATTTTCGAGTTGGATACAGTCTTCCTTTGATTCTGTACCTAATGTACCTTTTGGAAAGGGAATGACTCTGAGGTCCAGAGTCTGTTCTATTTCCAACACACTCACGCTTGCTTCTGACATGCTTGCGTGAACCCCGCTCACTTGTCCTACGCTTGCTTGAATTATGCCTGCTTGTATCTACATCTCACGTAGATCCTTCTGGACAATCATCAATGTGTGCATGTACTATTTCTCAAATTGAGTCCATAGCTCTGTTGTGGTATCATAAACCTTATCCCTGATCTCGTCCAAGTCCCCCTCAGTGAGGACCATTGGATCCGTGTGTGCCTCTTTACCTGAATTTTTCTTTTTCTTGGGTCTTGAGGTTGTCTCCTTGGTCCCTGTTGGGCATGGAATCCCCCAAGGCATGTTTTGGGGCTTAAAGCCCAATTTTTGACCAAGTATTTGGTAAAAGCTCCGCAAGTTATGGGTGCGGAGCGCGAAGTTATAATAGAGTCACAGGTTCGTCCACCCTCGATTTTGTAATGTAATGTCGGCTTGATAGACCTACCCATGTTCTGCGGACCATGGGATTGTATAAGAGCGAGGCTCTAAGTATATAGGATAGCGAAGGAGAATGGAAGTAGGATGAGTCTAAGTGCTTGAGTCAAAGTGTAAAGTGTATCTTTGGGTCGTAGAGTAGGAGAAGGTTGTGCAGCTGAGTGCGCAGAGGCCTAGTAGTCTACAGTTTAGTGCGCGGACTCCTACAACTGAGTTCACAGGGAAGATCGAGTTTGTAACCATTGGAAGAATTAATAAAGAGAAGTTTACCATATTTCTGTGTATCTTTTCATGTTTTAATGTATGATTGGGTATAAATTTCAAGTTTATTGTTCATTTGCTGCACGAACTCTTATGAATGTGTTGTATAAATAGATATAGCATAAGACATCCAGTTGTACGAAGGTAATTCACTAGACGTAGGAAGATAACTAAGATCTTAGGTGCGACTTAGGTGAATAGCACAGGATGTTGCTCTAGCCGTGCAGAAGCCCCACCGCCCCTAGTTAGGGCTGCACAGAAGCAAGTATATCAGGGTGCAAAGGCTTGGGAAGTACGCGAAGCAACCTGCACACAGGGATGAATTGTTGGACCAGTTGAACCTCTCAGACATCTCAAGGGTGTGGAAACCTGGTTCCCACACCCTCCCATACTACTTCGGGTGAGACCACAATCCATGCTCCGCGGACTGTTGCCGAAAGGTCCAGTAGTATAGGGATTTGTTTGGCTAATTAACTCCGAACCTAGGTCAGGCCCCAAAAAGCGAACAAATGGTTCTGTTCGCAGGACTGGGATCTGCATAGAGATGTCTAATGTCATATCATTGGAATCCGATAAAAAAGGGAATTTATGTGCAACAAATAGAACAACAAAGAAATTCTTAGAATGCAAAGTGTTTTTTGTTGGACTGCCATGCATAATTTATAGGCGAATTCGAACTCAAATTCGACCGTTCTCCCCAAAATCCATCCATAATCATGAGATTGGTGACAAATTTCCAAATATTTCACTCTTAAATTCAATCTTAATGCCTCAAATTCTGCCCTCCCTCTCCTTTTAACCATCTCCTAGTAGTCAAATTATGAACAATGACAGTAATGGTCACTTTTTGGTTGCGCTATGCAGTCTCCACCCCTATAATGCATCTCCCTTCATGCTCCTTCTAGTACTGTGATATCCTCCTATTTTGCGCAAACCTCTGAGAGCGTAGCTCTACAACTTGGGCAGTGTAGCTTATAGTCTTGCGCCTCCTTGCAGCTGCCTGGAGCACTAAGTCTATGCTACGATCATGTATTCATCGGGTCAGATCCCTACTATATGGCTTCAATCAGCTTCCATTTACCATTCCCAGAAATGGATCTCCATTCAATTTCACAAGCTGAACTGCTCCACCATCGGTAATCTCTTTGATCACACATGGCCCTAGCTAGTGCATCTGAAATTTTCCCAGAAACTTATCAAATTTACTGTCATCTAAAAAACTAAATCGTTTACCTTGAAGGTGCACAGTTTGATGTGCTAATCGTGCTAAGATTATTTGCATTCCTTATGAACCTGCTAATGGATTTTAGGCAAAAATCTATCTTGCTCGAGCTCTGTCAACTGCGTGAGCTACTCTTCTAAGGCTCCGTGGTTTGCCATGCCTGTGAATGCTGCTATGCATAAACTAGGAACAATGTATTCAATAGGAATCATGGCCTCTACGCCATAGACCAACCTAAACGATGTCTAACCAGTAAGATTATTACTGGTAGTTCTATAAGCCCATAACACAATTGATACACATGATTCCCAATCATTCCTCTGCACATTGCAAACCTTTGTTAGTGCATTCTCCAATATCTTATTAAACGTGTCAACCATCCCATTGGCCTGAGGATGATATGGCATACTTTTTTGATGATAGAATTGGAATTCTTTTGTCAGCGCGCTAATCATTTCATTAAGGAAATGCGTACCACGATCACTCTTTAAAATCTTCGGGCAACCAAACCTGGTCAACACCTACTGTATTGGTAAGAGGTCCCCGCGAGGCAATTTTGGGGTTAAAAGCCTAAGTTTTAGGGTAGAAAGCCCAAGTTTTTTGTGTAAAAATGTAAAGCCTACACATTTTGTGGTCGTGGAGTGCGAAGATGTAAAGTGTCATAAAGGGTTTCCGTTCTTCTTTTATATAAGTCATGTCAGCTCTAGGAGATCTACCCATGGTCTGCGGACCATGGGATTGCATAAAAAGGGAAGTCTTAGAAGAGTCTAAGGGAGTTCAAATTAGATTTGGTAATTGATGTTGATGTAATGGGTCAGTAAGAGCTAAGACTGAAGAGTCTTAGCATAGGAAAGAAGCTCTATAGATGTGTGTGCAAAGGCCTAGGGTAGAATTTTGCACCTGAGTGCACGGGCTCCTGCAGCTATGTGCACAGGATAGTTAGAGTCTGTAAAGAAGATCTGAAGCATTAATAAAGAGGATTATTCTGGAATTACATGTGTTGATCTATGCATGCGATTATGTTATGAAGAATATTGGGTTTATGATTTAATGCTATATTAATGCACGAATCTATATGTGTTACTTTGTTATATGAATGCAAGTAATAATATTTGTTTACGTGAAGAATATCTTAATGCGTGTTGAATTTATCAAATACTTAAGCTGATCGGGGTAAATATAGAGGTAACAACATTTAAAGAAGTGCGTAAGTAGATAAATCACTTGTTTAGGGTCCGCGAAGGATGATTGTAGAACTTCGTGAAGGTCTAGAAGCCGGATAAGAGAAGTATATCAATAAGCCCTAAAAGGCTTATCGACCTGCACAAATGTGGGTTTATGGTATAAAACAACATCACTACCATCTTCGGGTGCAGAAACTTGTTTCTTGCATCCCCCCATTCTGCTTCAGATGAGACTTTAGTCCGCACTCCGCGGATTGATGCCAAAAAGGCCAGTAGTGTAGGGATTTTCTTAGCTAATTAACGCTAAACCTGGGTCAGGGCCTACTAAGCCAACAAATGGTTTTGTTACTAGGACCGGGATCTACATAAAGGGATGTGTGATGTCGCATCACTGGTATCTGACTAAGAAGGAAATTGAAGACTGGTTGGATAGAAAGATCCACGAATTTGCGGCCCAAGAGAACAGGAACCCATGATTGATGAAATAACAGTGGTTGGATAGATATTTGTACACAAAGATACATGAAATCTTCTTCTCTTCCTTATCGGTTGAATTATATGAGTAGATCATGAAATTGGCATATGAACAAGGAAGGTCAAGGCTTGATAGTCTGATAGTGTGGACCCTGGAGTTAGTGTGGAAATTGGAAGCCTCGGAAGATAAGATTACATGCATTGTCGATCACTACCTTGATCGTATCATAGGATGATTCGTGATAGAGTTTGCGGTCGATACTTCAATTAGTTACAGCGAAGCAGAGTGCTGCTTCTTCAAAGGACCATGAGGTAAGTATTTAAGGTCTTTAAATACTTGGATTAAGATTCTCTTGTGTGAAAAGAGAGTTATGCAGTTACCTTGATGTTTGGAGCTACACGAAGTGGAAATATCTTCAAGGATAAAGGGAAAAGAGGCCCTGAATATAGCCTATTGATTGGACCTCCTCCGAGTGACGACGCGGAAGCAACACAAGCTTCTCTACAGAGCACTGTTCAATTGATAAGAAAGGGGTTTTCGTGAATACCCCATCCACTTACACCACCTCCATCTTCACCTCTGCTGCATACACCTTTTCCTACACCACCACCACCTCCACCACTGTTCAATATGGCGAATGCAGTAAAGTTTCCCATTTTCAATGGTTCGGTAAGAGAGGACTTGAACCAGTTTTGGTTCATCACAAAGGCCATATAGGAGGCTCAGGGTATAAAGGATGATCAGATGAAGAAAGAAACGTTGGTCACTGCTTTACAAGAACGCACGCGGACATGGTACATTAAGTACTGTACTAATAACTCGATGGCTTCAATAGCATATATTCAGACCACGTTGAATAAGGATTTCAGTAGGCCTAATTCTGAAGCTCAATCAATTGTGGGATTCAAGAAGATCATGATGAAGCCTGGTGAGACACCTTGGGATTTGGATCATAGGTTGAAGTGCACAATCCGCGAAGCTAACATGAATTTTATAAATGGGAAGCACCACAAATGGTTTGTGGCTTTGCTCCTGCCTCATCTAAGGGTTTCTTTATCGCAGCAAAAGATTGGGACCCAGACGGAAGCCCTGGAGATTGCAATGAGATTGCATGAGACACTGATGTAGGATGCTAATTTGGGAGTTTAGTAGATTCACACGCAGTTGCAGAACCTTTTCTTAGAGTCTCGAAGTCTGAAGAAGGATAGAGCGGTTTGGCCAGAGGTGCGCAAATAAGTTTGGTGCCTGAAATGTAAAAGCCAGTGGCATGACACATATCACTACCCAGTGTTCGCGAATTATGTTGCAGCAGGAGAGTCAATGCCTCTGAGGCCAAAAGCTCAAGCATGGCCAAGTATAGGGCCCACACTATGGTGTGCTATCTGTCAGGTGGCTGGAAAACATGTGACAAACAATTGTCACCTGTTGGAGAAATTTGTACAAACACTGCAACAAATCTTCTGGAACTTTTGTCAATCGGTGGGTCATGATGAGCATAATTGTCATAGTTATGAGCTAATGATGGATAGAACGCCCACATATAGAGTGCAGGCAGAAACTCAGCCTCCGGATCAAGGTGCTAGGGGAGCACGAGGAGGATTTCAGGGGCACGGGCGAGGCCGAGGGGGAGGAGGACCTACTAGAGGTAGAGGACAGGAGATTTGATACAACTATGGGGGACCAGGACACTATGCACAAGAATGCACAGACCCAATGCACCTATCATGCAGATATTGCACTTAGTTTGACCACACAATAGAAGACTTCCCTGTATTTTTAGCTAAGATACGTGAAAAAGGGGCACAACCTCAACATCCTACCCAAAATCTATAGATGATGAGGGATGAACCCCGCGAAGCGGATCCTAATGTGAACATCGTGCTACGAAGTGGAATGACAATTGGCGAAGACAAGGGAAAGAAGCCTCAAGAAGGTGAATGGGTCCAAAAATCTCCAGAAATGGAGGTTGGCTTTGATTTGGAGCGCACAAAGGAAACCTTCATTGAAGCAAAGAAAATATTTGCTGAGGCTTCTACCTCAGGAAGTTAGGATAAGAATTCTGAGGAAATGGACCCATCCATGCTTACTACATTTTTGGAGACCTGTATGAAGTTGCTTCAAGATAGCAAGGTTGTAAAGGGATTACAGAAGTTGATCAATAAATGTTTGGGTAATACTTCTGATGGACCGCGCATGGTCAGAAAAATTGGTAAGAATAAGGCAAGAATAGGGAGGGAGATGAGACTCACTGCGCAAATAGGAGAATATGAAATGGACCAACGCATTATGGATCTAGGGTCTGACGCGAATGTTTTTTCTAAATAGACATGGGAGAGAATGGGGAGACCTACGCTGCAATGGTCTCCCATTCAATTGAGGATGGTGAATCAACAAAATATTATCCCCATGGGAATATTACAGGGAGTGACAGTCGATATCAAGGTGCAAACACATTGGCCGATTTTGAAGTAATAGAGATTATGGATGATAGCAATCCATACCCCGCGCTCCTTGGGATCGACTAGGCTATCGACATGAATGGGGTGATTAATTTGAAGAAGTGGACGATGTCATTTGAAAGAAAGTCGCTCCACGTAGTAGTACCACTGGACCCTACAGAAGGACCGCGCTACACTAAACCAATCTGCGATTACAAAAGTGATGACAATTTGGACTAGATTTTTAAGATAACAATGCAAGATCAAGATTGGGTGAACCCGATAGTTGATGGAAATCTTGCATGGGACCGTGAAATCTCCTGCATGTTGGACTCAGACAAGGAAGTGGAACATTGGCAGAATAGGTTGCACGAAGTATCTACGTTATGATGTAACATGATGACCAAATCGATGCGCTGCGTATCTTAAGAGGTAAGAAGTTTGCCTTACTATGATGGTTTAACTAATGTTGATAAATTTTTGGATGCATTTGAAAGGGAAGTACCGGAGAATCATTGCTTCCAAGCTTTGGACTTGGCGTTGTGCGCTACACCTGCAAGATGGTGGGGTACGCATAAAGGCAACTTTGAAGGATGGCGTGAATATAGAAGAATGATGAGGATATGGTTTAGTTGCCCAAAGGTATGATTGACAAAGAAATACAATGGAAGGAGTGACCCATGCGATCACTTAGCCAAATGGACCAATCCTTATAGAGCATAGCTACAACTAGAGTGGGTGCATCTATTCTTTCACACCTTGGACATGATGCCTATGAATTGGTACTTAGAGATAGAGCTCCACCATGGCACAAATGAATGGGATATTTTGAGATAGGGATTCTTGATGACGTTCAACTTTGAGGATGGATTTGAGTGCATTGATGAAGTACTACAGGAGGTCAAAGTAGCAATCTTCAGAATACCATAGGATCCCTTGGATTTGATTCAACCGGATTGGACCACCTAGCTGTGCCATGTGTTGTAGTGCTACAATGTGACTACTGAAGAAGAAGAAGATGAGGATCCAAGGAGCATTAATATCTTGGAAACAAAAGGACACTGTGAAGTTGAGGGACCACAAATTGAAAATCCAGATATCACGCACCACTAAAAACAAGACAAGTAAACATTGGGATAGAGGCAGAGCTGAAATGTGAAAATATTGGGGACTACTGGGATGATACAATAGTAGGTAAGGTCATTGAGTTGCTGCGTGAATACCAAGACTTGTTCCCTATGAAGTTCTCATACTTAAAGGGGATAATAGGGGACCTATGATTTTTGAAAATTACGTTGAAACCAGACTTGAAGCCGATCAAGAAAAGGCCTTACTACCTCAATCTGAGATATAAAGAAAGGGTCCACTTAGAGTTGGATAAAATGCTTGCAGTAGGTATTATTGAACCAGTGGAAGAGTCTGACTGGGTGAGCCCAATAATAGTTCAGGAAAAGAAGCAGAAGGATGAAATAAGGATATGCATAGATCTTAGAAAGTTGAATGATGCTTGCGTGCATGATCCTTTTCCGACTCCGTTCACTGATGAAGTGTTGGATAATGTAGGGCGACAGGAAGCATATTCGTTCACTGATGGGTTCTCGAGGTACCATCAGATCAAGATCGTGCTAGAGGATAGAAGTAAGATGACCTTCACAACTAAGTGGGGAAACTTTTAGTATACTCTAATGCCTTTTGGACTGAAGAACCCATCGATGATCTTTTCATGCATAGTCATCACGGTGTTTAAGGACTTCATTCACATGTTTATAGAAGTATACTTGAAAATTGGATGGTGTTTGGGCTGGTGAAATGCCATGTAGATAGCCTACGCTTAATGCTGGATACATGCCAGAGGTATCATATTGTGCTCAATTTGAAGAAATGTTTGTTTTGTGTTCCTTTCAGTACCTTGTTGGGCCATGTGGTGTACAGACAAGGATTAATGGTGGACCCTTCTAAGATAGTAGTTATAATTAATTTGGAGGCACCAAGAAGTGTGAAACAGTTTCACACAACATTGGGGCATATGGGATACTACAGAAATTTCATCAAGAGTTATGCCCAGATTTCCACTCCGATGGAGAAGTTGCTAAAGAAGGATGCTACATTCTATTGGAATGAAGAATGTCAATGAAGCTTAGATGTGTTAAAGGAAAATATGCTCACCATGCCGATCCTAGTATTCCTGGATTGGAAGAAGGAATTTCATGTGCATGTGGACACATCATGTATTACGCTCAAAGCAGTATTGACACGGGCCAGTGAGGGAGAGATGGAACACCGTATAGCATCTGCAAGTAGGAATTTGTCTAAAGATGAGAAGAACTATTCAACAACAGATCGTGAAGGTTTGGCTATGGTGTACATGCCCCAAAAGTTCAGAAACTACTTGCTAGGTGAACACTTTAATATGTATACAAACCATTCTTCATTGAAGTACTTTGTTAACAAGCCTGTGTTTGGGGGGGAATATGTAGATGGTTGTTGCTATTCTAGGAATATGATTTTGAAGTCATTGTGAAGACAGGACGATTGAATGCAGGGCCATATCATCTGTCGCACATTGAAATAGGAGAGGAGCCTACTAATTTGGAGGAAGGACTACCCAACGTGCAGCTCTTTGCAGTGTGTGTCATGGACAATCACTTTGCAAATATCATACACTTCCTAACAATAGGGAAGGCTCCAGAAGGGTATACCAGTCAACAAAAGAAGGAGTTGGTGGTGTGCATGACATACTTTTCTGTCATTACAGGAAATTTATACAAAATGGGCTCGGATGAGATTCTGCGACGTTATGTACCTGAGCTTTAATGGAACAACATCCTTATTGAAGCTCATGGAGGAGCCGCGGGAGGATATTATGTAGGAAAAGTAACAACGCAAAAGATTTTATGCATTGGGTTGTGGTGCCCAACACTACATAAGGATTCCAAGACTTACGTAAGGAATGCGATGAATGTCAGAGGATGGGTAGGCCATTGCGAAGGCATGAGATGCCTCTGAATCTGCAAGTGTCATTACAACCATTCGAGAAGTGGTCCATTGATTTTGTAGGCCCAATTCAGCCTCCAAGAAAGAATATGGGTGCATAGTATATCATCACCCCGACGGAGTATTTGACTAGATGGGTGGAGGCGCAGCCCGTGAAGGACTCTACAGGGGAAACAACCATGAAGTTCATCTTTGAATATGTGTTGACTAGGTTTGTTTGCCCGAATATTTTGATGAGCGATCGTGGTACACATTTTCTTAATGAAACGATCAGTGCGTTGACGGAGGAATTCCAAGTTTATCATCAAAAGAGCATGCCATATCACCTATAGGCTAATGGGATGGTCGAAGCATTTAATAAGATATTGGAGAATGCATTGATGAAGGTTTGTAATGCACAAAGGAATGATTGGGATGTGCACGTACCCGTGGTGCTATGGGCTTACAGAACTACTTGTAAGAAACTGACTGGACAGACACCCTTCAGGCTGGTTTATGGTGTAGAAGCTGTGATGCCAATGGAGTATATTGTACCTAGTCTATGCATAGTGGTGTTCACAGGAATGGTAGATCACAGAGCCCTAGAAGAGAGGCTCATGCAACTGATAGATCTTGAAGAAGATAGGTTTTTGGTTGGATTCCATTAGAAAGTTGAGAAGGAGCATGAAAAGGCATGGCATGATCGACACATCAAACTGCACACCTTCAGGGTAAATGATTTGGTTTTATTATATGATAGAAAGTTTGAATTTTTTCTAGGAAAATTTCAAATGCATTGGTTGGGGCCCTATGTCATCAAGGAGATTACCGATGGTGGAGAAACCAGTTGGTGAAATTAATGGAGATCCATTCCCGGGGAAGGTAAATGGAAGCCAATTGAAGTCATACATCGGGGATCTAGTCAGATAACTATATGATGGAAGCACAGTATTAGCACTCCAAGCAACTGAAAGGAGGCACAGACTATAAACTACATTACCTGGGTTGTAGAGCTTCTTGACTGGGGGACTGCGTGGGATGGAAGAATGTCACAACATCAACAAAAGTATGAAGGGAGCGATGACATAGGAGGAGAGACTACGCAGGGTAGCCAGAAAGTGACCGTTATGGTCTCTGTTCATGATTTGAAAGTGAGAAAATGGCTAAGAAGAGAGGGGGAGAGACGTTTAAGATGGAATTTAAATGTGACATCTTTGAAAATCTATCACCAATCTAGCATTTATGAATGAATTTTAGGGGGAACGGTCGGATTTGAATTCAAAGTTACCTATGAATTATAGATGGCCTCCCTACAAAAACATTTTTCTTTTTGAGATTTGAGGTGTCGAGCCATCAGCTGTGCATGAACCCTTCAAGTTTTGAGGCTTTGGTGGCCAATGCAGTGTTTGACAGATTGCTTAAGGAAACCTAGGAGATCCTTAATAGTTTGATGTCAGCGCCCACGGAAACTGCAAGTGCTAGAGGATCGATAGCCTCTCAGGGAGCTGCCCCTGAGGTCATAAGTGTGGAGGTTCTCATAGACGTGCCAAAGTTGCTGAGGTCACCTAATTCAAGGCCTACACCGACAAGAGAGGGGCAAAAGATGAAGAAAGACAAACATAAAGTGACACAACTGGTGCACGAGTCGCCAAGGAAGCACCAGAAGAAAGAGAAGCCCACAACACAGGAGAAAGGCAAGGTGGTAAACCTAGAATCCGATGAGGGTGTAGATGAAGGCATAGAGGATATTGATATCAAAGGAGTAAACCATATCTCAAAGCTACTTGAATACATCCCTCCTCACTGCGATAAGGTGAAGGTCCCAAAGGACCCAGATGAGGGAAAATTTATGCTTAATACCCCTCTGCTACCTGATCAAATCACATTTGAAGGTCCGTACTTGGCCTGTGTCCCACATCTAAAGTTAGAGGATTGGGACTTGGCGGATACTAAGCGATTCCCCCACCTAGTGACTGATACATTCATGACACACATATTCTATAAATATTCTGGTGTCACCATGCTGCAGCCAGTGAAGTGGATTATAGGGGTGGAGAAGGCAGGATTGTTGAATATGCTCTAGGTGTCACATTACAACTATGTTCCCATAAATTTGATCATGATCAAATAATTGTTGTGTCTGGTGCACGACAGGTGCCTGTCGTTGGGAGAGATGATACCAATCACGGATATGGATTACAGATAT
Source organism: Pinus tabuliformis (assembly GCA_031772625.1). Lineage (NCBI taxonomy): Eukaryota > Viridiplantae > Streptophyta > Pinopsida > Pinales > Pinaceae > Pinus > Pinus tabuliformis. Next base: position 718,639,078 of record CM062811.1, read on the forward strand.
GTTAATCCATAGGATCACATTGCTACCACGTTCAGGGCTGAATCTGAACAAGGCATTTGGTGGAAAGGTGGGTGAGTGCAACCTCGCCAAGTGAATGAAGGACAAGTTTAAGCTTGTCAAGAAGCCACGTGGATACTCAATTTCGAGCATAACTGACCCTGCGGTCAAGGTAGCCACCGAGATGTTGGTTGGGAAGATCATGCGAAAGTGTCTCACAGATGAGGTGCCAACACCAGTTGTGTCATTAGCAGTCTAGTGCGTGGAGGGCATACAATTCAATTGGGTGCACTACCTATGTAGCGAGTTCCTCATGAACTGCAGGGAGGCACAAGACCAAAGTAAAAAATTTCATTATGCATGGTTGTTGCTATCAATTGTGTTAGTCGCGTGGGAATTACTAGAGGAGAGCTAGTTTCCTTCGATTGCATCAGGTTTACAAGAAGCAGCGAAGTTTGCTTCGCTATGGGCCAAAAAGGATGCTGAGTGAGTCAAGGAGAGTAAAATATTTTGTGTACTCATGGAGCCAAGCATCCGCGCAACCATCAACCACAACTAAGACTGTCACCAACTATTTATGAGCAGTTGTCGGGATACATGGAATTCAAGGCGGACTTCCATTATATCTCCATCTAGGCACAAAAGGACCCAAAATAGAAATGGTATGATCCCCCATACCTTGCGATGGATGATTTGATAGCAATAGTCATCAATCATTAGCCAGCAGAATGGCAGATGACCTCAGATTTGTCCGCTAGATGCAGTAAGTCTGCGGGAAAGCAGAAGAAGGAAGAGGCCCGATTGAAAATGCAGTAGTTGGATGAAAGGCAGAAAAAGGAGGTTAAGGACAAAGCCAGAGTAGAGTGCGCTGCTAAGGAGCATGTAGAAGAGAAGTATGGGGAGGAAAAGCATGACTCTGATAGAAGTCAGAGGTCTCCTTCACCACAGACGGAGGATGAGCAGCAATCTAAACAAGGTAGTGGAGACTAGGAGAGCACTCCCTTTCGGGTGAAGCAGACTTGGGAGCAGGAGAAAGAAGGGACGCGGAAGAAGTCCAAGGCCATTAAATCATCGCTAGACCCGATCACCTTGAATGAAGGTGACCTAGATGACATTGGTGATAAGGTCAAGGATGCGATCGCAGAACTGCTATAGTAGTTTGAACAACAGCTAAAACAAGCCTTGGTTGCCATTCAAATAGGTCTGTGCGAGCTATAGATCCAAACTACTCAACTATAGACTGGTCTAGGGCAAAGCAGTGTGGTGTAAACTAGTTTGGTGCCAGGTACCTCTAAAGCAGCGAAGATGGTTCGCTCTTTAAATCCCTGAGTCGTCGCGCTGCTTGAGAGCAGCGCGTGCTGAGTGTGATCAGTGAACAAAAGTTCAATATTGCACAAATGTTCATCGAGAAAACTTCAACAATTGACACATGGAAGAAAGTGTAGCAGAAGAATGAGCACACTGCGGCAGTAGTCGCTGAAGCATGCAGAACCGTTCTGGAGATGCATATCCTAGAAGAAGCATCGGTGGAAGCCAAGATTCAGAAGTTGGTTGCTGGTGTTTGCTATGGAAAGACTAAGCTGGCCAAGGTTCAGTTTGAGCTAAACCTTAAGATTATTGAGCTTGAGTTGAAGGCCTAGCCTTCGACTCCACTAGAGGTCAAAGAACATCGTGAGGAAACTGTCAAGGATACAGTTGTTGCAGCATACGTTGTGGTAACAGATTGCACTACACTCTTCGAGCAGTTTCTAGAGGTACTTACCAGTCTACAAGAAGATCCTAACCTACAGAGGTTAGAAATAGAGGTGAGGAAACTACCATAGTGGTATGACAAGGTCAGAGCAACAACAGACACTGTGTCTATCAAGGAAATATTGGCAAAGCATCAGGAAGCAAAGGATCTAAAGGAACATGCGAATGCAACACAACACAAAGAGGTAGTATTGAAGGCCAGAATGGGGCCTTTGCTAGAAGAAGCCTATGTGCTCACTGTCACCATTGAGGGAAAGTTGGCTAGCCTACAGGAAATGGAGCAGAAAATCAAGGCAAATAGGGTAGGACCAACAATGGACCAACTGGTAGAGTAGGTTAAGCAGGCGGTGACGTAGTGTACTACTGAAGATGCAGTAGTTCAAGTGGAGTTGGGAGGTCTTCACGACAAGATCTATGTGCCAACAGAGTGACTCAAGGGTGAGTCACCATATTTGTGTTGGGGGCCTGTTGGGAACAGGTCCCCTAGAGGCAATTTTAGGGTTAAAGGCCTAAGTTTTGGGGCAGAAAGCCCAATTTTTTTGTGAAAAGATGTAAAGTCTCCACATTTTGTGGTCGCAGAGCACGAAGATGTAAAGTTTCGTAAAGGGTTTCCGCCCTTCTTTTATGTAAGTCATGTCGACTCTAGGAGATCTACCCATGGTCGGTAGACCATGGGATTGTATAAAAAGGGAAGTCTTAGAAGAGTCTAAGGTAGTTTAGATTAGATTTGATAATTGATGTTGATGTATTGGATCAGTAAAAGATAAGAGCGAAGAGTCTTAGCGTAGGAAAGAGGCTCTACAGCGGTGTGCACAAAGGCCTAGGGTAGAAGTCCATAGCTGAGTGTGTGGAATCCTGCAGCTGTGTGCGTGGGATAGTTAGAGTCTGTAAAGAAGATCTGAAGCATTAATAAAGAGGATTATTCTAGAATTACATGTGTTGATCTATGCATACGATTATGTTATGAAGAATATTGGGTTTATGATTTAATGCTATATTAATGTGCGAATCTATATGTGTTACTTTGTTATATGAATGCAAGTAATAATATCTATTTACGTGAAGATTATCTCATTGTGTGTTGAATTTATCATATACTTAAGCCGATCGGGGTTAATACAGAGGTAAGTAAATTTACAGAAGCACGTAAGTAGATAAATCACTTGTTTAGTGTTAGAAAATTATATATTACGAAGCAATGGAACACATGAAATATTGCAGAAATATAAACACAGAAAATGCATAAAACAAGAGAGACACAGATATATGTGGTTCACCTAGTTTGGGCTACATCCACGGAGAAACAACCAGTCCTTCCTTTTATATTATCTAGCAAACTGAAGAGATACAACCTACAACAGATTTGCTGTAACACCCTCTTTACTCTCAATCTCCTCTCTCTTCCTCACTCAAAACATAGATGTACATAGACGCAATACAATTCCCTCATATATAGTGAGGGGTTGCCTTCTAGGGCAAAAAACCCTAAATTAAACATAACTTCTACTGTCAGATCATCTGCCTAATGAACGGCCCAGATTGACTAGAAATTAATAGACTTTTACAAGGCAATTTTACATCTATTTTTAGCTTCAGGGGTGCTACCCCCGAACCCGCTCCGGGGGCCCACTGGCCCCCAGACCCCCCAGCCGGGGGGGATTAGCCCCCACGGACCCCCATGGGGGGGACAAGTCCCCCTGCACCCCCCCACGTGGAGGGGTGTACAGTCTTCTTGGGGTATACATCTGGCTGAAACCTTTGAATATAGAAGATAATCAGGCTCCACACCCAACATTTAGGGTCCGCAAAGGACGATCATAGACCTTCGCGAAGGTCTAGAAGTCAGATAAGAGAAGTATATCAATAAGCTATAAAAGGCTTATCGACCTATGCGAAGGCGGGTTTATGGTACAAAATGACATCACTACCATCTCTGGGTGTAGAAACTTGGTTCCTGCATCCCCCAACTCTGCCTCGGGTGAGACTTCAGTCTGCGCTCTGTGGATTGATGCCTAAAGGGCCAGTAGTGTATGGATTTGCTTGGCTAATTAACGTTGAACTTGGGTCAGGGCCCACTAAGCCAACATACTCAAATAGAAATTTTGTGGTTGTTGCCCTTGTACAGTCCTTTACAGGCTGTGCCTCTGCCCATCTGGTCAAATACTTGATCACGGTGATGATATATTGTGCACCCGTCTTCTTTCCTGGAGGCTGAATTCGCCCTACAAAATCAATTTTCCATTTCTCAAATGGCTGTAATGATACCTATGGATTCAAAGGAATTTCATCCCTTTGCAATGTCCTACCCATTCTCTGACATGCACTGCACACCCTACAATATGCTTTGGAATCCTTTTGCAATGTTGGCCACCACAACCCAATGCATAAAATCTTCTGCATTATTTCTTTTCCTACATAATGGCCTCCTGTAGCTCCTTCATGAGCTTCAGCAAGGATACTATTTTATTCAAAATCAGGCACATAGCATCGCAGTATCTCATCCAATCCCATCTTATACAAGTGACCTGCAATAATAGAAAAATATATCACACACTCCACCAATTCCTTCTTTTGTTGACTCATGTGTCCTTTTGGAGCCGTTCTTGTAGTCAAGAAGTGGATAATGTCTGTAAAATGATTGTCTATTATGTGCACCACAAAGAGATAAGCATTAGGCAACCCCTCCTCTAAATTGGTAGCCTCCTCTCCTGTTTCACTGGGTAATAGATGATATGGCCCTGCATTTAATTGCACTGGCTTCAAAATTACTTTGAAATCATACTCCTGAAACAACAGGGACCATCTACATATTTCCCCCCCAACAAAGGCTTGTTAACTAGGTACTTTAATGCATAATGGTTTGTATGCATCTTAAAGAGTCCTCCTAGCAAGTAATGTCTAAACTTTTGGAGCACGTACACCATAGCCAACCCTTCATGCTCTGTCGTCGAATAATTATTTTCAGCCTTAGACAACGTCTTGCTTGCAAACACGATAGGGTGATCCAATTCTCCTTCACTGGCCTGTATTAGTATAGCTCCCAGCACAATGCATGATGCATCCACATGCACATGAAACTCCTTCTTCCAATCCGAGAAGACTACGATCGGTGCGGTGACCATTTTCTCCTTCAATACATCCAAACTCCACTGAAATTCTTCATCCCAATAGAATGTAGTGTCCTTCTTCAATAGTTTTTCCATCGGTGTGGTAATATAGGCATAACTCTTGATGAAATTTCAATAGTATCTAGTATGACCCACTGTTGCACTCAGCTGTTTAACACTCCTTGGTGCCTCCAAATTAATTATGACCACAATCTTAGTAGGTTCCACCATTAATTCTTGTCTGCATACTACATGACCCAACAAGATTCTGAAGGGGACACAAAATAAGCACTTTTTCAAGTTTAGAGCGATCTGATACCTTCGGCATGTATCTAGCATCAAGCACAAACTAGCTACATGGTGTTTTACCAGTCCAAATATTGTCCAATCATCAAAATATACCTCCAAAAACTTGTGAATGAACACTTTGAACACCGCAATAACTATGCACAAGAAGATTGTCGATGCATTCTTAAGTCCAAAACGAATTATCGTATACTGAAAGCATCCCCACTCAGTTGTGAAGGTAGTCTTAATCTTGTCTTCTGGCATGATATTTATCTAATGGTATCGAGAGAACCCATTAGTGAATGAATAGGCCTCCTGACCGCCAACATTATCTAATACTTCATCTGTAAACGGAGTTGGAAAAGGATCATGAATGCAAGCATCATTCAACTTCTTGAGATCTATGCAAATTCTTATTTCATCCTTCCGCTTATTTTCTTGAACTACCATTGGACTTGCCCAATCAGATTCCTCCACCGGTTCAATAATACCTACTACAAGCATCTTGTCCAACTCCAAGCAGACCTTTTCCTTATACTTGGGATTAAGGCGATATGGCCTCTACTTAACAAGCTTCGCATCTGGTTTCAAAGTTATTTTCATCACTCCCAAATCACCTATGATTCCTTTTAAGTCTGAAAACTTTGTGGGAAACAGATCCTGCTATTCACGGAGCAAATCAACAATCTTAATATCCACCGTAGCATCATCCTAGTAGTCCCCTATCTTTGCAAACTTCGGCTCCACCTCTATGAGAATGTTCACTTGTCTTGTTTTCAGTGGCATGGTGATATCAAGATTCTTTATATGTGGCCCCTCAACTTTGCGGTGACCTTTTTCCTCTGGTATATTAATGTTCCTTGGATCCTCGTCTTCTTCTTCAGTGGTCACATTGTAGCAATCCAACGCATGGCACAGCTGGGTGGTCCAATCTAGTTGAATCAAATCCAATGGATCCTGCGGTATTCTGAATATCGTTGCCTTGACCTCCTGGAATGCTTTGTCAATGCATTTGAATCCATCCTCAAAGCTGAATGTCAGAAAAAATCCCTATCTCAAAATATCCCACTCGTCAGTGTCATGGCGGAGCTCTGTTTCCAAGTACCAATTCATTGGTATTACATCCAAAGTGTGATAGAACAAATGCACCCACTCTGGTTGTAGCTCTGCTCCATAAGCATCAGTCCATTTTTTTAAGTGATCACATGGATCACTCCTCCCATCATATTTCTCTGTCAGTCACACTTTTGGGTGACCAAACCACAACCTCATCATTCTTTGGTATTCACACCATCCATCAAATCTAGTGCTTGGAAGCGATGAATCTCAGGCACTTTCCTTTCAAATGCATCCAAAAATTTATCTACGTCAGTTAGACCATCATAATAAGGAAAACACCTTATCTCTGATGATACATAGCACATTGATTTAGTCATCATGTTACAGCGCAGCATAGATACTTCATGCAACCTATTATGCCAATGTTCCAACTCCTCATTTGAATCTGATGTACAGGAACTTTCGCGGTCCCATGCAATGCGTCCATCGACAGTCAGATTAACCCAATATTGGTCTCATGGTGTTATTTTTTAGATCTGGTCCAAATCATCATCACCTTCGTAATCGCGGATAGGTTTAGTATAGTGCGGTCCTTCTGTAGGGTCCAAAGGTACCACTACACGAAGCAATTTCCTCTCAAATGACATTGTCCACTTCTTCAAATTGATTACCCCATTCATGTCAATAGCCCAATCAATCCCAAGGATCACAGGGTAGGGATTGTTTTCATCGACAATCTCTATTACTTCGAAATTAGCCAAAGCACTTGCACCTTCAATATCTACTGTCACTCCCTGGAATCTTCCCATGGGGATAATATTCTGTTGATTTGTCATCCTCAATTGAATCAGAGACCACTGCAACGCAGGTCTCCCCATTCTTTCCCATGTCTGTTTAGGCAATATATTCGACCCTAAATCCAGAATAACTTGATCCATTTCATACTCTCCTATTTGCACAGTGAGCCTCATCTCAAGCCCTGTTCTTTCCTTATGCTTACTAATTTTCTTGAATATGCAAGCTCCTTCAGGAGAATTTTCTTTACCGGCACATTTATTTATCAAATCTTGTAACCCTTTCACGACCTTGCTATCACGTAGCAGCTTCATAAAGGTCTCCAAAAAGGTAGTAAGCATGGAGGGGTCCATTTCTTTAGACAGCTGATCCTGACTTCCTGAGGTAGAGGCCTCAACGAAGCTTTTCTTTGCTTCCATGAACGTTTCTTTCATGTGCTGCAAATCAAACCCAACCTCTTTTTCTAGAGCCTTGCAGACCCACTCACCTTCTTCAAGTTTCTTTCCTTTATCTTCACCAGTTTTCATTCCACTTCACAGCACAATATTCACATTAGGATCTTCTTTTCGGAGTTCAACCGTCATCATCTGTAGGTTCTAGGTAGGCTGCTTAGGCTGCACCCTATTCTTTTGCATTTTAGTTATCAATACAGGGCAGTCTTCCATCGCGTGGTCAGACTTAGTACAATATCTACACGATAGGTTCATCGGTCTCGTACACTCCCATCCGTAGTGTCCTGTCACTCCACAATTATAACAAATGACTTGTCCACAACCTCTTGCAGGTCCTCCTCTGCCTCGGCCTCGTCCACGCCCCTGATATCCTCCTTCCACTCCCCTAACACCTTGATCTGGAGGCCGAGTTTCTATTTGCATTCGATACATGAGCATTCTCTCCATCATTAACTCATAGCTATGGCAGTTGCGTTCATTGTGACCCACCGATTTACAGAAGTTGTAGAAGAGTTGTTACGGTGTCTGTACAAATTTCTATAGCAAATGGCAATTGTCTGTCACATTTTTTCCAGCTACCTAACATATAGAACACCATAGTGTGGGCCTTGTACTTGGCCCTGCTTGAGCTTCCAGACTCAGAGGCATTGGCCCTCCTCGTACAACATAATTCACGAATATAGAATAGTGATATTTATCATTCCCCTAGCTTTTACACTTCAGGCACCAAACTTCTTCACGCACCTCTGGATAAGCCGCTCTATCCTTCTTCAGATTTTCAAATTCTAGGCAAAGATTCTGCAACTCCATGTGAATCTGCTGCACTCCGAAAGCAGAGTCTTGAATTAGCATTTCATGCAGTCTTGTCGCTATTTCCAGGGCTTCCACCTAGATCCCAATATTTTGTTGTGATAAAGCAACCCTTAAGTGAGGCAAAAGTGAAGTTACAAACCATTCACGGTTCTGCCCATCCATAAGACTCATGTTAGCTTCACAGATATGGAATTTCAATATCTGATCCAGCTCCCAGGGTGTTTCACCAAGCCTCATCATGATTTCCTTGAATCCAACGACTGATTGTGATTTAGACTTGGGCCTACTGAATTCCTTATTCAGCACAGTCTGAATGTCTACCAACGAAGTCGTTGGGTTATCAGTGCAGTACTTAATGTACCACGTTAGCGCGTGATCCTGTAGAGCAGTAACCAACATTTCTTTCTTCATATGATCATCTGTAATATTCTGGGTTGTCCACACGGCCTTCGCAATGAACCAAAACTGGTCTAGGTCCTCATTTCCCAAGCCCTTGAAAATGGGCAACTTCATTGTATTCGACATATTGAATGGTGGCAGAGGTGGTGGCGGTGTGGGCAAAGGTGTATGCTGTGGAGGTGAAGATGGAGGTGGTGTGGGTGGATGCGGTATTCGTGGGAACCCTTGCCTTATTAACTTGACAGTGCTCTGCGGTGAAGCCTATACTATTCCTTCATCTTCACTTAGAGGAGGCTTAATAAACGAGCTATATTCAAGACCTATTCTCCCTCTATCCCTAAAGAGATTTCCACTTTGCATAGCTCCAAACATCAAGGTAATGGCATAACCTACTTTTCACACAAGAGCATCTTAAACCAATTATTCAAAGATCTCAAATACTTACCTCATGGTCCCTTGAAGAATCGTTGTTTGCTTCACCGTAGCTAACCGAGGTATCAACCGCGAATATTGTCACAAATCCTCTAATGACACGATCAATCCAGTGATTCATAGCATGCACAATCTTATCTTCATAGGCTTCCAATCTCAGCACTAGCTCCGGGGTCCACACTATTGGACTGTCAAGCCTCCACCTTCAGTAATCTTCTGCCAATTTAGTGATCCACTCATATAGTTCGATTGGGAAGGAACAGAAGAAAATTTCATGTATCTCTGTGTATAGATACCTATCCAACCACTGTTCTTTCATCAATCGCGGATTTCTGTTTTCTTGCGTCGCGAATTCGTGGATATTTCTATCCAACCACTCCTCAATTTATTTCTTTGTTGGATTCCAATGATGTGACATCACACATCTCTTTATGTAGATCCTGGTCCCAAAAACGGAACCATTTTTTGGTTTAGTGGGTCCTAACCCTGGTTTAGAGTTAAGTTTTCCAAACAAATCCCTACACTACTGGCCCTTTCAGCATCAACCCGCGGAATGCGGACTGAAGTCTCACCTGAAGCAGTATGGGAGGATGCTGGAACCAAGTTTCTGCACCCATAGATAAGAATGATGATGTTTTATTCCCTAAACCTACCTTTGCACATATCGTTAAGCCTTTAAGGCTTATCTATATAACTTCCTTTAACCAATCTCTACACCTTCGTGAAGGTCTATGACTATCTTTCGCGGACCCTAAACAGGTGAATCAACCACTTGCGTGCCTCTGTGATTACTCATAAATCCATATTTACCAAGATTGTATTAAGTGTTTGATAACTTTAACATTCAACAAGATATTCTTTGTGTAAATAGTTATTATTTATTCCATTCATATGACAATATAAATCATGTAAAATCACACATCAATACAGTATTATTTCATAAACCCATCATTAATCACAGTATAAAAGTGCATTCATTCATAATAGAAATAAATAGCCAAAACACAGGAACTTCTAGAATAATCTCTTTATTAATACTTCAATTATGCTTACAGACTCAAGACTTCCTTGCGCACTCCATTGCAGAGGTCCACGCACTCAGTTGCAAACTCTACTTTAGACCTCTGTGTACACAGCTCCAGAGCCTCTCTTCTACTCTAATACTTCTTCGCTCTTTCTTCTACTGACCCATTACATTCATCTTCATCTTTCGTTACATGCCTTAGACTCTCTAAGACTCTCCTACTTATATAATCCCATGGTCCGTAGACCATGGGTAGATCTATAAAGCCGACACAACTTACAAAAAAGAAGGGTAAATCCCTTTCTGACACTTTACTATCTACGCGCTCTGCGACCACAACTTACAGAGACTTTACACTTTATACAACAAAACTTGGGCTTTTTGCCCCAAAACTTGGGCTTTTTGCCCCAAAACTTGGGCTTTTGCCCCAAAAATGACCCTAGGGGACCCTGTCCCAACAACAGCTTTACAATGGTGCAATGTTACACATTACTGATTACCCATCTCTGATATTCAATCCCCTTTCAATTAGCACCTTGATGTATCTCAACCATAGGACCGGGTATTATGACCAAGCACCAACCATATGAGAGCCCCGTTATCAGTGATTTTCATTTGTGCCATTATACCAATAACAAAAAACTGTCGATCATCGATCTCCAATTTCCTACCACCCTACTGCATAGCCCTTGCCGTGCATTTCTCACCACAGGACTGAAGGTGGTGACCAGGGACTTGGCCTTGAGGTGCTAATTCTTTCAGTGCTCTGCTAGGGACCTTTTTATTTTGTTAAAGCTCTGAGCCCTTGGTTTCTTGTGTGTTCCAAAACCAAGTGCTAACACCATTGGAGACCCCTTATCAATGTTTTTCACTTGTTTCCCATATGCCAACAACCACAAATCATTGATTGTCCATTGTCGATAGGCCCCTTTGTTCTTCCTTAGCCTTCGATTCCGTAACACTTCCCAACCACGTGCAATCCCACATCTTGCATCTCGACAATTTCCAAATGTAGCCAATGTGTCAACCATCGAAAACCTCTGATCACCGATTGCCAAAGTGATGCATCTCATGCCAGTGGCATCTTTTGACCGATGAGATGTGTCAGTCAGATATGGCCCATTAGGCCATTCAAAACACCGAAACTTCTTGCCACATGTACCTCTGTACCATCATGTCATGTTGACGTTAGTAGGCATGTGTACCTTATCGAAACCAATCAAATCCTACCACATGTCCTCATCGGAGCTTATCGAATGCTTCTATATGTCCTTATCGGATCATACTAGACACTTCCATGTGTCCTCATCACACCCAATTGGATGCCTCCACGTGTCCTCCTGGAGGAGAGAGAAAGAGGCTTGCCTATTGTTGGTCACTTTAATTGTTGATTAATTCAGACAACTAAGTGCTACATAAATTGTCAACCCAGGGAAGTCTGTTATTTCAAAGGCAACTACGCACTATATGTACTCAATCTCAAAAGCAGTAAAAGTTGTAGTAATAAGTATACTAGTCACACCTTGTTCTAAGCAAACTGAAGCTCTGCTCTGAGTTACAGCAAAAACAATCTATTTATCAAGGAATGATTGATTTCAATTGAAAAGAGAAATCTAATAAAAGGAGTCACTCTACAAAAGAAAACACTAGTTGTAACAGAGAACAAGACCCTATTCCCCAAGCAGGAACCTTCAGCACCTGTTTCTGATTACCATGCTTATCAATTCACTCTGTAAACTTAATTGCCAATAAAACACTCACAGATAAACTGTAAATGAGTTCAAGAAAGTAATGCAGCAATCAATTGGAAAAACAGAGTTCAGCAATAACGCATGAGCAACATTCAATAAACAGAACTTTAACAAGGTATAGATAAAAAAAAACACACTTAACACACTGCAGAAATGTAATGGGTGAATCTTGTGATGAAGGTGGGCCCTGTCCTTCTCACAAGATTCCCCAGGGAACAAGAACTAGAAAGAATTGCTCAGAATAATATTCTATTCATCCATCAATATGTCATGTTACAAAAAGATTCAGTTCTTTTTCTTCAGCTTCAAACTTTCTAGCAGTCTGTCCCCTCTAATGTAGATGTCTCCTCTTTTTAAAGAGGAGACATCTATTACAATTGATTACATTGTAAGTCCTATCTTTAACCCAATATACCAAAATAGGGTAATCGGTTTTCCCATTAACAAAATGTTGTTACAATGGTTATGGTAATGTTGACTTTGGAATGTGATCGTTACAGCCAGTGTAGCAGCTCCTTTGATGATCTTCTTCTGTTGCTGTCGAATCTAGAATGCAAATCACGGCTGTTTCAGCAATGGGATTTGTGCATCGTTCTAACTGTTACAGCAACATAACCTGTAATGATAACCCTGTAGTCTCCAGGCTGTTTCAGCAACATAGACTGCAATGATAACTATTTCAGCAACTATCTAATTCAACGATTAACTATGAAGGTAATGTAATTATATGTAAAATAAATTAAACGTATAGTAATGAGAAGAAATATTGTATACCTTAGGAAAAATGGATTAAAGTCATAATATGGACTTTAGATATAGGTTGAAAAAGGATGACATAATAGCAAAATATATGGTCAAAAAGGGACAATGTAGGGTCCTAACATCCCCCCCAACTGAAAGGGTTGCATGTCCTCATGCCACTTTAATCTATATCTATGTCCGAGTACTGGGCCTTGTAGTGCAAATTACTTAGGCAGTAAGTATAGAAGGTGCTATTAGACAGATCTCTGAAGCCATAAAGATTCTGTAATCTCTGCCATGTTGCTACTTCCTCCTTTTTGGACAACCTGTAATGAACCTTATACTCTTGTGCTGGCATCCATAGAAGAGGGAAGTGAAAATGATATCCTATCCATTTTTCGGCACACTGCTGAACACATTTGACATAGTTAGGTAGCCGTGAAATTGTTACTTCAACATTAAGAGGACTAAAGGGATGATACTCCTGCCTCTCCTTAGAAGACTGTTGCCAAAATAAGTTGTTTGCTTGTAAGGCAAGAGCTCCCTTAGATTTAACATAATGTTGGCAATCTTCTAAGATTGCTTCTTGTAACTGTCTGATGTGTTCACACATTCCTGGTTCCTTTAGAAACTAACGATATTCAGCAATGAAAATGGCAGCATTCTGTGGCTCGAATCGAATCCATAGAAGACTATTATCTTCATTATGCCTTGCTGAAAGGAAGGCATTCTGCCATGCAAGATGATTGGCAAGGAAAGAGACAAAGGCTCTGATCTAAATATCTCCCACTAGAGGGTTCAGATTGAGCTTCCTATCCTTAGGGATGGCTTCATTATGAAGATACAATTCACAGAGTAGATTTTGTTCACTGGTAGATGCCTCTGTGAAAGTTTTCACAAACTATTCAGGTGCAGATATCTCATGAGGTTTCCCATCTCTAATTTCCTTTATTTGGAAGAATGCTAAGCGTTCTACAAGAAAAAGAGAGTAATTGGAGGATGGTTTCCTGGTGGCCAGTAATCTTTGAACCAAATCAAACATGAGAAGTAGTCTAGTTTTTAGCTGTTTATTCTCCTTGTTCTGAGCATGAGAGTGTTGGAGCACCTGATCCAAAACTTCCCAGTTTGAATATATATGATTTTGCCACGATGATTTATGCTCCTGCAAGATCCTCTCTTGCGACGTAACGTATTCTTTCTTCCATTTATCCATTTGTGCTTGAGTGCTGCTGGTCTTGGTGAAGACAGTTTTTGTAGGCCAAGGCTTAGTCTGAGTAAACATAGATTTTGTAGACCGAGGTACAAGGCTTTTAGTTTTAACAATCATAGTAGGTCGAGGTATTTGTGGTTTAACCTATTTTACAAAAAAATTTGAAGGCCCTGTTGGTTCTTGTCTGACAGCAAGGCATTCCTTTTTAATTGCAGCAGAAGTAGATGCAGGGTTGGCTCCAGGCAGTGGAATTTCAACTATTTTATAACCGGCTTGATGATAAATATTACCACATTGGTTGCACATATATTCATTATACCGGTCTTTCTCTGTACTCTTCTCAGCTACGGATGCTGCATGGGCTAAAGTATACAAATTAAGTTCTTTGTCATAGGCTTCCCTTGCCGTTATTAATTCCTGTTTATAAGCTTCGATTTTTGATTTTAGAAACTCGTTTTCCTGTAGAAGGGAAGCCAAAGTGACTGGGCTTTGTGTAGCAGTCGCAGTCTCAGTAGCTGATTCTGGTGGATGAATGGCCTATTGTTCCATAGCAGCTACATCTCTTGTAGCCTCAACAGGTGGTTCTTGTGTGACAACTGCTGAATCATCAGCTGGTTCTGTAACAGCTACATTATTCGCAGCATCATGAGCATCCATATTTTGCATATCAGCAGATGGTTCTTGTGTGACAGCTACTGACCCAGTAGCTGGTTCTTGTGTAATAGCTATGGTTTGTGCAACATCCTGGTTTTCTATGTCTTGTTCATCAGCAGGTGGTTCTTGTGTGGCAACTGCTGAATTAGTAGCTGGTTCTTGTGGGGCAGCTACATCTTGGTCGTCTGTTTTCTATTCATCAGCAAGTGGTTCTTGTGTGGAAACTGCTGAATCAGTAGCTGGTTCTTGTGGGGCAGCTACATCTTGGTCATCTATTTTCTATTCATCAGTAGGTGGTTCTTGTGTGGAAACTGCTGAATTAGTAGCTAGTTCTTGTGGGGCAGCTACATGTTGTACATCATCTTGGGTATCTAAATTTGGTGAATCAGCAGCTGGTTCTTGTGTGGCAGTTGCTGAATCGGTAGCTGGTTCTTGTGTGGCAGCTACATTTTCTGAAAGGAATGATGTCACAAAATCCTGGGTGTCTTGCATTTCAGTACCCGAGGGTGAGACAGGTAAAGATTTAGAAACTTGGGACTATGGTGGTGTATGGGGTTTTAGGCTAACAGGTGGGGAATTTGGGATGGTAGTAACAGTTGCTGCTTCCGTAGACATCCTCATTCATCTTCGAGGTAAAAAGGTAGGTAAAGTAGTGATTTTTCTTTTATGAGTAGGTCTCTTTAGGAGGGGAGGGGTATCAGGAATGGTGGCTTCTTTGGTTGAGGCCCTTGTTCGTCTTTTTGGTAGGGAAGCAGCCTTATCTTGCCTTTTTCTTTTTAGCCTAGCAATGGGAAGGTTATCCTCAGAATCATCACTAGGAATGTGGACAGTGGGACTAGATGATTCTGCTAAATTATGGGGTGGAGTTGATGTGGTAGAAGGGTCAATTGGGCTGGCTGATGTGGCTGTTGGGATTTCTGGGGGATCAGGGATACTCCCTGGTTGTTGTTCAGAAGGATTTTCAGCTTGCTGAGAGATTCCAGGAGTTTTTTGGGGACTTTCGGGAGCTGATTGAGGGACTTCGAGAGTTTCAGCGGGTTCTTGGGGAATTTCAGCTACTGCTTGAGGAATTTCAGCAGCTTCTTGAGGAATTTCAGCTGTTGCTTGAGGAATTTCAGCAGCTTCTTGAGGCTCTAGGGGTGGATTGTTAAGAGGGGGAGGATTTTGTTGAGTGAAACCCCTTTGAATTAATAACTGAACAAGACGATGATGGGTGAGGGAAAGGAGTGGGTATTTTACATGCAAACAGTAATGTGACATATTCTTTAGACACCCAAGTAGATAATACGGCATATTTAACAGTCGACCATGTCTCAAATGATTTAACAAGACAAAATCATGCTGATAGACTACTTGGTAGCGTCCTTCGCAAGTGAGATAGTGCTTGACGAATTTCGCAACCGTCGGCCATGGAGGTGGTAATGAATGAAGTGCGACACCCCTGCCTTTAGGCTCGACCTACTCTCCTGGTAGAAGAAAGTCCTGTTGTGCGTTCAAAATGATGTGTTTACGACTAAACCATCGAATTCTAGCAGTCGGTAGGCCTAAAACCTGTGCTATATCATACTTTGAGACTAGAATTCGAATTCCTTGAACAGTAGAGTAGCCATCCCGTAGATTACGTGCAAATTCAAGGACTTGCTGTGAATCAAATCCCTGAAGCCTCCAAAAATAATCTACCCATCCTGCCTGCTGAAAAATCTGATATACCTCTGGGTGTAATTCTAATAAAGCTATGGAGCCGGGCTCATGTCGAATAGCAGGTCCTCCCATAGTTACCAGCTTCAGTAAAATGCAAAGTGACAAACTGAATTACTGCACCTAGGACAGAGTAAATTCTATAAATGAGATCATGGAATAATAGGACAGAGACGGGGTGATAGGACGTAATCGTGGGTAAAAAAAAATGACGGTGATTGGCGTGTTGCGAAATGATGGTGTGTGATTTGATATTCCCCCCAACTACGGCTGTAATAATGAGTTTTAAATGTACAGAGATTGTGGTAATAATGTCATAATCTTCTCATTTACTATAGTTTAATAATATTCACACATAACAAACACATACCTCATGTTTACCTTTGATTGATATTCGGAAAATATAGTATACGTTGCTAATAGATCATCACTGGTTATGGAAGAGGGTTTTGAAATATGAGGGTAATTATATGAAAGGCCTATATAAACATAGGAGAGGGCAGTGAAAGAACAGAGTTAAATGCAATAGGTGATTCTTACAACGGAAAGTAATGTATGATAATTCCTTGAGGAGAAATGTTGTTTCAGCAACGGAAAAGATGGGTAAAAGTTGGTGTTTCAGCAACAGGGAAAATGAATGGAAGATAGTGTTTCAACAATAGGAAAATGGGTGGAAGATGGTGTTTCAGCAATGGAGAAAGTAAGGAAAAATGTTGTTGTAAATAGGAAAAATAGGGAAAATGTTGCTGAAAAATAATGGGGGACATAGGGAAGGGAAAAAGGGAAAAATGATCGAAATGGGGGAATGAATTTGTGAATTGGGATGAGATAACAATGCTTCACAAAATGAAGCTTAAATCTGCTTGTAGTGAAATTTTTCTTTTCCATTAGCCTCTCCTACATTTGAGATCTGCAAAATAACCATTTGTAACATGGCAACCCTTGACAGGGATTATTAGTTAAGAAATCTACTCTAATACTTAAAATCTATAATGCAGAAATTAATAGTAATGTGGGGCAATAGGTTCTCCCAAAAGGATATAATGTGTTTCTTCCATGCAAGTGGCCTTAAAGTCCTCTTTAGAAATGGGTCGCTGGTACAAATGAAGCCGATGACCATTCACCAATAATGGTGTCCTAGAATCATCAATTGTTAGGAGCCTTATTGTTCCATTGGGGAAAATAGTATCTATTTCATAAGGTCCCAGCCATCTTGTACATAGTTTCCCTTGAAAATTTTCAAACCGAGAATCATACAATAAAGCCCAATTACCTTTTTGGAACTGCTTATGCTTGATGGTTTTGTCATGCCACCTTGTTCTTTGTTGTTGGATCATAGTTGTTTGATGAATGGCATCTAACCTCTTTTCATCCAATTCCTGAAGCTGCTGCAACCTTGCTGTCTGTGCATCAGTCAAATCAAGGTTAACAGCTAAAGCAGTCCTTAAAGTTTTAATTTCAAATTCCACAGGAAAAACAACACTTTTACCATAAACCAATTCATAGGGAGAAAATCTTGTAGTGTTCCTCCAAGTAGTTCTATAAGCCCATAGTGCTTCAGGGAGCCTTTGGGACCAATCCTTCCTATTCTCTTTCACTGTTTTTGTTAGAATGGCTTCTATAACTTTGTTTGTACTCTCCACCTGCCCATTAGCTTGGGGGTGGTATGGTGTAGTCATTCTATGATGAATATGATATTTTTGGAGGGTGGCTTTAAAACCATGAGAATTGAAAGGAGGTCCTCCATCTGTAACTAGCTCTCTAGGTACTCCAAATCTAACAAAGATCTCTTCAAAGAGAAAAGCTAGAACAGATTCTTCATTAGCTCTAATGAGTGCTTTAGCCTCCACCCATTTAGTCATATAATCTGTACAAACTAATATATAAACTCTTTGATTGGATGGAGGATTAATGGGCCCTACAAAATCTAGAGCCCATCTTTCAAAGGGTTCAAGTATTACCTGGGGATTCAATGGCATTTCATCTCTATGATTTGGTTGACCCATTCTCTGACAGTTGTCGCAGGCCCGAACATATTTCTTCGCATCCTTGAATAGTGAGGGCCAATAATAACCCATTCTAAGAATTTTATGTGCTATTCTTTTATCAACAAAATGCCCTCCGCAAGGGCCATCATGACAAGCCTTCAGTATATCATAAACCTCATCTTCTCTAATGCATCTTCAGATCTCATGATCAAGTCCTGTATGGAAAAGACACCCACTTATCCAGCTATACCTAGCACTTTGTTGAATGATCTTCCTTTTCTCCCGATGTGATAGGTGTGATGGTAACTTCCCTGCAACCAGATAATTGGCAATGTCTGCATACCAAGGTGAGTGAGCAGATACTGCAAATAAATACTCATCAGGAAAGGAATCATCTACTGGAGTATTATCATCAGCTTTTATCCGAGAAAGGAAATCAACAACTACATTTTCTTTACCTGGTCGATCTACAATTGTAATATCAAATTCTTGTAATAACAATAACCATCTGGTAACTTAGGCATTTGTGACAGATTTGTTCATTAAATACTTAATAGCCGAGTGGTCAGTATGGACAAAAGTAGAGTAACCAGTAATGTAGTGTCGAAACTTGTTAATAGCATAAATAATTGCTAAGAATTCCTTTTCAGTAACTGTGTAATTAAGCTCAACTGGAGTCTACTTAATTCTCTGCTCATGCGGCAAACCCTATGTAGGTGAGACTAGGAGATCCTTTAACACAAGAATCTAGGAACACTTAGTAGACATTAAACACAATCGATCCAAATCCTCGGCTCTAGCTGAACATTCTGATAAAACTAAGCACCAAATATGTATAGAAGATACCCGTATCTTAGCTAGGAGTGATCACTACTTCATAAGGAAATTCAGAGAAGCCATAGAAATTAACAAACACCCCAATAACCTCAATAGAGACGATGGATGGACCATAAGCAAAAGCTGGGCTCCAATCCTATCATCCAAATCTACCCCTAACTATAATCCTCCCCTAATTAGCCTAGAACAAACATAAAAGATCTAATCCATTTTAATAACACAATATGACCTTTATAAAATATAATTTAACACCCTGGATGCGGGTGCCAAGAGCGCGGAGATGGGACTAACACCTGGTAACCATGGGCGGTACCAAGTTTAAGAGGGGCATTCACTGCAATCTGCCGTCAGGGATTGCAAGCGTGGGTGCTGAGGAGAGAAGGGACGGCGATTTATTGCCTGGTCCGGATTACAGCTACGATTTATGTGTGCAGTTATGGTCCGCGAGGGTCGAGGCGACGCAGAGAAGCATAAGTATGATGAAGGTAAGGAATGTTGTGCATTGGATTGTTTACAGTGTGTGGAATTGGGATTATGGTTATCAGCGCCCAGAGGTCTGGCTCAAGGCGCCCCCTCTGCAATTGAAGTTGGGAGCAAGACTGCAAGAGTGGGCGACGGGTGCGTTTCTATTCATCCTGCTCTGTTGTGCTCTCCGGTTTCCATCGCCACCATGGTCAAGCCCCGACAGCGCCTTATCAGCCGCCGAGGCTCTGGCAGAGGCGGCACTTCTCGCCCCTCAGTCGATAATGCCTCTACTCGCTGTTGTCGCTGTCTATGTCATCGTGTTGAAGAAGCAAATCCCCTGCAATCGAGCCAGTTCATGGATTCTGGCAATCCTGAGGCGGGCTCTAATCCTCTTCCTGCGTTTGGCACAGCGGTTTTCTCCTTTAACAGCTCCCCGGCCAATTCGCGTATTAATGCCCATGTCTTTGTCCTGTTTTTGGAAGAACCGATGGAGGAGGTCGGGGAGCAGCCCCGCCCACAGCTTCATCAGGCTGAGAGCTCCCGGGCTGCTGAAGGAATGCCAGAAGATCGCTCCAAGCCAGACCTCGACCCTCCAGCGACTCAGGAGGCGCCTTCGTCAGGGAAAGCCAAGGTTGATTGGGGCCCCCCCCCGGAAGGTTCGTGACGGATATATGAAGAGGAGCCAGACGATTAGTCGTCCGCTCGCTCAGTCTCTTCATCACATTCGATGCTTTGGTTTTGCCTTGAATTGTCATGTAAGCCACTATGGCAGCCGGTATGTTCTGAACGTCCCTGTTTTGTATGTGAATTATAGTGTTCATTGCGTCTCCAAGCCTTGTTTTGCAAGTCTCTGTTTTGCGAGGGAATGTGATGAATATTCTCCTTTTCTCTTCCACGCCCCTGAGTGGAATGACAACTCTGCCCTCATTGCTCTTCAACAGTTCAAAGCCCCTGCGTGGGCTCTCTATCTCTGTGGCAGTTCCCCTGCGTGGGTGTCTGGTCTCAAGGAAGCTGCCCCTGCGCGGGCGATTTAGTTTTATGTTAAGGCCCCTGCGTGGGTATTCAATCCTGTGGCATGGACCCTGTATGGGTGGGTTTTTGAGTACTGTAAGTCCAGGGGCCATCCCCGGCCTCTGGCATATGATAGCATGGCTGTAACTGTTTTTCTTTTAATGTAAATAATAGCATAGCATAGTATTAACGAGAAAAAAAAATATATAATTTAACAAAAAAAAAATCATAGGAATTAAACATCAATCAAAAATATCTTAACCATAATATACTCCTCAACATAGGATAATATGTAGTGAGCCTTAATAATTAATCACGACATATAATTAAAACTAATACAAATACAAAGTAAAAATAACTCATTAATAAATAATTAATAAATAAATTGAAATAAATATAATTATAACAATTATTGAATTGAGGCTTCTGTGATCCATATTAGGTTAAGAGAGATTTTTCGGCGTAAATCACAAGATAATTCATTTGTCGACGTGTTTCGAACCAACAAGTGTGGTTCATCGTCAGGACAAGTTGAATGAGCAGATCAGGGCTTGCATGTTAAATAGATAGAGCAGAAACTCCAATGGCTATATTGACAACGGCTAGATTTGACTGGATAAGGGGAAAACCTTTATTTAATTAAAAATTAACATGGTTAGTTAAATTATTATTAAAACAAGAGTAAATGTACCCTTCTTATTCACTTATAAATATAGTTAATTAATATTAACAAAATTGTTATATCTAAAAAATTAGAGTAATTAATAAAAATATATAAAAATACATAAATATATAAGTCAAAGGGACTTAAATTAATTATAAAATAAAACAATTTTAAATAATAGGTAAACAAATATATAAATAATATTATTTATATAACTATTATTTATATAAATAATATAAATAATTTATATAAATAATATTATTTATATATTTGTTTAACTATTATTTAAAATTGTTTTATTTTATAATTAATTTAATATTTATTAGGATATGGAACAGTCCCTTTGACTTATATATTTATGTATTTTTATATATTTTTATTAATTACTCTAACTTTTTAGATATAACAACTTTGTTAATATTAATTAATTATATTTATAAGTGGTTAAGAAGGGTACATTTACTCTTGTTTTAATAATAATTTAACTAACCATGTTAATTTTTAATTAAATAAAGGTTTTCCCCTTATCCAGTCAAATCTAGCCGTTGTCAATATAGCCGTTGGAGTTTCTGCTCTATCTATTTAACATGTAAGCCCTGATCTACTCATTCAACTTGTCTTGATGATGGACCACACTTGTTGGTTCGAAATGCGTCGACAAATGAATTATCTTGTGATTTACGCCCAAAAATCTCTCTTAACATAATTATAACAATTAAAATTAAAATTAATATATAAATTGTTATAACAATTAATAATTAATTAGAATAATAATTAAAATAAATAAATAATGAAAATAAATACAATTAAAACAAGTAAAATTATTAAGGAATTTAGACTTCTGTGATCCATAACATTGTTCAGATAATCTTCGGCAAAATCACATAACCAATCTTTTGTCGACGCGTTTCGAACCAACCAGTGTGGTTCATCGTCAGGACAAGTTGAAGAACCAATCCGGCTTAGCTTGATTAAATAGAGTGTGCAGAGACTCCAACAGCTATAATGCTAACGGCTAATTTGACCTAATGCTCCTGGTCAAACCACTAAATTAGTTAATTAATATTTCTAGAAAAAGCTAAGATAGGTAAATAAAGGAATTCATTTGTTAATTAAAAATAAATAGATATATTATTAATATTATCTCAAACATTAAGAGAATTAATATTTTAATTATAATGGTCAATATATCTCATAATATATATTAAATAAACTATATTTATTATTATTCCAATATTATTTAAATACAAGAGAATGGTAATAAATCACTATTATTTTTATAATTTAGTTACACTAGGAAATGCGTAATAATTATTTAATGGTCCAATGGTAAGTTAGGTCTTCACTATTTAGTTCTTTAAAATATATCATATTTAGAATTGAGTTTCCCTTTAACTAATGTCTAAAAAACCCCCTTTTTAAACCTTATGAATAATATTATATTTACCTAATGACCTTGTTAACTTTAATATTTTTGGAATGAATAAATATTAAATAAATATTGATTATTAATAGAAATTTGACCATTAGGTTTAAACGATAAATTATGATATACCAATAATATTAGTTATTCTATTAGTAATAAACATGGTCTTTATCAACCCTATAGGTAATAATATATTTACCTAAGGACTTAGTTACCTTTAATATTTTTATTGGAATAAAAAAATATTGAACAAATATTGATTATTTGACCATTAGGTTTTAAGGTTGAATTATGATAATATTAGTTATAAATTATGGTGTTTACCTAATATAACTAAATTCTAGGAATAATAATGTTTTAACAATTTGTTTGAAATTATAAATTATTAAGTAGATATAGATTATTTAATAAACTTATATTATTTTATATATCTGATTATTTTAATGGACCAGTATTTTTAAATAATAAATATGATATATTTTAAAGAACTAAATAGTGAAGACCTAACTTACCATTGGACCATTAAATAATTATTACGCATTTCCTAGTGTAACTAAATTATAAAAATAATAGTGATTTATTACCATTCTCTTGTATTTAAATAATATTGGAATAATAATAAATATAGTTTATTTAATATATATTATGAGATATATTGACCATTATAATTAAAATATTAATTCTCTTAATATTTGAGATAATATTAATAATATATCTATTTATTTTTAATTAACAAATGAATTCCTTTATTTACCTATCTTAGCTTTTTCTAGAAATATTAATTAACTAATTTAGTGGTTTGACCAGGAGCATTAGGTCAAATTAGCCGTTAGCATTATAGCTGTTGGAGTCTCTGCACACTCTATTTAATCAAGCTAAGCCGGATTGGTTCTTCAACTTGTCCTGACGATGAACCACACTGGTTGGTTCGAAACGCGTCGACAAAAGATTGGTTATGTGATTTTGCCGAAGATTATCTGAACAATGTTATGGATCACAGAAGTCTAAATTCCTTAATAATTTCCCTGCACGGAGAAGCCGCTGCTAAGAAGGTTCATCAATTCGAGCGGTCATGCATGCAGGTTACTAAGTTGAAATCTGATCTGGTATTTCTTAAGCGTTGCAGAGATTCCTCGGTTATTCCTAACTTTGCCCGGATTAAGCATAATCTCAATGTACCAAAAAATCATGACGTTTTTCTGAAGGCTAGCTTAGGGTTGGTCAGATCTGAGATTAGCAGAGTAAGGAGGGATCTGGATCATCGATCCAGACTTCTTCTGGCGGCTCATGTAGAGCTGGCGAATATTTTCCCTGCCTCTCTCTGGTCCAGGATTGATTCCTGTTCGGCATTGAAGTCCATGAGATTGGAAGAGTCCCTTAAGCTCAGACAATCCGCGAAGTATAATAAACTTTCGGGCTGTACGATTCAGGAGTCAAGTCTATTCGAGGATCGGGGTTCTGTCAGTCGTGTCTCCTTTAACCAGGTCTCCTCCCTGAGGGCTTGGGTTTTAAGCGGCCCTTCTTCTGATGATCTTATGAGAGGAAGCGGTGGTGGTAGGAGCGGCAGCGTATCGAACATTGAAGCAGCCTGCGGTAACCGAGGGCCCGTAAGTCTGTTCCACCAAACTGTGGGTTCTAATGTTCGGTCTCCAACGCAGCAGGCAGAGGGTGTTACGGCTGACTCAGTGATTGAAGAGCTGCACGCAGGTTCGGTTCCGGATGGCACTCCTATTAATGGGTCAGCGATGTTAGATCAGCGCGGAGGCTCTGATGAGCTGTTAGGTGCGGAGAGATCAGGCTGTTCTAATATGCGTTGCTTGCAGAGTGATCCGGCCGGTTTTGAGCTGAAGTCGGTGATTCCAGGTACGTCGTTCCTTGAGAGCGTTTCGGTTGAGGTTGATATTGATACCGTGAGTAGCCCTTTAAGTGATATCGACCCAAATTCGAGCGAGAATAGGAGTGGTAATGTTAATTTGAACAGCGTAATGAATAAGCGTAATATTATTATTAACAATTGTGATAAAGCTGTAATATTTAAAAGTAATAAGGATGAAGTCGATATTAATAATAGTAGTCGTGGTAACGAAGTATTGGATGGGTTTGATAGCCGTTTTTGTAAGACCGATATTAAGGGTATGTCGGTGGGAAATTCGAGTTCCATATCTAAGGACAATAAGGTGGTGAATCTGTCGAGTTTTTCCTTTCCGCCTGCGGTTTTTAATCTCTTAGGGAAAGGTCTTAATTTTGCCCTAGCACCCAGAAAAATCCCGATTGAGGACATCATTTGCGATGTAGAATATGGCATTAAGAACCTTCCTGATAAGATTAAAGACACGATTAGGCAGGATTGTGCCGTTACCCTGAGGAGGGCTAAACCTCCCCGTAGTAATATCAGCAAAGCTGAGTTTGAAGCTCTGAAGAGCTTGAACGGAAATCGTGACGTCGTGGTCTTAAAAGCTGATAAAGGTGGGGCTGCCGTTATCATGGATAGAAAGGATTACAGAAATAAGATGCTTGACCATCTTTGTAATAGTGGGAGTTATAAGAAGCTTTCGAAGAATCCCCTCAAAAAGGTTTCCAGAGCGGTCGCTCTTGCGATCAAGTCGTGCAATTCCACGATTCCTCTAGCCCAGAAACTTATTGAGGGTAACCCCATCACTCCTAGGATTTATGGTCTTCCTAAAATCCATAAGGATGGGGTCCCCCTGAGACCCATTGTCAATACCATCGGTGGTCCGACTTACCTCCTGGCCAAGTTCCTCGCTGCAAAGTTGAGACCCTTGGTTGGGCAGACTGAGTCCTTTGTCAAAGACTCAGCCTCGTTTATTGAGGATCTTAAGAAAATTAATCTTGAGCCCGAGGACATTTTGGTAAGTTTCGAAGTGGTCTCTCTTTATACTTGCATTCCTATCAATGAGGCCATGAAGGTAATTAATAAGCTAACTGACCCTGATACGGCTAAGTTAGTTGAGCTTTGCCTTACCTCTACCTTTTTCAGCTTCGAGGGAGAATTCTATGAGTAGACTTGCGGAGTTGCCATGGGCTCCCCCTTGTCCCCGGTCGTGGCTAATCTCTTCATGGAGGAGTTTGAGTCTAAGGCTTTGGCCTCCTCTCGCCTCTTACCAAAGCTCTGGAAAAGATTCGTGGATGACACTGGTGTTGTCTGGTCTCATGGTCCTGTCGAGCTGGATCGTTTCTTTAGTCACCTCAACAACCAATCCACCGCCATTAAATTCACGATGGAAAAGGAAGATAATGGTTGTCTTCCGTTCTTGGATGTTCTCATCTCTAAGAAGGTGGATGGTTCCTTTTCTCATCAGGTGTATAGAAAGAAGACGCATACTGAGCAATACTTGCATGCTTCTTCGCATCATTTCCCCGCTCAGAAGTTAGGGGTTCTTAGCACGCTTGCCACCCGTGCTGTTAGAATTTCGGATGAGGAGAACCTGGAAGCGGAGAAGGCTCACCTCCTAGAAGTCTTTAAGAAGAATGGTTACGATAGGCGCCTCGGTCAAAAAGCCTTCCTCAGGGCCAAGAAGGAGCCTTCAATCCGAAGGGTTCCTAATGATCGTATCATGGGTGTGAACCTTCCTTACATCCAAGGAGTCACGGACAGGATTGCGAGGATTCTGAAGAAGTATGATGTTCCCGCAACTTTTAGACCTCTCAATACTATCCGTGGCTCCCTCAGGTCTGTGAAAGACCCGATTGACCCTAAGGACATGAAGGGCGTCTATGTCATTCCTTGTTCCTGTGGGACCCCTTATATTGGTGAGACTGGTCGCTCTATCAATCAGCGGATTAGCGAGCATTCGGCTGACTTAAGGCATGGTAGGACCAAGTCCTCGGCCCTGGCTGAGCATGCGGGGAAGACTATGCATCATGTATGTATGGAGGAGGCTCAAGTCATTGCCAAAATTGTGCAGTTTCACCATCGCAAATTTAGAGAGGCCCTGGAGATTGAGAAAAGGCCGAACAATCTTAATAGGGATGATGGCTGGAAGATTAGCAGTTGCTGGGTCCCAGCCTTATCTTCCTAGCCACCTCATTCCCCTTTTTGTTTTGTCTTAGGGTTTCTGTCTCCCCCCTCCTTTAATTTCTCTTTTAGCAGTTTTGTCGGATTATTATGGAGTGTTTAAGTCTTTAATAAGTTAGGATTTGGTTTCGGGCTAATTATTGTATTAACCTTAACTTGTTTATGATTCTATTGGGCATATTATACTTAGATTTGATTTTTTCCTTTTTTTCATTATTTATACATTTATAATTATTCCTATTATAACCTTAGAATTGAGTTTCCCTTTAACTAATGTCTAAAAAAACCCCCCTTTTTAAACCTTATGAATAATATTATATTTACCTAATGACATTGTTAACTTTAATATTTTTGGAATGAATAAATATTAAATAAATATTGATTATTAATAGAAATTTGACCATTAGGTTTAAACGATAAATTATGATATACCAATAATATTAGTTATTCTATTAGTAATAAACATGGTCTTTATCAACCCTATAGGTAATAATATATTTACCTAAGGACTTAGTTACCTTTAATATTTTTATTGGAATAAAAAATATTGAACGAATATTGATTATTTGACCATTAGGTTTTAAGGTTGAATTATGATAATATTAGTTATAAATTATGGTATTTACCTAATATAACTAAATTCTAGGAATAATAATGTTTTAACAATTTGTTTGAAATTATAAATTATTAAGTAGATATAGATTATTTAATAAACTTATATTATTTTATATATCTTATTATTTTAATGGACCGGTATTTTTAAATAATAAATATGATATATTTTAAAGAACTAAATAGTGAAGACCTAACTTACCATTGGACCATTAAATAATTATTACGCATTTTCCTAGTGTAACTAAATTATAAAAATAATAGTGATTTATTACCATTCTCTTGTATTTAAATAATATTGGAATAATAATAAATATAGTTTATTTAATATATATTATGAGATATATTGACCATTATAATTAAAATATTAATTCTCTTAATATTTGAGATAATATTAATAATATATCTATTTACCTATCTTAGCTTTTTCTAGAAATATTTTGGTTTGACCAGGAGCATTAGGTCAAATTAGCCGTTAGCATTATAGCTGTTGGAGTCTCTGCACACTCTATTTAATCAAGCTAAGCCGGATTGGTTCTTCAACTTGTCCTGACGATGAACCACACTGGTTGGTTCGAAACGCGTCGACAAAAGATTGGTTATGTGATTTTGCCGAAGATTATCTGAACAAGTAAAATTAATAATTAATAATTAATTAAAATATATACAATTAAAAACAATTATTACACCAATTTAAATTAATAATTAAAATAATTAAAATAAATAAATAATTAAAATTAAAATTAATTAAAATAAATATAACTAAAAAATTATATAAACATAAAATGAATTAAAATAAAATAAATAATTAAAGCTAATTATCAATTAATAAATATAATTACAACAATTAAAATTAAGACTAATAATTAAAAGAATCATAATTAAAATAAGAAATAATTAAAATTAAATTAGAAAAATTAAAATAGAAATAATTCGTTAAAATTAAATTAAAATAATTATATAATTAGATAATTAAAACAAATATAATTAATATAACCATAAACCTAAAAGGAAAAAAGAATAATTAAATTAATTATATCTGTCGGCTAAGCATCTCTATATATATAATTAGAAAAATAAGACCAGTCTTTCAATATTCTTTCACATCCTGAAGATGAACCACTGTTGCTGGTTCGAAATGTCGATGAAAAAGAATCCTTATGTGATGTATCCGGAAGATAATCTAAATAAGGAGTGATATTCTTACTAATAAAATAGATAGCATAAGGAACATGATTTTCCTCTTGTCCCAAGACAGCTCCAATTGCAGTATTTGAAGCATTAGAGGATATATGAAAGGGAAGTGCCCAATCAGGTCCTCTTAAAATAGGAGCTGTAGATAGCTAATGCTTGAGTTCATCAAATTCTTTCTGGAAAAGATCAGTCCACTTAAATTCAACATTTTTCATAAGTAACACAAACAAAGGAGAAGCTATTTTAGAAAAAAAATTAACAAATATTCTATAGTATCCTGCATGTCCTAAACAACTTCTTACATCAGTTTGTGTTCTAGGAATAGGAAGATTCTGAATTACTTGTATTTTGGATGGATCTACTTGAATTTCTTGAAATGAAATGAAATGTCCAAGTATAATTCCCTCATTCATCATCATATGAAAATTTTCAGTTCTTAAGGAAAGATGAGCTTGTACACAACGTTTAAGTACTTTTTCAAGGTTTAGCAATGCATCTTCAAAAGACACACCATAAGGAGTGAAATCATCCATAAATATCTCCATGGAGTCATTAATCATATCAGAAAATATTCCTATCACTGCTCTTTGAAAAGTTGTTGGAGCATTACATAGTCCAAATGGGAGAACTCTATAGGCAAAAGTTCCCCAGGGACTAGTAAAAGTGGTCTTATCCTGGTCCTGGGGTGCAATTTTGATTTGATTGTACCCACTAAAACCATCTAAAAAGGAGAAGAATTTCTTCCCTGACAAACTATCTAGCACCTGATCAATGAATGGCAAGGGAAAGTGATCCTTTTGAGTTGCTTTGTTTAAGGCTCTATAATCTACACATACTCTCCATTTCCCATTTTTCTTAGGTACTATAACCAATGGAGAAACCCATTCACTGTCAGATATAGGATATATAAACCCTGCATTAAGTAATTTCTGAAGTTCTTCTTTGACAATTTCCCTTAAATTGGGATTCATTCGTCGCTGGGGTTGACAGATTGGTCGACAACCTTCCTTAATATAGATGCGATGAGTACATAATTCAGGAGAGATTCCCTTCATATCTATATAATCCCATGCAAATGCTTCCTTATTTTCATGAAGTAGCTTCATTAATTGTTGTGTTTCAGCATCTGTTAAATTGGGGTTTATATTCAATGTTTTGCCAGGTTCGATTTCTACTGTTATAATTTTAGAAGAGATGGTGGTTGATGTTTGAGGTAGATCTTCCAATTTAAGCTTTTCCTGGGTATCAGATTCCAAAATTGTAGTCAACTGGTTGTGTGTTTTAGCAATGACCAAGGAAGGTTCACAAATAAAATTATTAATTACTTCACCTTCAGTGGTATCTTTAAGACTTAAAGCTTGTCTGATAGTCAAAATAGGTTGGGTAGCATCATCATCATAGTCCAACCATACCGAATTGTCATTATTAATCATAGGCATGGCATGAGGGTAGAGAGTAAGATGCTTGGTTTCACACCCATTAGAAATTGTCATTGAGCCAGATCTACAGCTGATAAAGGCATTGACTGTAGCCAACCAGGGCCTTCCCAGAATTAGAGGGTGTCCCCCCAACTTTGTTTTAGTCTGTAACACCACAAAGTCAGCTGGGTAATTCCAGGACTCAACTGAAATGATTAGGTCTTCAATGACTCCTTCCAGTTTGATTGTAGAATGGTCAGCTAATTCTAGAATGGTTGGTGTCTCTCTGATCACATTTTTCAGTTGTAACAGTTATGCAGTTTCCAAAGTCATAATGTTTATAGCAACACCTAAATCTACCAGAAGTCGTGAGATGATAGTTTTTCCAATCTGAACTATAATAGTAGGATGTCTAGGGTCACCATATTTAACAGGGGGAGATTTTTTAGTCATTAAGGCTGATAGATCACCCATAACATGAACTGTAAGGGGATCTTTAGCTTTCCTACCATGTTTCTTGATACAAATATCCCTCATAGTTCTGGCATAGATTGGTACATCTCTCAATGCTTGTAGAAGTGGAATTTTAACGTAAAGATTCTATAATTCCCTTCAAAGGTTAAAAGTAGGTGGCTCATGGGTTTTAGTCAAAGCTAAACGCTCAGGGAATGGTGGTTTAGTAGTTTTGGCACCCTTGTTAGAGGGTGACTATTCCTGCTTACGAGAATTATTTTTCTCAGTCTCTTCCTTATCAGAGTTAGAAGAGGTCATATCATCAATAATAGGTTCAATTATTTTTCCAGATCGTAAGTGGATATCATTGCACTGCATAGGCTGGTTCTGAATATCAATAACTTGTACAGCTTTATTATTGGGGTTAGGGTTCAGTTGTACCGGTAGCTGGGGTCTCATTGCTTGATTATTAGGTGGAGCTCCTGATGGCAGGAGTGGTTGCTGAAACTGAGGAAATTGGTTTGGAAATGGGAGTTGCTGACCCCTCCAATTTGGATTCCATTGATTAAAATAAGATTGCTGTTGTGGGGGCCAAGAAGTCCACATTGTTGGATCTACAAAGGGAGGGTTTGGTTGTTGCATGGGTGGGTAACTCATTTGATTGAAGGGTGGGTATTGCATCTGGTTAAAGGGAGGGTAATTTTCTTGATTAAAAGAAGGGTAATTATTCCAACGATTAGAAAATGGCATATTAGAGTTCATACCTTGTCCTTGTGGTTGCCATTGCCTTCTCTGTGTCAGCAGATAAACTGCTTCAGCTTCTTCTTCAGTTGGTTGCAATGCTGCCTTTATTCCTGGTAAAGAAGGGCATTGTTGTGTTTCATGATCCCTCTCACAAATGGTACAAATTTTTACTTTGTCCAATGGGAATTCCCTTAGTGGATGTTTTTCTTTGCATTTCGAACAGAAGATGGCTAAAGCAGCTTCTGCTTTTGCCTGTTTCTTCTTAGCCTGCAAGGTGTCAATCTGTGAAGCAAAGGAACTTAGCATTTCAGTTTTAAATTCCTCAAGTAAATTGACTATTTTAGCTCTTGTTGCTCCTGCATTGGCTGATTTCTGAACTCTTGAATATGTATTATCCTTGCTATTTGATCTGTTCCTTGCAACTCCTCTTGAACATCTTTCACAAAGGTTAACAATTTCATCATATGATTCTTTAGATATGTCCCCTTTACCAGGCATGTTTAACATGTCTAGACAATCATCCCTCACCCCTTTCAATAATATTGTTTTAAGAATATCTTTACTTACATTGGGGTGATTGGATCTTTGCAGGTTATATTGCAACCTTTCCACAAAATCCTCCATATTCTCGTCCTCCTTTTGCACCATCTTAAATAATTCCTCCCTTTTTTCTCTTCTCCAGTAGTAGTCTTGATATTTAGTCAAGAACTTCTCTTTCATTTGTTCCCATGTCGTGATTACATGGCCTCCTAGACTCATAAACCATCTTAGTACATTTACTTTTAATTTTGCAGGAAATAACTTCAATTTCTGAGCATTAGTAACATAATCATAACTTCTACACAATATATCAAACTCAAAAAGAAATTCATCAAGATCTTCAAAAGATAAACCATGGAAATTAGGTAAGGTTGAGAGTGGGATGTTCTGCATGGGAGTTGTCCCCCTAGGAAGATCCCCAATAGGAAATCCCAAGGTAGAGAGAGAATTCTCCCCTCTTCCTTCCTGTCTTCCATTATAGAATCCCTCATTATTTTCTTCCATTGGTTGTTCTCCCACTGCACTTGCTCTGTCTTCAATGTTTTCTTTTAGCTCCTCAACGTCCTTAATTGGTTCGTCAATGTCCTCAATTGATTCCTCAATGTCTTCAACTGGTTCCTCGATGTCCTCAACCGGCTCCTTCAAATATTCTGCTCGTTTTTCAATTTCTTCTACTGTTTCCACAACTTTTTCACGACCCACAACTTCCTCTGCTTTGTAGTTTGTTTGGAGGGAGAGCCGAGGCTTGGGCTTCCGAGAGCTTAGCCTTTGAGAAGTTTCAACCTTTGATATAATATCATCAATAAAGGTCTTTCTTCCTCCTCTTTTACCCTTGCCACCTGTATGGTTGTTTTTCTTGCGTCCTCTCATGCATTTTGCATATCTAAAAGAAAAACGTTAATGCTTTGAAATCTACAATTGCCTTCCCCGACAACGGCACCAAAATGTTGGTCACTTTAATTGTTGATTAATTCAGACAAATAAGTGCTACATAAATTGTCAACCCAGGGAAGTCTTTTATTTCAAAGGCAACTATGCACTATACGTACTCAATCTCAAAAGCAGTAAAATTCGTAGTAATAAGTATACTAGTCACACCTTCTAAGCAAACTGAAGCTCTGCTCTGAGTTACATCAAAAACAATCTATTTATCAAGTAATGGTTGATTTTAATTGAAAAGAGCAATCTAATAAAAGGAGCCACTCTACAAAATAAAACACTAGCTGTAACAGAGAACATGACCCTATTCCCCAAGCAGGAACCTTCAGCACCTGTTTCTGATTACCATGCTTATCAATTCACTTTGTAAACTTAATTGCCAATAAAACACTCATGGATAAACTATAAATGAGTTCAAGAAAGTAATGCAACAATCAATTGGAAAAATAAAGTTCAACAATAACGCATGAGCAACATTCAATAAACAGAACTTTAACAAGGTATAGATAAAAAAACACACTTAACACACTGCAGAAATGTAATGGGTGAATCTTGTGATGAA
This sequence comes from Pinus tabuliformis, assembly GCA_031772625.1. Lineage (NCBI taxonomy): Eukaryota > Viridiplantae > Streptophyta > Pinopsida > Pinales > Pinaceae > Pinus > Pinus tabuliformis. Next base: position 718,672,139 of record CM062811.1, read on the forward strand.
GGTGGGCCCTGTCCTTCTCACAAGATTCCCCAGGGAACAAGAACTAGAAAGAATTGCTTAGAACAGTATTCTATTCATCCATCAATATGTCATGTTACAAAAAGATTCAGTTCTTTTTCTTCAGCTTCAAACTTTCCAGCAGTCTGTCCCCTCTAATGTAGATGTCTCCTCTTTTTAAAGAGGAGACATCTATTACAATTGATTACATTGTAAGTCCTATCTTTAACCCAATATAACAAAATAGGGTAATCAGTTTTCCCATTAACAAAATGTTGTTACAATGGTTATGGTAATGCTGACTTTGGAATGTGATCATTATAGCCAGTGTAGCAGCTCCTTTGATGATCTTCTTCTGTTGCTATCGAATCTAGAATGCAAATCACGACTGTTTCAGCAATGGGATTTGTGCATCGTTCTAACTGTTACAGCAACATAACCTGTAATTATAACCATGTAGTCTCTAGGCTGTTTCTGCAACATAGACTGTAATGATAACTGTTTCAACAACTATCCGATTCAACGATTAACTATGAAGGTAATGTAATTATATGTAAAATAAATTAAATGTATAGTAATGAGAAGAAATATTGTATACCTTAGGAAAAATGGATTAAAGTCATAATATGGACTTTAGATATAGGTTGAAAAAGGATGACATAATAGAAAAATATATGGTCAAAAAGGGACAATGTAGGGTCCTAACACCTATCCTTTTTTTGCATCAACTTCCTTTGTATTTTACCTTTTGGCCTTCCCCATGATTTAACAAAGAATGCCTCAAATCCCTGATTTGCAGGAATTCCAATATGCGGGACCTCTGATTGCGATCACTGATTTTCTTAGATTGTCGACGTGCGATTGCTAATATGGCATGACTTCCAATATGTCGAGACCTCCGACTGTCGATATCGTAAGTCACTGATCTGTGAAATGCATACGTTGTTGCGCTGCACTACTAATCCTCCAATCGTCGATTGTGACTTGTCGAGACCTCTGATATGCAATTCGTCAGGACCTCCAATTCATCGGCACCTCCAATTGTGATTCGTCATGACCTGTGAAGTAAACCTTGATTCTACCGATTTTCAATACGTTGGGCCCTCTGATTGCCAATTTCCGGGATGGCTTGGCCTCCGATCTCGCTGCACCTTTGATTTATAGGACTTGCGGTATGCAGGATTCTTCCCTGCTTAAGGCTTTAACACCTTGAGCTCCAGTAGGTCATAAATTTTGACCCACAAGTCCATTTCTAGACTTTCGCATATCGTTGGAGTGCTCTTCTAGAGCACTTTCCAATGAAAGGGGTCCCATTAGGGGAATTTTGAGGTCTAAAGTGGGCCTCCTAAGAAAAATGTACAACCAAAATAAAATTTATTAAGAACCAATAGGATTCAAGATGATGATGTCAACCATGGAGGAAGATTCACCATTTTTGGAGTAAAAGAATAAAAATAATAAAAAATAATAAAATAATAAAACTACTTTTTCAACTAGTATTTTCATCTTATCTCCCTAAGGTTTTACTCAAATTTCAAGCAGGAGTACTCATTGGATGCAAAATTTAATTCCTCATCCAATGAGTACTCATGTTGCATACTTTTGATGGACCTTATTACACGAAAAATGAGAAATAAATGAAAAAAAAAATGATTGCAATCAATTTTTTCATGCATTTCTCCTTTTTTGTGTAGTAGAGTCCATCAAAAGTATGCAACATTGGTACTCCTTGGATAGGAATAAAATTCTACATCCGATCAGTAGTGTTGCTCGAAATTTGAGTAAACCGATAGGGAGATAATTTGAAAATACAAGTTGAAAAAATAGTTTTTTCTTTTTTCCCTCTAAAATTTGATGATGTAATCTAATATTATTTTATTATTTCCACTATTACTTTATAATTTCCTTTGGAGGCCCATTTTAGACCTAAAAATTCCCCTAATGAATTAGTCATTGACTCCATATGATACCTCAAAAGATGGCTCCAACCTCACTACCAATCTTTTGCTCCTGAACTCTTGAGACAGTAGTTTGCTTAGGGGGTCCTAACCTAGGTTCAAAGTTAGTTATGCCAACCAACAAATCCATACACTACTAGCCCTTTTGGAAAAAACCTGTGTAGTGTAGGCTGCAGTCTCAGTTGAAGTAGTATGGGGAGATGCAAGAACTAAGCTTCTGCATATAGAGACTAGTGTGATGTCTTTAAGTGCCTTAGATCCACCTTCGCATAGATAAATGCACTCCTAGGGCACACAACTATAACTCCATCAAAATGGCCTTTAGACCTTCACAAAGGTCTACAATTAGTATTTGCAGACCTTTAACAGTCAATCTATCTACTTATGCACATCAAGAAGTAGTCCTAAATTAGGGTTTGCACTAATTTACTTAAGTAATTAGTAAACATCAGAGATTTCATCTGAGTCTTTGTGAAAATACATAAACATGCTTTGCGTACATCATTAACCATTATTCAATAGAATGACACAACATTCAATCAATATTCCATAAAACACATCATTCATTGACAACATATATCATAAACAAAAGTAAACATAAATACACAAGAATTCTTCGGAAACTCTATTGATCTTCAATTCAAGATTACAAACTCAAAACTACTCTGCGCACTCAGTTGTAGGGGTCCACACACTCAACTGTAGATCCTTTCTTCCCCCTTATGACCCACTTCTCTTCAATATCACTTCTTGACCATCATTAATCTCTAACATAACATGCCTTATACTCTCTAAGACACACCTATTTATATCCTTTTTCATACAATTCCATGGTCTGTGGACCATGGGTGGATCTCCAAACTGACTCAACTTTACATAAAACAAGGGGCTAAAACCCCTTTGTCTCCTAATCATCTGTGCGCTCCATACCCACAAATCGTGGAGACATTATATTAATTAAATTTATCAACTCTTGGGTTATCTTAACCCCAAAACTAACCTAGGGGATCCCATCCCAACAGGCCCCCAACAAAAAGATCATGACTCATTCTCAAGTCACTCAACTGGCATTGTGATCTTACTACGATGATCCCCTAGCTCTACCTGGATCACTGCAACTTCGGCAATGCTCGGAGTTGTTGTCTGCTTTACTTCCTCACCCAACTGTTCTGTAGCTAGTCCTTCGACGGCTTGCCTCATTGCCTATTGTATCTCTTGCAAGCCTTTAAGTGTATTCTGAATGGTAGTCATGACTTGATAAGCTTCATCCAACCATGGTTGCAGCTTGGCCTTAAGCAAGGCCTCTTTCTTCTGTGCTTCCTCTACCTACTCTAGGAGTTGCTTTCCCTCCTTTAATTTGGCTAGGTGTTGCGTTGGTGCTATGGAGTGTGTGGTTGCCCTAACTTCATCATATTGTCGCTACAACTCCCTTACTTATGTATTCAGTGTCTGTAGGTTTTGATCCTCCTACAAGTTGGTCACTCACTCCATTTCTTGCTCGAACAATGTCATATAGTCAGTGACTATGGAATCCAAGGTAGCCATTTCTTTATTTATCATGGCTTCGCGCTGCTCCTGGACCTCACGTGGAGTTGTGGGCAGCAACTTTAACTGCAACTCTGTGATCTTCATGTTGAGCTCAAATTGAACTCAACCAACCTTTGCTTTAGCTTCACACACACCAGTGGTGAGTTTTTTGATCTTTGCTTCTTGTTGTGCATCCTCTGGGATGTGATGCTCAGGCACTGTCATGCATGCCTCTGCGACTGTTGACTCTAGTCGTGAATTTTGCATCTCCAACATCTCCTTTTCTTTCAGAGCCTGCGTCTTTTCAGCGAACATCTACTCATTGTTCACTTTGTACTCATTGATGAGGTTGAGTGTGCACTACTCGCGGGATCTCAATTCATCGGCCACCCCTACATGCAGCGCGTAGAGGGTCTTGTTGGAGAGCACCACTACATTCATTCCGATTTTTTTGATAGTACTCAGGTTAATGTGATCATCGGTGGACTCTACACGAAGGGACCCATCTGGCAGTGTTATAGTTTTGAGGTCAAGGTTCCTTACTAACTCAGCTGCTTGGCTTGTCCCAGGTGTCAAGCTCACTTGCTCCATGCTCACTTGTTCGGTGCCCACCTATATCCTTCTTGCTTGGATATGCAGCTCACGCAGATCCTTTTGGATGCTCCCCAGCATCTACATATATTTCTGCTTGAACTACTGCAACACTTCAGTCGTGGTATCCCTGATTTTATCTCCGATCTCATCGAGATCGCCTTTTCTTAAGACCATGGGATCAACCTGTGACTTATCCGATTTTTTCTTCTTCCTTGTGCCTCCCTGATGTGCCTTACCATGTGTCTTCTAAATGAATGGGATGCTCTGACCCTCATCTCTTCTACCACCTTACCCTGAAATTTCCTCCTCTTCTATCTCCGGCGAAGGTGACTTGTCTCTTTTTTGTGATTCATGCTGCTCCTGTTCCGCCTGCTCCTTAGAAGTGCATTCTTGTTCCACCCAAGCCTTTTCTATGACTTTCTTCTTTTTCTACTCTACGAGTGTACACACAGCTTGCTTAGCTACCTCCTTTCTCTTCTGCATAATAGAAATTCCCGCGCCCATGCTTTTTCCAGTATCTAAGTCTGAGGGGTTTCACCACTTTGAATACCATCTTGCTACCACCTCCTACACATCTATTTCCATCACCAAATATGGCAAGTCATGCCATTTCTATTATGGATCCTTCTGCGCTTGAATGTACACTCTATGGAAGTCGGCCTGGAATTTCGCGTAGGGTGACAGTTGCCTATACAAGGTTAGGGACAACCTCGGGCACTAGTCAATGGCCATGCAGAGACTCATTTCCATAAGGACCCAAAATATTTTCATCTCTATAATCTGTGTGGGATCCTTTATAGCCCATAATGAGGAAAAATGCACTACCTCCGATAATCCTTCCTCAAGCAGAGGAAATTGGTTGTCCTCCGACAATTCCCACGTAATAAGCATGATCGACAGCAATAACCAAGCATAGTGAAATGACTTGGTTTAATCCTAGGCCTCGCAGCAGTTTGCTAAGAACTCCTAGCATAGGTACCTAGCCCAATTGAATTGTACACCTTTTGCACATTATGTAGCCAGGGAAACTACAGGCCCCAAAACTTCATCCACGTGACATTTCCTCATCACCATGCCTCCCAAGATCTGGGTGGCTAGCTAAACTACTAGGTCTATTATAGATAGAATGTAATACCCTCATAACTTATTCACTAGGTTGTAATCTCTCTTCATTATTTATGAGAGTTATTTCTCCCCAGTCTTTCCGCCAAACTCCTTATCTGAGTTCAAGCCTTCATACGATAAGTGCATGATCCTATGAATTAGCATGTCTGTAATGGGTATAGGCCCTCCTAGCCATAGACAGCCATCGTGCACCAATGTGAGAAGCTGATGCACACAGATTGTGTTAGTGGGGGTGCGGTGATAATGGGGGACCCACAACAAATTAAGCAACCTCGAGTTGTCCACACCGCAGACCCATTCGTCCGTCTCTAATGTAGTCACTCCTAATTCTGCATAAAAAACCCTTCTCATATACTTATCTGTTGCCAAGTGGGGAAAACTAGTGTTATCTGTGAGGTCCCAATCCTCCATTTTAAACAGTGAGATATGCGCATTGCGGAACTTCAAAAAGGACCTGTTCAGGTAGCAGGAGCATGGAAATGGTGAACTTATTAGAATCTTGGTCCTTTGAGACCTTCCCCTTTTCTTTCCATGGATGGATATACTTGGGTAGCCTGGTTATGGGTTCAACTCCTTTAGCATCAATGTCTTATGTACCCTGTCCCTCTTCCACCTCCAGGTCCACGACCTTCTGCTTATCTTTCTTCAGCTTCTGTGTTTTGGAATTCTTTCTTGGAGAAGCATGGACTGGTACCGACTTCTTTTGCTTGTCCTTCTTTGGTTTGGCTGTTTGGGCTTCTCTAGTAGGTGTAGGCCTTGTCCTAGGTGACTTCAGTGCCATAGGCACAAGAACTAGAGCTTCCATACTTAAAACTTTCAGAGCAGATCCCTTAGACGTAACATCGCCACTAGCACTCACAGTTTCAGCAAGACTTGGTCTAAGCATTCTCTCTAGGATAAACTTCCGATTTAGCTCAGACAACTTAGAAAATGCAAGGGCTCACGACTAAATATTCCCAATATGATCAGTTCATAGGCGATAAACAAAAAATCTCACTAGCAATTCTGAGAGCGCAAAGTGTTCTCTATTGGACCAGATCGCATAATTTATAGGGATATTTGAATTCAAATCTGACCGTTCCCCCAATTTCTGACAACTAATGTTGTTTTGGTGGTAGATCTTCAAAGATTTTTTCCTTAAATGCTGCCATCCTGCTCATCTTAACCGTCTTCTAGCTGTTATGTCATAAGAGTGACTCCAACGGTCACTTTTCTGTTGTGATGTGCACTTGCTTTGCTTGCATAATGACCTCCCACATCTCACCCATGAGCTTCAGTGAAAATGTTATCCCTCTCAAAATCCAGCACATACCTTCACAATATTTCATCAGAACCCATCTTATACAAATGTCCCGTGATAACTGAAAAATGTATTATACCTAGGGGGATATTTTAGGGTACAGAGAGAGGTACCCAAGGGAATAATGTAACAATGGGATGGGCCATAGTTATTAAATAAAGTGGTTAACCTGTATCATGTAAGGGACCACAAGTAGTTAGCAATAATGTGATAAGCCCATGGTATTGAGAGAAACATGGTAATGACTCATGGTATTGTATGTATGAATCCTATATATAGGCTAGAGACTCCCCATTGATATATGTAAAGAATTATTGTATTGGCAAGCATATGGCTTGTGGAGTGTTCTCCTTCCTTAATGAGTGATTGTATGGTGTTACCCTACCTTAAGGGTTTTGATCAATAAAGAGAAGCATTTTCATGTTATGTTATTGGGTCAATCTTGTTATTTTTGGGTATATTTCTATTTTCAAATATTTTCAGGTTACATCTATTATAAGTGGTATTAGAGCACTTTCTTGGGCAAAGCGATGAGATTTTTTTTATTTTTATTTTTACAGGGTTTTTTTGGGGCGGCGAGTTTGAAGATCAGATATGAAACTTATGGGGCAAATTTTGTAGAAACCAATTATAGATCTGGATTCTTTGTGAAAAAATACCCAAATTCGAAAAAAAAATCGGTTGAATCAGAGTCCAGATGAGGGAGATATCGCTGATTTAAAAATCAGTTGTGTGTAGAAATTTTTTTGAGGAAAATTCATGGATGATGGATCTCCAGTGAATTTTTGTTGTTTTTTGTGATGGAATTTGAGAAAATAATTGTAGTTCTAGGATCCTCTTGAAAAAAATACTCAAATCGAAAAAAAAATCGGTCGAATAGCACTCTGAATGAGGGGGATATCGCTGATTTAAAATCAATTCTTTTTTCAGAATTTTTTTGTGACGACAGGAGAGTTGTAGCACAAATCTAAAATTCCAGAGTGCCTAGATCGGGATTTCTATCACACGAGAAGACGCAGAATGACTATTCCATTTCGGAAAACAACCTATAATAAGGATTCTGAGCCATATTGACCGAGTTGTGACCATTTTAAATTTGCATCATAAAGTAGGTAAAAACTAAATTATCCTCATTCTACTTCATGGCTTCTTCTGAGCTAATTTTTACAGGAAAAGATGATGGCCTTACTATTGAAGAAAAAGATGATGGCCTTACTATTGAAGAATTCATAAAAATGGCAAAGTCAGAAGTTGGGCAATATTGGAGACCTTTAGCAAGGTTTAAGTTTAGAAAGGACATTGTCATATGGTGGCAATCCCTTGACTGCTACAAGCATTTAAGCCTTCCTGATGAAGAGTTTGAAAAAGTCATTTTAGACAAATGGTCTCATGCTAGAAAATAAGAGAATGAGACATTTAAGGGGTTATTTTTTGATGGTATCTCCTTATTAGAGGTTCATGGATGTATTCAGAAAGAAAAGATAATTATATCTATCAATCCTAATAGAAAGCATAATTTTATAAATGTTAAGTTGGAAAAAAGATTGCAAGTACCAGCCAAACAAATGGATCACACACAGGTTAATAATGAGCAGGTGCAAGTTTACAAAAATTTGAAAATTTCTCTGGATAAGTATGTATTGCATTCTGGTTTTTATACTTCATATATAGATAATGTGGATGTTGTTTTGGGATACCCATGGATGGAAACTGTTGGTACTATCAATATTAATGTGTAGAAGAAATTCCTGAAGCTCTAGTATAAAATGAAGAAAATTAAATTACATGATATTTCCATCAATAAACAGGTAGAGTTTAAGGAGGCTGAAGAAAAAGATGTTGCAGGTACTGACACATTAGATGAGGAGTTTGTGGTTGAATTAATACAGGAAGATAAGAAACAATTACAGGTGCCACAACATGTACCAGATACCCATCAGGCTCCATTAGGTGGTGAATTAAATAAAGATACACCATTGATTAAAACTTTAGCATATCACCACCCACATCACCCAGCAAGAAAACAACCAACAAGATGGCAACAAATTAGCCACAAGGTCAACAACCCCTGCACAGCAGATAGAGAAGTGCAAAGATCCAACCATAACACATCGATATAGAGGAACCGTTAGGATCAACTCCCAGCTAAAGCGAACGAGGCACCGACTAGATTGAGTAATCACCTGTCTTTGGGATGGTTAGATGCATGTGCATGGTACTAGTGGACTACTCTTTTGAGTAGATATTATTATTTGTGTTTTTCTTATGTTTCAGGGATGAAACATGTTTAAGGGGGCTGGAATGTAGTATACCTAGGGGGGATATTATGGGGTACATAGGGAGGTACCCAAGGGAATAATGTAATAATGAGATGGGCCATAGTTAATAAATAAAGTGATTAACCCGCATCATGTAAGGGACCACAAGTAGTTAGCAATAATATGATAAGCCCATGGTATTAGATATATAGTATTGAGAGAACCATGGTAATGACCCATGGTATTGTATGTATGAATCATATATAGAGGCTAGAGACTCTCCATTGATATATGTCAAGAATTATTGTATTAGAAAGCATATGGCTTGTGGAGTGTTCTCCTTCCTTAAGGAGTGATTGTATGGTGTTACCCTAACTTAAGGGTTTTGATCAATAAAGAGAAGAATTTTCATGTTATATTATTGGGTCAATCTTGTTATTTCTGAACATATTTTTATTTTCATATATTTGTAAGTTAGATCTATTACAAGTGGTATCATAACACTTTCTTGAGCAAAGCAGTGAGATTTTTTTATTTTTTTTTGTAGGAATTTTTTGGCATGGCGAGTTTTCAAATCATATTTGAAACTTCTGGGGAAAATGTGCAGAAAAAATTATATATTTGGATTATTTATGAAACAATACCCAAATTCAAAAAAATAATAGGCCGAATTAGAGTCTGGATGAGGGAGATATTGCTAATTTAAAAATCAGTTGTGTGCAGAAATTTTTCTGACGAAAATTTGTGGACGATGGATATCTAGTCAATTTTTGCCATTTTTGAGAAGAAATTTGAGAAAATAATTGCAAATTTGGGATCCCCTTGAAAAAATACTCAAATTGAAAAAAAAAATCGGTTGAATTGTAGTCTAAATGAGGAAAATATAGTTGATTTAAAATCAGCGTTTATTTCAGAATTTTTTGTGACAGTGGGACAGTTGCAGTGCAAATCTGAAATTCCAGAGTGCTTAGATCAGGATTTCTATCACACGCGAAAATCCAGAATGACTGTTACATTTCCAAAAACAACCTATTATAAGGATTCTAATCCATATTAACCGATTTGTGACCATTTTAAATTTGCATCATAAAGTAGGTAAAAAATAAAATTCTCCTCATTCTACTTCATGGCTTCTACTGAGCTAATTTTTACAGGAAAATATGATGGCCTTACTATTGAAGAATTCATAAAAAGGGAAAAGTCAGAAGTTGGACAACATTGGAGACCTTTAGCAAGGTTTAATTTTAGAAAGGAGGTTGCCATATGGTGGCAATCACTTGACTAGCAAAAGAATTTAAGCCTTCCTAATGAAGAGTCTGAAAAAGTCATTTTAGACAAATGGTCTCATTCTAGAAAATAGGAGAATGAGACATTTAAGAGGTTATTTTCTGATGGTATCTCCTTATTATAGGTTCATGGATGTATTCAAAAAGAGAAGATAATTGTGTCTATTAATCCTAATAGAAAGCATAATTTTATAAATGTTAATTTGGCAAAAAGATTGCAAGTACCAACCAAGTAAATGGAGCACACACAAGTTAATAATGAGAAGATGCAAGTTTATAAAGATTTGAAAATTTCTATAGATAAGTATGTATTGCATTATGTTGGGAACGGGATACCCCAAGGACAGTTTTGGGGCTAAAAGCCCATGTTTTGGGTCAAATTTTGTAATAAAGTTGTAAAGTCTCTGCATTTTGTGGTCCCGGAGCATGAAGGTGTCATGAGTCATAAAGGGTTGTCCGCTCTAATTTTGTAAAGTAAAGTTGGTTGTAAAGATCTTCCCATGGTCCATAGACTATGGGATTGTATAAAAATATCTAAGTAAGTAATCTATAAGTATTTTTGAAGTTTCATGAGTTGTAGATGAAGTCTTGAGGATAACAAGAAAAGTCTAAGTTTCGAGTCGTAGTGTAGGTAGAGGCTCTACAGCTGAGTGCACAGAGGCCTAGGGTAGAAGTCCACAGATGAGTGCACGGACCCCTGCAGTTGTGTGCACAGGGTGGATAGAGTCTGTAATCACTTGAAGATATCAATAAAGAGAAGTATTCTACAAATTCTATGCCTTTGTTCTGGTTAATGCATCTTTTGTGTATGAATTTCATTTATAATGCTTATGTGATGTGCGAATGTATGTATTTACGTTAGATAATTGAACGCAAATAAGGATATATGTCTATGTGGTGTTAAATGTAATTGTTTAATAAGATAAGTAAGACACTTAAGCTAGTTTTGGAATCTGCACGATATGCTGCCCTAGCAGCGTGAAAGCACCTGAACCGCAGGTTAGGGCTGCACGAAGGCCAATCGTACCCCTTCGTAGAGGTATCGAAGGGTGGAGCAAAAAGCTAGACAGACAGAACCCTAGAACTCTATGACCTACATGGAGGAAGGAATAGAAGGGATAAACCGACATCACAACCATCTCAAGGTGTGGAAACTTGGTTCCAGCATGCCCCCATACTGCTTTGGGTGAGACTTCGGTCTGCGCTCCGTGGGCTGATGTCGAAAGGGCCAGTAGTGTAGGGATTTGTTTAACTAAACAAAACATTGAACCTGTGTCAAGCCTCACCAAGCCAACAAATGGTTCCGTTGCCTGGACCAGAATCTACATAAGAGATGTGTGATGTCATATCACTGGAATCCAACTAAGAAAGAGATCAGAGACTGGTTGGATAGGAAGATCCATGAATTCGTGGCATATGAGAATAGAAACCCGCAACTAACCAAGGAATAGTGGCTAGATAGGTACCTATATACAGAAATACATGAGATATTTTTTTGTTCCTTTCCAGTTGAGCTAGACGAGTGGATCACGAAGCTAGCAGATAGCCAAGGAAGGTGGAGACTTGACGATCCTGTTGTTTGGACTTCGGAGTTAGTACATAAACTAGAAGCCTCTGAGAACAAGATTGCTCACACTGTCGATCATTGGCTCGATCATATCATAAGAGGATTTGTGACTGAATCCGTGGTCGACACCTCAATTAGCTACAACGAGGTGGAGTGGCACTTTTTCCAAGGACTGTGAGGTAAGTAATTGAAGTATTTGAATTCCTGGATTAAGATGTTATTGTGCAAAAAATGGGTTATGCAACTACCTTGATGTTCAGAGCTACGCAAAGCAGAAAAACTTATAGGAATGAAGGAAGAAAGGGCCTTGAATATAGTCCATTGATTTCACCTCCATTGGGTGATGAAGAGGGAGTACCGTAGGCTTCTCCACAAAGTGCTATTTAGTTAATAATACAAGGATTCCCGCGACTACCACCTCCACCCACACCACCTCAAACTTCACCACTGTCACCTGCGACTTCACCCGTATCAACTCCACCTCTGCCATGGTTCAGAATGGCAAATTCAATGAAGCTACCTTTGTTTAAAGGCTTGGGAAATGAGGACCCGGACCAGTTCTGGTTCATGGTGAAAGTTGTATGGGAAGCTCAAGGTGTTACAGATGATCACTTGAAGAAGTCAAAACTGGTCAGTGCGCTGCAGGATCACCCGCTAACCTAGTACATTAAGTACTCTAATGATAACCCAACTGCTAGAGTGGCAGACATCCAGACTGTGTGTTACACAGCATTTTGTCACTATCCCTGTACTCCCTGTTCCTTGATCCTGGAGGACCTCTAAAGTGAACCCTGCATGCTTTTCCTTCATGGAGAGACTCTCATTATGTCCCTCTTCATGAGTAGATCATTTCCCTTTTGCACCATTTCCTTTGAAACTTTTGTTTTGCCCAATTTACAAGACCGATGCTAATGACCTTTATCTTCCCCATGCCAACGTGTAGTGATTATCACTATTTACTGCGTTGATCAGTGTGACTAAGTTGTGTTCCAATCACGCCGGTCCTGTTATGGAAAGCTTTTTAAATTAGAGCTGAAGCTTCCATCTCTAGAAGTTCCGTAACGGAAGTCTGGTAAATGGTTTTGCTGGATGGGGTCGAGGATGACAGTTTGGGTTCCTTTCCCCTATAATGATGGAACTACCTCAAGGGATAAGTCCTTCTCCCATGAGAAGAGGATCCATCTCCCATCCATATTTACTATATAAACCTCCCTTCTTCCCAAGCACAAGCTAGTTAGAGTGTTGGCTGAGTGTGAGTATACTATTTTGATTTGACAAGCAAGCTATTACTAGTTGTAGCCATCTAGTTGTGTGAGGGAGAAGTGTGTTTGGTTTGGAGTGAAGTATAAAGGGAAGAGCTTTTAAACTATTGTTTTTTGAAGCCACCATGAAGTGCTAGTAGAAGTGTTTGGGAACCTAGTCTCGTCAGAGGAAGACTACGATGTCAAGACGAATGGTTGTAATCTATCTTTGATATTAATATATGCAACTATCAATTGATTTATTACATGTTTGTAATATTACATATTCATGTCTTAATGCTTCTTGACTCATTAAGTAGGTTGAATTGCAATTTTTCTATTATTATGTTTGTGTGTTGTTGTTGTTTACTTGTTTCAGGAGCTTGAAGAAGGAAGCAAGAGATTGTTGGAGCGAGCAAGCAAGGACATCATCAAGCAGGATAAGTGACCAAGAGGTAGGTCCTCTTGATTGATTATGATATAAGGAAATCTTCCATAGAATGTATCTGTTGTGGCTAGACCCATTAATGGGCTAGATGAATTCGTTCGTGTACGCACTTATAATTTTACTTCACCACAAATTGGTGACTCCACTGGGGAGATCCCATTCTTTTGTTTGTTTTGGATTTCATGATTTCATGAGAACTTTGCTAGTTTTGTGTTTTCCCTTTTGTTCTGTTGCTATTCTCCTAATTACTAGCCTAAGTCTAAAATCCATAGTAGCAGATCTAGTCCCTGTTTTGAATTTTTTTTTTTTTTTTTTTCTTAGTTTCCTTAGATTGTGCATGTAATCGAATGACAGTCACACTGATCCGCACAAATTGTAGAGGAACAGTCGTGCCGACCCGCCTTTGGCACTTGTTGACAATTAAGTAGTCGCGATGATTCCTGTAAGTGAAGATTATGGCTCTTGGCTAGTGTGTTCTGCTCTTGTGTTTTTGACCTTGTGAGCCTTTTGATTGTCTTCTCCCTGACTAGAGAGCTTCATTTAGCTTATTTGTGTGTTTGCTTGGTTTAGCCCACCCTTTGATGTGTTAAGTCTAGCCCTGTGTGAATTTCTTTTTTACTTTTTTCTTTGAATCCCTCGATCGGTGCCATTTTTGGCCAAAAAGTCACACCGATCAGCCACCAACACTAGTTGTAGTACCAGTCAATTGTGCTGATCAGCGCTACTTTTAGCCCAAAAGTTGCTTTGGTCTCAGGGGTAAGAAAAAATTATAATTTCTCCCATCCCAGTGCCAGTGTGTCTTGATCCTCAGACTCTCTTCTTCCTCCCAACAGTGACTAGGGTGCTTTGTTTGCTTCATTTTCAATAGAATGAGTGAAAGAATCTCGTTTGTTCTCTTATTTTGAGTGTCTCTTTTCTCTTTCCAAGCATAGATTACATTGCTTGGTTTCTCGATTGAAGCATTTATGTGTTTGGTTGGTTCGATTCAAGGAAGAAGTTGTTTTTATTTTCATTTATAATGCTTTGGATTCGATTGATGCTCATTTGTTCGAAATTGTGAAAATTTTCATTTAAAGTGCTTTATGTGAAATATTTGTTTTGCATTTTATGAAAAGGAGAACATCATTCTAGTTTACTTAAGAGAAAATATTGCATTAGTAGCATTATTGAGAAGGTAGAATTGCATCATCATAAGCATTGGAAATGAAATGAAACTTCTTATGTTGTTATAGGAAGATTAAGTGCATTTAGGAGATTTATTAGTGAAATATTTCATTATTCGATTGTTGCATTAATTTTGTGTTCTCTATCTCTCAATTAGTGATAAATTTCATCGAAGACAAAGATCTACTGTCTCATATCACTGCATATAGGAGCTTTTTGATGACAACGGTAAGGCCTTGTAATTGAAACCTAATTCAAGATCAACCATTAAAATTTATTGAATTAACCTAAGGAAGCATTGAAACTTAATGCTTACATTTAGTGGTTTAGGCTAGAGACGTGTTCCGACGTCTTTAAACCTAGCAGCTGTCGTTCGCTTCGGCACTAGACAACGCTAGTATGGATTTGTGCTCCCTATACCTTCGAGTATATAACGGGAGACCTCTCTAGGCTACAATCCTTTATCCATAGGAAGTTGAGTCAGCTGCCATGCAAACGTAATACACCGAACATAGCATTCGGGGAGATTGCCTGCCCATACTTCTCGGTTCACCGAGAGGTATTTTGCTATTCACAGTTTCTTGGTAATCCTTTTTACCTAGACCATCTAGAGCAGTCATTTGATCTTTTTGAATATTTAAAACTTAAAAGATCATTCGATAAATTGTCCTTTCGAGCTTGTTAACTCCAAAAGCGATAGAGTGACCTTTCGTCCTTTTCTCGACTCTTAAAATATGAAAAGGCAAATTTTTTTTTCAGTGTCTTAAAATTAACTACCCACAAAATATTCCTGGTTAAAGCTATCTTCCTTAATAATTCTTTAGCATCGATTCCAATGGAAACATTCTTAGAGTCTACCGATCAAGGGTTCTCCTCGGATGGGAATCCTGGTTCTTTTCCTTCTTTTGAAAATGCTGGTGCTCTTTATATGGCAACGTTGTCCCTTCCTAGGTTAACCTTTGGTTTACCTATCTAGTTATCTTTTACCTCAATGATCCCAAGTTTCCCAACTCCTACCCCACCATCTCCTTCATTCAAATCATGTCATGATGATTCTAAGGTTGACCCCTCACCTTCTTCCCCTATTTCTTCACCCTCCTCTTCTACTTCACCTAGTGAAAGTTTCAAGTCTAGTAATGAGGAAGCTAAGAAGAAGACAAAGAAGAAGAAGTCAGATAAGCGAGAGGCCAATCATGCATCTATTACTCCAAATGCACCTCCTGTCAACAAACCTTTTGATCCTTCGCGGAAGGTAAAATTCCCTTGTAGGCTCTGTAAGGGTGACCATCTCCTTCGAGATTTTCTTGGCTTTCCCAACGTCTTAGAGGTATGGTCTCAAAACCTGGATCGACCATCCCCATCGACCTCTGGAGATCATGTCGATGCTACATCCTCAGTGAGCGATGGTAAGAAGAAAGGGAAGATTAGATTCCCCTGTAGGTTATGTGAAGGAGAGCATCTTCTTCACCTTTGTCCTCTTATGGATAAAGCTTCCAAACTTTTGGAGAACCTAGCAGCTCCTCAACCCCAACTTCTTGTTAGTTATCAGAGGCTTTCTTCTAACCCTCTCTCAATTGGTAAAGAGATTGACTTGGATCCATATCTTTTCTATCCTGCTTTTCTTGAGCGAGACTCTTTTGTGTATTTTCCCGACCAACCATTGGTAAAAAAGAGTGTCGACTTGGCTCCGCCACCAGTTGCTCACTCTGTTCTAGAAGAGTGTAGTGATCACCACTGCTCATGTTCTTCTTGTCTCCTCATATTCTCATGAATCAAAGAGTGACCCTCTTGTCCCAGTTGTTCAAGAGAGTCCTTCTTCTATTCCTACAGAGCATGGGGGAAATCATATGATACCCCCACCAAGTAGTTATGTCATCTCTTTCGATTGGGATCCATTGACTGCTTTCTGCCTCCCATCTTATGTGCCTTTCCAGATCATAGTACAAGCCTATAATATGGTAGTACCTAGCACTATATTAGATGAAGGTGCATCTGTTAGCATCATGTCTTCTACTACTTGGCAAGCTTTGGGTTCCCCACAACTTGTGCTTGTCACTCAGAATCTGTTGGATTTCAACAGAGGAACTAGTCAACCCTTGGGGGTCCTTCTGAAATTCCCTATTACTTTGGGAAGAAAGACCATCTATATAGACATGATGGTAGTCCTAGGTCCATTAGATTTCAATCTTCTCCTTGGACACAACTATGTTTATTTCATGGGAGCTCTTGTTTCTTCACTTTTCTGTGTGGTTTGTTTTCCTCACGAAGGGAGAATTGTGACTATTGATCAACTATCATTCATTGGTCACCACGCTCCTCCTTTGCAACCATCATCCCCTATCAGCTCTTATTTGCAAGCAATCCCTTCCCTACCACAGGTCAATTATGTGGCTACCCATTACGCCTCCACATTTTTCAATGGTCACACAGATGGTATAGTGCATTATGTATTGAGGGAATTGAAACCCAATCTGTCTTTGGTACCAAATGACATGTATTCCTCCCATAGCATGGTTCTTTTGTCTAGTGAAGACCTCTTGGGAGCCATGTTCTCATATGGTTCATGAACAGATACATGAGGATAGTTCCTAGTCTTGTGTCAACCTCATTAAAAAATGAAGCAAGGAGTCGTGAGGATAGTTCCTAGTCTTGTGTCAACCTCATTAAAAAATGAAACAAGGAGTCATGAGGATAGTTCCTGGTCTTGTGTCAACCATGTTAAAAAATGAAAGAAATGTGTGAGCACAGTTCCTTGTCTTGTGTCAAGCTCGTTAAAAAATGAAACAAGGAGTTATGAGGATAGTTTCTGGTCTATATCAACCTCATTAAAAATTGAAACCAATTGTGAGGATAGTTCTTTTACTATGTCAACCTCGTTAAAAAATGAAACAACTCCCTTTTCCAAATCGAGTCGTTGATTAAGATCTCATAAAATCCCAGATGAGTCTTTCCAAGATCTCGTAAGTGAACCTTCATTCCATATACCTAGTTGACTGAAATGAAGCTTGGGGGGCATGTACCTCGATTGAGTCATTATGCTGGGGGCATGCACAAATTATAGCAAGTGTAGTTTTTCATTTCGATCTTTTGTAAACATGAAACCAAATCCAAGCAGAATTACCCATGGTTCAAGCTTGTGTAAAAATGAACCCATCCCCGATTTACATCTCGTGATTGCCTTTTTTATCAATTAAATTATGCTAGAGAAGCCTTTGTTTTTTCATTCCATCGCCACCATCTGTTTGGCTGATCATATGCTTTCACTTGGTTGTTTTTCCTCCTAAGGAACCGCAACGATGAGTGGTTTTGTTAGCCAATGTCTTGACCATTACATGTTTTGAGCAGTTCCACCATTGTCAGAACTAGTTGCTACCCTTTATACCACTCGTTCCTCTAGGATGAGTCACGTTTCAGCTCTTTTATTGACTTGTTAAACTCATATGAAAATATTGTCGAGTATTTTTCCCTTTTTGACTCGTTAAAGAGAATAAAAATGGGGGGTCTGCTTTTAGCGCTTTTCCATCCCTTTAAAAATGAAAAGATGGCCAAGCCCTTGTCGTTTTGAACTCATTAACAAATGCGAAATGTCATGCACCCAGTATAAGTTTACCCATTTTTCAGGTTGGGAGGCATTATTTATGAAAAAGGTACTCCTTGACTGAAATGGTCAAGTGGTTCCCTCAAGTATTGTTTTCTACCTTTTCGGGCTTGAGGGACACAAATGTATGAAAAGGGACCATGTGGAGTTTTCTTTTATGTGTCTTTTTCAAACTCTCTAAACATGAAAAAGATACTGAGTTACACCTTTTTCAGACTCGTTAAACTATTAAATGACATCAGATTCATCACCATGATGAACACAAGCTTCTCCTTCTTAGGGCTCGTTAAACTTACTAGGTTGGATTCGTCCGAAGGATGAATTTATAGTGCAAGCATATGCTATCCCATTCAAGCTTGCGGTTAAAAAATAATTAGGGTACTCGCTAGAAATGGTGGGGGAAAATTTGGAAATCTATCGAGTCATATCGGCAGCTCACTCTTGAACATGACACTCTTTACTTCATGTCGGGTAGGGATATCCTCCTTTGTATCATTGACCTTCCTGTTTTTGGGCCTTTCATTTTTTCCTTCCATTTGATCTCTGCCACGTCATCATGACCACCGATCCTATGGATCCAAAAAATTCCAAACTTCCAGTTGTGTCGCTAATATGTTCAAGAGTTTTCCTTCTATAGTTACACTTACCTCTATTTCTCTGTATCATCCAAAATCATTTTGCATCCTCTCATCTCGCGTCGATGATTTGGGATTCATTATGGCCCTCCTTCGAGAAGGTCACTTTTCGTCAACATCTACTCATTATCCTGGAAGTTAATCAAGAGAATCCCTTCCAGTACCTTAGAGCTTGCATGCCCTAATGGCAAGTTCTTCACACTCGACGAGAAGTTCACATCATTAGCTTTCAATCGAGTGATTTCACGGGTGTTCAACTTCAGTTCCTGTATTCACATTCCATGAATTGTGCTAATAGTACCTTGAGAGCCATTGTCATTATTGGTGGTTTCTCTCGTGCTTGTTAACAGTTTACATATTTTACTGGTAATCAAGCGACTTTCTATCATTTTCGACATCAACACATCTATTCGAATGTTAGAATTTGTACTTTGATTGGGTCATGTTGGAGCGCAAGACCTTAGATTGAGATCACACAAGTCCAAGTTGTGAAGTGGTGTGACATGGTTATGATGATATGTATGTATCTTTCGGATGGCTAGTTGCGACCAGACCATGAATTGTCATATGTGATCCTTCTCATTATTGGATGGTTGCGACCATCCCTTGGTTTCATTATGATCCCCCTTTAATTGATGGTTGTGCCCATAACTAGATCTATTTACATGATCATTCGTTGGATGATTACATCCATGCCATGATTCATGTATCATTTGATAGAAATATTTGTTTATGTATATGTATTTGTACTTGATTGCAGGTATTTCGATGGCTGACTAGTTCCTTGCACTGATTTATAAAGCATTTCATCCCTCACTCTGGTTCGGCCTTCACGCTTTAGGGGGCATTTGTTACACAACATTTTGTCACTATCCCTGTACTCCCTATTCCTTGATCTTGGAGGACCTCTACAGTGAACCCCACATGCTTTTCCTTCACGGAGAAACTCCCATTATGTTGCTCTTCATGAGCAGATGATTTCCCTTTTGCACCATTTCCCCTGAAACTTTTGTTTTTCCCAGTTTACAAGATTGTTGCTAATGACCTTTGTCTTCCCCGTGCCGATGTGCAAAGATTAGCACTATTCCCTACGCCAATCGGTGCAATTGAGCTATGTTCCAATCGTGTCGGTCATGTTATGGATTTTTTTTTAAGTTAGAGCTAAAGCTTCCATCTCTAGAAGCTCTGTAACGGAAGTTTAGAAAATGGTTTGGCTGGATGGGGTCGAGGATGATAGTTTGGGCTCATTTCCCCTATAATGATGCAACTACCTCAAGGGATGAGTCCTCCTCCCATGAGAAGAGGATCGATCTCCCATCCATCTTTCCTATATAAACCTCCCTTCTTCCCAAGCCCAAGCTAGTTAGAGTGTTGGCTGAGTGTGAGTATACTATTTTGATTTGACAAGCAAGCTATTACTAGTTGTAGCCATCTAGTTGTGTGAGGGAAAAGTGTGTTTGGTTGGGAGTGAATTCTAAAGGGAAGAGCCTTTAAAATATTGTTGTTTGAAGCCATCATGAAGTGCTAGAATAAGTGTGTGGGAACCTAGTCTTGTCAGAGGAAGACTGCAAAGTCAAGATGAATGGTTGTAATCTCTCTTTGATATTAATACATGCAACTATTAATTAATTTACTACATGTTTGTAATATTACATATTCGTGTCTTAATGATTCTTGACTCATTAAGTAGGTTGAATTGCAATTTGTATATTATTATGTTTGTGTGTTGTTGTTGTTTACTTGTTTTAGGAGCTAAGGAAGGAAGTGAGAGATTGTTGAAGCAAGCAAGCGAGGACATCATCAAGTAGGATAAGCGACTAAGAGGTAGGCCCTCTTGATTGATTCTAATCTAAGGAAATATTCCATAGAATGTATCTGTTGTGGCTAGACCCATTATCGGGCTAGAGGAATTTGTTCATGTTCGCACTTATAATTTTACTTCACCACACCGCGTTGAACAAAGAATTCAGTAGGCCTAAATTTGAGGTACAATTGATTGTGGGGTTAAAAGAAATAATGATGAAGCCAGGTGAGAGACCATGGGAATTAGATCAGAGGTTGAAGTGTCAAATCCATGAAGCTAATATGAACTTAACAGACGGACGGCATTGTCAGTGGTTTGTGGCTTCACTCCTGCCACACCTAAGGGTTTCACTATCACAACAGAAGATAACGACTCAAGCAGAGGCCTTGGAGATTGCATTGAGACTACACGAAACACCAATGTAGGATCTGAATCTGGGGGTTTAGCATATCCATGCGTAGTTGAAAAATCCTTGCCTTTAGATGCAAAGTTTGAAGCAGGACAGAACAGTTCGATCAGAGGTGCGTGAAGAGGTATCGTGAATGAAATGAAAGGGTCAGGGGCATGACAAAGACCATTGCCCAGTCTTTGTGAACTACATGGCAAGAGGAGGACTGATGCATTTGAGGCCGGAAGCTCAAGTAGGACCAAGTGCAGGGCCTGCATTGTGGTGCGCTATATGTCAGGTAGCAGGAAAACACGCCACGGATAACTGTCATTTGTTGTAAAAGTTTGTACAGACATTGTAGAAACTGTTTTGCAACTTTTGTAGGTCAGTAGGACATGATGAGCACAACTGTAGAAGATATGAATTGATGATCGATAAAACACCCACCTATAGGGTTCAGGGAGAAATGTGGCCTTGTGACTAGAATGCAGGGATGGTACGAATATGCTTTCAGGGGCGCGGACAAGGACAAGGTGGAGGAGGACCTGGTAGAGGTTAGGGACAACTGATCTGCTACAATTACGGAGGACCAGGACACTATGCCCGCGATCTGTTTGATCATGAAATAGAGGACTATACTACGCTAATAGTGAGGATATGTGATAAAAGGGGCGCTACCACCTGAGCCGACTTAGAACCTACAGATGATGAGGTCTAAGCCTCGCGAAGAGGATCCAAATGTGAATATAGTGCTCTGAAGTGTAATCACAACAGGAGATGATAAGGGGAAATAGCTCGAACATAGCACATGGGTTCGCAAAGCTCCAATGAAGGAGGCTGAATTTGACTTGGAGCGCGCACGTGAAAAGTTAATGGAAACAAAGAAGAGCTTCGTTGAGGCCTCCACCTCAGGGAGAAAGGATAAGCCTGATCAGGAGATGGACCCTTATATGCTTACAACC
Organism: Pinus tabuliformis; assembly: GCA_031772625.1. Lineage (NCBI taxonomy): Eukaryota > Viridiplantae > Streptophyta > Pinopsida > Pinales > Pinaceae > Pinus > Pinus tabuliformis. Next base: position 718,693,991 of record CM062811.1, read on the forward strand.
TTCCTAGAGACCTGCATGAAGTTGCTGTGTGATAGCAAGGCTATGAAGGGATTATAGGAGCTTATAAATAGATGTGTCGGAAACACTCCAGGTGAACCGTGCGTGGTATGAAAGATTGGTAAGCATAAAAAAAGAACAGGACGAGAGATGAGGCTGACCGCACAGATAGGAGAGTACGAAATGGATCAGGTTATTTTGGATATGGGGTCAGACGTGAACGTCCTACCAAAGCAGACTTGGGAATGAATGGGGAGACCCACGTTGTAGTGGTCTTCGATTCAGCTAAGGATGGTGAATCAATAGAAGATCATCCCCACGGGGCGGCTGTAAGGGGTGACTATAGATATTGAAGGGTGAGCGCACTGGTTGACTTTGAAGTAATAGAAATTGTGGATGATAGCAACCCCTACCCTGCGATCCTTGGAATTGATTGGGCTACTGATATGAAAGGGGTGTTATCACTCAGAAGTTTTCCCTAGAAGTTATCAAAAGAAGGAATAATCTGAGGTAACCACAAACCAATATTTTAGACTCAGGCTCTAGCCAACCTAAGTCCAGAGAGGTCTCTCTCTTTGTGATTTAACTTTTTTTTTTATTAGATTTCAGGCTAGTTCTTAGTGTTCATGAGGATATTGATTTTGGATTGAAGGTTGGGTGGTGGAATTCTTGGAACAAATGGATAAAGATGGATCTTCAAGCCATTTGGCTATGGAGTCAATCAAAGGATAGCTTAACTGGACCAGATCATTAAAGGGAATGTTCATAGGGTAGGCTAGCAAAGCAAAAGGAAAATCTTCAAGTTTAATGGATGAGATGGTTCTAACTAGGGTGAAAGGGCAATGAAGAATCCTTAGACCGTGATCAGAATGAAAGAAAACAGGTGATCTTGAAGAAAGGGCAATTAAGAATCCTTTGCTATAGACCAAGGGGAGAAACTACAGAAGTAAGGGAGCATTTAAGAATTCCCTAACTAAGATAGTTTAGCAGAAAACATTAAGAATGTAAACAGTCAAGACAAAGTGCATTAAATAAAGTTCTGAAATATCATTCCTAGTTTACCATTCAAATTTCATAGAAACACATATGATTATTAAGAAACATAAGGAAAACAATAATACACATGATAGAATACTTATTTGATTTTCGCTTTACACAAGAATCCTGAAAAATATTTGAGTTTTATTCCATGATCCATCAAGCCAATCCAGTTTTGATACAATAGCACTTTGATTTGAGATAAAAGTTTACAAAAGTGTCTTTGAATCCACCCTAAATACTTTGAAATATGAAGTATTTATACAAAAAATATTTACAAAATATCTCATAACAATATGGGTTTTAATCTAGGAAATCAAAATATCTTCAAGCATAAAGGTAGGGACAGATGGAAAACTGCATCATGATGTCCCTCTTATTGTGGTAGTGCTGGCTATTGCAGCTGAATTTGAGCTCTTTAAGCTAGCTGATATTTGTACGTTGGAATCATCTTTGTCTTTAATATTTCACTGATACTCTTTAACTTGCTTCTCTTTGACCCTATTTATCAGCCTTTACTTGCCTTCAGATTTACTGTGGTAATTTATAGTAAATATGTCATCTTTTCCCACCATTTATCCTCAGGTAACTTTACTTTGAGCATTTTTCTGTAGATCTCGTCTGCCTCTATGTATTTGGAAAAATTAGGCTTGGTGACAAACAAATGTTTCACCTCATGGTCTAGAAAAAATAGATTCTCCAAAGTATCATATAATACCTTCCCAGTTGGCAAGGCTTTGATACCTGAAGTGCTTGCTTGTTCCTTGGCCAACTTCCTTAGTCTGTCAATGTAGTCCAATTGGGTCATAAGTTTATCATGGATGACCATAGGACTAGGAAGGCCTTTATCCCTCAAAATTTGAAATTTGGACATGAATTTGTCAATGCCCACCTGCATGTTATGGCATTTTTCCTCTAAGTTGACCATAAGGTTTCTTTTGGAAATAACCTTTTTGACTTCTATGATGGCTTCAGTCCTATCCTCTACACCAAGCTCATTAATATCTGTTGGGTTGTGTTAAATTCTTTCCACGACTAGCCCACGTAGTTAGCAGGAGCGGTTAGAGGGGGGGCGGAGCACCCCCTTCGTTGCACCGATTGTGTAGTGAGGGGGGGTCACTTGGGGTTTGAGGTGTACCCGTAACCTCACTTTATGGGGTCCATGGGAGCGCTCCAGAAAATTTTGGTTTTGGACCCTATGTTAGGTTGGGCAGACCCACCTATGGTTTTGTGCATGATTTTCACACATGTTTTTTTGGACGCGATGGTTTTCGGTCCATGGTATTGGATGCGACGGTTTTTCAGTCCATGGTATTGGATGCTTCGGCATGTATAAATATGTGTTATAACATTGAAAGGAACATAATGAAAAATCAAGCTGGTAGTCCTGGTTTTGGGATCCAAGGGAAAATCTCTGTGTATATGTGTTTTTTATGTGTTATGCTCTTGCATTGTTTATTTTTTGTGTTTTAGAATTCGTATGCAGGTAATTTTTGTACGGGGTTAAAACCTACATTTGGTATCAGAGCAGATTTGGCTTCAAGGGGACACCTTTGTTGCTGAGGGGTTTCACTCGGGCCTATGGTAGACCCTGTTCAGTGGGAGATATCTGAGATCGATTCTGGTGGTGAAAGAAGATGGCGAGCAGTGGAAAGATAGAGATCAAGAAATTTAATGGTCAGATTTTTGAGTTGTGGAAACTCGAGATGGAGAATTTGTTGGTGGATAAAGATCAGTGGATTGCAGTAGATTCGGGTACTAAACCAATGGGAGTGTCTAAGGAAGAATGGAAGAAGTTGGATCGAAAGGCAAAGAGCACAATACAATTGTGTGTCTCAGATTCAGTATTGCTGAATGTATTAGGGGAAGCTATGGTGAAGGCTTTGTGGGACAAGTTAGAGACTTTGTACCAATCTAAGTCTCTGGTGAATAAATTGTTCATGTGGAAAATGCTATATAACCTGAGGATGAAAGATGGAGACTCGGTGACAGAGCATCTGAATGCTTTTAATACTGTGGTAAGTTAGTTAGCATCTGTTGATATCAAAATTTCAGATGAAGATAAGTGCATCAGTTTGTTGTGTTCTCTACCAGATTCGTGGGATAGTCTGGTTATTGCAATAGGTAGCAATGCAACTGCCTTGCAGTTTGATGAAATAGTCTCAGCCTTGCTAACAGAGGATATGTGATGGAAAAATATGGAGAGCCAAAATGGTGATGCCTTGTCTGTACGAGGATGGTCCTAGAATAGAAACAAAAATAAGTCATCGAGTGGGAGATCTAAATCTAGAGGGAGATTTAAATATCCAGGAAAACCTGTAAAGGTGGTGTGCTGGAAATGCGGAAAGGAAGGCCACTTAAAAAGGGATTGTAAATCTAAAGCTCCTGACAAAGGAAAGGGATTTGATGAGGCTCCTTATGTAGAGGAAAAAACCACCTCAAATGAAGGTGGAGATGTGCACTTGGCTTCTTCAAGTACACATGTAGATCATGATGCATGGTTGATTGAATCAGGTGCATCCTTTCACTTCACTCCCCATAGAGAGTGGCTCTGTGAGTATGAGAAATATGATGGTGGTGATGTCTTCTTGGGGGATGACAAGAAGGCTAGAATCATTGGTTGTGGAAAAGTAAAGTTGAAGCTGCAAGGTGGAAGGGTTAGAACACTTACAGGTGTTCTGCATATTCCTACATTGGCTAGAAATCTGATTTCTGTTAGCAAGCTGGATGATGCAGGTGTAAAAATAGTGTTCGAGAAGGATACCTACAAGATGGTTCGTGGAGCACTAGTTTTGATGTGGGGAGTTCGGATTGGAACTCTGTACAAGCTGCAAGGTAGCACTATTGTTGATGGGTGCAACAGTTCTGTGATTCCTGAATGTGGAGCAGAAAATCTAGTAGTCTCTGGAGAAAAGACCATGCTGTGGCATCAAAGGCTTGGACATATTGGAGAGAAGGGCCTTCGAATACTTCATGGTAGAGGTATGGTAGAAGGTATGAGTAATAGCTTTCTGTATTTTTATTTCTGTGAAAATTGTGTATACGGGAAGCAGAATCCGGTGAGTTTCCCCTCTGGTGGTAAGAGGGTGAAACATATATTAGAGCTTGTGCATAGTGATGTGTTTGGACCTGTGAAGGTTCCATATAGATGACTTCTCAAGGAATACATGGATATATTTCCTTAAGAAGAAATCTGAATTCTTTGACAGGTTTAAAGAATTTAAGGCTCTAGTGGAAAACCAGACAGAGAAGAAGATAAAGGTGTTGAGGACAGATAATGGTGGAGAGTTTTGCAGTGAGGAATTTGAAGAATTCTGCAATAAGTGTGGTATAGCATGGAAGAAGACTACTCCATAGACACCTCAGCAAAATGGAGTCGCAGAAAGAATGAACAAGACGTTGATGGAAAGGGCAAGAAGCATGCTTAGTGGTGTTGGGTTAGGACAGGAATTCTGGGCAGAGGCAGTGGATATTGCATGTTACCTGGTCAACAGGTCACCTTCATCAGTGTTGGAGGATAGGACTCCACAAGAGGTATGGACTGGTAAGAAACCCTCTCTTTCACATCTGAGGGTATTTGGATGTGATGCATATGTACATGTTCCAAAGGAGAAACGAACCAAGTTGGATAGTAAATCTGGAAAGTGCATCTTTATTGGGTATAAGGATGGTTTAAAGGGTTATAAGCTTTGTAACCCAGTCACACAGAAGGTTGTGTATAGCCGAGATGTGGTGTTCAGAGAGGTAAAAGATGTTATTAAACATGAAGTCCAACCAAAGGAACCTGAGAAGATAGAGTTTGAGCTAAAGGAGGAAGAATAAGACTCTATAGTAGAGGAGGAATCAGAAGATGAAGAGCCACAAACTTTGGTTGTGAGAAGATCAGTTCGAGAAATAAGGAAGCCAGAAAGGTATAGTCCATCTGCTTTGTGTTCAAATTTTGCTTTGTTTGTTACTGATGATGATCCCATAACTGTGAAGGAAGCAGTGGATTCAGAGGATGGAAAACTCTGGAAAGAGGCCATGGTTGATGAAATGGCATCTTTGCACAAAAATGAGGCTTGGGATCTGGTGGAGTTGCCGGCTGGAAGGAAACCCATTGGCAGCAAATGGGTGTTCAAAAAGAAGACAAATGTAGAAGGAAAAGTGGAGAAATACAAAGCTCGGTTGGTAGCAAAAGGTTATTCCCAGGTGCCGAGAATTGATTTTGGTGATATTTTTTCTCCTGTTGCCAAGGTAAATTCTATTAGATTACTTTTATCTGTTGCTGCTGCTTTTGATTTTGAGGTAGAACAGATGGATGTGAAGAAAAAATTTCTTCATGGGGATCTGGAAGAGGAGATCTACATGAAGCAACCTGAATGCTTTGCGGTGAAGGGTAAGAAAGCACTGGTGTGTAAGTTAAAGAAGTCTATGTATGGGTTAAAACAGTCACCAAGGATGTGGTATCAAAAATTTGATACATTTATATGGGGACTTGGCTTCACCAAAAGAAAAGTAGATCACTGTGTGTATTTTAAATTAATTGGTGACCGTGTTATTTATCTGGTCTTGTATGTGGATGATATGTTGTTGGTTGGAAATGACAAAGAAATTATCCAGGATTTGAAGACCCAATTGTCCTCCAAATTCGACATGAAAGATCTTGGTGCTGCAAACTATATTTTGGGCATGGAAATTAAAAGAGATTGTACAAAGAGGAAGCTCTGGTTAAACCAGAGGAAGTATGTCGAGACAATACTACAGAGGTTTAATATGTATGATAGTAAACCGGTGAAGGTTCCTATTCATGTAGATGTGAGGCTATCTATTGAACAGTGTCCCAAGACACAAGAAGAGGAAGAGGACATATCCCATGTTCCATATGCAAGTGTAGTCAGTAGCCTGATGTATGCAATGGTTTGTACTAGACCAGACATTACACATGAAGTGGGAGTATTGAGCAGGTTTATGTCAAAACCAGGGAAGGAGCACTGGACAGTAGTGAAGTAGGTTTTCAGGTATTTGCATGGCCCTAGTGATTATGGTTTGTGCTACCAAGTAAGACCAGGATTGGATAGAGTGTTGGATATTCATGGTTTTGTTGATGCAGACTGGGCTGGAGATCTGGATCAGAGAAGATCTACAAGTGGGTATGTGTTTAACCTATTTGGAGGTGCAGTAAGTTGGATGAGTAAGAAACAATCTGTACTGGCACTATCAACTACAGAAGTAGAATACATGGTAGCCACTCATGCAAGCAAGGAAGTAGTTTGGTTGTAGAGATTGTGTTCAAGTATGGGGTTAGTACAGGAAGCTATAAGGATAGACTGTGACAGCCAAAGTGCAATTTTCTTGGCAAAGAACCCCACATATCATTCAAAGACAAAGCACATTGATGTTCAGTATCACTTTGTGAGGGATATTATAGAAGAAAAAAAGGTGTTTCTGGTAAAGGTGGACACTTTGAAGAATACTGCAGATGCATTGACAAAATCTGTGAGCTCTGAGAAGTTCTATTGGTGTAGAGAAACAATGGGCATTTCAAGGCTGGAAAAATGACTAAGCTCTCTTGTGGCCCCTTGTGGAAAGAAAACAACAAGTGGGAGAATGTTGGGTTGTGTTATATTCTTTCCACGACTAGCCCACGTAGTTAACAAGGGGGTTAGAGGGGGGATGGAGCACCCCCTTCGTTGCACTGATTGTGTAGCGAGGGGGGGTCACTGGGGGTTCGAGGTGTACCCGTAACCCCACTTTATGGGGTCCAGGGCAGTGCCCTAGAAAATTTTGGTTTTTGACCCTATGTTAGGTTGGGCGGACCCACCTATGTTTTGTGCATGATTTTCGCACATGTTTTTTTTGGACGCAATGGTTTTCGATCCATGGTATTGGATGCTTCAGCATGTATAAATATGTATTATAACATTGAAAGGAACATAATTAAAAATCAAGCTGGTAGTCCCGGTTTTGGGATCCAGGGGAAAATATTTGTGTATATGTGTTTTATGTGTTATTCTCTCGCATTGTTTATTTTTGGTGTTTTAGAATTCGTATGCAGGTAACTTCTATACGTGGTTAAAACCTACAAGCTCATGTTTTTTCTTGCTTTTCAAGAAGTGGATGAGTCGATTAGCATCCTCAGGTTGGTTTCCAAAATCTTCCCTTACTTTATGAATTTCTTTAGTGGCCACTTTTACCAATTCAGTCCACTCAAATATAACTTGAATTGATGGCCAAATATCATTGACAAAGTCAATGATATTGGCCTAGAGCATCTCTTTGGTCTGTCTTATTGGTTTTCGCAGAGTTAAATATTTTTCTAGGACCTTTATCTTCTCACCCATCCTTAGGGCTTTCTATGTTTCTTCTCTCTGCTGTATTTGGGCAAGCTTACAATCAGTTTCTAAGCTTGCCACTTTTTCCTTTATCCTTTTGAGCTTTGTTGCCTGGATTGACATATCCTCCATGGCTTTTACCAGCTATGTTGTTTTCTCTGTTGAAGTGCCTGCTGTTGTAGATTTAGTAGTGATTGGCAGTGCTATGGCACGTGGAGATGTGGGTGCCAATGATGTTGCCAATGTTGAAGGAACTGCAGTAGAAATAGTGGGAATGGTAGTCCTAGAAGTGGTGGGAAAGTCACTTTGTTTGGACTGAATCAATGTGTCTAGCTCCTTCGTTTCTTTCAGTTGGTCATTTAGCTTTAGGACCAAGTCCATAAGCTCTTCTTGTCCTTTCTATGTTTCCAGGACTTCTGATGTTTGTGGGTGATGTAATGGTGGAATCTTGAGTTACTTCTTCAAAGAAGCTATGTCGTCATTCTTCTTCTTTATCAATTTTTCGGTGGCCTTTACATCTTTGGGATCATGTCCAAACTCAATGATTAAGTCCTCTAAGGACTTGATTCTCGTGTCTTTGGCCTATGAAGAGGCCTTCTCCTATTGGAATTGAGTTGATATGTTATTCAGGGAGTTTCACAATTGGTGGTCTATGATGGCTTTCCCTATCAAGCTGGAGTAAATCATCTCCCATGTCTGCTTGTGCAGCTCAATCTAGTCAATAGGATGAATGTCTTTTGCCAGTACTTCGAAATCTATCTTTTTGAAGTCTATTGTTGTTCTTTGTTGCTGAGTAGTAGGCTTCATAAATGTCATCTGCATTTTGCCTTCTTTCACATCATAGGCTAACATAAGCCTTGTCTGATTGGAAGGTGCCATATTTAGGTATTGCGCATAATTTTGGGCTTTTAGCCTCTCATTCCTAGCCTTTATGTCCTTGTATCTTTCCCTGATGTCTTGGTCTCTATCAGTTGGCATCCTAAATGAGGACACTTCAACACTCTGCTGCCTTTCCAACATCTAAGTATGTGATGTGGAAGGTTCTAGTGTTCCCCCAGAAGGAGTGGCAGGCCTACTTCCTTCCCTTTCTGTGCTGGTGGCCCCCACTATTTCTTCTATGAATTCTTATTCAGAGACAAGATTTAACCTTTTCCTTTTGACCAAGCTAGTCACTGCATATGCATGTGTGGTTTCTTTGCCTGATGTAATGGCCTCTGCCCTATTTCTTTTGAGGCTTTTCTCCTCATTTAGAGGAGTTTGCAAGATAGGGGGAGTACTCATAATGGGCTCTGGTATACCTATTTGAGTTAACTCCTCTGATAAGTTTGATTGTTCTAACTCTTCTTGACCTGGAATTCTTCTTCTATATGTGATTCACTATGTGCCTGTGATTCTCCTTGTGCTTGAGATTCTCCTGGAACCTACAGGAAAGAACCCTCATCAGGCCATTTCTCTAGATCAATTAGAGCATTTTAAACAACAAATTTAGTGATATCCCTGTCCACTAAAGTATTTGTTACCGGGAAAAGTGTCTATTTAGAACTGCTCTATCCCACTAAGGTGTGACAGCTGCCTTAGAAACAAACAGAGAAAAACTACTTTTGTATTTCCTTTATGAACTATAAATAGGGAGGAATACAAAGAACCAACCTGTGTCTTGCGCTAATCCTTTGATTCAATCCCTCTCTTCTTTGACAGCTTCCAGCTACCTGCTCCCTTACTTGCCCAGCTTCACCAAGTACCTGTAAGATCACAGAAGAAGAAAACTATACAAAGACATGGATCTATATTCATAAACAACTTAGGATCAGATTTAAGTTAACCATACAAATGTAACAAGCATCAATGATACAAAAGCATGGAGGAGAAACTCAAATAGTTTTTATTGATAAACAAGAAGATCTAGGAGGAGTTACAACCAATGGTTCCTGACCCAGCATCAACCTCCCAGCAAAGAAGCCCCTCTTCACCTCCAACAAAGCATAGATCACTCAATTCTCTGATGTTTGTCTCAAAACCAACAGCAATTCCTTAGAATGTGCAAAATTCCAGCCTCCGGGATGAGGGATCCATATATAGATGTATGCAAGGAGGATGAGTCAGCTTGTGATTTGATTAGTGTCTTCTCTCTGTCAGTTCTTGCTTCCACTTGGAGACTGAAGGCCTCTTACTCATCCTTGGTCGAATTCAATGAGGCAAGTGTCATAGGATAAGATTCTGGAAGCTTCCATTGTCTCTCCACCTCGCGGAATGACACTGCCATTTGTCATTTCTCGCCCAATGCACCCTCATAGTGCATTTAGGTGCGTTGAAACGCACCTAGCCAGTGGATTTAGGTGCTATGCAACGCACTTAGCTAGTGCAACAGCTGAAATGATCCTGTTTTGACTTATTCTGAGCAGTTTCTGGTGGAGAACTTCTGGGAGAAGCTGTAATTTGTTGACCTTGTTCCTTTAGGGGTTAGAACAACACTTTTAGGTACTTAGGAGCCCTTGGTTTATGGACATTTCATTCTTGGAGTTGTAAGGCACAAAAATGTCTATAACAGTTGCCCCCTAAAGTATGAGGCCGTTAATCGGGTGAAATGCTTTATTATGAGGATCCGAAGTTCTTTCAATGCAAGGAGGAGACCTGTAATAAGATACAATACAATACATTATCTTCATACTATTTTCATGATCTAGCTGAGGCGGGCATTCCCATGCTCAGCTTTATAAATTCATTTTCATGTACATAGGACAGACAGTCGTCTGATTGTAGACTGATGATTCTGATAGAGCCATCATCCTTTTGGTAGGATGATTATCTGTGCTGCAATGCTGTACATTTTAATGTCTTTATTTCCCTGAATATATATCGCAGCCCGGATGGATGAAACTAGATCCGGGGTCTTCAATCTCGTCCGATCTTCACTCGAAGTACAAGTCGATCCATGTGAGAAATGTTTTGAAGTCGAACATGGAAAGACATCGCTTGATTACCAGTCAATGATGTAAATTGTTAACAAGCGTGAGAGGAATCACCGATAATGATAATGATCCTCAAGGTACTGCAGTACAATTCACGTGGTGTGAATAAAGGACTTGGCGTCGAACACCACGCAAAATCTTTCGGTCGAAGGTCATTGATGTGAACCTGTCGCCGGAAGTGAGAAACTTGCCATTGAGGCATGCAAGCTTCAAAGTACTGAATGGGGTGTTCCTAGACCAATTTCTTGGATAATGATCTGATGTCGACAAGAAGTGATCCATCATAGGAGGGCCTTAATGAATCCCACATCAATGACACGGAACGGAGCAAATGATTTTGATGGAGGTGAAAACGATTTGATGATATACGGTTCAGGGTGGCGGTCATGAAAGAATGGAGTATAATGTATGGTAGTGGGTGGGACACAGGTGGCCTTTCTGGATGACTTCTCTTGAACATGTCGGCAACACTGATGTGATGGATTGGTAGCATTAACCCCAAATGTGGATGGTATGGTGTGACCATGGCGATGTGACCGGTGAATGAAACAACCCAACCCGACTCAGACACGGAATGGAAGTGTCATGTTCAAGAGCGACTTGCTACCAATAAAGATTCTTTGAGTTTTCTTCCCAATTTTTCCCCAGTCATTGCTGACCAGTACCTCTTTATTTTTTTCAAGCTTGAGGAGGATAACATATGCTTGTTCTATAATTTTCCCTTTGGGCAAACCCATCGCTATGTTTTAACGAGCCTAGCGATAGTGAAACTCGTTCTCGTCTAAAGACAAGTTTGTCGCTATTAATCTTTTTAATGAGTTTAACGACAAAGATAACTCGGTCCTTTTCATTTTTAGAGAGTTTGAAAAGGTACATAAAGGTAACTCCAAAATTCCTTTTTCGTCATCTAATCCCTTAAGTCCGAAAAAGTATAAAACAATACAGAAGGGATGAATTTTCGATAGTTTTAACGAGTCGAACAAAACAAGCGCTCGATCTTTTTGTGCAATAATCCCTCAGGTCCAAAAAGATTAAAATCTAGAGGAGGGATAGCACTTCCTGTCCCTTTAATGAGCTGGAGAGGCCAATGGCTCGGCAATATTTTCATATTTTACGAGTCAGTTGAAAAGAGCTTAAAGAAGACTCATCTTTTGAGGAACGAGTGATAAAATGGGTAGCAGCTGATTCCAGATAAGGTTTGGAATTTTCCAATCACGGTAGTGTCACAAGGATGGCTAGTGAAATCACTCTTCGCAGTTGTTCCTCAAAATGGGTAAACAATCAAGTGGAGGTGAATGATCGGCCAATGAAAAAGTGGAGGTGACGGTGCAAACACGACCAAGGCTTTAATGGCTGAAGTACTACATTCACGGTGGTTATTTACCAGGGAATAGTTCATTTTTTAACAAGCTTAAATGCGGGTGGAAACATTTGCTCATGTCTTATGTTTATTTTTTAACGAGCTTGAACCATGTGCTAAAACTGCTCGATGCGGGTTTATTTTTTAACGAGCTTGAACCCTGCAGTAACACTGCTCGTGGCGGGTTTATTTTTTTATATTTTTTATTTATTTTTAATGAGCTTGAACCCTGCAGTAACACTGCTCGTGATAAGTTTGCATGCCCCCAGCATAATAACGCAAATCGAGGTGCATGCCCCCCAAGCATCATTGCATTCAACTCGTTGGTTGGAATGAAGGTTTACCTTGGAGATCTTCGAAAGACTCGACTTTGATTTTACGAGATTGTAATCAAAGACTCGATTTGGAAAGGGAGTCGTTTCATTTTTTAATGAGGTCGACATGAGATAAGAACCGTTCTCGGCGTCCACCGTATTTACAGTATTTGATAGAAAATCAAAAACTGAAGGATGATTAAGGTTGCTGGAATAATCTTCGTTGTAATCCGGAAGATGGGAGTGATGGTGGTAATCTTCCCATGGTGCCTCTTCTTTCATCATTGATTGAATGATTCCTTCGTTTGTAGAATGTACATGTGACCAAGGATTTGAAGAGGTGCCATATTCCTTAGACCTATCTATCCAAACACTCGATGAGCGTTGATTTGGGGTTGCCCCCCAGGCCAAGAAAATTGATTGCTACAATATTTCTAAAATGGCGATGATCCATGCTGACAAAATGTTCAAGAATCTTCCGAATCCATTAGATATAGAAGATTTCATATTGTAGGTTTCCACTGTGGCCACTTCCGCCAGATTACTCGGAGGTGGTAGGGCAAAAGTACCCATTAAGGCAGGGTCTTTTAGGAGGCCTACTCCAATATTTTGAAGTGAATGATCGCTTCCATGGATCATTGAAATGCTTCCCGTAACTTGTGAACTGTTGGGGAGAAATGTTCGTTGGTCAATGATTGTAATTCTTCCTTAAAGGGAAATGCAATCCTCCTGAAGTAGGTCGACACAACTACAGCCATGGCATATATCCAGGGCCTTCCCAATAGGATGTTGTAATCGAGGTTTCCGTCAATTACTTCAACATCAATTTCTACTGTTTTGCCCCCAGTTCAACTTGCAAGTTACTTAAACCGTATGGAGTGTATGATCGTCCATCAAATGCTTTTAACGTCGTTGATGATCTCGACAAGGGTGGTGAGCCTAAATTTTTCCAGCAACTCATCGACATAATACATGTAGATGCCCCCTCATCAATAATTGTTCGATGAACAGTTTTGTTGAGGGCTTTCACTTGAATAAGGAAAGCTAATTGAGCTAGTAACTGAGGGTCATATCCTTTATGATCAAAGGCCACAAGATTGGAATCCATTGGGCCAATCCCACCTATTGCTGATAATAAAGCTTGCTTTTGGGAGGGGCAATTTTGCGTTACCTCAAGTGTCGACATAGCGGACGGCGATTGGGCCAGGTCCTCTACTATATTATAATTCCGTGCTACTTTTGCACGAGGATTAAATGTCGATTTGTGTACTACTCCCTTTGGTGACTTTATCATTGGCTCATGAATGATGGGTGGCACAACTTCGGTCAAAGTTGTTGTCGAACTACTAGGTTGTTCATTAGCCTTGTTATTTGACAGCTGTGGATTCCCGTAATCTTTATTCCTTGTCAAAGCATCATTTTGTTGCTCTGAGATAGACAACATAAGCACTTGGGATTAGGAAGCATTTTGATTAGCAACCAGTTTGGTTCCCGGGTTTGGAAATGGATCAGTCAATACTGTTGAGGTTTTTGAACTCTTAAAGAGTTTCTTAACTTCAGCTTTATGTGGACAATCTCTCGTCCAATGATCCTCATCGCATATATGACACCCCGCAGGTGGTTTCCTTTGCCCAGAAGGGTTTGTAGAAGGTTTTTCAGGAGATGACTCATCCTGCTTTTTTTTTCTCCCTTTCTTTTTCTTCTTGCCCCCTGGTTGCTTCAGTTGTTTGCCCTTGTCGGTCGACACAGCATTTACTTCTGAGGTAAGAAGTTCGTCTTTTGCATTTTGACCTGAAATCTTACGGGCCTTTTTGGATGTAGCCTTTATTGATTTCGTGTTTGTCATGCCAATCACGCCATCGCCGGCATGAGAGTCATTGTTTGATTTAGGAGGAGGAGGAATTGAGAATTCCGGTCTAGGGGCGTCAGGTATTTTGTCGTAGAGCGTGCCGGACTGAGTGTAAATCAAGTCCAGATATTGTGCACGAGCAATAACTTTCTCTTCTGTTACGACTCCCCCCTTTGCCACATCTTCCGTGATGGAAGGCAGTAATGACTTGATAAACCATTCAGCTAAGAGCTGATCGGGGATGTACGTTTTTACCATCCTACGACGACGTCGCCACTCATGTATATGATCAGATATGTGAGTGGCCGTTTTCTGTTTGAAATTGGTAAGAAGTTCTGTTCCCATTTCGTACCTTATTGGTAATTGAAAATGGGTTAAAAAGGTTGTGGCTAAGGTACTGAAGTTGTCGAACAAAGCTCTAGGCAATTCAATGTACCATTTTGCCGCTGGACCCGTTAACGTCCTCTGAAAGAGGCGAAGTCTTATCGAATCATCATTTAGGGTGTTTGATGAACACCATAGATGAAAGGTCATCACGTGATTCGATGGATCTTCACCCGGATTTCCATTAAATTTAGGAATATCTGATGGAAGTTTATGCGGAATCGCTAGCCACCAAGGGGCGTAAGCAATTGGATCGTTTGTTAACCGATTTAAATCAGGTAACTCTAAGGTTGCCACGAAGGGTAACTGTTGATTCAAGTTAGGTGAAGCATACCCAGGATAAGATGGAATCGCCTGAGCAGTTGGTCTTTGCATACCGGCATAATGCATTTGATGCTGGTATGTTTGGTAAGGTTGGTGGACTTGACCATTGTAAAATGGTTGATTTTGACTGTTTTGAATGTACGGCTGTCCACTGTTCGCAAAGATTTGCTGCTCAGAACCTTGGTATACTTGTTGGAATTGCGGTTGTTGGTATTGCACCAGCCATGGTTGTGAAGCCATGTGCTGTTGCGCGATACTAACCGTTTGACCAAGGTGAGGGATAATTGTACCCATCTGGACCTGTGTCGCCCCACTAGTCGGCGATTGTGGTTGAGTCGCAGGGTCAAGGGGCTGCTGTATTACAACCTGAGAAACCTGAGGTTGGCATACAACAGGCAGCGTTTGAACTTGCGACACTGTCAAAATAGCTGGCGTAGTCGGGATATTCGACATAGGTACGCATTGTTGCATCGAATACACAACTCTTGGTTGTTGAGGTAGTATAGGTACCCAACCACTTGAGGTAATTCTAGTATAACCTGAATGTTGTTGTGAACTCCCGTATGGATATCCTCCCGGAGGGGATAATGAAAGGGTATACTGCCCCCCATACGGTGGTAATCCGGAACTGAAGGGAATTGTTTGCCCTTGGGGACCGGACTGCCCAAATTGACCTCCAAACGGATCAATTTGTTGAGACTCAACATAAGAGTTTCTGGATATTATTCCGGATGAACAAACAGGAATAGACCATACTGTCTAAATAGCCCCTAAGTGGGCTCCTTCTAGCGGCTGAGAGCGAGTCGGGACAGATGGTATGCCGGCGAACATTGTCGGAGTGATAGCAGGGAGTTCTACTGTCGCTGTGTCGGATGACGCAGTCCTAGATGTTGACAGTTGTTCAGACATTTGTAGTCTATCCAAAAGATTACCTAGCAATTCTACAGGAGCTTCTGCTGGTGGTAGACTAACTTCTGATGACGAAGGATATAGAGTGATCCCGACTCCAAAGTGCGTTGGAGTACTTGTTTGAGGATCTTCTACAATTTCTTCTATTGCAATCAGACCAGGTGGAAGGGGAAGACCGTCAGGTCCGTAAAATATTTCTGGTGCTGAAGAAGGTGTGAAATCGGCAGCGACAGATGTTTGAAGAGTAAGACTCTCTGAACCAGTTGTAGATGGAACTGGTTCGGTAACACAAGTGTTTATTCTCAAAAAAGGATCAGTATCACCGTCCTTCTATGGCCGTTGAACTTCTTCTGTAGAGGTAAGGATTCCAGAAATGTTTGGAGTAACCGGAGTCTCTGATGTCATTGGAACACTTGTTCTAACTTTGATAGGAGATTTGGAACCGGTTAAACGAGTTCGCTTTGTCCGTACTGGTTTCGATTCCGGAGACAAAGACGGTTGAATCGTAAGCCTCCGCGAACGACGGGGTTTCAATTGACTTTCTTCCACGATTACGGATTACTTGATCAACTAAAATAAAGTGAAGGTATGTTTCCGAATTAAATGAATTTTAGACGCTTTTGACACAACTTGTTTTTTCAGTTTTTAAGAGTCGAGAAAAAACAAAAGATGACTCTAGTCTCCTTCGATTTTTAATGAGCCTGAAGTGACAAGTGCTCAGATGGACCTTTTCCGTTAAGGAGTATGAAAAGGAACGAAAGGGACTGCTCTGTAGGTCTAGGTAGAGGGAGTACCAAACTAATCGCAAAACTGCAGAATACTTTTTACGGTACGGCAGTCAATCTTCCCGAATGCTGTGTTCAGTGCATTGCGATCAATAAGGCGGCAGACAAGGCTTCCTATGGATAAAGGATGTAAGCCTATAGGGGTCTCCCAAAATATACTCGACGGTACGTGGGAGCACAAGTCCGTACTGGCACTTATAGTCTCAAAGTGGAGGAATCACCCAACCATCAGTGAGGACAATAGTTACCAGGCTTTACGATGCCGGAATACGTCTCTAGCCTAGACCTCTAAATGTTGTGCGTTAAGTTCCAAAGCGTTGTTAGATTCATTGAATTTATTTTAAGTTGATCTTGCTTATGAAGTTTGCCTTTTGGGTTCACCACGAGATGTAGATGTAATTCCTAAAATGCAATCTAAAGATGATAAACAAACTTTTATCTCTTTTCTGCAATGAAAATCCTAGCTACTAGGGGAAAAGAAAGACACAATCTTTTCACAAAGAGCAAAGAGCACACTGTAAATGCACTTTCCTAAATCAAGCCAAACAAACTGTCTATATGCAAATGCACATGCATGTATTTGTTTTTCACTTTCTTAGTATTGATGCTAAAAATAAAGTTGATGTACAAATCTGAATTTGCTTTCAAGAGACAAACACAAACAAGCTTGTTTTCGAAATCAAAAGATAGAGATGATTACGACACTTTACTATTTTGAAATGAATACTTGTTTTGACACTAGAAAATCACAAATTCAGACCAAAGGCAATAGTAAAAGTATAATCGACCATCAACAGCAATTAAACTTTCTCCTATGATCGAAATCGACACTAGCGACAGATCTAAATCAAAGGACGATAGTACCACTATTCTACCTTTGCAATGGAAAACTGTAAATGACTCAACAAACACACAAAAACATCTACAGTTCTTTTGTACAAAGGAGGCGGAATATCAGTAAGGAAAAGGGGTTTTAAACAGTCATATACTAATCACATGCTGCAAAATTCAGAGACAAAACTGGAAAGAATGAAGCACAAGAACCTCAGCTGCACAGGGCTAGGCTGATCAGCGCACCTGTAACACAGAGAAACTACATTGCAGCGCAGGTTGCCCTTTTGGGAAGTGCGTTGAAATGTAGGATCTCTTCACAGTACCTGCGCTGGGCCAGAAACGAGAATTCTATCCGGGTTCTGGGTCACAGTTTGCAGTTTAGTATTTGGTTTTTGGCCGAGTAAAAGCAATCAGTAATGCACAATCAGGGGTAGATCTAAGGAGGGTCTAAGAGCTATCACAAGGGCAATCAGATAGTCTATGAATCAGCTATTCAAATCATAAACAGATCCAGTGAATGGATTGAAGCAGCAGATGTCTACTTTGCATTTGTTATGGAAAATGCAGTTCGAATGCTACTTATAAGTTTATGAAACAAACAACAAGAGATACACAAACAAACTAATTAGACAATCTCCCCAGCGGAGTCGCCATTTTGTTATCGGGAAAAGTGTCTATTTAGAACTACTCTATCCCACTAAGGTGTGACAGCTGCCTTAGAAACAAACAGAGAAAAACTACTTTTGTATTTCCTTTATGAACTATAAATAGGGAGGAATAGAAAGAACCAACCTGTGTCTTGCGCTAATCCTTTGATTCAATCCCTCTCTTCTTTGACAGCTTCCAACTACCTGCTCCCTTACTTGCCCAGCTTCACCAAGTACCTGTAAGATCACAGAAGAAGAAAACTATACAAAGACATGGATCTATATTCATAAACAACTTAGGATCAGATTTAAGTTAACCATACAAATGTAACAAGCATCAATGATACAAAAGCATGGAGGAGAAACTCAAATAGTTTTTATTGATAAACAAGAAGATCCAGGAGGAGTTACAACCGGTGGTTCCTGACCCAGCATCAACCTCCCAGCAAAGAAGCCCCTCTTCACCTCCAACAAAGCATAGATCACCCAATTCTCTGATGTTTGTCTCAAAACCAACAACAATTCCTTAGAATGTGCAAAATTCCAGCCTCCGAATCTCTGGGATGAGGGATCCATATATAGATGTATGCAAGGAGGATGAGTTAGCTTGTGATTTGATTAGTGTCTTCTCTCTGTTAGTTCTTGCTTCCACTTGGAGACTGAAGGCCTCTTACTCATCCTTGGTCGAATTCAGTGAGGCAAGTGTCATAGGAGAAGATTCTGGAAGCTTCCATTGTCTCTCCACCTCGCGGAATGACACTGCCATTTGTCATTTCTCGCCCAACGCACCCTAATAGTGCATTTAGGTGCGTTGCAACGCACCTAGCCAGTGGATTTAGGTGCTATGCAATGCACTTAGCTAGTGGAGCAGCTGAAATGATCATGTTTTGACTTATTCTAAGCAGTTTCTGGTGGAGAACTTCTGGGAGAAGCTGTAATTTGTTGACCTTGTTCCTTTAGGGGTTAGAACAACACTTTTAGGGACTTAGGAGCCCTTGGTTTATGGACATTTCATGCTTGGAGTTGTAAGGTACAAAAATGTCTATAACAGTATTCTCCACCCATTCCAATTGATTTGCATATTTTTCTATTTCAGGGATTCGGTGGTGAAGGTAGGGAGGCATCTTGTTTTTCTATCTTCTATTGTAGATGAAGTCCAAGGGATCATATCTCCACTTGAAGCTCTATTTTAGTTTAATTCTCTGAAGGATTTCCTCTGCTTCCTTTCCAGCTTCTCAGCTATTAAACACAAAGGGGCCTAGTTGATCTTTGATTCTAAGCTGAGCCTTCTTTTTGGCTTTAACAAAATGCACCTCATATGAATTGATTATCTGCCTGTAGTACTCCAGAGAAAATAACCTCATTGGAAGGTATCTGGGTAATTTATATGGGGCCAACGTACAACCATAGATCCTACTTTCAGTGTGATTTTGGTACAATTACTAATCTCCCACTTTGTGTTGTTTTGAAAGCTGCAGGATCCTCCTGATATCTGAATTTATTCTTGGAGGAGGACTTCCTAGCAACATGGTCACTACAGGATGTACAAAAAGATCTATGAAGTCTGTGTATGGATATGGTGAGTCATACTTATGGATCAAAGGAGTCCAGAAAATCACTAACCTAGGGTGACCTTTAGTATCAAGCTTTTGGAGAGTAAAGGGGAACTTGTCAGCTTGGTAATATAGAAAAGGATGGTACAAAACTGAGTAATACTTGAATAATCTTTCATTTCTCATTATAAGAAATTATTCATGCATCCTATCAGCTATGAACTTGGCATAATCATACATGATAGTAGGAGGCTATCCTGGAGTGAAGATGGACATGAAGGCTAAGATGATTTCATCTATGTATTCACTAGTAGTATAGCCTAAGATACTAGATATCATTGCCACAATGTCTTGGCCAAATTGAGAAAATATGGTGTATATATATATATGGGGGAGGATCTTTTGGAATATGTTTCACTTCTACAATAAAAGTCTGGAACATTTCAGCAAGTTTGGCAGTGGTAAGCTTAGGGAATCTGTCTAGCAGGTCTCCAATTGAAATAGGGGTTAGATTTTGCCCTAGTTGTAGTTGCAGCATTTCATTGATTGACTTGGTAGTGATGGTGAAAAGTATGGTTTGGTGAGGGGACATCACTGCTTTTTGACTAGGAATGTAGTTTGCATGGAAATAATTGAAAATTTCTGGAAAGATGTGTACCTCAGGAAATTGATACTTGGGCAAATTAGACTCCCAAAGACCTATTTTATCAACATGGTTTAGGTATTGGTCTCTGTATTGGCAGTATAATTTGAGTGGGGATTCATGGACAAAGGTGTCCTTGATTTGGAAATATTTATCAGCAAGGGGAAGGTAATCCAAGTCCAGGTGAGGAGTGGAAATTGGTCTGACATCCATGGCAATTGGGGCTGCCATTCTCAGTTCTTGTGGATTTGAGAATGGGGGAGGTAAATTGTCATTCATTAAGGGTAATGGTGGTTCAATTCCAGGTGGGTTTAAGTTACTAGAGTTCCCTTTTAATTTCAATTAAGAAAACTTAGTGACTGGTTTGGAAATTGACAAGGCTTTCAATGGATTCTGGCTTAAATACCTGGAATTGAAGAAAACTAGGTTTGAACCGTTTAATTGGCGACCGTGAAAGGTCAAAAAGCTTCAAGCAAGCTGGAAGGCAATCTAGGAGCTTTGTAGCATCTTCAGGGTGAAATTGTCCGTGGGTTGATAGCTTGGACGTTCACAGACACGTGCATGGAAGTTTTCAGTTGAACAAACAATAAAAACAATAATTTGGGGTTTTTTTGGATTTATGCGCGAAAAGCCAATTTGGTGGGTACGGGTGTACAATGGCTCTTTGTCGCGTAGTGGAATGAACAGTGGTAGTTTTGGTGTGTAGCGGGCTGGCGGTAAATGGTTTACTTTGCACAACTTTTGGGCACTTGGTGGTATTGGGGGGAGGCTACCTGATTCCATTCATCAAGCACCACGTTGCATCAGGGTCCCAGTGGAAAACAACCCATTTCGAGTGGGTAACGTTCGGATTTTGGGCCCTTCCGAAATCAACATGGGCCATCGGATGGGGAGGGGATATATAATGTGGTGGTCGAGCGATGGAGTCACATGGAAGGTAATGGGAGGGGCCCGACGGGTGTTCAAGAGTGGCGGTTTCGATTTAATGAGGGATTAGGGCGGGGATTAAGGTATTGGGTAGGATTTAATTGGGTTTTTAACTAACTTAATCGAGGATCGATTAGTTAGTGGGTTCGGTGTAGAAAACCTTAGTTTATATAATTAAACTGGGGTGAGATTAATTAATAATGCGGGAGTTAATATACATACAGGAAATGGGTTTTCACTAGGGATTTAATAAATAAGTTAATAATTTAGTCAAATGGGCGGAAGAGGAACCATACCCTAAGCATATGATTTTCATGTTTTTAATGCTTTCCGATAATCACATAGAGACTTAGGATATAGTGTTTTTGTGGGTTTTTGATGTAAAAATGAGTTATGTGGGGGAAACAAATACTTTTCCTAGGTAAAAGTGATTTAACCTTAGGAAAGAATATTATTTAGGGAAAATGAATGAAGTGAAAGGGGGGAATGAATGCTTGGGAAAGGATTTAGTACTTATTGCCTATAAGTCATTGAGCCGAGGGTCTAATCCCTCCAAAATTTAGAGAAATTCTCTGAGCCTCTTTGACTTAGGGTTTTTAAGTACTTTGATCTTTATTTTGGGAAATTAGTTAGGCAAAAGGTGAAATGAATGAGGGAAATTAATTAATTGACTTTGATATCCATTTGCATGCTTGAGTGCCCATTCACATTGGGAACTTGTATGATGAAAAGGATGATACACATGCTTTTGTCTAATCAATCATCAAAATTCTGCAACCTTTCTTCTACTTACCCATCTACTCATCCTACCATTTTTACTTCTCTTTATTAGGGTGCATTTGAGCTAGCAAACCCTTATCAAACATTTTTTCTTTTTCTTTACAATAGTAAACTAACTAAATATAACCTTATTACATCCAAGGGCTCAGATTAAACAGTTGAGCTCCTTTTATTTACTCTACATAATCTACTTATCTGCCAGGATTAAACAGTTTGGTCAGATTTTATTCTCTATTTATAGACATGAAATTTAAACATGAAATAGCAAATTTTAAACATTTTTACTATTATGGATTATTGCCAAGATTGCAAACTGCACATAATCTTTTGTTTTACACAAAAAGTAAAAAGTAATGGCATTTTGACTTGCACATTTTCATGGTCTTTTATTTTCTTGGGGTTCATATTTTTCATCCTTTTTTTTGACATTTTTATTCTTTTTGTCCTTTGATTATTCTTTTAGGACATACCCTCTTTACATTTTTAATTTTTTGAATATGGAAAACATTTGCAGAAAGCAAAGGTATATACATATTACAGATTTAATCTCAGTCATTCAAAATTTATGACTCCTATTGGTATAGGAACCTAATAGTGGTTCGACTTGGGGATTGCATTTCCTGGTGAAATGTTAAGAACTTGTAGATCAATGGCCTTCTGAATTGATGTGATGTCATCCTGTAACTTTTTCCCTTTCAATTTTCTGCCTTATTGCTATTTATGACAGTAAAACCTTTGAAGCTTAGGGCCTTCACTTTGGGCTTCAACTTCAAAAGATATCACCATCCAATCCTATCTAGACTTTTGAAAAACAGAATATGTACAAATGATTAGTGAAATCAGTAACTAGTTTCAATGTATTATTTAAGCATTTGACCATTAACTGGTCCTCCTTCTGCTTCTGTGCCATCCATTTCTCTGAGGAAGAAAGCATTATTACCTTTGAAAGCATAGATGAAATATGGGCCTTTCCATAGGAAATCAAATTTCCCATGCTTACCTTTATCCTCTCTTCTTGAATCCCATTTCAAAACTTTATCCCCTAGGTAAAAATCTTTTGCCTTAGTCATTTTGTCAAAAGATTTCTTGATCCTTTCCTACACAACTTGAGATCTGATGTACACTTATTCCCTGGTATGTTGTAAGTGAATTGTCTGGTTGATCCTCCTTTGGATGTCATTTGGTTCAACCTGCAACTCTTGGAGCAGCTTCATCACTAGCGTTTCCAAGGAAGATGGGAAAATAGCCTCCATTCCATAAACTAATTGATAAGGACTAGTACCAATGGATTTTTTTTGTGGTTAGCCTGTCTGCTCATAAGGCATTCACTAGCTTCTTGTTCCATGTTTTCTTGTTGTCTTCTAACAATTTTTGGATGATATTTACTAGACTTTTGTTTGAGGACTCTGCTAGTCCATTTCCTTGGGGGTAATAAGTTGTGGAATGGCCCAAAGTTATATGGTACTTATTACAGAAATCAATCATTCTCTTAGATTTGAAGGTTGTTGCATTATCAATGATGATCTTGGTTGGGCACCCAGATCTAGATAGGATGTTGGATTCAAGGAAGGTTATTATCACAATGTCAGTGGATTGCCTTGATGGTATGGATTCTATCCATTTGGTAAAATAATCTGTAGCAGAGAGAATCCATTTGTGTTGGGAAGAGGAAGGTGGGTGGATTTCACCAATGAAGTCAAGACCCCATTGTTGAAAATGTGCTTCTACATATATTGGTTTTAGAGTGAGGGGTAAAAGATTTTTCTTTCCCTCAAAAATTTGGCATTTATGACATGAGGTTACAAATTTCTTTACATCAGAAAACAAAATGGGTCAATAGAAATCGGCTCTAAGAATCTTGTCAGCAGTGGTTTTCTAGTAAAGATGTGCCCCACGGTCACCTGCATGAAACTCTTGTAGCACCTTGTTAGATTCTTCTTTCAATAAACAGTTAAGAAGGATACCTTCAAGATTCCTCTAAAACAAAGCATTGTCAATTATGCAGAATTTTAATTATTTCATTTTTAAAAAGTTGCTTTTGGTCCTAGATAATTCAGGAGGAGTTTGTAGATTTTGTAAAACATATATGATGTCAGCATACCATGGTGATTCAATAAAGGCTTGGCTGATTGGTGGAGTCACCATCTCCTCTCCATTATCCATTTCTACAATAAAATTTATGTCTAAGGCCTGACAGTTCGATTCAGCCATGAGCTTGGCTAAACCTTGGCCTTTGATTAACTTTGTTGGCTTGATTTCTAGGTCATATTCTAATATAGTAGAAATCTATTTCCCTCTCTTTCCATCTGGACCATCCTGAGTTAGGATATTCTTGACTACTGCATTGCGGACATAGGCTATTACATGAGAATATAAAATCTAAAATCTAAAATCTTTGATAGCTTTGACCAAAGAAAAAGCTTGCTTTTCCATTATATTATATTTTAGAGGGTCTTCTCTCAGGGCTTTGCTAAAAAAGGCAATAATTTGTTCATAACCCTCATCACTTTTCTACAGCAGGACTGCAACAATTGTGTGTTTAGAGGAAAAAGAAAATATAATGAAATCCATATCAAACTTTGGACTGATCAAAACTGGTGTTTTTGTTAAGGCTAGCTCAATATCTTCAAAAGACTTCTTAGCCTCAACTGTCCATTTTATGGTCGAATCTTTCTTCAACATGTTATTTAATGATCTAATTAATTCTTCTAAGTTAGAAATAAATCTTCTAAGAGAGTTTATTTTCCTTTAAAAGGCTTGTAATTCCCTAATGCTCCTAAGATGTTGTATCTGTAAGATGGCTTCAATTCTTGTAGGATCTATTCTGATACCATCTTTAGAGATTATGTGGCCTAATAATTTTCCCTCTTCTCACCCAAATAAAGATATTTTAGGATTCAAATAAATTCCATACTTCCTACATTTGTTGAAGACCTAACTTAGATGATATAAGTGTTGTTTATCAGATTTTGAGAATACAGTGATATCGTCTAAGTATATTACTAGGAAGTCATGAATTTCCTTAGCAAAAGATATATCCATAGCTCTTTGAAAAGTGGCCCCTGCATTCTTTAATCCAAAAGGCATCTTCACATGCATGAATGTGCCCCAAGGATTAGTGAATGTAGTTTTAGCCTAGTCATCTGGGTGGACTAAAATCTGATTGTAACCAGAAAACCCATCCAATAATGAGATTCTGGTTAAGCCTACTACCCTTTGTAATATATGATCCATTTTAGGGAGAGGGTAATTGTCTTTGAGTGAAACTTTATTGAGATTCCTAAGATCAACACACAATCTAATCTCACCAGTTTTCTTCCTTGTGGGCACCAAATTTGAAACCCAATTAGAGAATCAAATTGGTGCTATTATCTTGGCTTCATACATTCTTCTAGTTTCCTTTTCAATAGAAGGCAATAGAATAGGATTAATCCTCCTAAGCTTCTGTCTAAAAGGTTTCTAGTTTTCTTTTATGGGGATGGTGTGTTGTATTATGTTGGTGTCATAGGACTTGAGGTCCTCATAACTCCAAGCGAAGACATCTTGGAATTCCTTTAACAGTTCAATGTATTTCACTTTTTCAGTAGGAGGTAAGGACTTTGAAAGTTTTATCAATTTTGGATTTTCCTCAGTACCTATGTTACACTCCTCTATATTAGATTTTAAGGGTTCCATTTTTGGTTTTCTAGGGACATCATTTGAATCAAACAAGTCTTCCAAAGGGGTTAATCCCTTGGGCAAAAAGTTTTCTTTGAGATTGATGATTTCAGAATCTTCGTTAATTATCTCTTCAATTTCAAATTGCTTTAGGTTTTGTACATCTAATTTTGTAAATTTAGTGGGATGGAATCTATCTATCTCTTCATCTTCTAATTTGTTAATTTCTATTTTATTTGTAAAATAGGGATCTAATGTTATGTCAGTATCTATATTGCTATTTACAAATTCCTCCTCTAAGGTTAAAAAATTGTTTATTTTTTGGTCATTAGCAAATACTTGCCAGTTTTTCAAGTTATCTGGGATAGCAGGTCTGTGCCTAACCTCAGTAGTGTACTAATGGTTAGGTTGGAATGGTAACTTACAAGTGCTGGAAAACATTGCTAAACTATGAGCCTGCATATTATGTTTCCTTGGGATGACTGCAAGCTTATTTTCTAGAAAAGTGTTCAATATTTATACAACTATTCCTCTATAAAAACTTAATCTAGGGTCTTTGGTCATATATGTAGCATTAATTTGTTTTATAACCAACTCAGAATCTCCTATAATAGAAACTCTTATGGCTCCTAACTTTCTAACCAATTTGAGACCTAAAAGAAGTGCTTCATACTCAACCATGTTGTTAGTGCATTTGAAATTCAGTCTATAAGCATGGCTCTCTAAGTAATCATTCTCTAAATTGTATATGCACACTCCTGCTCCTACTCCTAACTTTTTCACTGATCCATCAACTTCAAGATGCCATAGTATTTCATGTTCATAATTCTTACTATCTGGGGGGACAAAATTTTCATTGATTAAGGTATCTTGATCATCTTTTTTATCTGAAAGCTCTTGAGTTTGGACAATTTGATTTTGAACTATAACTAAAATTTCTTTTGGTTCTAAAACAATGTTGTTTTAAGTAGTCTCTTGTGTTTGTTCAACATTGTATAGAATAAAATAATCGATGTCAGAATGCATGGAATAAATAGGGAAGTTTTGAGGCCTAGCTTGGCTACTCACTACATATTTCATTAGGGTCTCTCTATACAATTTTTTAGGATGTCCAAAGATTGAAATTGTGGCATATGACATGTCAAGTTGTAAAGATCCTTGGAGTTTAGCCCCCATGATCTAGACAATAGCATGCCATATTTAGGTGGTATATCAACGACAACTATGTCCATAATAATGGTCTTAGTAGGGTATTGTACTAAGGAAACACACAGGTCTTTGATTAGTCCTAGGCACTTTACATGACTTGAATCGAAAGAAAACAGGTCCTTGTAAGGCCTAATGATGTCCAAGTTCAATTTTTTCATAACAGATTTAGGCATTAAATTGTGTGAAGCCCTAGAATCTAACATTGCATTGTGTAATATTTTATCATGAATGTTAAGGCTAATGTAAAAGGGTGGTATCCCTCCTTCTAATGGTTTTCCATTAACATCAAGACTGAATATAAGCTCAGGCTGATCATCAAACAAGTTAACGGAGTCTTAATTCTCAACGAAGTTTAAGGATTTGCTTATTTGAGACTTGTAAGTTTCACTTTTAATCAACTCTGTTAAGGAGACTGAAATTTTTAGCTTAGCAACCCCTGCTCCCAAATTGAAAGGCAAAGGGGCTTTTTCTGTGTGAGTGTTTGGAATTTTGACAACAGGATTTGGAGTAGGTTTCTCTTCTTTTTCTGCATTTGAAGTCTTTTTTAGTAGATTTTCTAATGTAATGTTTGGATATTCCTCCACTATCTCCTTGGAGGGGATTGAAGTGGATGGTTGATTATCAAGGGGTTGGTCATTGGTTATATCTACAATGGTAGGACCAAAAGGGTTCTGATTTGGTCTAGAGAGGATTTGGAGAGTTTTAGTAACTGGAACTATTTTGATTTTCTTAGGTTGATTTGGTACTACTTTCTTGTTTTGGTCAGGATCATAAGTGTTCTTTTTACTCCTCAAGTTGTATTTTTTGTGCACTTCGAAGGTAGCAAAATCATACCATTTCTTGTAATTGAATGCTTCTCTACATTAGGTCTGTAATTGTTGAAGCATATCTAATTCCTGATCATCTTGAGTCAAAAAGACAGTTTCCTCATCATCTAATCCCATTAAATTAATTTGTGTGTCTTGTTCAGGGTCTTCTAAATGGGAAGTTTCACCATATTTTTCTTGAAAAGGAGGCCTAATATTCTGATCAGGCCCATTTTTTCCAGTGTTTTGATTTTGATTCTTTCTAAAGTTTGGATTTCTCATTGGAGGTTCCTTTTGATTATCCCAGTGAGGCTTCCTTTCAATGTTCACTATCATATCTGTTATAGACATTTTTGGGCACTACAACCCCAATCATACATGTCCATAAACCAAGGGCTCCTAAGTCCCTAAAAGTGTTGTTTCATACCCTAAAGGAACAAGGTCAGCTGATTACATCATCTCCCAGAAGTTCTCCACAGGAAACTGCTCAGAACTGGTAAAATCTAGATCATACAGACTGCCCAGTGCAGAGGGTGCGATGCATCCCACCTGCTCAGTGAAAAAGGGTGTGATGCATACTGAAAAGCCCTTCTATAGGGTGCGATGGGCGAGAGTGGACAAATGGCAGAGACAGTTTGCGAGGTGGATGATCATGGAATCTTCTAGAAACTTCTCTTGTGACACTTGCCTCTCTGAATTCGCCTAGGGATGAGTAAGAGATCATCAATCTCCAAGTGGAATCAAGAACTATCAGAGAGAGGACACTAATCAAAATCCCAGAAGCTGACTCACCCCCCTATAATCATCTATATATGAATCCCTCATCCAAGAGATCCAAAGGCTGGAATTTTGTATCTTGTAAGGAAGTGTTGTTGGTTTCTTGGTGGAATATCATAGTGTTGGGTGATCTAAGCTTTTAATGAGGTGAAAGAAGGGCTTTCATGTTGGAGGATGACGCTGGGTCAGAACAATTGGTTGTAATCCTCTTTGCTATTCTTGATATTAATAAAGATATTCAAGTTTTCCTCCACATTCTTGTATGTTTGATGATATATGCATTTGTGTGGTCAATATATATCTGGTCCTATATTGTTTATGATTGTAGATCTCTATTCTTCGATAGTATTATGCTGCTTTGTTTCCACAGGTGCTCTTTGAAGCTGGGTAGACGAAGGAGAAGCAACAAGGATCTGTCAATAGGGAGAGGAATCGAGCAAGGAACCAAGTGCAAGACTGAGGTTGGTGTCCTTCATTCCCCTCTTATCTACTTCTCATAAAGGAAAATGAAAGTGGTTTTAGTTTGTTTGTTTCTAAGATAGCTACCAGTCTTAGTGGGACTAGCAGCTCCGAGTGGACACTAGATTTCCCGATAACAAAATGGCGACTTCACTGGGGAGAAAATAGATTGTTTGTTTGCCTATATTTGTTTGTTTTATAAACTTACAGAGAGAGCTTGAAGTCAAGCCAGCTAGCCTTTGAACTGCATTTGCTATGCAAGTGCAAAGTAGATCAATGCTGCTTCAGTCTATCTCTGGGTTTTCTTTATAAACTGAACAATCGATTTGCAAACCTTCTAATTGCCCTAGTGGTGGCTCTAGTAACCTCATTAGATCAGCCCCTGTGATTTCTATTTACTTTACATCACTTGCTCGGCCTAAATCCCTGAACTGAGCTGCAAATTGTGACCCAGAACCCAGTTGAAGTCTTGTCCCTAGACCATCGCACCTTCTACTCTTGGGAATCTGGATGCATCGCACTTCCTGTGTGCAGTATATGCACTGCATCGCACTTTCCCTGTGTTACAAGTGCACTGATCAGACAAGACCTCTTCTGCTCTCAGTTTTTGGTTTCTGTTTTCACTCTCTTCAGCTCTATTCAGGAGTTTTGCTGTCTGTGATTAGTATACCACTGTGGAAACCCCCTTCTTTTCCATCGTTCCACCTCCATTGTGAAAAGTACTGTGAATGTTTTTATGTATTGTGCGCCATTTTCAGTTCTCTTTTACAAAGTAGTAGCGTAATCGAACTATCGTCTTTTGATTTGAAAGTGTCGCAAGTGTCGTTTTCAGTCAAAGAAAAGAATTCTATTGTTCTTGATGGTCGATTATAAAGTTACTCTTGTATTTGATTTGAATTAGTATTTTTTCAAGTGTTGAAAGTAGTTTTCAATTCAAAATAGAAAAGTGTCGTCATTATCTTCCTTTCATTTTTGAAGAGAAATTTGTTAGTACTGTCGCTTTGAAAAGATAATTTAGATTTTTACTTAGCATTCTTCTTGTCATTCACACATTAAGAAAGCTGAAAACAAATACATGCATGTGCATTTGCATTTAGACTGCTTGTTGGTTTGATTTAGGACAGTGCATCTAGTGTGTGCTCTCTGCTCTATGTTGAAAGAATATCATCTCTCTTTCTTTAGTAGCTAGGATTTTCATTGCAAAAAGAAGATTAAACAATTGTTTATCATCTTAGATTGCATTTTAGGAATTATATCTACATCATGCGGTGAACCTGAAAGGAAAATTTCTTAAGAAAGATCAACTGTAAAATAAATTCAATGAAGATAAAAACGCTTTGGAACCTAACACACAACATCTAGAAGTCTAGGCTAGAGACGTATTCCAGCGTTGTAAAGCCTGGTAACTGTCGCTTTCACTGTTGGTTGGGTCATTCCTCCTCTTTGAGACGAAAAGTGCCAGTACGGACTTGTGCTCCCACGTACCATCGAGTATATATTTGGAGACCACAATAGGCTATATCCTTTATCCATAGGAAGCCGTGTCTACCACCCTATCGATCGCAATGCACTGAACACAGCATTCGGGAAGATTGACTGTCGTACCGTAAAAGGTATTCTGTAGTTTTGCTATTGGTTTGGTAATCCCTCTATCTAGATTTCCAAAGTAGTCTCTTTTGTTCCTTTTCAGACTCCTTAAAGGAAAAGGTCCATCTGAGAACTTGTCACTTCAGGCTCATTAAAAATCGAAGGCAACTAGAGTCATATTTTGTTTTTTCTTGACTCATAAAAATTGAAAAAACAAGTTGTGTCAAAGCGTCTAAAATTCATTTAATTCGGAAATATTTTCCCCTTTATTTTTAGTTGATCGAGTAATCCGCAATCGTGGAAGAAAGTCAATTGAAACCCCGTTGTTCATGGGGACTTACGAGTCAACCGTCTTTGTCTCCAGAATCAAAACTATTCTGGACAAAGTGAACTCATTTAACCGGCTCAAAGTCCCCTGGTCGGGTTGGAACAAGTGTTCCGACACCCTCGGAGACTCCGGTTACTCCAAAAATTTCTGGTACCCCTGCCTTTACAGAAGAAGTTCCGCAGCCACTAGAGGATAGTAGGATTGATCCTAGTATACCTAAACCAGCTCAATCTATAGCTGATTTGGAAGGTGTTGTTCCCCAAACATCAATTGCTGCAGAATCTATACCTTCTTCGACATCGGAAATATTTTACGGACCTGACGGTCTACCTCTTCCACCTGGTTTGATTGTTATATAAGAGATTGTGGAGGATCCGCTATCTAGTACTCCATCGCATTTTGGAGTTGGGATCACCCTATATCCTTCTTCGTCAGAAATTAGTCTACCATTATCAGAAGTTCCTGTAGAATCGCTAGGAAATCTTTTGGATAGACTAGATATGTCTGAACAACCGTCGACATCTGAGACTGTTTCATCTGACACAGCAGCTGCAGAACTTCTTGCTGCCACTCCAACAATGTTTGTCGGCGTACCATCTATCGCAACTAGCTCTCAATCACTGGATGGAATCCATCCAGGGGCTGTTTCGATGGTATGGTCTATTCCCATTTGTTTGTCTGGAATAATATCTTGAATCTCTTATGTTGAGTCTCAGTAAATTGATCCTTCGCAATGTCAATTTGGGCAGTCCGGTCCTCAAAGGCAAATAATTCCCTTAAGCACCGGATTACCGCCATATGGGGGGAAATATGCCCTTTCATTGTCTCCTCCAGGAGGTCAAACATATGGGGGTTCGCAACAGAATTCAGGTTATGCTGGAATTACATCCAGTGGTTGGATACCAATACTGCCTCAACAACCAAGAGTTGTATATTCAATGCAACAAAGTATGCCTATGTCAAATATCCCCACTATACCGGCTATTGTGATGGTGTCACAAGTACAAGCATTCCCTGTTGTATGCCAACCTCAAATCTCTCAGGTCGCAATCCAACAGCCCCTCGTCCCTGAAACGCCACCACAATCTTTGGTTGGTAGCTCCTTAACTGGAGTGACCCAGGCTCAAATGGGTACCATTACCCCTCATCTCGGTCAAACAGCCAGTATTGGAGAACAGTACATGGTCTCACAACCATGGCTGGTGCGATATCAACAACCACAATTCCAACAAGTTTACCAAGGAACTGAGCACCAAGTCTTTGCAAGTAATGGGCAGTTGTATATTCAAAATGGACAAAATCAACCATTTCATAATGGTTATGCCCATCAACCTTATCAAAGTTATCAGCATCAAATGCACTATGCTAGTATGCAAATACCCACTGCTCAGGCAATCCCATCTTATCCTGGGTATGCTTCATCGAACCTGAATCAACAGTTGCCCTTCGTGGCAACTTTAGAGTTACCAGATCTAAACCGGATAACAAACGATCCAATTGCTTATGCCCTATTAGAGTCAGTCTAGTCATCCCTTCGTCAAAGATCAAAATCTCTTTTGTTGCATTTCATTATCAGGTGTCTCATTCACTTCAATCATTTGCATTCCATTAGGAGCATCAGTCTGCTGACATAAGGGTTTTGTCACTCATGCCCCTCATGTCATGTACCTGTTGGTCCGTGTCTATTCATAAAAATCAATTTTAAAGTCATTCACAGTCCTATTTGGTCTCTTGGTCAGCAAAAGGGTCATTTTAGCCATTAGGTTTAGGGTTTCGTCTTCAAAAGGTCTAATAATGTCCACAGGCACATGAGGGAGGTTCGAAATATCAATCATGACTTTTCTTCAAAACTCTGTTTTGAAGAAAAATTATCAGATTTCGTCTTTTGTAATAAATATCATGTGATTTTCAAATTTGTTTCAGTTGTAAAGTCCTTCAGGTGCAGCCTTGGTCGCCTTTGCCAAATCCAATGACATCCATCCCTGCAGAATAGACAAAGAGATTCATCATCAGTTCAACAAAACAAATGGAAACAAAATCAGAGTTTCATTAAAAGGTGAAAGTGCCAAAGTTCTGCAAACATTATGAAAGTGGGTTTCATGAGCTAAAATCTCAAAGGCACTTTGTTTATAAGCAATTCCTTCATTTGAAAAGATCATTTGTAAAAGAGAAGCAAGGCAGGGCAATCAAGTGAGAAATTGGGTGAAAAATGCATTAAGTTTCTAGGCACGGTGCACTGGGCAGGAGGTGCGGTGCATACAGCCGGCGCAACGTACTGGGCCTCAAAACTCAGTGCATTTTAAAACGGGCACAACGCACTGGGAAGGCGCAGTGCGTTGGGCAAGCTGCACGGCGCATACAGCTGAGTGGCCCAAAAAGTTCCAGAACAGTCTCCAATTGCCAAAACCGCATGCATTCTTGATTTCAAGTAGGTTGAGCTCCACTTTTGCTATTCATCCATCCAAGTTTAAAGTGTATATTATGTGGTTTGATGTGGTGAATGCCTAAACAATAACTCAAACCCTACCATGTCAAAATCCTCACATGAAGATTGTTGTTTAGGGTTTCAAATTTATTGTTTGTCACCAAATTCATTCCCCCATCCCATTTCTCCCTTATTTTCATCATTCCTAAGTTTCCCTACTCCCTAAAATCATCAAACCCCTATCCCAAATTCTCTATCCCAAATTCTCAAATTCCAAACCCAAAACCCTAACCGTACAAAAGCTCTCCTAACCCTATACATAAAACCCCTCAAACCCTCCTACATTTCCCAAACAAAATTTGTCCCAATAGTCCCCAATCCCTTACTATTTTTTTCCCCTTCCTAACAGTCCCTGTTTCATTGTTTTCCCCCCGGTGGCAGAGTTTAGGCACATCACTAAAAGAGCAATCCAACACAGTTTTCATACACCAACATCTTTTTCTCCAAGGCATTTTTTATAGCAGTCATGACATCTGAGCATTCATCTGACTATGAAGTGGAAACCCAAAGTGATTCACCCATAGAGGAACATGCACCCCGGAGGCCTCATAGAGGTGGCAGACATATTAGAGAAGAACCAATCACCCTCACTGAATTACAGGCCTTCCCTCTAGCCATCTTCTCTTTTCAGCATTAGTCATGTTATGAGTTTTGTGAGAACGTGGCTAATGTTCAATTTCATCATGAGTTGGCTCGTCTATTTGTGCTGCATTTACATGGAGATCAGGTTACTTTGGCTGGTGTCACCTTCACACTTACACTAGAATCTATCTCACTGGCAACCGACATACCCAACATTGGAGAACCATGGAACAAGAGGAAGAAGATTGACCAGCAGAATTATGAGCCATATATTAAAACTGGTTTCTTGAGGCAGCTCAAGAGAGTGTTTCCATTCCAATATCTTAAAGATGAATATGCTCCACTAATGAAATTAATCATGAAGTATTTCAGCTGTGAGGGACGGTTATCTCACTTATATGCTTATCACATTAGGTTGCTCATGCATTTCACCTAGGTATGGATGATGAACATTCCTTATTTCATATGCTGGAACATAGAGAGGATGACCACCCTTGTGCAGCACAAAACCCCTCAGCAGCAACTTAACAGTGTTTATCATTTTGCTCTCATCAATATTTTGGTGGTTCATTAGCTTGGATTACAGGGCATCACTTGGGATGATTTCATCTCTCGTGATTTCTTCAGAGCTTCACAAGGGGTTTCAGAGGTTGGGCATGAGATAGGTGGACCTTCTCATCAGTATGAGCACCATGAGACCGTTAGTGTGCCGGTATTCATCACATATCAGAGGGGCACTAGACATTTGTTTGCAGCAGCGAAGCAAGTGTTATCTCCACTCGGTGTGGAAGGGGCCTCGCTTTCCGCCATCATAACCACAAGTACAGGACAAAGGCAAGAGGCCAATGCAGGATGAGGTGCCTTCAGGTGAACGAGAGATCGACTTCATTCTCATTCATGATGATGATACAGATATGGGCCCGGAAAGTGCCAAACTTACAGAGATCATCCAGGAGCAGCAGACATAGATCAAAGCCTTGTCCCTCAACTTGAAGAGGGCTAAGTGGAATATTAAATACTTGGAGCAAAGGAATAAGTAGCTTGAAGATCAGCAGGCGATTATGGAATTACAAAACATCAGGGAGAATCGTCAAGCTGCCCAAAGGAGGAGGATTGAACTCTCTTCATTGGAGCAAGAGATTAATGATGATCGAGAGTCTTGGCTCAAAAGAGTCAACATCCATTTAGAGGGACTACTGTACAAAGCTGATAGGGACAAAGCATTGCTGAGACACATGGCTTTCCACTACATGGCACGGAACAAGGTTTGCAAGCCACGAATAAGGAATCTAAAGGCAAAATTAAAGAAGGCAATAAGGAAGTAAAAGAGGCAAAAGGAGCATGATCGTCTTAGGATATTGGCCGAAGCCTCTTTATCCCAACATGACACTTGATAGAGAAGGTCCAGCCCAAATTTCAAGAAATTTGGAGCAATTTTTGACATTTTGAAATTTTTTGCACTAAAAAACAGGTTTTTGCCTCCCTATGCGTCGCGCCATGTGGCGCTCGCTTTTGCTAGAGGGATCCAAATCCAAAAAACTTTGCATTTCTGGATTTTTCATGATAAATTATGGTTTCTGGTGCATGGCCAAGAAATTTGGGCAAGTTTTGAGTCCTCAAGAGGTCAAAAACACTCAAAAAATGACCTCACTACTCCTATTTTGACACACAAGAAGCAGTCTTGGGAGATTGAAGTTTTGGAGGGACAAATGACATCCAAATTCAGAAATTCCACTTGCGTTGGAAAGTAGATAGGTAGGGATTTCCAACAAGCACACTTGGGTGCAATTTGGACTTCAGGAAGTGCCTCAAAACCAGCTCCAAAGTGGCATGACGCATAGAGAATCAGGCGCGACGCATACAAGATTTTTGCCTATTTTTCACTGTTCAACTCTGAAATTCGCCCAGTTTTGACCAGTTTTGATTTTTGATGTTACAGTTGACCTTTCATGATGTAATTTGATAACCATGATGTAATATTGGCACATTTTTACTTGTTCTAGAGGATTCATTCACTAAAAAGTGAAAATTAAATGAATGAATCAGTTTCCTAGCATATAGGGGTAAGTTGTTTGACTACCTAGATTTTAGTTCCTTGTTTAGAATTGGTTCAAACAGCTCCTAGAATGATGAGCTCGACCCCTAGAGGCATGGGAAGAAGTTAGGCTTGTCTATATCATGTAATTTCTCAGTCATTTTCAAGGTTGGACACTTGGGATTGTTTAGCACTCTATTGTACATTTCATTTCTGCAATTTTGGCAAAGGAAAGACCAGGGTTTTGCAGCACTTGTTGGGATCCATGTGGCTCTATGTTTTGATGGTGTGTTTCTCTATGTATTTGTAAGTTCGCTAATGTTTATGTGTATCATTTTCCCTTCTCTTGTCTTCTGCAATTAAACAAATGAGTGATTAAGGTAGAATTCATTGGACTGCTATGCTCTGCCTTGATATTTTGTTTAATTCTTCATGTTTTCATCTGTTTGAGGAGGACTCTTGAGACCTTCTTTCCCTCCTTGGCTCCTCACCAGTATGATCCATCCATTCATTCAATCCAAAGCATCAAAACTACTGCCTATCTTGCCCCTACCTGAACTCGGCAAAAATCTGGCCTCATCCTCGGACCCAAAATTTGCATGTCCCTTTTCTCCAACAAAACCCCCAAAAACTCAAATAAAAACTTTGCACTTCATACCTAGCCTAAAATTAGTTTATATTTCAGTAATCTCTAGCCCCATTGATATCTTTTGCTGAGATTGACCCAGAGAGAGCCCTCTCCTGTCCTCGTAGGGCTAGCTACGAGGCTGAGTGTGGTTTGATGTGGACCTAGAACCTTGTCTTTTCAGCCTGAGGCAAATCTAGGCTCTAACATAGTGGCGACCATACTGAAGAAGAAAATGGTTTGCTTGTTGATGTCATTTGTTTTATAAGCTACAGACGGAGCCTGAAGTTATGCCAGGTAGCCTTCGAAATGCTTTTTCTATGCATCAGCGAAGTAGATAAATGCTGCTTCAGTCAATCTCTGGTCTAGCTTGTAAACGTGACATCTAACTTATTAATTACCCTAGTACATGTATCAAGTTCAAATCTAATGGTTGATGGTGGACAACGATCAGACATAAGAAGGCTGAAATCATTCACCTGGTGACTCCTGTAAAGACTCCACTGGAGGACTAACTCTTTCTCTAAGAAAATGGAAGGATCTTACACAAAGTTCAGGTATCCTAAGTGGAATGGTATTCAAGATCTACTTTGCTTTCCTGTAAATTACTTCCTTACTGTTCTTGAAGCTGTCCTGAAAGTTTTTCAGAATTTGTTGTATGATAAAGGTGATCAAAATCTTCACTCGATCTATTCAAAAGGTGTAAATACTGAGTTTCCCTTTGATCCTGGCCTCCTTAATTTTCCCACATCTCATGATGACTCTCTTCAGTGTGATGAGTCTAAATAAAACAAACCTGATCCTGTAGTTCTTGTATATACTCCTACACCTTTTATAGTCCCAGATAGGTATAAACCTCTTGTTTTAGCTTATGTTCTTCATGCTTTCCCCAAAAACTATGATCTATACTTGTCGAGGTTTGATGGTGAAAGTAAGAATGTCAACGCTGAGCAACATGTGTAGAATTTTGAGTCTTTTCTAGACCTTTTTGAGGTTGATGAAGAGGATGTCAGTATTAGGCTTTTTGCTCTTTCTTTGCAAGGCAAAGTCAAGAGTTGGTTCAAAAACCTGCCTGATGTGAGCATTTCAGATTTCCAGCAGTTCTTCAAAGCTTTCCTTGACAGGTGGGTGATTGGACAAAACCTTTTCATGATTATAGAAGAGTATAACCAGCTGAAAAGACAGCGAGGGGAGACAGTACAACAGTTTTCTGCCAGATTTAACCAAGTTTATTATTCGATGCTAGTTGATATAAGGCCTCCTCCTAGATCTGCTCTCTTGCACTATTTGGGTGCCTTTGATCTGGAAATGGAGTTTCAGTTGAGAGAAAGGAATCTTGCAACACTTGAAGAGATACAGAACAGTGTAGTAAATGTAGAGGCTCATCTGCTGATCCGAAGGGCAAGGTTGAAAGAAGAAGAGACGAAAAACATAGATCCGGGAAATCGACATCTCTAGAGGTAAAGCTTGACATTCTAACAAGTGCAGTGGAAAAGATGATGGACAAGATCAACGCAAGGAATGATTATGATGTTCAAGCCCATAGCTCGCTGATTGAAGAAGAACAAGTTGCTGATCCAAAACATCTTCTTTCTTATCCTAGTTGTCATAGATCTGATAATGATTGTTTTATAGATCATCTTGGAGAAGAGAGATCTATTGATATGACATGTATGATTGATGATGTATTTTATACTGATGATTTGCCTAAGTTTGACCAGTATGATGATGATTATGTTCTCCAAACAGAAGCTAATCTTGCAGACAAATCAACAACTAGTTTGTGGGAGGAGGAAGTTCACTTACAACAGCTCGAATACAATGTTTAGTTGATGCATACCAGCTATGATAGTGACGAGGAAAGTGCAGCAAATTTTGAAGTAAGTGAAGGATCTTTGCCTTTTTGTTTTGCTTCGTTTCAGTTCATTAGAGACAACATTCATGCACTCAGAAATCAATTGTCAAAAAGTCTTGATCTGGACCATCTTGAGGGCAATAAAAACCTTGTTCAAGACTTCTCATATTCAGATTTCCAGCCCCCAAATGCCATTGATTGTCAAGTTGCAGATGAAGACATGGAAGCTGGCACATGTGATCAAATGATACAAGATGATTCCATACCATTTTGTTTTGAATCATTTCAATTTTTGAAGCATAAATTGTATAGTAAATCTTCGAATGAGCAGCCTGTAGAAAATCAACAATCTCTCAGTTTTAATGTTGAAGATGAAGGTTAGATTACAGATGAAGGTGTGGCAGCCGAAATACATGATCTAATGATGCAAGATGATTCTGTACCCTTTTGTTTTGAATCATTTCAGTTTATAAGGCAGAATCTTCGTAATATCTCTAAAGAAAAAGATGATCAGCCAGTAGGATGTCATACAGTTTCAATAGATACATTGCAGTAGTCTTCTCAAGCCTTTGATGATCCTATTTCTCATGTGTTGGATTATGTTTACTGTAAAAGTTCTTCTCCATCAGCTAACCATGTGACAGAAGAGAATGTTGATAATAATCTTATTCAAAAGTTGCCTTCATTGTCTTGTTTAACATATTTTTCATTACAAAGTCCATATCAAGGTTTGCAGTCATATGAGGAGATTGATAAAGGAGACTTTTGTTCTGTTTGGAATCAGTAACAAAGTTCGGTTATTCACAAAATTCATGATCCTTTTAACAGCTTGCTGCAATCACCAAAGAAAGACAGCATAGATGTGAGGAAAATTTTAAAATCCAGCTATGAAGATTACTTGGACCAGAGCAGTAATGTGTTAATGGAAATCAATAGCTATGCTTATGAAGATCCTTTTGCAGTATTCTTGAAGTCATCCAGCCAATTCATATTTTGCAAGTTTATCACCAGTCATCTTGATTTCGAGTTTCCATCGGAGTTGCCTTTCGATTCTTCCCTTTTCCTGTGCATCAGAAAACATTTGGGAAGAAATCAAATAACAATGAAGATGCTAATATGGTTACATTGGCTATTCCATTTCACTTGATCGAGTGGTGAAAAGAACAATTAGAGTAGGTTTGATGAATAAGCCCAATTATGAGCATCTTTCTAGTTTGTTAGTTATGATTTAGTCATGTTTGGTTTTATTATGGTTTTCAGTTTTAGTCTTGAGTCAGAGTCAGTCTGCATAATGTCAGTTTTCGTGTTTTGACTCCATTGCCCAATGAATAAAGGCACTGTCTACTTTTCCAAAGATCTGTAGTTCTTGGCACCTCCAAGGAGCTACCATCCCCATTGGAGCCAATGTTAGAGTCGGTTTGTTCATCCCTCCATCAGAGATCAAAATATCTTTTTTTTCATTTCATTTTTAGGTTTCTCATTCACTTCATTCATTTGCATTCCATTAGGAGCATCAGTCTTCTGACAGAAGGGTTTTGTCACTCATGCCCCTCATTTCATGTACCTGTTGGTCCATGTCTATTCATCAAAATCAATTTTAAAGTCATTCACAGTCCTATTTGGTCTCTTGGTCAGCAAAAGGGTCATTTTAGCCATTAGGTTTAGGGTTTCATCTTCAAAAAGTATAATAATGTCCATAGGCACATGAGGGAGGTTCGAAATATCGTAATAATGCTCGATCATGACTTTTCTTCAAAACTCTGTTTTGAAGAAAAATTGTCAGATTTCATCTTTTGTAATAAATATCATGTGATTTTCAAAGTTGTCTCAGTTGTAAAGTCCTTCAAGCGTAGCCTTGGTCGCCTTTGCCAAATCCAATGATATCCATCCCTACATAATAGACAAAGAGATTCATCATCAGTTCAACAAATCAAATGGAAACAAAATCAGAGTTTGATTAAAAGGTGAAAGTGCCAAAGTTCTGCAAACATTATGAAAGTGGGTTTCATGAGCTAAAATCTCAAAGGCTCTTTGTTTATAAGCAATTCCTTCAATTGAAAATATCATTTGTAAAAGAGAAGCAAGGCAGGGCAATCAAGTGAGAAATTGGGCGAAAAACGCATTAAGTTGCTAAGCGCGGTGCACTAGGAGGCGCAACGCATACAGCCGGTGCGATGCACTGGGCTTCAAAACGCAGTGAATTTTAACACGGGCACGACGTACTGGGGAGGCACAGCGCGTTGGGCAACCTGTGCAGCGCATACAGCTGAGTGGCCCAAAAAGTTCCAGAATAGTCTCCAATTGCCAAAACCGCATGCATTCTTGATTTCAAGTAGGTTGAGCTCCACTTTTGTTGTTCATTCATCCAAGTTTAAAGTGTATATTATGTGGTTTGATGTGGTGAATGCCTAAACAATAACTCAAACCCTACCATGTCAAAATCCTCACATGAAGATTGTTGTTTAGGGTTTCAAAATTATTGTTTGTCACCAAATTCATTCCCCCATCCCATTTCTCCCTTATTTTCGTCATTCCTAAGTTTCCCTACTCCCTAAAATCATCAAACCCCTATCCCAAATTCTCTGTCCCAAATTCTCAAATTCTAAACCCCAAACCCTAACCCTACAAAAACTCTCCTAACCCTATACATAAAACCCCTCAAACCCTCCTACATTTCCCAAAAAAAATTTGTCCCAATAGTCCTCAATCCCTTACTATTTTTTCCCCTTCCTAACAGTCCCTGTTTCACTGTTTTCCCCTTGGTGGCAGAGTTTAGGCACATCACTAAAAGAGCAGTCCAACACAGTTTTCATACACCAGCATCTTTTTCTCCAAGGCATTTTGTACAGCAGTCATGGCATCTGAGCATTCATCTGACTATGAAGTGGAAACCCAAAGTGATTCACCCATGGAGGAACATGCACCCCGGAGGCCTCATAGAGGTGGCAGACATATTAGAGAAGAACCAATCACCCTCACTGAATTACAGGCCTGCCCTCTAGCCATCTTCTGTTTTCAGCATCAGTCATGTTATGAGTTTTGTGAGGAGGTGGCTAATGTTCA
This sequence comes from Pinus tabuliformis, assembly GCA_031772625.1. Classification (NCBI taxonomy): domain Eukaryota; kingdom Viridiplantae; phylum Streptophyta; class Pinopsida; order Pinales; family Pinaceae; genus Pinus; species Pinus tabuliformis. The sequence goes on from CM062811.1 coordinate 718,735,086, forward strand.
ATTTCATCATGAGTTGGCTCGTCTATTTGTGCTGCATTTACATGGAGATCAGGTTACTTTGGCTGGTGTCACCTTCACACTTACACCAGAATCTATCTCACTGGCAACTGGCATACCCAACATTGGAGAACCATGGAACAAGAGGAAGAAGATTGACCGGCAGAATTATGAGCCATATATTAAAACCGGTTTCTTGAGGCAACTCAAGAGAGTGTTTCCATTCCGATATCTTAAAGATGAATATGCTCCACTAATGAAATTAATCATGAAGTATTTCAGCTGTGAGGGACGGTTATCTCGTTTATATGCTTATCACATCAGGTTGCTCATGCATTTCACCTAGGTATGGATGATGAACATTCCTTATTTCATATTTCAGAACATAGAGAGGATGACCACCCTTATGCAGCACAAAACCCCTCAGCAGCAACTTAACAATGCTTATAATTTTTCTCTCATCAAGATTTTGGTGGTTCATCAGCTTGGATTACAGGGCATCACTTGGGATGATTTCATCTCCCGTGATTTCTTCAGAGCTTCACTAGGGGTTTCAGAGGTTAGGCATGAGACAGGTGTACCTTCTCATCAGTATGAGCAACATGAGACCGTTAGTGTGCCGATATTCATCACATATCAGAGGGGCACTAGACATTTGTTTGCAACAGCGAAGCAAGTGTTAACTCCACCCGGTGTGAAAGGGGCCTCACTTCCACCATCAGAACCACAAGTACAGGACAAATGCAAAAGGCCAATGCAGGATGAGGGGCCTTCAGGTGAACGAGAGACCGACTTCATTCTCATTCATGATGATGATACAGATATGGGCCCGGAAAGTGCCAAACTTACAAAGATCATCCAAGAGTAGCAGACAGAGATCAAAGCCTTGTCCCTCGACTTGGAGAGGGCTAAGTGGAATATTAAATACTTTGAGCAAAGGAATAAGTAGCTTGAAGATCAACAGGCGATTATGGAATTACAAAACATCAGGGAGAGTCTTGGCTCGAAAGAGTCAACATCCATTTAGAGGGACTGCTGGACAAAGCCGATAGGGAAAAATCATTGCTGAGACACATGGCTTTCCACTACATGGCACGGAACAAGGTTTGCAAGCCACGAATAAGGAATCTAAAGGCAAAATTAAAGAAGGCAATAAGGAAGCAAAAGAGGCAAAAGGAGCATGATCGTCTTAGGATATTGGCTGAAGCCTCTTTAGCCTAGCATGACACTTGATAGAGAAGGTCCAGCCCAAATTTCAAGAAATTTGGAGCAATTTTTGACATTTTGAAATTTTTTGCACTAAAAAACAGGGTTTTGCTTCCCTATGCACCGCGCCACGTGGCGCTCGCTTTTGATAGAGGGCTCCAAATCCAAAAAAAATTGTATTTTTGGAGTTTTCATGATAAAGTATGGTTGTTGGTGCATGGCCAAGAAATTTGGGCAAGTTTTGAGTCCTCAAGAGGTCAAAAACACTCAAAAAATGACCTCACTGCCCCTATTTTGACACACAGGAAGCAGTCTTGGGAGATTGAAGTTTTGGAGGGGTAAATAACATCCAAATTCAAAAATTCCACTTGGGTCGGAAAGTAGACACGTAGGGCTTTCCAACAAGCACACTTGGGTGCAATTTGGACTTTAGGAAGTGCATCAAAATCATCTCCAAATTGGCATAATGCATAGAGAATCAGGCGCGGCGCATAGAGGATTTTTGCCTATTTTTCACTGTTCAGCTTAGAAATTTGCCTAGTTTTGACCAGTTTTGCTTTTTGATGTTACACTTGACCTTTCATGATGTAATTTGATAACCATGATGTAATATTGGCACATTTTTACTTGTTCTAGAGGATTCATTCACTAAAAAGTGAAAATTAAATGAATGAATCAGTTTCCTAGCATATAGGGGTAAGTTGTTTGACTACCTAGATTTTAGTTCCTTGTTTAGAATTGGTTCAAACAGCTCCTAGAATGATGAGCTCGACCCCTAGAGGCATGGGAAGGAGTTAGGCTTGTCTATATCATGTAATTTCTCAGTCATTTTCAAGGTTGGACACTTGGGATTGCTTAGCACTCTATTGTACATTTCATTTCTGCAATTTTGGCAAAGGAAAGACCAGGGTTTTGCAGCACTTGTTGGGATCCATCTAGCTCTATGTTTTGATGGTGTGTTTCTCTATGTATTTTTAAGTTCACTGATGTTTATGTGTATCATTTTCCCTTCTCTTGTCTTTTGCAATTAAACAAATGAGTGATTAAGGTAGAATTCATTGGACTACTATGCTCTGCCTTGATATTTTGTTTAATTCTTTATGTTTTCATCTGTTTGAGGAGGACTCTTGAGACCTTCTTGCCCTCCTTGGCTCCTCACCAGTCTGATCCATCCATTCATTCAATCCAAAGCATCAAAACTACTACCTATCTTGCCCCTACCTGAACTCGGCAAAAATCTGGCCTCATCCCCGGACCCAGAATTTGCTTGTTCCTTTTTTCCAACAAAACCCCCAAAAACTCAAATCAAAACTGTGCACTTCATACCTAGCCTAAAATTAGTTTATATTTTAGTCATCTCCAGCCCCAATTATATCTTTTGCTGATATTAACCCGGAGAGAGCCCTCTCCTGTCCTCGTAGGGCTAGCTACGAGGCTAAGCGTGATTTGATGTGGACCTAGAACCTTGTCTTTTCAGCTTGAGGCAAATCTAGGCTCTAACACACCCTTTGGTGGCCAGTGATTCCTCATAAGCTTCCATCAAATATTCCTAAATTTAATGGAAATCTGGGTGAAGACCCATCGAATCATGTGATGACCTTTCACCTGTGGTGTTCATATAACACTCTAAATGATGATTCGATCAAGCTTCGCCTTTTTCAGCGAACGTTAACTGGTCTGGCAACAAAATGGTATATTAAATTTCCTAGAGCTTCGTTTGATAACTTCAGCACCCTAGCCACAACCTTTTTAACCCATTTTCAGTTACCCATAAGGTACGAAACGGGAACAGAGCTTCTTACCAATTTCAAACAAACGACAGCCACTCACATATCCGATCATATTCATGAGTGGCGATGTCATCGTAGAATGGTAAAAACATATGTTCCTGATCAGCTATTGGTTGAATGGTTTATTAAGTTGTTTTTACCTTCCATTACAGAAGATGTGGCAAAGGTAGGAGTCGTCACTGAAGAGCAAGTAATTGCTCATGTGCAATATTTATACTTAATCTATACTCAGTCTGGCACACTCTACGATAAAATCCCTGATGCTCCTAGACTAGAATTTTCCATTCCCCCCTCTCCTAAATCAAACAAGGACTCTCATGCCGAGGACAGTGTGATAGGAACGACTAGCACGAAAACCGTAAAGGCTAAGTCAAAGAAGGCCCGTATGGTTTCATGTCAAAATGAAAATAAAGAACTTCTTGCCTCGGAAGTAAATGCCGTATCGATGGACAAAGGCAAAGAAACCAAGCAACCAGGAGGCAAGAAGAAAAAGAAAGGGAAGAAGAAGAAACAGGAGGAGTCGTCCCGTGAAAAACCTTCATCAAACCCTTCTGGAGATAGGAAACCAAATCGTCTATGCCTTATATGTGATGAGGATCATTGGACAAGAGAGTGTCTGTATAAAGCTGAGCTTAGAAAATTCTTCAAGAATTCAAAAACCTCGGTAGTATTGACTGATCCGTTTCCAAATCCAGGAACAAATCTGGTTACTAGTGACAATTCTTCCCCGTCCCAAGTGCTAATGTTGTTGGTCTCGAAGCAACAAAACGATGCTTTGATATCGACAAGGAATAAAGATTACAGGAATCCATAGCTGTCGGACAACAAGGCCAATGATCAACCCAGTAGTTCGACAACAACTTCGACCGAAGTTGTGCCACCCATCATTCCTGAACTAACGATAAAGCCGCCAAAGGGAGTAGTACACAAATCGACATTTAATCCTCGTGCCAGAGCAGCACAACATTATAATATAGTGGAAGATCTGGCCCAATTTCCATCCGCTATGTCGACACTTGAGGTACTGCAAAATTGCCCCTCTCAAAAGTAGGCTTTATTATCAGCAATAGGTGGGATTGACCCAACGGATTCCAATCTTGTGTCCTTTAATCACAAAGGATATGACCCTCAGTTACCAGCCTTTCCTTATTCAAGTGAAAGCCCTCAACAAAATTGTTCATCGAACAATTATTGATGAGGGGGCATCCACATGTATTATGTCGATGAGTTGCTGGAAGACTTTAGGGTCTCCACCCTTGTCGCGATCATCAATGATATTAAGAGCATTTGATGGACGAACATACACCCCATATGGGATTTTGAGTAACTTGCAAGTAGAACTAGGGGGAAAAACAATAGAAATTGATGTTGAAGTTATCGATGGAAACCTCGATTACAAAATCCTACTGGGAAGGCCCTGGATATATTCTATGGCTGCCGTTGTGTCGACATACTTCAGGAAGGTTGCATTTCCCTTCCAAGGAGGAATTACGGTTATCGACCAAAAAAAATTTCTCCCCAACAGTTCACAAGTTACGGGAAGCATTCCGATGATCCATGGAAGCCCTCATTCGCTTCAAAATATCGGAGTAGGCCTACTAAAAGACCCCACATTAATGGGAACTTTTGCCCTACCACCTCCAAACAATCTGGCGGAAGTGGCCACAGTGGGAACCTGCAATATGATATCTTCTATATCTAAAAGATTCGGAAGATTCCTGAACATTTTGTCAGCATGGATCATGGCCATTTTAGAAATATTGTAGCAATCAATTTTCTTGGCCTCGGGGGCAAACCCAAATCAACGCTCATCGAGCGTTTGGATAGATAGGTCTAAGGAATATGACACCCCTTTAGATCCTTGGTCGCAAGTGCATTCTACAAATGAAGGAATTGTTTAGTCAATGATGATTAATGGGGTGCCACGGGAAGATTACCACCATCGTTCCCATCTTCCGGATTGTAAGGAAGATAGTTCCAGTGACCTTAATCATCCTTCAGTTTTTGATTTTCTATCAAATACTGTAAATACGGTGGATTCCGAGGACGGTTCCTATCTTGTGTCAACCTCATTAAAAAATGAAACAACTCCCTTTCCAAGTCGAGTCTTTCAAAGATCTCGAAGGTAAACCTTCATTCCAACCACCATGTTGAATGCAATGAAGATTGGGGGGCATGCACCTTGATTTGTGTTATTATGCTGGGGTCATGCAAACTTATCACAAGCAATGTTACAGCAGGGTTCAAGCTCGTTAAAAAATAAACCCGCCACGAGCAGTGTTACCGTAGGGTTCAAGCTCGTTAAAAAATAAACCCACCATGAGCAGTTTTTATGCGAAGTTCAAGCTCGTTAAAAATTAAACCTTAGCAATGAGCAAACGTTCCCCCAGAGTTTAAGCTCATTAAAAAATGAACCAATCCCCAGAAAATAACCATTGTGAATGCATTATCATCAGCTTTTGAGCCCTGGTCGTGTTCTTACCATCACCTCCACTCTGTTTTAGCCGATCATTCACCTCCATTTGATTTTTTACCCCTTTTGAGGAACAACTGTGAAGAGTGATCTTGTTAGCCATCCTTGTGACACAGCCGTGATTGGAAATTCCAAACCTTACCTGGAATCAGCTGCTACCTGAAATTATCACTCGTTCCTCAAAAAATGAGTCTCCTTTAATCTATTTTCGTCTAACTCGTAAAATATGAAAAGATTGCTGAGCAGTTGGCCTCTCCAGCTCGTTAAAGCTACCAAGAGTGCTATCCCTCCTTTAGATTTTAATTTTTTTCGACCTGAGGGATTATTACGCAAAAAGATCGAGCGCTTGTTTTGTTCGGCTCGTTAAAATTACCAAAAATTCATCCCTTTCGTATTATTTTATACTTTTTTGGACTTAAGGGATTATATGATGAAAAATGATTATTGGCGTTTCCTTTACGTCCCTTTCAGACTCTCTAAAATTGAAAAGGACCGAGTTATCTTTGTCGTTAAACTCGTTAAAACCAAATAGCGACAAACTTGTCCACATAGACAAGAACGAGTTTCACTGTCGCTAGGCTCGTTAAAACATAGCGTCGGGTTTGCCCAAAGGGAAAATTATAGAACAAGCATATGTTATCCTCCTCAAGCTTGATAAAAATAAAGAGGTACTAGTTAGCAATGACTGGGGAAAATTGGGAAGAAAACTTGAAGAAACTTTATTGGTAGCAAGTCACTCTTGAACATGACACTTTCACTCCATGTTCGAGTCGGGTTGGGTTATTTTGTTCACTGGTCATATCACCATTGGTCCATCACACCATCAATATTGGGGTTAACGCTACCAATCCATGTCAATTTCGCCGGTATGTTCAAGAGAAGTCGCTCAGAGAATTCACCTATGTCTCATCCGCTGCAATACATTCATGCTCCATTCTTTCATGACCGCCACCCTGAACCCTGTATCATCAGATTGTTTTCACCTCCAAAATCATTTACTTTGTTCCGTGTTGTAGATGTGGGATTCATTAAGGCCCTCCTATGACGGGTCACTTATTATCAACATCAGCTCATTATCCGAGAAGTCAACTTAGGAACAACCCTTTCAGTACTTTGAAGCTTGCATGCCTCAATGGCAAGTTTCTCACTTCTGGCGACAGGTTTACATAATGGCCTTCTACCTAAAGATTTTGTGTGGTGTTTGATGCCAAGTCCCTTTTCACACCACGCGAATTGTACTGTAGTACCTTGAGGGTCATCATCATTATCGATGATTCCTCTTGCGCCTGTTAACAGCTTACATCATTGGCTGGTAATCAGGTAATGTCTTTCCATGTTCGACTCCAGAACATCTTTCACATGGATCGACTTGTACTTCGAGTGAAGATTGGACGAGTTTGAAGACCCCGGATCTAGTTTCATCCATTCGGGCTGTGATATATTTAGGAAAATAAAGACATCAAATGTACATTGTTGCTGCACAGATAATCATCCGATCCAAAGGATGATGACCCTATCAGGATCATCAGTCTGCCACACAAATGGTTGTCTGTCTTATGTACATAAAAAATGAATTTATAAAGCTGAGCATGGGAATGCCCACCTCAGCTAGATCATGAAAAATATTATGAAGATAATGTATTGTATTGTATCTTATTACAGGTCGCCTTCTAGCTCGAAAAAACTTCGGATCCTCATGATAAAGCATTTCACCCGACATCAAAAGATTAACGATCTCATGCTTTAGGGGGCAACTATTATAGACATTTTTGGGCACTGCAACCCAAATCATACATGTCCATAAACCAAGGGCTCCTAGTCCCTAAAAGTGTTTTTTCATACCCTAAAGGAACAAGGTCAGTTGATTACATCATCTCCCAGAAGTTCTCCACAGAAAACTGCTCAGAACTGGTCAAAGCTGGACCATACAGACTGCCCAGTGCAGAGGGTGTGATGCATCCCACCTGCTCAGTGAAAAAGGGTGCGATGCATACTGAAAATCCCTTCTGTAGGGTGCGATGGGCGAGAGTGGACAAATGGCAGAGACAGTTTGCGAGGTGGATGATCATGGAATCTTCCAGAAACTTCTCCTGTGACACTTGCCTCTCTGAATTCGCCCAGGGATGAGTAAGAGATCATCAATCTCCAAGTGGAATCAAGAACTATCAGAGAGAGGACACTAATCAAAATCCCAGAAGCTGACTCACCCCCCTGCAATCATCTATATATGGATCCCTCATCCAAGAGATCCAGAGGCTGGAATTTTGTATCTTGTAAGGAAGTGCTATTGGTTTCTTAGTGGAATATCATAGTGTTGGGTGATCTAAGCTTTTCATGAGGTGAAAGAAGGGCTTTCATGCTGGAGGATGACGCTGGGTCAGAACAATTGGTTGTAATCCTCTTTGCTATTCTTGATATTAATAAAGCTATTCAAGTTTTCCTCCACATTCTTGTATGTTTGATGATATATGCATTTGTGTGGTTAATATATATCTGGTCCTATATTTTTTATGATTGTAGATCTCTGTTCTTCGATAGTATTATGCTGCTTTGATTCCACAGGTGCTCTTTGAAGCTGGGTAGATGAAGGAGAAGCGACAAGGATCTGTCAGCAGGGAGAGGAATCGAGCAAGGAACCAAGCACAAGACTAAGGTTGGTGTCCTTCATTCCCCTCTTATCTACTTCTCATAAAGGAAAACGAAAGTGGTTTTAGTTTGTTTGTTTCTAAGATAGCTACCAGTCTTAGTGGGACTAGCAGCTCCGAGTGGACACTAGATTTCTCGATAACAATATCCATCAGTTTTTCCATTCCTTTGGCTAGGGCATCTATTTTAAGGTCAGAGGGTGAGGCTTCATCTTTCAAGGGTCCTCTCCTTTCATTCCTAACCCTATCTCTTTTTGCTAGCAAATTAGCTTCTACACTAACTGCTACACTCTGCATGTCTTCTAAAGTTGGAGGATTTCTCTCTCTAAGTTGGAATGCCATATCAGTATCAAACCCATCAGGAAACTTTATCAGAGCTAAGCTAGGTGGGGGTCTAAGATTGACTGGTATTGCATTGTATATATTGTTAAATCTAGTACAGTAATCCTAGACTGTTTCATTTGGTCCTCTCTTGATGTTTTCATATTCTGAAAGGATCTGCAGAGGGTTCTTTTTCTTTTCCCATCTATTTAAAAATTGTTGATAAAATACTTCTAAAGTGTCTATGCTATTAGCAAGTAAAGATCTAAACCACGTTCCTACATCACCAGCTAGAGTTTGAGCAAAAAGTCTCATTTGAACATCTCCAATATCAATTTCATGCAATTCAAAACAATCTGTCATCTTGTTTACATGTTGTTGTGTTGTATAAGGTCTTATGCCATCAAACTGGACAATTTTTTTCTAGTAGTCTTATGGCATAGCACCTAGTGGAGTAGGTAACACAAGAGGGGCATATCTATTTGTCATGGCTCTAAGTTGGGCAGGACTAAGAAGTGGGGTAGGGGTACCAGGAGATGATATGGTGGGTGATGGAGAACTGGGAGAAATGGGTGACTGATGTGTAATGATAGGTTGGTGGGGAAGTGAAGGTATAAATGAAGGTGAGGAATGAACCTTAGAGGTGGAAGGGAATAATGGTGAACTAAAGGGAGTTGAAATTGTTTCAGAAAGCTCAGGGATATTAACAATAGTAAGGGATGATTGAGGGGAATTTAGAATATATTGATCAATTGACAGGTTTGCCTTTTGGACTTCAAGATCTGCAATAAACTTTGGATCTAGAACTATGTCATCAAGTGCACTTTCAGACCTAGTTCTAAATAGGGAAAGGTCAAATGACTCATCAAAGGGAAGGTCTTCTAAAAAAAACCACTCATCAGGGCATGAATCTACTTTGATTGCAGGTATTGGGCTTACTGAACTTTCCTGTCTTCTAGATATTCTTGAAATAAGGTTGGGATTATCAAATACTAGGGCAGGGTTCGGATCAGGATTGACCCTAGTATAATGAGTTCTCCTTGAAGCTAGAGTTTCAAATTTTTCTAATTACTTTCTTTTTATGAAATTTTTGTAAATAAATTCTAATAAACCCTTCAAGAGGCTTGAAATAAAGATTTGAAATTTCTCAAAGGTTTATTAAGACTGAGGATTTAATCCCTAGTGGAGTTGCCACTATGTTATCACTCAGAAGTTTTCCCTAGAAGTTATCAAAAGAAGGAATAATCTGAGGTAACCACAAACCAATCTTTTAGACTCAGGCTCTAGCTAACCTAAGTCTAGAGAGGGCTCTCTCTTTATGATTTAACTTTGTTTTTATTAGATTTCAGGCTAGTTCTTATTGTTCATGAGGATTTTGATTTTGGATTGAAGGTTGGGTGGTAGAATTCTTGGAACATATGGATAGAGCTAGATCTTCAAGCCATTGGGCTATGGCATCAATCAAAGGATAGCTTAATTGGACCAGATCATTAAAGAGAATGTTCACAGGGTAGGCTAGCAAAGCAAAAGGTAAATGTTCAGGTTTAATGGATGAGATGGTTGTAACTAGGGTGAAAGGGCAATGAAGAATCCTTAGATCGGGATCAAAATGAAAGAAAACAGGTGATCGTGAACAAAGGGCAATTAAAAATCCTTTGCTATATACCAGGAGGATAAACTATGGAAGTAAGGGAGCATTTAAGAATTCCCTAACTAAGATAGTTAGCAGAAAACATTAAGAATGTAAATAGTCAAGACAGAGTGCATTAAAGCAAGTTCTGAAATATCATTCCTAGTTTACCATTCAGATTTCATAGAAACACATAAGATTATTAAGAAACATAAGGAAAACAATAATACACATGATAGAATACTTATTTGATTTTCAATTTACACAAGAATCCTGAAAAATATCTGAGCTTTATTCCATGATCCAACAAGCCAATCCAGTTTTGATACAATAGCACTTTGATTTGAGATAAAAGTATATAGAAGTGTCTTTGAATCCACCCTAAATACTTTGAAATATGAAGTATTTATACAAAAAATATTTACAAAATATCTCATAACAATATGAGATTTAATCTAGGAAATCAAAATATCTTCAGGCATAAAGGTAGGGACAGATGGAAAACTGCATCATGATGTCCCTCTTATTGTGGTAGTGCTGGCTATTGCAACTGAATTTGAGCTCTTTAAGCTAGCTAATATTTGTACACTGGAATCATCTTTGTCTTTAATATTTCACTGATACTCTTTAACCTACTGCTCTTTGACCCTATTTATCAGCCTTTTACTTGCTTTAGATTTACTGTGGTAACTTATAGTAAATCTGTCATCTTTTCCCACCATTCATCCTCAGGTAACTTTACTTTGAGCATTCTTCTGTAGATCTCATCTGCCTCTATGTATTTGGAAAAATTAGGCTTGGTGAAAAACAAATGTTTCACCTCATGCTCTAGAAAAAATAGATTCTCCAACGTATCATATAATACCTTCCCAGTTGGCAAGGCTTTGATACCTGAAGTGCTCGCTTGTTCCTTGGCCAACTTCCTTAGTCTGTCAGTGTAGTCCAATTGGGTCATAAGTTTATCATGGATGACCATAGGAATGGGAAGGCCTTTATCCCTCAAAATTTGAAATTTGGCCATGAATCTGTCAATGCCCACATGTTATGGCATTTTTCCTCTAAGTTGACCAAAAGGTTTCTTTTGGAAAGAACCTTTTTGACTTCTATGATGGCATCAGTCCTATTCTCTACACCAAGCTCATTAAGCTCATGTCTATTCTTGTTGTTCAGGAAGTAGATGAGTCAATTAGCATCCTCAAGTTGGTCTCTCAAATATTCCCTTACTTTCTGAATTGTTTTAGTGGCCACTTTTACTAATTTAGTCTGCTCAAATATAACTTAAATTGATGGCCAAATATCAATGACAGAGTATGCTATATCTAGCATCTATGACCCTGTTGTAAAAGTGGCTATGCATATTCTAGTAGGGAAGGTGATGAGGAAGTTTCACGCCGATGAGGTTCCAACACCTGTCGTCGCGCTAGCAACCCAGTGTGTCAAAGGAGTTCAGTTCAAATGGGCAGGCTATCTTCGCAGTGGGTTCCTTGCAAACTACCGCGAAGCACAAGAGATCGGCAAGACATTCCACTATGCTTGGATCTTGCTAACAATTGTGCTGGTAGCATGGGAGTTGCTGGAAGACAGCCAATTCCCTTTGGTCGCGCCAGACCTACTAGAAGTAGCGAAGTACACTTCATTGTGGGCGACCAAGGATGAGCAATGCATCAAGGACAAAAAGATCTTCTGGATATTTATGGAGATGAACATCCACATGGCTATCAATTGCAAACCGCGATTGTCACCTATGTTGTGCACCAACCTGCAGGGCTACACAAAGTTCAAAGCACATTTTCACCATGTAGCCATCAGGGCGTGGAAGGACCCTACACAGAAATGGTATGACTTGCCTTACTTAGCAATGGATGATGCTATTGATGCAATACTTGATCAATGGCTAGCAGAGTGGTGCTCTACAGTAGACTTGGCAGTGGGAGGGAGAAAGTCCACCGCGTAGAGAAAGAAGGAGGAGGCCAAGCTAAAGATGACATAGCTAGCCGAGAAAAGGAAGAAGGAGGCTGCTAACAAGGCCTAGGTGGAGTGTTATGCTACTCAGTAGACAGAGAAGAAAACAGGTGTAATAGAGCGAGGCTCTAACAAAGGCATGAGGTCGCCTTCACCTGAGACAGAGGAGGAGATGAACGAGCAGACAAAATAGCATGGTGCAAACCCACAGTCGACATCCGCCTGCATCAAGTGTCCAAGGGAGCAGGAGAAAGAAGGGTCCAGGAAGAAATCAAAGGCTATTAAGACATCACTGGACCCAATCATGCTAATAGAGGGTGATCTGCACGACATCGGTGACATGGTGCATGATGTCACTATGGAGGCCCGATAACAGTTTGAGCAGCAACAACAAATAATCTTAGAGGCTATCCAAATAGGTTTGCAGGAGCTGCAAACCCGCACATAATAGGCTGACACGGTGTCTACCAACCTTGCTATCGGCACTTTAGAAGCTGCAAAGATGCTACATGCAAAGGCCTCTAGTGCGATAATGCTACCTGATGGAGCACTGCCCACAGAGAATGAAGTTGACAAGCCCACTGTCAGAACCCTAAAGGGAGTAGGCTTGAATCTAGTAGTGCTCCTTGGTGAAGCTCTCCACCTATTACAAGATGGAGTGATTGCAGAGCTGAGGGCCCATGAGCACTGCGCCCTCTAGGTGATTAGTGAGTAGTGGATCAACAATGAGCAGATGGCACTACAACGAGATTATGCCATCGCCATTGTGATCAAGGCAACCAACCAGAACAAGTGCATTATGTAGGTCATCGAGGAGGCATGCCAAATGGTCCCAGAGTTGGCCATTCCTAAGGAGGAACCAGTAGAGGTGCGTGTTTGCAAGCTGGCTACAGGGGTGCACGATGCTCGTACTAAGATGGTGAGGGTTCAATTAGAGTTGAACCTGTAGATCACAGAGTTACAGTTGAAGGTCCAGCCTTCAACTCCACCAAAAATAAAGGAGCAGCAGGCGACCGCTGTCACAAAAGCAGTAGTAGCGGTTCATAGTGTGGCAGAAGACTGCATGCAACTTTTTGAGCAATCTTTCGCGGTCCTAAAAAGCTTTCAGGAGGACCCAAATGTATAGCGACTAGAAACAGAAGTGCACAAGCTACAGCAGTGCTATGATGGAGTCAAAGGCACAATGAGAACCATCGTGGTCACACAGAGATTGGCGAAGCTGCAGGAGGCCAAGCAGCTGAAGGAACAGGTGGATGCAGCACCACACAAGGAAGCAGTGTTGAAGGCACGACTGAAACCCTGGCTAGATGAGGCTTACACGGTGATAGCCTTTATTGAAGGAAAGATTACGACTCAACAAAAGCTTCAGGCCAACAGTTCAGGAGTAATGATCGAACAGATGGTAGAATACGTGAAGCAGGCAACTGCACAGTGCACGACAGAGGTTGCGGTGATACGAGTTGAGCAGGAAGGTCTTCGCACTAAGATCTTCTCGCCTGCCAAGTGACTTGAGGGCGAGTCATGATGTTTGTGTTGGGGGCCTATAGGGAACAGGATACCCCAAGGACAGTTTTAGGGCTAAAAACCCATGTTTTGGGTCGAATTTTGTAATAAAGCTGTAAAGTCTCCTCATTTTGTGGTCGCAGAGCGCGAAGGTGTCATGAGTCATAAAGGGTTGTTTGCCCTAATTTTGTAAAGTAAAATTGACTATAAAGATCTGCCCATGGTCTGTGGACCATGGGATTATATAAAAAGAGCTAAGTAAGTAAGCTCTAAGTAGTTTTGAAGTTCCATGAGTTGTAGATGAAGTCTTGAGGATAAGGAGAAAAGTCTAAGTTGCGGGTTGTAGCATAGGTAGATGCTCTACAACTGAGTGGGCAGAGGCCTAGGGTAGAAGTCCGCAACTGAATGTGTGGACCCCTGCAACTGTGTGCACAGGGCGGATAGAGTCTATAATCACTTGAAGATATCAATAAAGAGAAGTATTTTTCAAATTCTGTGTCTTTGTTCCAGTTGATGCATCTTGTCATATTGTGTATGAATTTCATTTATAATGCTTATGTGATGCATGAATGTTTGTAATTACGTTGCATAATTGAATGCAAATAAGAATATATGTTTACATCGTGCTAACTATGATTTTTTAATAAGATAAGTAAGAAACTTAAGCTAGTTTGGGAATCTGCACAATACACTGCCCTAGTAGCATGAAAGAACCTGAACCACAGGTCAAGGCTGTGTGAAGGCCGATCATACCTCTTCATGAAGGTACTAAAGGGCAGAGGAAAGGGCTAGACATACAGAACCCTAGAACTCTATGACCTGCACAGAGGTAGGAATAGAAGGATAAACTGACATCACAACCATCTTAGGGTCTGGAAACTTGGTTCCAGCATCCCCCCATATTGCTTTGGGTGAGACTTTAGTCCATGTTCCATGGGATGATGCTAAAAGGGCCAGTAGTGTAGGGATTTTTTTGGCTAACTAACGTTGAACCTAGGTCAAGCCCCACCAAGCCAACACATTCTGAATTTTATACTTCAGATATGGATAATGTGGATGTTGTTTTGGGATACCCTTGGATGGAATCTATTGGTACTATCAATATTAATGTGCAAAAGAAATTCCTAAAGCTCTGGTATAAAAAGAAGAAAATTACATTACATGATATTTCCATCAATAAACAAGTAGAGTCCAAGGAGGCTGAAGCAAAAGATGTTGCAGGTACTAACACACTAGATGAGGAGTCTATGGTTGAAGTAATACTAGAATATAAGCAACAATTTTAGGTGCCACAACATGTTTCAGATACCCATCAGGCTCCATTAGGTGGTGAATTAAAGAAAACTACACCATTGGTTAAAACTTTAACATATCGCCACCCACATCACCCAACAAGAAAACAACCAACAAGATGACAACAAATTAGCCACAAGGTCAACAACCTCCACACAACAAATAGAGAAGTGTGAAGAGCTAACCACAGCACATCAATATACAAGAACCGCCGGGATCAAATTCCAGCTCAAGCGAGCGAGGAATAGGCTAGATTGAGTAATCACCTATCTCTGGGATCGCTAGATGCACATGCATGGTACCAGTGGACTATGCTTTTGAGTAGATCTTATTATTTGTGTTATTCTTATGTTTTAGGGACAAAACATGTGTAAGGGGGGTGGAATGTAGTATACCTAGGGGGGATATTATGGGGTACAGAGGGAGGTACCCAAGGGAATAATGTAATAAAGGGATGGGCCATAGTTAATAAATAAAGTGGTTAAGCCGCATCATGTAAGGGACCACAAGTAGTTAGCAATAATGTGATATGCCCATGGTATTAGATATATGGTATTGAAAGAACCTTGGTAATGACCCATGGTATTACATGTATCAATCCTATATAGAGGCTAGAGACTCCCCATTGATATATGTCAAGACTTATTGCATTATTCCCTTGGGTACCTCCCTTTGTACCCCATAATATCGCCCCTAGGTATTCTACATTGCCCTCCAACATTGTCTAACATTTCATCTATAAAGGGAATTGGGAATAGGTCATGGAAACACGCATCGTTAATCTTCCGCAGATCTATGCAAATCCTTATTTCACCTTTCTATTTCTTCTCTTGAGCCACCATCGTGTTCACCTAATCAGATTCTTCAACTGGTTCTATGATGCCTACCTCCAGCATCTTATCTAAGTCCTAGCGAATCTTTTGCTTGTATTTAGGATTAAGGCGATATTGTCTTTGCTTAATAGGGTTCACATACGGCTTCAGATTAATCTTCATAATGTCTAAATCGCCAATTATGCCCTTCAAATCTGAAAACTTGGTGGGGAAAAGATCCTGATATTCACAGAGTAACTCAACAACTTTATCCACACTAGCATTGTCCCAATAATATCCAATCTTTGCAAACTCTGGTTCTGCTTCAGTGCCAATATTTACTTTCTTTGTCTTCAACAGCATGATGATCTCAGGGTTGTTTATTTGTGGGTCCTCGACTTCGTGATGCCCTTCTACCTCTGGAATGTTAATGTTTCTTGGATCTTCATCCTCCTCTTTAGAGGTTACATTATAGCATTCTAGTGCGTGGCGCAGCTGGGTGCTCCAATAAGTTTTGACCCATTCCATAGGTTCTTGTGGCATTCTGAGGATAACTACTTTAATCTCTTGTAGAGCTTCATCGATTCTTGTGAAGAAATCTTCAAAGATGAAAGTCAATAAGAATCCTTCCCTCAATATATCCCACTCCGTGGTGCCATGGCAGAGCTCCATTTCCAGATACCAGTTCATGGGAATTGTATCCAAAGTACAGAAAAATATGTGTACCCACTCCAGCTATGGCTCTATCCCCCATGATTTCATCTATTTTTCTAAGTGATCATGTGGATCATCCCTCCTGTTATATTTTTCAATCAAACTAGTGTTAGGACACCCAAATTGTAACCTCATCATTCTTCTATAATCCCTCCACCCATCAAAACTATCTTTACGTGTACCCCACCATCGTGTGGGCATAATGCACAGTGCCAAATCTAATGCTTGGAAGTGGTGATCCTCAGGGACCTCACACTCAAATTCATCCAAAAACTTATCTATGTCAGTTAAACCATCATAATAGGGTATATTCTTTACCTCCGACAAGACATAGCGGAGTGACTTCGTCATCATATTACATTGTAGTGTAGATACTTCATGTAAGTGATTCTGCTAATGCTCCAACTCTTCGTTTGAATCAGAGGTGTAGGAACTCTCTCGGTCCCATGCAATTCATCCTTCTGCTATCAGATTGATCCATTCCTGGTCTTGTAATTTTATTTTGTAGATTTGATCTAGTTCATCCTCACTTTGTTCATAATCGCGGACTGGTTCAGTATAGCACGCCCCTTCTACAAGATCCAACGGTACTACAACTTGAAGTGATTTCCTTTCAAATGACATTGTCCTCTTTCTTAGATTGATGATCCCATTCATATCAATGGCCCAACCAATTCCTAGGAGCATGAGGTATGGGTTACTGTCATTGATGATCTCTATAACCTCCAAATCAGCCATCACACTCACACCTTCTATATCAACAGTTACTCCATATAATCATGCCATGGGGATGATATTTTGCTGGTTCGCAATTCTGAGCTAAATCAAAAACCACTGCAGCGCAAGTCTCCCCATTCTTTCCCATGTTTGTTTTGGAAAAATGTTCACATCAGACCCTAGATCCAAAATTACCTGATCCATCTCATAATCACCTATCCACGTGGTAAGTGTCATCTCACGCCCTGTTCTTGCCTTATGTTTTCCAATCTTTCTGACCACCCAGTGTCCATCAGGGTTCTTTTCTTTGCTGGCAATTTTTTTTATTAATTCCTGCAGGCCTTCCACAACTTTGCTATCGTGCAACAGTTTTATGCAGGTCTCCAAAAATGTAGTAAGCACAAGGGATCAACCTCTGGAGGCACATTGGTTCTTGCACCTTGTTCTGGCTTCTTGAGGTGGAGGCCTCAGCGAAGCTCTTCTTGGCTTCCATAAATGTTTCCTTAGCACGCTCCAGATCAAAACCAACCTCCTTCTGTAGGGCCTTGCGGACCCATCCGTCCTCTTCAAGATGTTTAGATTTATCATCACTAGTTGTTATTCCACTTCTCAACACTATATTCACACTTTTATCCTCCTCGCGGGGCTCATATATCATCATCTGTAATTTCTGTGTAGGCTGCTACGACTGCGCTTTCTTCTCTTGCATTTTAGCTATTAGCACGAGGCAGTAATCTATAGTATGGTAAAACTAGCTGTAGTATTGACATGATGGGCATGTCTGATTTTGGAAGTCTCGAGCATAGTTCCCTTTAGTTCCACAGTTATAGCAGATGAGCTGATCGCGGCCTCTACCAAGTCCTCCTCCTCGGCCTCGTCCACTTCCGTGATAACCTCAGTGCACCCCTCTCGTGCCTTAATCTAGAGGTTGAGTTTCTTCTTACATGGTGTGTAGGTGTTATTTCCATCATCAGTTCATAGCTTCGATAGTGGCGCACATCATAGCCCACAGATTTTCATAAGTTACAAAACAATTGGTGGTGTTGTTCATAACCTATAGCATGCAAAAGATTGAATAGTTCTTTATATGATAGCTAGCTAGAGTTGTATCTTTGTACTAAGACAGTAATCTATATGCGATGCTTATTTGTGTTATTAACTATACATATGCAAATAATACAAGAAAAATATGAAATGCTACAGATTGTGAAAGGATCCATAAGGATTTGGACTAAAACTATGAAACCTTGGGCATAAAGACCCTTTTATTAACATGAAATAATTACATAAGAGACTGCTCACTTAAAAAGGTCTATGCATATACATGGATATTCCTTTATCGAGCTATAAGACCTTGAACCCATGCAAAAGGAGTTGTGTCAATGTTAGTGTTGTACCTTGGAAGAGAACCTTCGACTGCAGAGAGGTTAGTGCCAAAGTCATTTATTCAAAAAAGTAAAAGAATAAACTCATTGTCCCATTGTTCAAACCCTAGAGATTATTTATTTCAAGGCAATGCTTCTTAATCTTCAATGTAAAGAAACAATTTTCTTAAAGTGGCCTTATGATGTTGATTATAATTTTAATGAAAAAAAGATTAAATGATAGTGGAAAGTTTAAAACATAGGTTGATTAATGCAGAATCTTTGTTTTCAACCTTAGAGGAAAAATATGATTAGTAGAAGATGGTGTATAGAAAAGAGGAGCACATCATTATGGTATTTTAAACTTTAAATCACAAGAAACTGATTTACATAACTTTAATATTAAAGACCAACAACTTCATTACTCTTTACTATGAAGAAGACACAAAATGGAAAAACAGGGAAAAACATTTTGTACCCAACAGGTGTGTGGAATCACTTCAAACTTATTTATTCAATTCCATGTGAAGATAAAAAAATACAAGTATTTACTACTTCTAAGGTCCAGAACTCGGAACCCCCATTTCTCTTTCTGAAAAGGATTTATACAAAATTTCATAATACAGTTATAAAACTATCAACTACCCAAAATTTCATAACTTCCTAACTATTTCAAAACTAATAGTTCTTTCGAACTCTAAAATAGTTCTTTCGAACTTTTACAATATTGGAAAAAAATATTAATATGATCCAAAAATGTATGATATTATTTTGTATGACAAGTGCCATTGTTTTATTTGGTTATTTGAGATTGGGTGACGGATGAAGGTCCTTCTATCTTTGAAAATTTTAAAAAATACCCCTTCTTTGCTTGCATAAAGTGTATCTAGTCTATATTAAAGCTCTTCCTGATGAACTCCAACGCAAACAACCTCATAGGTACAAAAATTGGAAGTCTAAAAGGGGAAACTTCTGCTCCATTTAATCTAATTTCTGAATAATCTTCAAATTGAAACCAATCACCCACTTTGACATCTTTGTTGAGTTGAAGTAAATACCAATCCTTTAGAAAGAAACAAGGTGAAGGAGAAATATTCAAAATTTAATAAATGACTGATGGGAAAGAAGAGGCAAAATACATCAATCTTTGGCCATTACCATTGAATTTTATCACAAAAAACACTATTGATTATTTGTTTTTATTAGGGTCCATGATATTCAGCCCTAAATGCATGAATCTTTCCACATGGGTATATAAAAAGAGATATGTGACAAGAGATGTAAATCTAAAGTAATCAATGAGAGGGAGATCTGATAATTGAGAACTTATCATTTTTCCCAGAAAGAATGTATATTAAAAACTATTTCTGGGTTCATCATCATATTGAACATTCCTAAAATGGCCTTATCCACAATGTTCGTATCTTCCTTTCCTAATATTTTGGCCAAAATTGATAGCACAGGTCTGACTTCTTCAACAAAAGTATTTAGGGGAAATTGAGGTGGTTCCATAGGAAAAAAATTTCCAACAAGAATTAAAATTAAACTGAATTGAGGATAATTGGAATCAAACAAGTCTTGAAAAGTTGAAAGAAAATATTCTTCTAAGAACGCAGTGTAATAATTTGAAACTGGGAAGCATAAATCTTGTTGAATAAGAAAGTTGACACATGAAAGACATTTTCCCCTAATTTGTTCATGGCAAAACATTTTTGTGGGTAAAGGGAAAATACAAGCCAATTTATAAACTGAGGAAAATTATTGGTCTATGCAATTATGGTAGCTAAGACACCTGACCTACTAACAACAGCATACACATGGGAATCAGGTTGTTTCAGCAAATTTTGATGATAGATTTCTATAGAAATAAGCGAACAGACTAGGTCAAAAATATCTCTTTTTGTGTCCATCAAGGGAATATGAAAGGTATAACATGTAATGGCAAATTTCTTTGACATTTCCCCGAATTCGGAATGTTGAGGCTCTATGTAGATGACGGAATAGTATCTGGTGATGACAACTGACTTCTGCAACTGGTACAATTCAATTTTTACAGTAGGAATAGAAACGAAAGTGAGGGAAATGCAGAAAAAAATGGATTTTATGGAAAACAGAGGAACAGGTAGGTAAGTGGCATTAACGGTAATTTTGAGAAAATCGAGAAAAATGAGTTGGCAAAGTGATGGATAGATGACATGGAGGATGAGGTGATAGAACTAGAGTAGCGATAATGCAACGGAAAATTTGAACAAACAAATTCCTGCTCGCTTGCCAACGAAATGCATTCCCCTTGTAGACGTCATATGGGTGAAGACTCCAGTATGGGAGAAATCCCATGGAGTCCCCCCGCAACCATCCTCAGTTGTATATCTACTAATCAACTTTCCAGATCTAAGAACCTGTGCATTGTATGTTGCCAGCTTCATAGGACAACCAAACCTCCTCAAAATGTTTTCTTCTAAAAATTTTATTACTATTGTATCATTAGCTCCCCTTGATGGAACAAATTCTACCCATTTAGTAAAATGATCAGTTCCTGTTAAAATCCATCTATGTTGTTCACTAGAGGGTAGATTTATCTCCCCTATAAAATCCAAACCCCATTGTCGAAAGGGTTCTTCTACAAATATAGGGATCAGGGGTAATGGAGCTAACTTTTTTTTATCAACAAATATCTCGCAATTCTCACAACTTCTTAGAAATCTATAAATATCATAAAATAGAGAGGGCCAAAAGAAACCAACCTTCAAGATTTTATGGGTTGTTACTTTCCAACTGTAGTGACCTCCACAGAGGCATCCATGGTATTCATTTACAATTTGTATAGTCTCATCTTCAGTTAAACAGAGCAAGAGAACGCCAGTGGCATCTCTCCAATATAAATTCTCATCCGTTATTACATATTTTTGAGCCTTAACTCAGAGAGCTTTGTATTTTGTTATTCCTAAATAAGGACAGTAGAGGAAACAAAGATAATGAACAATATATTTATACCACTGAGAACAAAGATATTTATACTTAATTTTGTTATCAGGTTCTTTACTCGTACCTTGTTCTCCTTTTGGCTCGGATTCAGTGACTTCGGCCAACAAATTTATTCCCATGGCTTGATGATTAGCCTCTATTAAAACTTTTCCTTTCACCAGCTTTGTTGGTTTAATATCCATATCATAATCCTAGATTTTTGCAATCCATTTCCTCTTTTTCCATCACTTTCACTCTAAATCAACACCTTTTTAACATCAGCATTAGGAACATAAGCAGTAATTTGAGATTGCAGAATATAAACACTAAATGATTTCATTGATTTTACTAAAGCATAAGCCTATTTCTCCATAATATTATATTTTAGTTTTGCATCCCTTAACACTCTACTGAAGAATGTTATAGGTTTCTCTCTATTCGCCTGATTTCTTTGTAGAAGCACTACTATCAGAGTAAAAGGAGATGCAAAAGAGAATAATTGAAAAGTCTTTTGATAGTCAGGATTTACAAACACAGGTGCCTCCTAAAAAGCTTCTTTGATCCAGGAAAAAGATTCCCTAGTTGTTGCAGTCCACCTTACTTCTGCATCCTTTTTCAACATATCAGTAATTACCTTAACAATTTCTACATAATTCAGGACAAACCTTTTTAAAAAGTTTATTCTTTGCAAAAAAATTTGAAGCTCATTTATTATCCTTGGAAAAGGTATATTTTTTATTGGTTCAACCCTTTTTGGATCTATCCTAACCTCTTCTTTAAAAACAATATGGACTAATAATTTACCTTCTTTCAAAGAAAAATGACATTTCTTTGGGTTCAAGGATAAACCATACGTTCTGCATTTTTCAAAAGCCTGTTGTAAATGCTTTAAGTGTTCGTCATTTACTTAGAGAAAACCATAATGTTATCCAAATAAGTTACCAAAAATTTCCCCTTTTCACCTACAAAAGCTATATCCATAGCCCTCTGGAAATTAGCCCCAACATTCATTAATCCAAAAGGCATCTTAGCATACATAAAAGTGCCCCATGGAGTAGTAAACATTGTCTTCTTCTGATATTCTGGTTGCACAAAAATTGTATTATAACCAGAAAATCCATAAATCATTGACAATATTGAAGATCCTGTTATTTTTTGTAAGAGGATAATTGTCCTTTAATGATGCCCTGTTTAAATTTCAGAAATCAATACATACTCTAATCTCTCCATTCTTCTTTCACACGGGCACTAAATTAGCCACCCACTCATAATATCTCAGAGGAACAACTATTTTAGCATGTAAAAAATTCTTCACTTCCGTCTCAATTGATGGCATCAATAAAGGATGTATATGTCTTAATTTTTGCTTATATGGTTTAATCCATGGCTTCAAAGCAATTTTATGTTGAATGATGCTAGTATCACATGTCTTCAAATCCTCATTAGAGCATGCAAATATATCAATATATTTCTTGAAAATATCTACATACCCCTGTTTGAAGTCCTTTGGAACATCCTTTGACAACCTCACGATCTTAGGTTGTTGCTCTGTTCCAAGATTGAAATCTTCAAGGTCTTCTTGTGAATTTGTTTTCTTTGCATGGAGAGCAACATCATTCACATTAAATAATCTCTACAAAAGTACCAAACCTTTAGGAATCACATTATTTATCAACTATGCAACTTTTTTATTCCCAATAGAATCTTTCAAATGCAATTCATGTTTGACATTTCTTCTTGTAACTCTTCGAATTCATCCTTTTGATCAATTTCTAGATTTAAAAATTCACCCACCATTTCCAGAAATCTCTTGATTTTTTAATTACCTTCGAAAACCTACCAATACTTCACATTATCTAGAATGGAAGGTCTACTTATCATTTCTACTTCATGTTTGAGTCTGGGATTCAAAGGAGGTTTAAAAGTACTAGTTGCAACTACCAATGAATCAGCTAGTCTATTACCTTCCCAAGGTACAAATTATATATTGAAAGCATAAAATAAGTTATCTACCAAATCCCATACTTCATTTATATACATCTTTAATCTTGGATGTTTTTTTTGACATGGATTCTTGATTTTCTTAATAACTAATTCTAAATCTTAGAAAACAGAAATACAGTGAATTCCTAGATTCTGTGTTGCTTGTAAACCAAGAATCAAAGTTGCATATTCAGTGACATTATTTGTAGAGTCAAATTCTAAATTATAGGAGAAGCGAATCATATGAAAATTAGGAGAAAGCAGAAGAACTCTTGCTCCATTCCCTTCTTTCGAATAGGAAACATCTAAATATAACTTCCAGACTCCACTGACTACCATCTCCTTTCTCTTAATTGTTGAATGGAGTTGCACTTCTATATCTTCAGCAATTTCTAGCAACTCTTGCAACATAAAAAGGGAAAATTCATCCCTTTCCTGACTATAAATAGGAAAATTAATTGAATCCTCCTTAGTGAAATTTTTCATGGACCTGGTCTCTCTTTATAATCTCCTTTCTTCTTCTCCAAAAACTGGAATAATATCTGATGAGGCTCATCAATAGGTAAATTATATGGACCTTAATGCCACTCTCCAACTTATTAAAATCAACTTTTCTCACATTTCTTTACATATTTTATTATATTTTTCTTAGTGAGAAGGGTAAAGATGAGATGTTATGTCATGTGGCCTAATGTGCATTAATTGCAAGATTTGGAGCAATTTTGGCTAATTTAAGTGTAGGAACTCGAAGTAGACAAGCAAGAGGGATTTTAGGAAATTGGATCTCCCTCCTTAACTCCTCAATCACTCAAAGATTCCTCCACCAGATCTCGTTAGCTCGGAGTTACAAGTAGCCAAGCCCACCAAGGTCACTGGCAGCCAAGCCTCCCTAATTTTAAGGAAGTCGTTGGTAGCTTCAATTGTATAAATAATAAGGCCTAGGCCCTCATTAGGATTCAACTTTTTTTCTTATATCCAAGAGGAATTTTCGAGCTAAGACATTGTGGTTGATTACTCTTATGTATTTTTGACATTTTGATGACAATGAGAAGCATTCCCTTGATCCAGCATTGATTTGATTCATAGAGTTGAAGCTCTTGGGTTAGGACCTAACCCTAGCAGGCAGAGGTTCCTCTTTTTGTATATGTATGCTTAGATTACATTCATAGTTAGTTGTTGAAGTGAGTTTTGTTTTTTTTAATCTGCAAGTATTTGGATTATTGCTTCATTTGCTTCCATTTGAGGACAGATAGATCAATGGTACAGTAGTGAAAGTAAATACTTCAGAAAAGTTTATGGTAGTGGCATTTGCCTCATCTCCCTTAAGGGATCATGGTTGGAGGGTTCCATTCTCACAGCCCAAAAACAAATTTATTGTTTGATCAGTACATAACTTAGGATTTCTTGTTGCATAGATCATTGTTTCTCAATTCCTTAGAAGTACCTGCAATTGTCATTTTGGGTTCTTGATTTTGCTATGGTTTAGAAGCACTTCCATTCATAAACTTAGCCATTACCCATTAATAACTCTATTTTCCTAAATTCAACTCATATTTTCCATATATAAATGAAGTTGTGCATAAATGAAGAAAATAATGTATGTTGTTGCAAGAGTTTCTGATCTTCAAGGAGACCTCATCTCACCAGCCTCATCCAAGTCTTATCCACCTACACTGCCAAAGCCCACCAAACCCTAATCCGAATTTCTATTTTGTAGAAAAGTGGACCTTTTCCTTGAGAAAGTCCAACCATCTTGAAGACTTGGGTTGAGCCTTGGGTAGTGTGCACCTCTTCAGTGCCTTATTCCCCTTTTAGACACCTTTCCCACACTTCATCCTACCTTTCCTACCTCCCTATAATATTTCGGCTTGTTTCCTATAGTAAAACAGGGCATCCTGTAGTAGAACTAAGATATCCTGTAGTACTACAGGAAACCCTGTAACACTACAGGAAACCCTGTAGCAACCTGTTTTAAGCCCGAATTGAGCAGAAATGGTGATCTGAGCTTAGGTTAGGCCTCAATTTGGCTTCCATACCCTCGACACCATTCCATACCTATTTCCCCATACATATCTCTCATTCCAAGGATCAAAGTGGTTAAATTATCATTTACATTCATAAAATTGAAAATCAAAAAGGCTTTTCTACAATTTCTAGTTAGTACATACATGCAGTAGTCACAGTAGTTTTAGGATAATTTCCATTCTTATTTAGTTCAGATAAATAGATGTTAGATGCAAGGTTAAGTTAGGTCCCTTTTGCAAGAAATATGTGTAGATTCTTAGCTAGATGATTTCATGTCACTTTTTAGCAATTTCCAATTCAACACTTTCATTTCCTAGAGTAGGCAACATTTCCTTTCTGCATTAAGAATAGTTTTCCCTTTGCTATTTTGTAGTCAGACTCCTTCTATTCAATAGAATTTTTTTTTGAAAAACCCTAGTGGTCTATCGCCTCAGTTGAAAAGTGACAAGAGTATACCATTGCATCTACTTTGTATACAACACTATCAGCTCCAAGTTTGTACGAACCCCAGGTTAATGAAGTAAAGTTGGTAGTGCTAGGAGTTAAATCATCCTTGATACTAGAGCTCATCACTTTTTGGCACTGTTTTTGGGGAATATACTTCAGTAGCCGAGTCATCGACTCACCCTCCTCATCATCAATCTCCTCGATGCATCTATGGAGTTCTTCTTCATCCAAATCCATCATATTTGTCGGTTGTTGTGACTAACCCATCTTCCCCTTCTAGCAGACTTTCGTGGGGTTTTTCCACGATGACTGCCTCACTAGGACCTGCTAAGGTTTCTTCAGCTTTTCATCTATCACTTTAGATGCAGAAGGTTGATATACAGAAGACTTAGGTTTGGGAGACCTAGGCACCGTAGTTGTAAATCCTAAAGGGATAGATGGCATTGCTTTCATCTCACGGGGAGTTACAGTCATTCTAGCAACAAAAATATCATAGAGAAAGTCAAGTACATTATCAAATCCTAGTCGTGAAAAGAGCTCTTCCCAATCTAGCCCAGACATATGGTTTTTCACTTGGCACACATCGAGGTGAAAAATCTCAATACAAACTCTCAAGAAGAAAAGTGTTTGAATGCGGGGAAACATGCCATATTTATAAATGATTTGAAATTCAAATCCAACTATTCCCTCCAATTTTTGATCATTAATGCATATTTGGTGGCAGATTTCTAAATATATGCTCCATAAATGCATTTACACTTCTCCTTTCAATGGAAATGTTTCCATCCAATCATCTATAGTGCTTCCAATAGTCATTTGTGTTGAAAATTGGCAACAAGAAATTGCTAAAAATAGAAGTGCTAAAATTAGCACTGCTTAAAATAGCAATTTGGGCATCAGTGCTGGATTGGGCAACAGGGAATGAAAAATGGAAGTGCTAAAAATAGAAGTTCTATTTTTAGCAGTTCAAGTTGGATTCCTATTTTTAGACAGTCACTGGTCTAAAATAGGAAGTAAAATTTGAATTTGGTCTTACCAGAAGTTTGAATATTAATTAATTAACTCTCCATGAGTTAATTAGTTAAGGAAAATCAAACTTGAAGTCTTTGTGAGAACATGAAATAATTTCTCCACTGATTGGGGAATGTGTCCTTGATTTGCTCCACTAATTGAGGAATTAAGGATGAGTTCTATATTCAGAGGATCAGTTGACTTAGTTTAACTTAGTCAAGTTTAGTTAGATTAATTTAACAAGTTATTAAATTAATGAGATACAGTTTCTTGATGCTTACATGCATGTGACAACTGTTATTTTCAGATAACTGAGTATTCTCTCATGGATAACTGATGCATGGCAGTTCAGATAGAGACCTAGTTGAGATCAAAGAAGGGGCATTGTACTATTAGTTGGATGAATATTTTTCCTATAAAGGAAGCTCATCCATGATGAGGATTTATCTCCTTCAAGTTTGTGCAATTAGATCAGAGGTTAGTGAGTGTGTGAAGAGGCCAATTCACACAGGTGGTAGCACTAGACTCCAAGGAAACTGCACAAGGAAATAGATGGATTGGAGAGCAGAGGAGAAGGTTTGTGAGAATCCTTTGATTTTCTATGAGCAGCAGAGGGATTGTACTGAGAGATGGATAGCTTCCGAGCTAAGGCTTTGTGTAATCCGAACTATATTTCCACTTGTATGATAATACAAAGATGGGGTTTTAGGCAGGTGCTTTCCCCGGGTAAATTCTTCTGTGTTATGTGTGATTGATTCCTTCTTATCAGTTATATGTGTTTTTATTGATGTTGCTCATGGTTGATTAAGCTTCTGCTAAATTGTTTGTATAAGTAGATCAAGTGTTTTGCTTTAGTACATTGCATTACTAGGTTGATCTACAGGTGGGAAATTTCTACATGGTATCAGAGCTAGATGATTTGTAGAAAAAGTTCTACATGGTATCAAATCTAGCTGATTTGTAGGAAAAATTCTACAAAATTCTACAATTTGTCAGTTAAGATGTGCAACACCCTTCTTGTGGCATAGCCTCTTCAGCACAGCTCCCCTCGCACCTTACTTCAACCCGTCGCACAACCCCCTTACTTCGATTTTCCAACTTTCGGGTAGTGTAGTTTAGAGTCATGTACTTCCTTGCAGCTGCTTGGTTTACTAAGACTATCCTCCAATCATATAGTCATTGCGCAGGGGTGGGATCACCCCTGTACAACTTCAATTGGCTGCAACTGACTTTTCCTGGGAACAATTCACCATTCAGCTTCGTGAGTTGAACTGCACCACCATCTATAATTTCCTTAACAACATAGGGTCCTAGCCAATGCATTTGAAATTTTCCAAGGAACTTTGTAAACTTACTGTCATATAGCAATACGAAATATTCATTCTTGAAGGTGCGCTATTTGATGTGGTGATCATGCCATGGCTTTTCATGATCCTTCTACACCAGTGAATGAAATCCTACTAGGAAACAGTCTTCCTCCAGTTCTACCAGCTACGCGAGCCGCTCCTCCATAGTATCACGATCAGCCGTATATTTCAATGTCGAAGTTAGCAAACTTGGAATAATTTATTCCATGGGCATTATAGCCTCCTGCCCATATACTAATCTGAACAAGGTTTGGCCTATAAACTTCTTACAAGTGGTCTTGTACGCCCAAAGCATCGTTGGTATGTGAACATCCCAGTCATTGCACTTCATGTTGCAAATATTTGTCAAGGCATTCTCCAATTTTTTTTTGAAGGCTTCCACCATGCCATTAGCTTGAGGTGATAAGGCATACTCTTCTCATGATATACCTAGAATTCCTCAAGCATCGTAGCAATGATTTCATTTAAAAAGTGTGTGCCCTTATCACTCATTAAAATTTTAAGGCAACCAAAATAAGACAAAACAGTCTTTCACAGTTTGTTCCTCTGCCCACCTGCTCAAGTATCCAGCTACAGTGATAATGTATCTAGCCCTCGTCTATTTCCTTGGCGGTTGAATTGGACCCACAAAGTCTATCGCTCACTTATCGAACACCTACAACAGTATTTGCAGATTTAGTGGCAACCCATCCCTTCGCGATGGTAGCCCTGTCCTCTGACAAACATCACACACCCTACAATACCTCTTTGAGTCCTTATGTACCATCGACCACCAAATCCCAGTGCGCAGGATCTTTTGTGCAGTTTCTCTTCCTACATAATGACCTCCTACTACTCCTCCATGTTCTTCTGCCTTAATGCTTGGCCATTCATAATCTGGTACATATTTGCGCAATATTTCATCAGAGCCCATTTTGTACAAATTCCCAGCGATCACGAAGAGGTCAGCTGCTTGGACCACCAATTATGTCTTATGTTGCATCGAATATCCTTTGGGGGTCGTTCCTGTAGAAAAAATTGAATTATATCTGTGAAGTGATCATCTGTGATGCGAATAGTGAAGGTTTTCACATCCTGTAACACTTCCTCCAAACTTGTAGGCTCATCACAAGTCTCAATCAGCGAGAGGTGATCAAGACCAGCATTCACACATCCTGGCTTCACAATCACCTCAAAATCATATTCCTAGAATAGCAATAACCACCTGCAAATATCCCCCCCCCCCCCCCGCCAAACACATGCTTGTTGACCAAGTATTTCAGAGAAAAACGGTTTGTATACATCCTGAAGTGTATTCCTAACAAATAGTGCCAAAATTCCTGCAGCGCATAGACCATTGCCACTCCTTCGCGCTCTGTGGTTGAGTAGTTCTTTTTTGCCTTTGACAACTTCACACTCACAAATTCTGTTGGGTGGTCAATATCTCCTTCACCTAGTTGGGTTAGTACCACACCTAGCACAATACAGGATGCATCTACATGAACATGAAACTCCTTCTTCCAATCAGAGAACACTAAGATGGGCATGGTGACCATTTTCTCCTTCAAAACATCCAAACTTTTCTGACAATCCTCATCCTAGTAAAAGGTCGCATCCTTTTTCAACAGGTTTTCCATTGGCACAGTTATTTGTGCATATGCCTTGATAAACTTCTTGTAATATATGGTATGGCCCAGTGTTGCTGGTAGCTGCTTGACATTCCTTGGGGCCTCCAAATTGACAATGACTGCAATCTTGGCAGGGTCAACCATCAATCCCTACTTGCAAACCACATGACCCAACAGTATCCCATACGGTACACAAAATATGCACATTTTCAGGTTAAGGGCTATTTGATGTCTTCGATAGGTATATAGCATGAGGCACAGACTAGCAACATGGCACTTGACCAACCCAAACACAGTTCAGTATCAAATTAGAGCTCCAAAATTTGTGGATAAATTCCTTAAAATCCATAATTACCGGTCGTGAAAAGATTGCATGCGCATTCTTAATTCCAAAAGGAATCACTGTGTATTGAAAGAAACCCCACTCAGTTGCGAAAGTAGTCTTGCTCTGATCCTTTGGTGCAATCTTGATCTGATGGTACCCTGAGAATCCATCTGTGAACGAGTAGGCTTCCTGTCCTCCAAAATTCTCTAGTACTTCATCTGTAAATGGTGTAGGGAATGGATCATGTACACACGAGTCATTCATCTTCCTCAAATCCACACATATCTGAATTTCATCCTGCTACTTCTTTTCTTGAACCACCATGGGACTCACCCAGTCAGACTCCTCCATAGGTTCAATGATCCTAGCTTCCAGCATCTTATCCAATTCCTTTCTCACCTTTTCTTTATATTTTGGATTTAATCGGTACTGGCACTGCTTTTCTAGCTTCACATATGGCTTTAAAGTAATCTTCATGACATCTAGATCGCCTATTATCCCTTTCAGATCAGAGAACCTGGTGGGAAACAAGCCCTTATATTCACTCAGTAGCTCCGAAACTTTATCAATTGTATCTTCATCCCAATAGCCGCCAATCTTTGCAAACCTCGATTACGCGTATGATCCAATATTTACTTGCTTGGTATTTAAAGACTCTGATATATTGGGGATCTCTACCTAAGGTCCCTCAACTTCGCGTTGTCCTTCAGACTTAGGGATGTTGATTTTTCTGGGATCTTCTTCACCTTCCTCTATGGTCACATTATAACATTCGAGTGCATGGCGCAGCTGCGTACTCTAATCTGGTTGTACTCATGCAACCGGTTCTTCAGGCATTTCGAATATCACATCTTTGATCATCTATAGTGCTTCATCTATACATTCAAAGCCATCTTCAAAGCTAAAATTTAACAGAAAACTTTCTTTCAACACATCCCATTCTGCGGTCCCATGTCGCAGCTCTATTCCAAATACCAGTTCATGGGTATGGTATCCAATGTGTGGAAGAAGATATGAACCCATTCTGGCTGTGGTTCTTCTCCCTATGCTTTCGTCCATCGTGCCAAATTCTCACACAAATCACCCTTCCCTGTGTATTTTTCCACCAAGTGGATATTGTCATACCCAATCCTCAACTTCATCATTCTTTGGTACTCCTTCCAATCAATGAAGTTGCCTTTATGCGTACCCCACCAACGGGAAGGCATAGCTCATAGTGCAATGTATAGAGCTTGGAGCTTTTGTTCCTCTGGTACATCCATTTCAAACTTATCCAAAAATAAATTAAAATCTTCAAAACCATCATAATAAGGAAAATTGAACACCTCAGTGGATATGCATCGAAGCAATTTTGTTAGCATGTTATAGCGCAGCGATAATACTTCATGTAGTTGGTTCTGCCAATGCTCAAGCTCCTCGTCAAAATCTTAAGTGCAGGAACTGTCCTTATCCCATGCAATCCATCCATTTACAACAGGGTTGATCCAGTCCTCATCACACGCAGTGATCTTATAAATTTGATCCAAGTCCACTTCTTCTTCATAATCACGAACTAGTTCAGTATATCGCGCACCCTCAGTCGGATCTAGTGGAATAATACCCTGAGCTCCTTCCTTTCGAATGTCATTCTGCACTTTTTGAGATTAATGACCACATCTATATTAAAGTCCCAATCAATGCCAAGTGGCGCAGGGTACGGGTTACTATCATTAACTATCTCAATTACTTCAAAATCAGCTAGAGCGATTGCTCCTTCACTATCCACCATTACCCCATATAGGCACCCCATAGGAATGATATTTTGTTGATTTTCCATTCTTAGCTGGATGGGAGACCACTCCAATGCAGGGCTCCCCATTCTCTCACAAGTTTTCTTTGGAAAAATGTTCGCATCAAATCCTAGATCAAGAATTACCTTATCCATTTCGTACTCTCCAATTTTTGCAGTCAACCTCATATCGTGACCATTTCGCTTATTTTTTTGTCTACTTTGAGTACTTTGTGTTGTCTCAGTAGAGGTTTATTCTTACCCATACAATTATCTATTAATTCTTGTAGCCTTTCCACTACCTTTCTATCCCTTAGAAGCTTCATACAAGTCTTCAAAAATGTCGCTAACAATGAAGGATCTACATCCTGCGCATTGTCGTTTCCTCCGAATTTTCCTTGACTTCCATATGTAGAGGCTTCCACGAAGCTCTTCTTAGCCTCCATAATGATTTCCTTTTCTTTTCTTAGATGGAACCCCACTTATTTTTCAACAGCCTTTCGTACCCATTCATCAACTTCTAGCTGCTTCTCCTTATCTTCTCCAGTGGCAATATCGCTTCGTGTAACAATATTAATTATAGGATCATCTTCGTGAGGCTCCTACTTCATCATTTGGATGTTCTGTGTAGGTTGTTGGGCTTGAGTCTTCTTTTCTTGCATCTTCGCAATAAGTGTCGGGAAATCTTCAATGACATGGTAAATTTGCCTACAATACTAGCAGGAAGGGTGTGTCATATTCTGACAATCATGCACGAAATGACCTACTTCCCCACAATTGTAACAAATAATTTAGCCCTGACGCCTTCTAGCTCCTCCTTCATGGCCTCTTCCTTAGCCTTGGAACCCTCTGCACATGGCACCCATGCCTAGATCTTGAGGGAAATTTTCTGTCTGCATCCTATATGTATGGGTTTGTTCCATCATCAGTTCATAACTTCAATAGTTGCGCTCATCATGAGCTACCAATTTGCAAAAAGTGCAAAACAACTGATTTGGAGTCTATACAAACTTTTGCAGTAGATCACAGTTATCAATCGATTTTTTCCCAAAGATTTGACAAATAACACACCATAACTCTACTCCTGTACTCGGCCCAATGATGTTTTCTAGTTTCAGGGGAACATGACCCCCCACCAATAAGATAATTCTAGTCCTTATCCTGACCATGGCCCTTATACTTCATTCACCAAAATTCTGCAAACACCTCGGACTGGACTTCTTTTCCTTTCTTAAGGCTCTATAAACCGATATGTAGAATGGCCAATTGTGATTGAATTTGTTGCACCCCCAAATTTGTATCCTGCAGAAGTGAAGTGTCTAACCTCATGGAAATATCCAATGCTTCATCTTGCGTTCCTGTTTTCTGTTGAGACAGTGGAAATCTCAGATAAGGTAATGGCGAAGCAATGTACTAGTCTCGATGATGATCATCCGTGATCTTCATATTATCTTGCTAGATCAGACACTTCATTCTCTGATCAAAGTCCCACACGGACTCTTTTACCCTTTGCTGGATCTCTTTAAAATCCGTCACTAACTGGGCTTGCGGTTTAGGCTTCTTACACTCATTGCTCAATGCTTGTTGTGTTTCCAACATAGTCGCATTGGGTTTACTCGAACAAAACTTGATATACCAGCTCAACGCTCTATCATGTAGTGTCATAAACAACTGCGCTTTCTTCATGTCATCATCAGTAATCTGTTGTGCCTTCCATACAACATCTTCTACGAACCAAAATTGCTCAGGGTCTTCAGTCCCTAGACCCTTAAACACATGCATCTTCATCGCGTTCGCCATGTTGAAGGATGGAGGTGGAGGTGGAGGTGGAGGTGTGGGTGTAGGCGTGTGAGGCGGTTGTGATGGCGAAGGTCGAGTGGAAGGATTTAGTATCCTTGCGATACTCTGTCTTACTGCCTACAACATACCTAGTGGTGTCCTCAGAACACTACTTTCTTCGTCACTATCAGACGCTCCTAATAGAGGACTATATTCAACACCTAAACCTAGGTCTCTTTTGAATGTTTTCCCACTTCATGTAGGTTCTATCAGACATCTTCTAAACATTAATTTAGTGGCATAACCCCTTTTTCACACAATAACATTTTAATCCATGTCTTCAAGGACTTCAGGTACTTACCTCTTAGCCCCTTACAAAACCTACGCTCTGCTTCGCTATAATTGGTGCATGTATCAATCACGAATTCAGTAATGAATCCTCCTAGAATATTATTGATCCGATGATCAATAGCTTGCGCGATTTTATTTTCTGAAGCTCCAAGTGCTTCACCATTTCTGGGGTCCACACAATAGGGCCATCAAGCTTCCATGTACCCTAACTATCCAAAATCACTTGTGTAATTCGCACGGAAAAGAACAGATGAAAATTTTGTGTTTGTCTGTATACATATATCTATTCAGCCACTCCTCTTTGGACAACCGTGGATTCTTGTTTCCCTGAGTCACAAATTCGTGTAGCTTTTGATCTATCCACTTCTCAATTTCTTTCTTAGTTGGAAACCATTTATTCGACATCACACATTCCTTAGATAGATCCCAGTCCCAACAATGGAACCATTTGTTGGCTTGAGGGGTCCTGACCCAGGTTCAAAGTTAGTTGCGCCAACCAACAAAACCCTAACTGGTGGCCCTTTCGGCAACAACCTGTATAGCGCAAGCTACAGTCTCACCCGAAGCACTATTGAGGGATGACAGAACTAGGTTTCTCCATCCAGAGGTCAATGTGATGGGTTCCTATGGCTTCTAGGGCTTCTTTCAGTCTTTGCGAACCCTAACCCTTAAACTATAAATGATTGTAGTAACTCGCTAAAATAGAATATTAACCTTCCAGAAATGCTTTATTTATTCATCACAGCAAGTAAAACGCAGATCTTCTACTTCCACACATTAATTAAACATTACTTCATATAAATTCAAAATATCAGAGCGAATACAAATAAATTGCATAAGTAAAGATAGATGCACAGATGCACAAGTAAAGCTTCAGAAACCATCTTATTGATACAATCATTCAGTTATAGACTCTTCTTCCATGCATACTCAGCTGCAGGGGCCTGCACACTCAGCCTGCAGACTTACCAAGGTCTCCGCACACTCAGTTGTAGGAGCCTTCCCCCTTCACCTAAGTACATGAAACAGACTTTCCTGCCTTAGCTTAATTGCTCTTAAAATGATCTTCTATACAAAGTTACTACCTAGATTCGCTATGACTCTTCTATATATAGCCTTCGATTTTACAATACCATGGTCCACAAACCATGGGCAGGTCAAAAAACTTCCTATCTTCTAGAAAATTAAGGTACTAAGCCCCTTTTGAATCCTATGACCTTCATGCCCCGCTCCCTCAAAACATAGAGACTTTACAAGGATACCAAAATTTATTACAAAAATTTACCCCAGGGGACCCTATCCCAACATCTATTCATTCTACTTGTCTTAAAATCCTGAGCTCCTGCATTCACATGCACATTCTGAGAAGCATTATGTTTCTTCTCATTTCTACAGTTGGCTCTCTTGTGCCCAATATTTCCACTATTGGAGCATTCAACATGGCTAAAGATTGGGGTAGAGGAGTTACCCTTTTTGACAATTTTTATGTCAAAACTCATCTCATGGCCAACTTGGCTACTTCTACCCTTATTGTGCAATCTTGGGTTGTTGCTACCCAACACATCTTGTTTTCTTGCATGTCATTTACAATCTATGGCTTTATCCAAAATTATTGCAAGAAAAACAATATCCATGGAAAGAATTTTGTTGACAGAGATTACATTTTCTTTGTAGGATTTTTTCTTGAGGACGAGGGGTCCTTTGCTGTCTCTTCTTGTGCCTTCTATGATAGCAACCATTGCTATCATGCACTCTTCCTCACAGCTTCCTTTCCCTCTTCTGTTGCACTTGCTGGCGCTGCTGCATTCTCTTCTGTTTTTGTTGCTATACTCCTTATTGTTGCTGTTGTCCAAGAATTTTTTATTTTTTTTCGTTGGAACCCTCAAGCCTTTAATGTTAAGACAACTCTTTATTTAACTTCTCTAATTCATGTCTCAATGAGACTGGTTCAACTTGTAGTCTCTAGCAACAGTCCTCCTTTATACTCAGTTGATGGGTTAACCTCCAAGTCAGACTACTAGCCTCTTCTTATTGAGAAATTAGTTCAACTATTGTTTTTCTCAACTTCTCATTCTCAAGCTCATAAACTTCTAGTTGCTCCTCTTACTTGATATTTACCTTTGATAGGTCCTTGATCTCTTTTAGAGCATAGATCAACTTCTTTATATAAAATATCCTTTCATTTAGATCCTTATCTTCTCTATCAGAGGTGCTATATGAGTTATCACAGAGATATAAGCCCATATTTATTTTCATGGAGTCTTCCATAGGTCTAAGGGTTATTCATTCTTCTTCATCTTAGGATCCCTTATTTGCTATTGCTACTAGACAGGGTATATCCTCATTACAGCTACTAGATGCATCCTTTTCTCTATCTTCACATGAACATCTAGATAATGAATGACCTACTTCTTTACATTTATCACAAGGAAATAACATACCTTCTAAGCATCATGGTCTCTCCTATGAGACTTCTACCTCATCAATGAAAGTGTGATGAGAAACAACTTCTCCACTTTCTGGTTCATTGCTAGAGCAGCAGGGCTCCTCAGCCTCTTCTCAAGCCACATGGCTATCTACACTATGCAGACATTGTAGACTATCTAGCTCATCTGTTTCTGACTTACAATGCCTCACTTTTTCAACATCCAGCTTAGATAGACCTCTCATGATGAACTCCTTGGCTTTTACATTCTTCTCATTCTTCTCTCTATACTGAGCAAAGCACCACATGTCAAAATTCAAGGCCAGTAAACATTCCATCATTAAAACCTCCCATACTTCATAATTGAGTCCATGGTCTGATTCGTTTAAAGATGGAACTATTGTTGTTGTTAGCCAAACTTCATTAGCCATTGTTTCCCTTTGATCTATCTTCTAGAAATTAAGTTATTTCTGAAGGAATGTGGCTTTGATAGCAATTGTTGGGAAACAATTATAATACTTGGGGGGGGGGACGGGGGTGAATTAGTATTAAGGCTAATTTTTACTTCTTTATGCCAATTTACTTTTCTTATTTAAACTTGGAATACAACCATATAACTAGCAGTAGTATATAATATGGTAGTAGCATAAACTCAACACATAAGCAAAGAAACCACAAGCATCATACACATAAACACAAGGTTTTTAATGTGGAAACCCTTTTGGGAAAAAACCATAAAACTTGTTGTTGTTATTGATGTAAATTAAGAGAACCCACTCTATTACATCAATATGTTTTGTGAGAACCCACTCATAGGAGCCACCAACTCCCTTTGATTGTTTTCTAGCACCAACCAATAGGAAGCACCAACTCCCTCTGTTTGTAGATAGATGCCCAGCTTACCAAAAGCACCACATGAGGCATCAGCCTCATGGATTTGTTGCAAGCACCAACTTGGAGCTCCTTGGATTTATGCAAGCACAAACTTGTAGCAAGCACCGACCCCCAAGCCTTCTCAAGCTCTACTAGAGATATAAGCACCAACTTCTTGTCTGTAGGCACCAACCCACATTCAAATAAGAACTAGTTTTTCTCTGTAGTTTGGCAGCAAATCCGCCTGATAACATCTTTTGTTTCTAGCTCATTCTGCTACACTTTGTAGCTCTCTACAACAACCTTAAGCAGTCCACTGATCTACTCTCTATCAGTCACTAGCCACTACCCCCACAACCCTCTGATCTATTCTCTTCATTGGTATTCACTCAACTCTCATCCTCTCTGCTCTCCACAACACACATTCTGTTCTCGGCCTTGCTTCACACAGCACAGGCTCAGCTCTCAGGCTCATGCTCTCAGCAACTCATAGGCTCCTTTGGCCTTTTACATAGAGTATAGGCCCTTCATCCTTTAACACAGAGCGCATAGGTGACTATGACCTAACATACATAGTACAAGCTACTCTTTCCTTTCACACAACACATAGCACACAGCCACTTCAGCCTCAACTCACAGAGTGCTTCTCTCATGGTCTTCTCTTTTTTTCTACTTAGGCACACTCAACCTTTACATGCAAAATTGGATCCCACTTAGCCTCTTGTAGTAGTGCACTTACACAGAACACTTTTATCTAAGGCTCACTTGCAACAATACTATTTTTTTTCCCATGCTCAATTGAGCTCCTGGGTTTTGTTACGTTGTTTACTCCTCGATCAATATTTTCAACCTGTTTTCATTCAACACTGTGTGTTGTACCTCAGCATCTCCCTACACTCTATTGTCTGCATTGGTCTTGGTCTTTGCCACTATGTTCGCTGAGAATGGGCACCTGACTAACCTCATTGTCTTCTCCATATTGAGAATTAATTCCTAGGCCACCTGCTTAATCAAGCCAGGCACAAACCTCTTTGTCTACAGCTCTCCCATCACTGAGGCCCTCCATGCTAAAAATTTAATCTTAGTCCACCTGCACACTCCACTCAGACTCTACATGCCTCTTCATGGCTTACAGTACTTCCGCATGGCTTTTATGTTTTGAATTTATTTCTATAATGCGTGCATAAGATATCTCCAGTGACCAACTCCACTACCTTTTCATTTACTCATTAGCTTTCGACCCATCCATCCTTCAAAGTCCTATACTGTGGTATTGGATAATTCACACCACAGTGCTATATCATAGCTTCCACATCGCAACTTTACAATGGTGCAGTGTTACACATTTCTGATTGCCCATCTCTGATATTCAAGCCCCTTTTGATTAGAACATTGATGTATCTCAGCCATAGGACCAAGTGTTGTGACAAAGTGCCAACCATATCAGAACCCCCTTATCAGCGATTTTCATTTATGCCATTATGCCAGTAAGAACAAACCGTCGATCATCGATCTCTGATTTCCTAGCTTCGTGCTACTTAGCCCTTATCGTGCATTTCTCACCACAAGACCGAAGGTGGTGACCGAGGTCTTGGCCTTATGGTGCTAAGTCTTTCAACGCTCTACTGTAGACCTTTTTATTTTGTTAAAACTTTGAGCCCTTGGTTTCTTGTGTATTCCAAAACCAAGTGCTAACACCATTGGAGCCCCCTTATCAGCGTTTTTCACTTGTTGCCCATATGCCAGCAACCACAAATCATTGATTTTGATAGTCACCTCTGTTCTTCCCTAACCTTCGGTTCCATAACACTTCCCAACCACGTGCTATCCCACATCCTGCATCCCCACAATTTCCAAATGTGGCCAATGTGTCAACCATCGAAAACCTCTAATCACTAATTTTCGAAGTGACACATCTTATGCCACGTGGCATCTTTTGACTAGTGAGACGTGTCACTCACATATGGCCCATTAGGCCATTCAAAATACCGAAACTTCTTGCCACATGTCCCTCCATACCGTCATGTCATGTTGACATTAGTAGGCATGTGTACCTTATTTAAACCAATCAAGTCCTGCCACATGTCCTTATTGGAGCTTACCAGATGTTTCCATCTCTTCTTATCAGATACTACTAGACACTACCATGTGTCCTCATCAGACCCAATCAGATACCTCCATGTTTCCTCCTGGAGGAGAGAGAAAGAGGCTTGCCTATCCTTGTTTTGCATTAACTTCTTTTGTATTTTTCCTTTTGGCCTTCCCCACGATTTAACAAAGAATGCCTCAAATCCCTGATTTGCAAGAGTTTCGATATACGGGACCTTCGATTGCGATCGCTGATTTTCTTAGATTTTCGACATGCGATCGTTGATATGGCATGCCCTCCAATATGTCAGGACCTCCCACTGTCGATATCGTAAGTCATTGATTAGTGAAATGCATACATTGTTGCGCTGCACCACTGATCCTCCAATCATCGATTGCGACTCGCCGAGACCTCCGATATGTGATTTTTCAACACCTTCAATTGCGATTCACTGGGACGTATGCACTAAACCTTGATTTCCTTGATTTTGGATATGTCGAGACCTCTGATTGCCAAATTTTGGGATGGCTTGGCCTCCTATATCCGATATACAATCTCGCTACACCTCTAATTTGCAGGACTTGTGATATGTGGGATTCTTCTGTGCCTAAGGCTTTAACACCCTGAGCTCTAGTAGGTCATAACTTTGGACCCACAAGTCCATTTTTGGACTTCTGCATATTGTTGGAATGCTCTTCTAGAGCACTTTCCAATGGAAGGGGTCCCATTAGGGGAATTTTGAGGTCAAAAATGGACCTCCTAAGAAAAATGTACAACCAAAATAAACTTTATAAGAACCAATATGATTCAAGATGATGATGTCAACCATGGAGGAAGATTCACCATTTTTGTAGTAAAAAAATAAAAATATTAAAAAATAATAAAATAATAAAACTACTTTTTCAACTTATCTCCCTAATGTTTTACTAAAATTTCAAGTGGGAGTACTATTTGGATGCAAAATTTAATTCCTCATCCAATGAGTACCCATGTTGCATACTTTTGAGGGACCTGAATACACGAAAAATGAGAAATAAATGAAAAAACATGATTTCAATCATGTGTTTCATGTGTTTCATGTATTTCTCATTTTTTGTGTAGTAGAGTCCATCAAAATTATGTAACATTGGTACTCCTTGGATAAGGAATCAAATTCTACATCCAACAAGTATTTTCGCTCGAAATTTGAGTAAACCCATAGGGAGATAAGTTGAAAATATGAGTTGAAAAAATAGTTTTTTCTTTTTTCCTCTAAAATTTGATGATGTAATCTAATATTATTTTATTGCTTCCACTATTATTTTATAATTTCCTTAGGAGGCCCATTTTAGACCTCAAAATTCCCCTAATGAATTAGCCATTTAGTCCATATGATACCTCAAAATATGGTTCCAACCACACTGCTAATCTTCTGCTCCTGAACTCTCTAGATAGCTAGGAATCACATCCACAATGTGTCCTTAGCATGAGACCTGCAGCTCCCATGGACTTTCATCCTAGGCCATCACTGTAATCATGGATTTTCCAATAAGCCTTCTACTATGATGATTCTCTACATGAAGCCTGTAGCTACCACGAGATTCTTCCTGGGCCATCACTACCAGCATCTGCTACAACAAGCAACAAAGATTGTCTGCTTGACATCAATGCCAACACTCCTACCTACTGTTAGGCAATACCAAATTCCCAACACATCTCCGTAGCATAATTGTTGACATCAAATTCCAACACACTTGCACATGCCCTCACCAGGCCACTGGCCATCCACACGATGCCAACTGTCCAAAAGAGAGCATTTGGCCAGTGGCATATAGGTTGGCTTTACCTCCATTAGTTAAAGTTAATGATGTTTTCAATGTCTCTTTGTTTAAAATATATTTACATGATTCTAATCATGTGATTTATTGTTCTATGCTACAAGTGGAACGAAAGGGAGAGTTCCATCCAGAGCCAATGTGCATTATATGCCAAAGGAGTCTCATGCTCTAGAATCTAGCCATAGAACAAGTCAAGGTGAAATGGAAGCACTTTGGGCTAAAGAAGGCCACGTGGGAAATGGTTGATGCCATGAGAGTTGATTACCCCTTTTTATTTTCTAGTTGATACAAGTGGGTATATGATTTTAATTATATAGAGTTGTGTATATAAAGCTCCATTAAACAATATGTAATTGTGTTTTAGTTTTGATGTTGCATATGGGAAGAAGAACACCAAGGGAAATGTTCCCTCAAGGGGGAGGCTTCTGTGACAACCCCACCCATTATGATCCCATAAAATTGCTTATAAATATTTCTACAAACATATAAAATTTAAAAAAATAGGATTGAGTCAAAGGGACATAGATTTCTAGAGTTGAGGAGGAGGATTTCTTTCTTGGGATGTTAACATTTTCTTGTGCAGAAAATATTAAATGTTTGGGACATCCATTAAAAATTCATCGGTGCATGAATTTAATTAACTAGTTCCTAAAAATTAATGGGTTACAAGAGAAGGTATGAAATCCCATGCTACTTGAAAATAGTAGCAAGAAAGGATGAAAAGAGATCTAACAGAAAGGTTGTGCATTGTAGGGCAGTGAGTACAAAGTAGTAAATGTGAGCCAGGAAAAAGAAGGAAAGGATGGTATTTGAATGGAGGAGGAAGTAGGAGAGGAAACAACAATTTAAGCATCAGAGAAATAGAGAATTATGGTTCAATAAATAGGCAACATAGAAGTGAAGAGAAGAGAAGAGAAGGGAATTGGCTCTTAGGTTCCCTAGAGGCTATGCATTAAGTTGCTAGACTTTGTAGCCCTATAACAGCTTGGGGTCTCTGGAGGTTCTGGGTTGAGATAGGATTCCTAGAGCCCTGTCACAACTTGGGTCCCTGGAGACTTGGATTGAGACAGGGTCTCTGGAGCGTTGTAACAGCTTGGGTCCCTGGAGGTTGTGGGTTGGGATGTAATCTCTCGAGAATTATAATAGCTTGGGTCACCTAGAGGCTATGGGTTGAGATAAAAGGCTTTGGAGCCCTAGACATCTTAGGAAGAGGCTAATCCTAAAGCAACATCAAGTAATACTTGATTGAAGACCTTTGGTCATTGCCTTATGGTTATGGTTGATTTTGGACTTCCTGGGAGGGAGTGAATCATTGTGTGCACACTTGGGGTGAGGTAGAGAACCTCTGGATCCCTTGTGTTGAAGAAAATGGTAGCTGTCAACTAGTGGGATTGAGGAATAGGTCCTATCGAATTCCTTATTTTCAGCTGACAGCTAGTAATCAATTCCCTTAAGCAATCACCCCCCTCAGACTCTGGAAACTGGCTTGGGGGTGACAATTGCAGGTAAGTGTAGCTGCAGTTGCCTATGGTTGGGTGGATTTTCCTTGTCTCGAACTCAATTATCCTGCAAGTTTAAAAGATAAGTAACATTTTGTACTTGTTTACATGTTGATGAGTTTATGATGCATTCTAGATGAAATGGTTTGGATTGTTTTGGGACTGTAACAATGTTTTTAATGTGATGAGCATGTGGATACCTCTCTATGCAAAGATAGCCTTATATTTATGATCAATAAATGCATTCATGAACACATATGTTGCATCTCTGAAATGAATGATGTTGATGAACAAGTTGAGAAATTTGTGCCTCTAGATGGGAATGAAGTGTTGTGTTAAATGCTTGCTGGTGTTGTTCATAACCTATAGCATGCAAAAGATTGAATAGTGCTTTACATGATAGCTAGCTAGAGTTGTATCTTTATACTGAGACAATAATCTGTATGCAATGTTTATTTTTGTTCTTAACTATACATATGAAAATAATACAAGAAAAATATGAAATGCTACAAACTGTGAAAGGATCCATAAGGATCTGGACTAAAACTAGGAAGCCTTGGGCATAGAGACCCTTTTATTAACATGAAATAATCACATAAGAGACTGATCACTTAGAAAGGTCTATGCATATACATCGATATTCCTTCATTGGGCTATAAGACCTTGAACCCATGCAAAAAGAGTTGTGTCAATGTTGGTGGTGTACCTTGGAAGAGAACCTCCGACTAAGGAGAGGTTAGTGCCCAAGACATTTATTCAAAATAGTAAAAGAATAAACTAGTTGTCCCATTGTTCAAACCTTAGAGATTATTTATTTCAAGGAAATGCTTCTTAATCTTCAATGGAAAGAAACAATTTGCTTAATGTGGCCTTATGAATTTGATTACAATTTTAATGAAATAAATATTGAATGATAGTGGAAAGTTTACAACACAGGCTACTTAATGCAGAATCTTTATTTTCAACCTTAGAGGAAAAATATGATTAGTAGAAGATGGTGTATAGAAAAGAGGAGCACATAGTTAGGGTATTTTTAACTTTAAATCACAGGAAACTGATTTATATAACTTTAATATTAAAGACCAACAACTTCATTACTCTTTACTATGAAGAAGACACAAAATGGAAAAACAGGGGAAAACATGTTGTAAACAACAGGTGTCTGGAATCACTTCAAAATTCTTTATTCAATTCCATGTGAAGATAAAAAAAATACAAATATTTACTACTTTTGAGGTACAGAACTCAGAACCACCATCTCTCTTTCTGAAAAGGATTTATATAAAATTTCAAGATACAGTTATAAAACTGTCAACTACCCAAATTTTCATAAGTTCATAACTACATCAAAACTAATAGTTCTTTCAAACTCTAAAATAGTTCTTTCAAACTTTTGCAATATTGTAAAAAAAAATTATTAATATGATCCAAAAATGAATGATATTATTTTGTATGACAAGTGGCATTGTTTTATTTGGTGATTTGAGATTGGGCAGCGGATGAAGGTCATGTTGTCTTTGGATATTTAAACAAATACCCCTTATTTGCTGGAATAAAGTGTATATGGTCTACATTCAAGCTCTTCCTGATGAACTCCAG
Organism: Pinus tabuliformis; assembly: GCA_031772625.1. NCBI lineage: Eukaryota > Viridiplantae > Streptophyta > Pinopsida > Pinales > Pinaceae > Pinus > Pinus tabuliformis. The sequence goes on from CM062811.1 coordinate 718,779,442, forward strand.
TGAAAAAACCTCATAGGTACAAAAATTGTTAGTCTGAAAGGGGCAACTTCTGCTCCATTTGATTTTATTTCTGAATAATCTTCAAATTGAAACCAATCACCCACTTTGACATCTTTTTTGAGATGAAGTAAATACTGTGCCTTTGGCAAGAAACAAGGTAAAGGAAAACTATTCAAAATTTAATAAACGATTGATGGGAAAGAAGAGGCAAAATACATTAATCTTTGGCCATTACCACTGTCTCTTATCACATCAATCCAAAACATTATTGATTGTCTGTTTTTATTAGGGTCCATGATATTCAGCCCTAAATGCATGAATCTTTCCACATGGGTATATAAAAAGAGATATGTGACAAGAGATGGACAACTAAACCAATTAGTGAGAGGGAGATCTGATAATTGAGAATTTATCATTTTTTCCCAGAAAGAAGGTATATCAAAAACTATTTATGGGTTCATCATCAGGCTAAACATTCCTAAAATGGCCTTATCCACAAGGTTTGTATCTTCCTTTCCTTTTGGCCAAAATTTACAGCACAGGTTTGACTTCTTCAACAAAAGTATCTACAGGAAATTGAGGAGGTTCCATAGGCAAAAAATTGCCTATAGGAATTTAAAATAAACTAAGTTGAGGATAACTAGAATCACACAAGTCTTGAAAAGTTGAAATAAAAGATTATTCTGAGAATGTCATGTAAGAATTTGCAACTAGGAAGCATAACGCTTTCCAAATTAACAAAGTTGACACCTGAACAATATTTTCCCCTAATTTGTTCATGAAAAAACATTTTTGTGGGTAAAGGGAAAAGACAAGCCAATTTATAAACTCAAGAAAATTATAGGTTTGTGGAATTATGGTAACTAAGACACCAACCTAAGAAAAACAGTGTACACAGAGGAATTGGTTTGTTTTAGCAAAATTTGATGATAGATTTATATACAATTAAGTGAACAGACTGGGTCAAAAATATCTCTTTCTGTGTCCATCAAGGGAATATGAAAGGTATAACCTGTAATGGCAGCTTTCTTCGACATTTTCCCCAAATTCTAAATGTTGAGGCTTTGTGCAAATGAAGGAATAGTAGTTGGTGATGAAAAATGACTTCTACAACTGGTACAATTCAATTTTTATAGCAAGAACAAAGACCAATGTGAGGGAAATGAAAAAAAATGGATTTTATGGGAAACAGAGTAATAGGTAGGTAAATGGAATTAATGGTAATTTTAAGAAAATCAAGAAAAATGAGTTGGCGAAGTGATGGATAGATGACGTGGAGGATGAGGTGGTAGAAGTAGAGTAGTGATAATGCAACGAAAAAGTTGAACAAACAAATTTCTGCTTGCTTGCCGACGAAATGTGTTCCCCTTGCTGATGTTATATGGGGAAAGACTCTAGTATGGGAGAATCCCCACAGAGTCCCCCTGAAACCATCCTCAGCCGTAGATATGTTGATCTACCTATGCATTGAAAATTCATATGGGGGGACAAGGAGAGCTAACCATCGGGCATGTAGTGCCCGTCAGGTTTGCTCCATCCTCAGGGCCCCACTCCTTTATTTCATAGTGCCTATATATCATAACATAAAATATTTGTCTTGATCTATTTTCTTTAATTATATATATATATATATATATATATATATATATATATATATATATATATATATATATATACATAGTTTTAAACAGTGATACATATCCATACATCACTACATACATATGAAAGTAAAATGAGCTACAACATCTGGCTGCACCTGGGGATAGGGTTTTAAGTCAAAACACTAAGAACCGTAGATTAGTGCCTTCACCTCTGGCATGGAGACAAATTATATCTTGAAACATTGCAATGAAGGGCTCACAAAATATTCACAATGGTCACACCACTATATACAATGAAAGAAATAAATGAAGTCAATGTTGGAAGTAATGCTTCAAATACTGCCCATTAACTGGTAGTTGTATAAGGTCACGATCCAAGTTTTCCAAATTGAAGGTGTTATTTTATCTGACTTCTGCAATCTTGAAAGGACCATAACAAATAGGATCCAATTTACCATTCTTTCCTTTCTCTTCTCTTCTTACTTGCCAACATAGAACTAAGTCTCTAGGCTAAAAAATAATATCTCTAGCTTTCCTGTCAAATACTAATTTCATTTTCTCCTGGTAATTGATCATATTTTGCATCATCCTTTCTCTATTTTCATTCAATTCCACCAACTGATTCATTCTCCTTGTGAGTGCATTTGATTCTTATTGAACATCTTGAATAAGTGCCACAATAGATTTTTCTAATTGGTTCGGAAATAAAGCAGTTTTTCCATATACTAACTCAAAAGGTGACTTCCCAGTCGACCTTCTAGTAGTAACCCTATTTTCCCTTAAGGAAAATTTCAACTTTGAATCCCATATTTTCTAATTTTTTGCAATAGTATTTTTAAGAATCTTCACCAATGCCTTGTTGGAAGATTCTTCCAGTGCATTTCCTTGTGGATGATAGGCGGTAGAATGAGCCAATATCACATTATATCTATGGAAAAAATAAATCAACTTTGCAGATCTAAAAACCTTTGCATTGTATGTTACCAGCTTCTTAGGACAACCAAACTTGCTAAAAATGTTTTCTTCTAAAAATTTTATTACTACTGTATCATTAGCTCCCATTATTGGAACAACTTCTACCCATTTAGTAAAATGATTAGTCCTTGTTAAAATCCATCTATCTTGTCCACTAGAGGGTGGATTTATCTCCCTTATAAAATCCAAACCCCATTGTCGAAAGGGTTCTTCTACAAATACAGGGATCAGGGGTAATGGAGCTAACATTTTCTTATCAGCAAATATCTAGCATTTCTCACAACTTCTTACAAATATATAAATATCATAAAATAGAGGGGGCCAAAAGAAACCAACCTTCAAGATTTTGTGGGTTGTGACTTTCCAATAGTAGTGACCTCCACAGAGGCATCCATGGTATTCATTTACAAATTTTATAGTCTCATATTCAATTAAACCGAGAAAGAGAACACCAATTGCATCTCTCCAATATAAATTCCCATCTATTATTACATATTTTTGAGCCTTAACTCGGAGAGATTTGTATTTTTTTCTCTCTAAAGAAGAAGGACAATAGAGGAAACAAAGATAAGGGACAATATATTTATACCACTAAGAACAAAGATATTTATACTTAATTTTGTTATTAGTGTTGTTACAGTCAACTTTTGAATGCCTTCCTCAACTCCAAATTGAGCTCAGGATAGCTCATTGGAAAGATATTTGTGTCTCGTTATCATTTGACTCATCAATAAAGTCATTTGGATAACCTAGATAAGAGAAAATTTGATTTTCCCAAGGTCACTCCAGAGGTGCATCAATTCTCCTGAGGCAATTGTATTTTTGACATTTCTCTAAAGCCATGACACCTGTGTAAAAAGTGAATGAGGTTTTTCTTCCCTGGAATGTTTTGGACAAAAACCTCTCTAATTTTTCATAAATTCATCTTTCATTGCTCAGAAACATCATTTGAGTGAAACCTACCCCGATGTGTGGAACAAGGGATTTGTCGAAATGAAGCGAAATGAAGGGGACAGGGAGCTTCTAAATTCTTCAGGAAATTTTGGGAAGTAGGGAGGGATGTTAGGAAGTAGGGGAAAGTAGAATCTCTAAAATTTAGTGAGGGGAAGGGGTCCAAAAAGGCAAAACACAGGTCCAACCTAGAAAATTGTCAGGTTGTAGCAAGAAACTAGGGTTTGTGCAGAAATGAGGAATTTGGGGGATCTCAGTGATGGGAAGTGTTTGATAAGGTACTTTAAGGATAGGGGAAGGTGTATGAACATCTGGATACAAGTTTTTCCGACGATGTGACCATCCAAGAGAAATTAGCTTCAAAACCCTAGGAGAGGAAAATGAACCTTGCCTAGGCGCCACTGAAGCACGAACAAGGTGTGAAATGACCCAATGGAACTTGGCATGATGATGACAACCTTCTGAATGATGGTAAAATCCGCTGAATGGTGACATGGAACATCATTTGGACAACTTTGACAAGGGTAAAATCACACCCTAGACCTAATGCCTAGTGACCAAATTTTACTTAAAGACTCACTGAAATGATAAAATTTGACCTTGACACCTTAAAATCACTTGTATAAGAGCATGTTTGGTCACTGGAGGAAGGCTGCAAATACTGACACTAACATTGGCTCCAATGGGGGATGGTAGCTCCTTGGAGGTGCCAAGAACAGAAGATCTCTGGAAGAGCTAGACAGTGCCTTTTGTCCATTGGGCTATGGAGTCCATTGTTCCGACAAACCAACATGACTCAATTTATTGACTGAAACTTGACTCAAACTGACTCAACGCAAACTGACATGACTAAAAAAAAACTTGACTCTGAGCTTAAAACTTAAAGCTTGGTGGTAGAGCATGACCACCTTTATTTCTTACAAGACTATATATCATCAAACTATATCAAACTGCTAATGTAACCAATCAAGAAGATGGCTTCTTGACTGATTCTTCCGATCAAATCTTCTGGTCAATAATTGATATTGGTAACTAGGCATCCAAAAACATAATTGGCCATGATCTCCTTCATCACTGAATACTGCAATAATCACCTTCACTACTGTCAGCAACAAATTTTCCATTGGATCATGAAAAACATGAAGATTTACCTCCTGCTGAAGAAACAAGATGTCTTTTTCTTTTGATTCTGATCTTCCTTCATAATGTACTTCAGAAAAAGTATGTTCTTGGTTCTCAAAAATTTCTAAACAAGCAGATGAGTGGATTTCCCCTTCAAAGAACACTTCAAAACATGAAACATATGAGGAAGAATCTGAAATGGAATCCATAATGGTCTGGTCGACTATAGTCTGAATACATTTTTGATCATCTTGATGGGACTCCTCTAGTTTCTTTTCATGTTGCTGAAATGGATTCTCATACAAGGCTTCCATGATATCATCCTCCATAAAATTATCATCCCCATAGTATTTTTCAAGGCTCTCAATAAAACCATGAGCATGCTTGCAACAATCTTGAACTAAATTTAATGATGGATAAGATTCTTTATACTTCTCAAAGAATACTGAATGAAAATCCTTTAGACAATAAATGGAAGCAAGTGGCAAACTTTCATACCAAGATCGGGCTTCGTCTTCCAAAGTGGCCATGAATATCTTCATTAAGGAATCTTCAGGAAAATCAACCTTCAACTTGCGAATATGCATGTGAAATCGAACTAGGTTTAAAGCAGCATCCTTCTTACCATCTTCTTTAAACGTAGGCAGATTCTTTGACCAATCTACCTTCGGAATTTTATTTGGGAAGCCTAGGATGTGATCTCGACTCATGGGAGCGTATCTTCTTGCAATCTGATCCATCAAGAATGGAGTTTCCAGGTGAATGATTTCAGCCATATTCTTATGTCTGATCGTTGTTCACCATCAACATCAGATCTGAAGTTGAGATATGTCCTGGGGCAAGACAATCTACAATCAAACCATTTTCTTCCCCAGTGGAGTCGCCACTATGTTAGCACCTAAATCTGCCTTAGGCTGAAGGAAGGCAAAAATTAGGGTAACCACAAACCATGCTCAGTCTCGTAGCTAGCCGTACGAGAGCAGGAGAGGGCTCTCTCCGATTCACACTCAGCGAATGGATAAGCAAAATAATCTGAGATGACTTACAATACGATTTCTATCTTAGGCTAGTAAGTGAAAATGAACGTAAGGAGGGATTTTATGAATGATTTTGTTTCTGGGATGTTATGGGACCACTGGACCTCAATGAACATAGAACTTAACATAAAGGCATAGATTATTTCATGAGGCAAGGTAGGCGGAAATCATAGCAATTATAGTTTTAAGATATGGCGGAATGGAGAGATTGATTAAGAAGGTGAAAAGGGCATGGAAAACATGAATCCTTTTCAACAGAAGAATGAACATTGTACATGAAATTTTTCCACAGGTAGAGCAATAAAATTGAATTCTACCTAATCTCATTCGAAAAATTTCACCAGAAAGGAATATGAAATGAAATATGTAACATAACAAGATACATATGAAACATAAGAGACACACTTGCTACACTCACAACCACAGGAATCTCATGAAACAGAGCCGCTACCTTTCATTAATTCTCTATAAAAATATACAATGCAGAAACAAAGTTTCTTTCCCACAGTCTCCCAGAAGTTACAAGCCAACCAACCAAAAAAAATTCCTTTGCAAATGGTTTGCATACAATATATAGAATGTGCCATGAAGAGATAGAACGCCCAAGGGTCACAAAATGAAGGTGGAGAGCCAAGAATCAGCTACAGGTGCAGCACCAAAAACATGACACATGGCTTGGGTGACCTTTTGCCTTTCTTTGCCACTTGTATAACTGACCATATGGAGTGAAAATATTTATAAAACCGCCACGCTCCTCCTCCTGTGCATCGCGCTCTTTTCCAGGTGTCTTTTGGAGGTCTTCCCGATGTCCAAATTGAGCACAGGATAGCTTGTTGGAAAGGTATTTGAGTCTACTTTCAAAATCAACCAAAATTTTTGAATTTGGAGTTCATTTTCTCTATCAAAAATCAAATCGCCCAAGACTGGTCGAACTATGCCAAATGAGGCTGCCTCAAGGCAGAGTGCTGTTGCAGTCAACTTTTAAATGTCTTCCTCAATCTAAAATTAAGCTTGTAATATCTCATTGGAAATATTTTCCTGTCTAATTTCCATCCCAATCATAATTTTGCAATTTCGAGTTCATTTGCCCTGTCAAAAATCAAATCTCCCAAGACTGGTCAAACTGTGGCAAATGAGGCTGTGTAAAGGCAGAGTGTTGTTACAGTCAACGTTTGAATGCCTTCCTCAACTCCACATTGAGCTCAGGATAGCTCATTGGAAAGATCTTTGTGTCTAGTTATCATTTGACTCATCATGCAAGTCATTTAGCCAACCTACCTAGGATAAAATTTGATTTTCCAAGGTCACTCCAGAGGTGCATCAATTCTCTTGAGGCAATTGTATTTTTTACATTTCTATAAAACCATGACACCTGTGTAAAAAGTGAAGGATTTTTTTCTTCCTTGGAATTTTTTGGACAAAAACCTCTCTCAGTTTTCATAAATTCATCTTTGATTGCTCAAAAACATCATTTGAGTGAAACCTACCCCGATGTGTGGAACAAGGGATTTGTCGAAATGAAGCGAAATGAAGGGGATAGGGAGCTTCTAAATTCTTCAGGAAATTTTGGGAAGTAGGGAGGGATGTTAGGAAGTAGGGGAAAGTGGAATCTCTGAAATTGAGTGAGGGGAAGGGGTCCAAAAAGGCAAAACACAGGTCCAACCTAGAAAATTGCCAGGTTGTAGCAAGAAACTAGGGTTTGTGCGAAAATGAGGAATTTGGGGGATCTCAGTGATGGGAAGTGTTTGATAAGGTACTTTAAGGATAGGGGAAGGTGTATGAACATCCAGATACAATTTTTTCCGATGATTTGACCATCCAAGAGAAATTAGCTTCAAAACCCTAGGAGAGGGAAATGAACCTTGCCTAGGCGCAACTGAAGCACGAACAAGGTGTGAAATGACCCAATGGAACTTGGCATGATGATGACAACCTTCTGAATGATGGTAGACTCAGCTGAATGGTGACATGGAACATCATTTGGAAAACTTTTACAAGGGTAAAATCACACCCTAGACCTAATGCCTAGTGACCAAATTTTACTTGAAGACTCACTGAAATGATAAAATTTGACCTTGACACCGTAAAATCACTTGTGTAAGAGCATGTTTGATCACTGGAGGAAGGCTGCAAATACTGACACTAACAGTTTCCCAAAATATATTGATTTGTTCATTACCTTCAAACACCTACCAATACTTCACATTATCTAGAATGGAAGCTCTACTTATCACTTCTACTTCATATCTAAGTTTCGGATTCAAAGGAGGTTTAAAAGTACTGGATGCAACTGCCAATGAATCAGATAGTATATTACCATCCCTAGGTACAAATTATATATTGAAAGCATATAAGAAGTTATCTGCCAAATCCCACACTTCATTTCTATACATATTTAATCTTGGATGTTTTGTTTGACATTGATTCTTGATTTTATTAATAACTAATTATGAATCTCCAAAAACAAAAATATAGTGAATTCCTAGATTCTTTGCTGCTTGTAAACCAAGAATCAAAGTTGCATATTCAGTGACATTATTTTTAGTGTGAAATTCTAATTTATAGGAGAATCAAATCATATGACCATTAGGAGAAAGCAGAAGAACTCCTGCTCCATTCCCTTCTTTCGAATAGGCAACCTCAAAATATAACTTCCAGACTCCACTGACTACCATCTCCTTTCTCTTAATTGTTGAAGGGAGTTTCACTTCTATATCTTCAACAATTTCTGGTGACTCTTGCAACATAAAAAGGGAAAATTCATCCTTTTCCTGACTATAAAAAGGAGAATTACTTGAACCCTCCTTGGTGATATTTTTCATGAGCCTAGTCTCTCTATATAATCTCCTTTCTTCTCCTCCAAAAATTGGAATAATAGCTGATGAAGCTCATCAATAGGTAAATTATATATACCTTAATGCCACTCTCTAGCTTATTAAAATCAAATTTTCTCACATTTGTTTACATATTTTATTATATTTTGCTTAGTGAGAAGGGTAAAGATGAGATGTTATGTCATGTGGCCTAATGTGCATTAATTGTAGGATTTGGAGCAATTTTGGCTAATTTAAGTGTAGGAACTCGAAGTAGACAAGCAAGATGGATTTTAGGAGATTGGATCTCCCTCCTTAAATCCTCAATCACTCAAAGATTCCTCCACTAGATCTCATCAGCTCGGAGTTACAAGCAGCCAAGCCCACCAAGGTCATTGGCTGCCAAGCCTCCCTAATTTTAAGGAATTTGTTGGTAGCTTCAGTTGTATAAATAATAAGGGCTAGGACCTCATTAGGATTCAACAATTTTTCTTATAGCCAAGAGGCATTTTCGAGCTAAGACATTGTGACTGATTACTCTTATGTATTTTTGACATTTTGATGAGAATGAGAAGCATTCCCTTGATCCAACACTGAGTTGACTCATAGAGTTGAAGCTCTTGGGTTAGGGCCCAACCCTAGCAGCAAAGGTTCCTCTTTTTGTATATGTATGCTTAGATTAGATTCATAGTTAGCTATTGAAGTGAGTTTTTTTTGTTTAATCTGCAAGTTTTTGGATGATTACTCAGTTTTCTTCCATTTGTGGACAGATAGATCAGTGGTACAATAGTGAAAGTAAATACTTCATAAGAGTCAGTGGTAGTGGCCTCTGCCTCATCTCCCTTATGGGATCATGGTTGGAGGGTTCCATTCTCACAGCTCAAAAATAGATTTATTGTTTGATCACTACATAACATAGGATTTCTTGTTGGATAGATCATTATTTCTCAATTCCTTAGAAGTACCTGCAATTGCAATTTTGGGTTATTGAGTTTGATATGGTTTAAAAGCACTTCCATTTTTAAAATTAGCCATTAGCCATTAATAACTCTATTTTCCTAAATTCAACTCACCTTTTCCGTATATAAATGAAGTTGTGCATAAATGAAAAAAAGAATGTATGTTGATGCAGGAGTTTTTGATCTTCATGGAGAGCTTATCTCACCAGACTCATCCAAGTCTTCTCCACCTAGGCTGCCAAAGTCCACCAAACCCTAATCTGAATTTATGTTTTGTAGCAAAGTGGACATTTTCCTTGAGCAAGTCCAACCATCTTGAAGACTTGGGCTGAGCCTTGGGTAGTGTGTGCCTCTTCAATGCCTTATTTCCCCATTAGACACCTTTCCCACACTTCATCCTACCTTTCCTACCTCCCTATAATATTTCGGTTTTTTCCTATAGTAAAACAGGGCATCCTCTAGTAGAACTAAGACACCCTCTAGTACTACAAGAAACCCTGTAGCAACCTATTTTAAGCATGAATTGTGCAGAAATGATGATCTGAGCTCAGGTTAAGCATCGATTTGGCTTCCATACCCTTGACACCATTCCAAATGTATTCCCCCATAAATATCTCCCATGCCAAGGATCAAAGTGGTTAAATTAGCATTTACATTCATAAAATTGAAAATCAAAAAGGCTTTTCTGCAATTTCTAGTTAGTACATACATGCAACAGTCACAATAGTTTTAGGATAATTTCCATGCTTATTTAGCCCAGATAAATAGATGTTAGACGCAAGGTTAAGTTAGGTATCTTTTGCAAGAAATATGTGTAGATGCTTAGCTAGATGATTTCATGTCACTTTTTAGCAATTTCCAATTCAGAACTTCCATTTCCTAGAGTATGAAGAATTTCCTTTCTGCATTAAGATTAGTTTTCCCTTTTCTATTTGATAGTCAAACTCCTTCTAGTCAATAGAATATTGGTTTGAAAAACCCTAGTGGTCTATCAACCCAGTTGAAAAGTGACAAGAGTAGACCATTACATCTACTTTGTATACAACACTATCACCTCCAAGTTTGTATGAACTCCTGGTTGATGAAGTAAAGTTGGTAGCCCTAGGAGTTGCAGCATCCTTGATGAAATATTGGAGTTGATCACTTTTTGGCACCATTTCTGGGGAGATGTCTAAGTAGATGCGATTTCTTCTTTCCTTTTTTTTGCATCTAGCAGATAGTTGTAATCTTTTCTTTCTTTCCATTATGTAATAGTTCCATTTAATAAATAGTTTCAAATCCTACTTTCTATCCATTCTGCAAGTAATTTTGAAAAAAACCATGAAAAAATAAAACAAAACAAATTCCTTTCATGCCTCATAGGAGTAGAGACAACTTTGGAAAATTTTTGCCAAATACCCCCACCACATCTAACAATCAACCTTCCCTCTTCTTCGGTGGCTGTGAGCTAGAAGACCCATTAGGCAAACAACTAGATATTGTTGAAGAGCTTATTTGGGAAGAAGAAGAAGAGACCATTCCACCAACCTACACCATGGAAATATAAATGGTATTGAAAACAAAGAAGGAGCTTAAAACATAGCTAAGGGTTCTTTTCCCATCAGAGAAACTAATGGATATGCTAGGATGAAAAACATATGCCCCTCTGCCCTTCCTTTCTTCCATGGCTTAACTTCAGAGGACCCGAATGCATTTTTCTTTGGGTTTGTTGTCATGTGCAAAACTTATTATTATACCTCTGACGACCAGAAGTTGAAATTTTCCCCATCCACCCTCAAGGATGCAGACTTGCACTGGTTCATGGGTTTACCTAGGGACAACATCACCACCTAGGCTCAAATGCAACAAGCCTTCAAAAATAAGTATAGGGATTATTGTAGGTACAAATATATCAAAGAGAAAATTTTTAGAATGACCTTGGGACATGATGAGTCTTTTGAAGATTATAAGGAAAAGTTCCAACTCAACTACGAAAGGGTCGGATGCACCCTCAATCCTGAATCACTTAAGCTAGTCCTTCTTAGAGGGATCGGGTAAGATCTCCTAGAAACCCTAAACATGCTTTTAGGAGGGGACATCTATCATTTACCCTATGATGATATCAAGACAATTTTCAAAAATCATTCTAGGGTATCAAGAAAGAAGGGTAGGTCTAGTCAAGCTTTGGCCAGTTCATCCTCCTCAAACACATCCATCAAAAGTGAAATTGGGAACATGTTGGAAGACTTCAAGAGAGAAATTTTGCATACCCTTGCTCTGGAAATGGACACCATGCAGATCAAGAGGAAGCACGAGGAAGTAGAAAGAACCTTACCTATATTTTTCCATAAATGCACCATAAGGCACCCTATAAATGAATTTCGATTGAATCTTGTAGAGATATGATCAATCTATGAGGAGAACCACTCTATTGGAAAGTTCCCTTCTCTACCTGGATTGAAAACTCAGTATCAAGGAACTAAAGAGGTGACTGAACAACTCTTCTATATCAACCAAAGAAGGCTTGAAGGACCTCAAGCATACCACCAAGGCATGTAAGGGGAATCCTATTCATATTACAATCTTAACCAGAATGCATCCATTCCCCCTTGGTGCCCTCATACTCATCCTTCATGGTCCACACCTTCTCCCTGGTCTTTTGCACCTCAATACCATTCCCAACCTGCCAATCAATCATTTCAGCTATATGCTCCTCCACAACCTCAATGGATTACACAATCCCAAGGGTGGAGGCCCCCATACAGCGAATCTCCAACTTTACAGCCTCCACCTCCATCTCAACCATAGATACTTCACCCTACTCCACCTAAGAAACCTCAAATGCCTTCTAAACCAAATCCAAACCTGAACAAAATACACGAAAAACAGGTCTACAGTGGGGAAACATCTCACCCTGCCTATGCCGTGGAAATTCAAGAAATCAACCTTAGGTATGGAAGAGTGTTTCCAAATAATCAACCTCCATCTCCACCTGAGGAGATTGAAGAGGAAAAGGAGGAGAGTGTTCCTCAAGTCAATCCACCTCCTTTTCCTGAGAGATTAATCCATCCTATCTAGCACACCCTAGAAGAGATTGAACTTATTGGTGGATTGAGAAACTTGTGTGCTAAAATCCCACTCCTCCAAGATATCAAGGATGTACCCATCTAAAACAAGTTAATCAAGGAGAAATGCTTCAAACATCCTTGGAGGTGAAAGAAATACACCCATACTATTAATGTCATTGGATAGTTGTCCGACTTAATGTTGGGGCAAGTGATTTTCCCAAAGTATCTAGATCTTAGAATTCTTGTGGTAGATGTGCACATCGATGGTATCATTGTCCCCCATACCTTGATCAATCTTGAGGCTTCCATCAATGTGATGACAAAGGAGACTATGTTTAAAATGAATCTCCAAGGATCATTAAGTAAGACCACAACAGTCTTGTAGCTTGTAGACAAGTCCACAGTAGCTCCTGAGGGATTTGTTGAGGATGTGATGGTATCTATTGATTCCCGGGAATACCTTGCTGAATTCTTAGTTCTCCAACCTAAGACCAATTTCAATGGTTATCCTCTCATCCTTGGAAGGCCATGATTAACCACCGCTGATGCTTACATATGTTGCAGGGCTAGGAATATGACCATTAAAAATGGGTATTTGTCAAAACAATTGGTCTTGTACACTCCTCCTCAACCATATCTAGAGCATTACTTACCTTTATGGTTAGAAGAGGAGGAGGAATATGAATTCTACTCTTCACCAATATGTACCCTAGATGATATTATAGGAGGGGGGAAACCTGATGAAGATGGCCTGATTGGGAAAATCTTCCAGAATCATCCCCCCAACACCATGTCTCTTGAGGAGTTAGTAAAGAAAGATAAAGATAACCGTTGGACTGATTTGTGCCTAGTTGACTCAAGTCATACTCATGTCATGATGATAGAATTTGATCCAGAAATAACATTGAAAATCAACCCCTATCTCTCTACACATTAGGAAGAGGAGTTATGTGACATGCTAAGAAAGCATCTAGATTCCTTTTCCTATAGTTATAAGGAAATGAAGGGAGTGTACCCTTCAATATGTACTCACCACATTTACATCAAGGAAGTTTGCAAGCCAGTGTGCCAACCTCAGAGGAGAATGAACCCAACCCTCAAGGATATAGTCAATGAAGAACTGCAGAAGTTGTTGGATGCAGACTTCATTTACCCCTTCTCAAATAGTGAGTGGTGTCTCCTCTAGTTCTGGTTCCAAAGAAAATTGGGAAGTGGAGGATCTGTGTGGACTACAAAGAGCTAAACAAAGCCACAAAAAAGGACCATTTCCCTCTGCCTTTCATTGACCAAGTATTAGATAGTATGGTAGGAAAGAAGTTCTTCTCTTTCCTGGATGGATTCAATGGTTACAGTCAAATCCAAATTAGACCAGAGGACCAAGATAAAACCACCTTCACCTGTCCTTGGGGTACCTTTTCTTATAGGGTCCTTATTTTTGGATTACGCAATGCCCCTGCCACTTTTTAGAGGGCAATCCTGAGCATCTTTGTGAAGCTAGTCCATGACTCTGTCGAAATTTATATGGATGATTTCACCCCCTATGGGTGTGACTTCCTGGAGGCTCTCTCTAACTTGGGAAAAATATTAAACAAATGCATTGAAATGAAATTATTGCTTATTATTGAGAGGTGTTAGTTCTTGATGTCTGCAAGCACTGTTCTAGGTCACTCAATATCCCAGGAAGGACTACAAGTTGACCCAAATAAATTTGTTATCATAAAGAGGGTCCCTACTCCTTAGAAGCAATATGATGTCAGAGGTTTCTTGGGCTTAGCTGGATACTATAGGAGATTCATAAAGGACTTCAACAATATAGCCTCACCTTTGTTTGGACTATTGACCAAGGACTCCAAATTTATATGTTCAAGAAACTACCAAGAGGCCCTAGAAACCCTAAAGGACAAGCTGACTACTGCACCTATACTCTTAGGCCCAAATCGGGCTCTTCCTTTCCACATCCATGTTGATTCCTCTGACAAAGCTATAGGAGTGTTGCACAAAATATTGTCACCATGACATTCTGCAATCAATGTGAGTCTATCACCACTCATACTTTCCTCCTTTGCAAGTCTTAAACCTCAGTTCTTCATGTCAAGCCTTGAAAAATAAGAGAAAGCCCTTAAAAGTCTCTAAAACTCTAGTTCCACACTTTCTCTTAGCATTACCTGTAGTCCTGCACGTACTGGTCATGTCCCCTACGTATCTGACCACTCTGTCTCTGTGTAATGGGTGCGGACCCCTGTAAAAGTCAAAAAGGCACAAGTACATTCTTAAAAACTCACTTTGGGTCATTTCTGGAAGCTTCTAGAGGGAATCTTGAGGTGGCAAGTTCGCTCCTTTAAGGTTCATGCATCCCATACCTTAAGGAGCTAACCCCTTGATGTGAGGAGCTTATCCCTTTGAAGGAGGACTCTATCCCTTCATAGGTGGACCTGTAACTTCCTTCCTCTGCACTATAAAATGAGGCATTGGGCTGGTTACTGAGGAGGTTGAAAGCTGAATATTTTTGAGGTGAAATGTTGGTGGAATTTAGTCTTCTTAATTGAGCTTGAGAGGAGAGATTACATACCTTTTTGATCTCATTGAGAAGAGTGTGAGGCTTGTCAAAGTAGAGGAGATTCCTGCTTGGACCCTGGGAGGAGCTTGTACAACATCAAGGCACCAAAGGTTGTAAAGTTCTTCTATTTTCAAAGTTAATACAATCAAGTTTATTTTTCTCAATAAGATGTGTTTTATGGTTTATTTCATGGATTCCTTGATCACCATGATGAATATGATTTATTATATTAGCTATGCAGGTGTTATTTGATGTGTGCTTGTTTGTGATTGCAGGTTCTCAAAAGGAAACTTGTTCGGACGGTCGAAGCGTGGCTACCACAAACTAGCGTTGGACTTAAGGTAGGGTCTAAAACACCTCTTAGTTTTTATTAATAAATCGTAATATATTTAGAGAAAGGTAGATTTTCTTGTCCTTCTTGTCACTAGATATTTGTTGATACTAGGGAGATCGGTCTTGTCCACAAGAACGATTTATCTGGCTGCCAAATTGGCGACTCCACTGGGGACTTGAATTTTGGTTTTTTGCCTTTCCTTTTTCTTTGACTTGAGAAACTTTTTCTTGTTTCTGGTTTTTGCTTGATGTGTGTGGGATTGGGTAGTTTTTAGGATCTAGACTATATTTTGTTTTTTTTTTCCGAAATTTTGAATAGGACCGCACTTTCTTTCACAATACAGTGCGGACATCCCCACACTATTCCTTTAGTGCATAGAGCAGTACCGCATCTGGTTCTACTGGAAGCTTGCAAACCTTGTCAAAATTTTTGAAAAACCTAAAAAAATTTCATCCAGTTAAGCTTAGGATTTATTTACGCTTTTTAGTCTCTGCCCAAATCTGCATGTGTCCTGTCAAAAATTTCTTGTAAGTAAGTTCCATTGGCATTTTAGTTTTAGGTGATTTTCTAGAAGTTTTGGGTGCCTAGATTGATTTTCGCTTGGTCTTTGTAGTGACTCAGAGATTAGAAGCCTAAGAAACCTTAGATTACCCTGGTCTTTTTGGTCTTTTTGGTCTTCTTGATGAGTCTGACTGATTTGTGAAATATTCCCTTAGTGAGAAATAGATCTCGTTTTCTCTTTGCAAAGCTTTGAATGAACTTGTTTGAAAGTTTTGAATTCCATTTTTAAAAAAGAAAACATATCTGGGTGTTTTTTGATTAATTTGTTATTCTGAATGAATTAGTCATTAGTTTGCTTAATAACTAAGTAAAACGTCCTCAAAAAGAAAATTTTTAGGCTTTTACTTCAATTAGGTTTTAGAAATTTTTAGATCTCAAGATTGATTTTTATAGTTTTGAGTGTTTTCTAGAAATTGTAGAATCTCTTTTGAAAGAAATTGTTTTCTGTAGTTTTTGAGTGTTGAAAAAGAAAGGGATTTTTCGTGAGCATAATTAGTAGTCTCGTTTTGAGTTTATTGAAGAAGAAAAAAGATTTTCTTTTTATTTATATGTTGAAAGAAAGATTTGTTTTTCAAAGAATTGCATTCTCAACTCTTTCTTTTAGCTAGAAATTCATTGAAGAAAAAGGATTGTTTATCATCTTAGGTACATTTTTAGTGTTTTTGGAGTCGAGTCTTCACACCATAAAGTTTCATCTCCATTCCTATTGACTTAAGAAACAACCTATAAAAATAATCTAGCAATATTTTTATTTCTAGGGCTCTTATCACCAATATAGCTTAGGCTAGTATCTTGGAGTAGGGAGTAATTAACTCTCCAAGATAGTTAAAACAAACAAGTAGCTCTATCTTGCGGTAGGAAATAAATTCCAATTGTTGCATGTATGCTCTGGGAAGCTCCTCTTAAAGGAGTCAAGCACGAGATCATATATGAACTAGTGAGGTAATCAATCCTTCCTCATTGGGAATGACAATAGATATACATGTATTAAAAATGGTACACCTCGGATTGACCATTGTCAAGGAGCCTGGGGTCACTTGTTGGTAAACCTTGGATTATGTCAAGGAGCCTTCAAGGGGATTGAGCTTTCTTACTCTGCCCTTGCGTGTGTATCGGATCATAGACTATTCCCCCAGGTATATTTGTTTCTGTTGGTAACCTTAGTGGCCATAATCTATAGGATTCTTTCCTAAGGTGACGGTGGAGGGAAGATCCCACTGTACCTAGAGCAGACGTCAACTAGACTCACTTGGACTCTCTGGGGGGTTCTCTTCACTTGAGACGGTTTTGTGAAGAAACTTTTTCTAGTTTGTTTCATTAACCAGGTTGTCGGGATAACTGTTCCAACCGCCCTTTCTGTATTGAATTCTGCGACGTTGGATTTCATCACCAACTAGTGTTTTTGGTATGGAAAGTTACTATTTGTGTGTGGTTTGAACTCTTAGATTTTTTAGGCGTGTGATTCAATTGTTTGTTTCTTTAGAGACTTTAGGTGGTTTTATTAAGATTTTCTTTGTTTGTGTATGAAGTAATTAAAATATTTAGTCGTGGCTGAATTACCGAGACAATCCCATAGACTTCGGGGGCAACCTCCCGAGTATACACCAAGCCAGCTTGAAGGGATACGAGCTCTTGTAACACGTAGTGATAGTAGAGTTGGGTCACTGGAAGATAGATAATCTTCTCTAATAGTTCATCCTGATTATCAAGTTCAAGCAACAAAGTATATTTCTGAACCAATTTCATTCTCTGAAGTTACTGGTAGTATTTCTTCTACTAGTGAATTAGCTGAAGAACCTGAAATTTCTGAGCCTGAAACTGAACCTGCTGCTACTCCATCCTCAAGATTTGCTTCTCCAACTTCTAGTGGTCTTGGTTCACCCAGGGTAGGAAGGATCATTACCCAAAATCTTCCCTCTGGACTCATTTCTATTGAAGAACTTGTTAGTCCAAAAGAAGATATAACTCTCCTTGAAAATCAACCAACTTTAGAACTTAGGGAGCGTGAATCAATTTTCTACAGTCCACCTAGGAGGGACGCTTGGTACATCTCATTGACCAACTTTTTAGAAAATCTGGGTCTTTTTTCACCACCTCGAATTCCTTTTCATCCAACACCTAGAGGTTATTATCCTCCTTTGAATATGTCGAGACAGTCATCCATGTTTTCCCAATCACCGGAAACATTTTTATATGGCGGTCCTTCTATTCCTTCTGGGTATCAGTCACTCACTGGTACTTTTTCAAGAGCATCTCCTCAACCCATTGAACATGGGATATCAACTAGTAATAACGGAACTCGACCGTTGAGCGTAGAAGAAATTCGTATGGTGTCTGGTACTATTCCAAATCTGCAACCTCAAGGTAGTCAGTTACCGCCTAGGGGGCAACCTCAAGGTTCTCAATTACTGCCTGGGGGGCAACCTCAAGGTAGTCAGTTACCACCTGGGGGGCAACCTCAAGGACATTACATACCTTTGAGATAGTACATACCTCAAGGTCAACCCCAGACTCAGTACATACCTCAAGGTCAACCCCAGTATCAATATATACCTCAAGGTCAACCCCAGTTTCAGTACGTGCCTCAAGGTTATCAACCTCAAGGTCAGTACCCAACCCAAGGTTTCCAACCACCTTCTGGTCAATCATTTGTACAAGGAGCTGGAAATGTACCTTTGAATTATCAGCCCTACCCTCAACCCGGTTATGGTCCTCAATATGCTCAACCTTCTATGGGTCCATACCCTGGAATGAACATGGTGTGGGATCCATCTCAATCTCAACAGATCTTGCAACCTAATGTGCAGTTGTCATCTCAATCTGGACAACCTTTGGTTTCTGGTTCAACCCAGCAACCTGTCCAGCCTACTATTCAAACTTCTGCACCTGGTGTAGCTCATCAGTCTGGGCCTAGTTCGCCTCGAACTCCACCTCAAACGACTGCTGCAACTACTGCAGCTTCTGTTCAATCTACCCCACCTACTTCTGGAGTATCGGTAGCTCCAATTTCTACTGTTCCTGCATCAACTCCTCAAGCCTCTTTACCTCAGTCGGGACCTACGATTCAAAATTAGGTTCAGATGCCTGTAGGACAACCTGGTCCAAGTACGGTTGTCACAAGTCAACCGCAATTCACTTATCAACCATACCAAGGACAATACCAATTCGGTCCTGCTATGCAAAGCCCAGTTTACCAGTATCAACCATACCCTAGATATACTTATCAGCAACCTCAACAACCCCAATTTGGTCCGGTTAATCCTGGTTTTCCGGGAGCATACAATATTCCAAATGCGATTCCAATTCCAAGTTATCCTGGATATCCTCCTTCCGGGGCTAGTCTTATGACCCAAGGTTTTCATGCCCCTAACCGTCAGTTACCATTTATTGCAACTTTGGACTTGCCTAATTTGTCGCGCCTAACGAATGATCTAATTAATTATCTTCCGTTTTGGCTGCCAATGCCGAATAAGTTGCCCAGTGATATCCCAAAGTTTGAAGGTAAATCAGGAGAGAATCCGTCAAACCATGTGATGACTTATCACCTCTGGTGTGCATCTAATTCCATTATAGATGATTCAATTCACATACAACTTTTTCAACGCACTCTGATTGGTCTTGTGGCCAAGTGGTACATTGAGTTACCGCGAGCTTCTTTTCATAATTTTAGTCAGTTAGCCACTTCATTCTTAACTCATTTTCAATTACCTGTCAGATATGACAATGGCACGAAATTATTAACTTCATTAAAATAGTCAACGTCCACATATATTTGAGATCATATTCATGAATGGCGACGTAGACGACGTTTAGTGAAAGTTTTTATTCCGGATCAAATTTTAGCAGAATGGTTTGTTAAATCATTATTACCTAAAATCACTGAGGATGTAGCTAAGGTAGGAGTTGTTACTGAAGAGCAAGTAATTGCTCAAGCTCAGTATCTTGACCTTGTTTATACGCAGTTGGGTACTTTACATGAAAAAATCCCCGACCTTCTGAAACAAAATCAAATAACTGCAGCTCCTTCAGGGTCTCATGCCGCTGATGGTATGATTGGTTCAGTTAACACCAAAAGCAAGAAGAAATCTTCAAATAATTATTCTCCTATTATGACTTTACCAGATTCCCCGACAGGAGACTCTTCCGCTGAAATTCCGGCCGATATTCATGTCGTAGAATCATCTACAGCCAAATCAAAATCCGCGGTAAAAAGAAAGGGAAGAAGAAAAGTAAACAAAACTCAAAATAGAAATTAGATAAAACTGAATCTACTAACGAGAAATGTAAACCTCGCTATCCTTGTCTCATTTGTGACAAGGAGCATTTTACAAGAGATTGCCCACGTCGTGCTGAGGTTACGAAAATTGTCAAAGGTTCTCAAATGCCTGCTGTCTTGAAGGATCCTTTTCCTAGTCAAGATAGTAAGATGATTGGTTTTTCCTCAAATGCCTCAGAAGAACCCATAATGATGATGTCTCATGTCAGGATTGCAATGCGATCGCAAGATTATGGTAGTAAAAGTCCTGTTGGTGGTAAGGAAGCAGAATCTTCTAATTCAAACCCATCAACTTCAACTCCTTCCGGTTCTGATCCGCTACAGATCGAGAAACCTAACCCAGACTTAGTAATCAAACCACCTGCTAAAGGTATACTTCAGATGTCAGCTTTCAATCCGCATGCAAGAGCTACTTAGAATTATAACATTTTTGAAGACTTAGTTATTTCCCCTTCAACAATGTCGGCTTTGGAGGTGCTACAATCATGCCCAGCACAACATAAATTACTTTTGTCAGCTATAGGAGCTATTGATATTCAAGATTCAAACCTTATAATCTTCGATTTAGAGAATAGTACACCTCACCTACCTCATCAAATGGCTTTCCAGATTCAAGTGTTAGTCAAAAATAGACCTTGCTTTAGGACTGTAATTGATAAGGGAGCTTCTACGTGTATTATGTCGATCCAGTGTTGGAGATCACTTGGTTCTCCTACACTCAATCAATCCCCGATGATTCTAAAGGCTTTTGATGGTCATGGGTTCCATCCTTTTGGCATTCTATAGGATTTACCTATAGGGGTTGAAGGCAAAACTATTAATCTAGATGTGGAAGTGGTTGATGCCCCTCTAGATTACAACCTTCTTTTGGGTCGCAGCTGGTCTTACGCTATGACTGTTGTTGTTTCATCGGTCTTTCATCTTATAAAGTTTCCTCATAATGGAAAGATCGTAACCATAGACCAGCTGACTTATTTTTCATCCGACCCAGCCTCTTCTAAAAGTATCCAATATGTCGGTAAAGCAACTATCCCTTACAAGGATTTTTGGGTAGGATTGATTAAAGATTCTGGTTTACTAGGAACTTTTTCCTTTCCTCCTCCTAATGTATCACCTTCTACTGCAACTATTCATATGATTTCATCAAACACTATTGTTTTTGATGATCCTTGGATCGTACCTTCCGAGTTTGAGGTGGACTCATTTGGTGATGCAATGCCTTTGAGTCCCTATGAAATTGCATATCAGGTTGTACAGTCGTTTTC
The DNA here is from genome assembly GCA_031772625.1 of Pinus tabuliformis. Taxonomy (NCBI): domain Eukaryota; kingdom Viridiplantae; phylum Streptophyta; class Pinopsida; order Pinales; family Pinaceae; genus Pinus; species Pinus tabuliformis. The sequence goes on from CM062811.1 coordinate 718,800,940, forward strand.
TGACCCTTCTTCAACCAAAATTGATCTAATGAATGTGGTCCATGGAGAATCACTTTCAATATCAACCTCAGATTCAACAACTTTTTCTGAGCTTGTTCATACTGATGAGCAGATTCGTGAACTTTTGTCTGTTGATGATTTACCATGGGAAGATCTTCATCATTGATCTTCGTTTTTACCTGAGCTTGATCATTTTGAAAATGATTTTTCATCTATTTTTACTACTAATTATGTCAAAGAACCACAGAATCCATTGCAACATCCTGATTCTGAGTTAAATTTGGGAAATATTTCTCGAACGGTTCCTATTGACATTTCAGTTAAACCTGGAATTATTGAAAACATTCATATAGGTGCTTCCTGTATGAACAATGAACTCTAAACTTATAAAGCCCTATTTCAAGAATTCTGCGACGTGTTTTCCTGGTCATATGAAGAAATGCCAGGAATCGATCCAGCAATTATTGTTCATGAAATTAAAACTTACCCGGATGTTAAACCTGTCCAGCAACGTTTATGTCAAATACATCCACGAAAAGCTGCTGCTATTAAAGCAAAAGTTGAGAAATTACTTCGAGCAGGTTTCATTTATCCAATTCCCTTAACGGATTGGGTATCGAATATTGTTCCTGTTAACAAAAAGCAAGGAACGATAAGAATATGTATTGATTATAGGGATATTAATCGAGCTTGTCCTAAAGACAATTATCCAACCCCCTATATTGATCAAATCATTGATGATTGTGCCGACAGTGAAATTTTCTCCTTTATGGATGGTTTTTCCGGTTACAATCAAATCAACATACTCCCTGCTGATCAACCAAAAACGACTTTCATTTGTCCATGGGGGACATTTGCTTATTGCAAATTACCTTTTGGGTTGAAGAACGCTGGAGCAACTTTTCAAAGAGCTATGTCTTACGTGTTTCATGACATCAAGCACATTGTGCAGCCCTATCTCGATGATTTACCTGCCCATTCATTATGTAGAGCCGATCATCTCACTCATTTACGAGCAATCTTTATGAGATGTAGGCATTATCGAATTAGGTTGAATCCACACAAATGTGTTTTCTTTATAGAAACAGGTCGTTTACTGGGATTCGTTGTTTCAAAAGTCGACATTCGTGTCGATCCCTCGAATGTTGAAGCTATTGTAAAATTGCCTCCTCCTTTGACTCTTCGCCAACTCCAAAGTTTGCAAGGGAAAGCAAACTTTTTACGTCATTTCATTCCTAACTACGCCAAGATAACAAAGGGTTTTACCAGGTTGTTGAAACAAAATACTCCATTCTTTTGGGATGAGATAGCTGACAAATCTTTTGATGCACTTAAACACACGTTGACCCATGCACCGTTATTGCATCCTCCCAACTACAACCAGGATTACTTCTTGTACCTCGCTGCTTCTCATTCCACCATTGGGATGGTTTTAGTTCAGGAAGATGAATTCAACAGTGAACATGTGATTTACTATCTTAGTCGAACTCTGAATCCAACTGAGCTTAAATATTTGCATGTGGAGAAATTGGCCTTGGTAGCTGTTCAAGCTGTCCAAAGATTTTGTCATTACATCTTACTATGCAAAACTACCGTAATTTCTGACTGTAACCCTATGCTCTATATTTTGACCAAACAATTGCTAGGGGGCAAGTATTCCAAATGGATAGTTATCCTGCAAGAATTTGACTTGGAATTTGAAAAATCCAAGGCAAAGAAATCTTTAGTTTTTGTGGAAATGATGTGTGATTTCTCGCATGCTGATACTGAAACTGTGGCGGAAGAGCCCATTACAGATGAATCCTTCTTTCTTATCAGTACTCTTGATCCATGGTATGGAGATATCATTGTTTATCTCCAAACCCAATCTTTTCAGCCTGAAATTTCACGATCTCAGTGACGGAAAATACGTTTCCAATCCCAACAATACAAAATTATTGGAGATACACTCTATCGTCGTGGGGCGGATTCCATTTTCCAACGTTGTTTAACTCATGAATAAGCTGAAAAGGTTTTAAATGACTGTCACTCTAGAGCATGTGGCGATCATATGTCTGGGTATGCCACAGCCCAAAAGATATTACGTGCTGGTTATTTCTGGCCGTCTTTATTTAAAGATTGTATCTATGCGGTCCGAAAATGCCACAATTGTCAAATTTTTTATCGTAAGATGCGTGCTCCACCTACTCCTCTCCACCCTATAATTGTCGTCGGTCCTTTTGCAAAGTGGGGTATCAACTTTATTACATGTAACCCTCACTCGGCCGGGGGGCATGCGTATATCATCCTTGCGGTAGATTATTTTACTAAGTGGGCCGAGGCGATGCCTACATTTTTGGCAGACGGAAAAACTGCTGCAATTTTTGTTTTCAATCATATAATTACTAGATTCGGTGTTCCTCAAGCGATTATTACTGATCATGGGAGTCATTTTCAAAACATCATGATGACTGAACTAACAGATCAACTTGGCATGCGTCACAATAGTTCTACTCCATATTACCCACAGGCTAATGGTCTGGTTGAAGCTATCAACAAAGTTTTAGTCATTATGATCTGACAAATCATTGGTATCCATAGGTTGAATTGGCATAACATGTTATTTTCAGCACTTTGGGCGTATCGAACATCAGTTAAAACATCAACTGGTTTCACTCCTTTTCAACTGGTTTACGGTTTGGAAGCTATGTTACCCATTGAATGTGAAATTCCGTCATTGCAAATAGCCATAGAATTACTCCAAGCCACTTCCGAAGAGGAGAAACGTTGGTTGTACTTAGCTCAGCTATATGAGAATCGACGTGATGCTGCATTAGCAATCGAAACTCATGCCAAACGAATTAAAGCTCAGTACGATCGAAATGTTACACCTCATAATTTTTCGGAAGGAGACCTAGTCTTACTATACGATTAAGCAAACAATAAGTTAGGAGTTGGAAAATTTGTACCTATGTGGCATGGTCCTTATGTTGTTAAGCGAGAGCTGGCAAAAGGGGCCTATGAATTGGTAGATTTTGACAGTGTCTCTTTGGGTGAACCCATAAATGGTCTTTATCTGAAGAGATATTATGCTTAAATCTAGGTGTGGAGATTTTAGTTAGATTAGTTTCTTTCTAGCTGGTGTGTTTTAGATTAGAAAAGTGTGCTTAGTTTAGAGAGTGTTTTTATCATTATTCCTGCTTATCTTGATTTTACTCTTGATATTGCAGATGTTGACGTCTCTTCAAACATACATTGGTTTCGATGATGGTGCTTGTCATAATACACGGAACATTTATTCTGCAGCTTGGGTTATCTATTCACCCTCTGATGAGTTGGTATCTATGCATGGGGTAAGCCTCAGTCAAACAACGAACAACATTGCAGAGTATAGTGCAGTGATTGAGTTATTATTTGAATCCATTTCATTTGGGATTCGGAGTTTGATTGTTAGGTTAGATTCTGAACTCATTGTATTGCAGCTTAATAGAGTTTATGCGATTAGAAATCCAGTGTTATTAAGATTATTTTTGAGAGTTTGACTCTTGGAACGTGAATTTGACTATATTGAATATCAGCATATTCCAAGATATTTAAATACATTAGCAGATGTAATTGCTTCTCGAATGTTAAATAGACATTTGCAATAATCAAATAGTAAATTTAAAAACATTCCATAACATGTTATACAATATAGCCAGTAATAGTGATATAGCTAGCATAGAAGTGTGTCAAGTATACATTGTCTTCGATCATAGGTTGAAAAACACCTTATGATCGGAAAAAATGATAGTACAAAAAGCAAAATGTCGTATGAGTCTACAAAGGTGATCATCCTATCACTGGTGATGATCACGATAAGAAACCACTGCTCAGGCCACCCTACAAAGGAACCTCCTGAAAGGTCCTGGGACCCCAATCACATAGCACAGTAACCTAATTGGAATATCATCTATGCTAGTCTCTGGAATATCTGCTGTCAAATGCTCTAGATGATTTTCCAATTCGGTCAGGGTCTCTGTAGATTCGTCTCATGGGGCTGGTACTGCTGTAGCTAGGTGTCTCCTCTCATAGGGCCGGAGAGTGGCTGGTCGCCATGGACCCACATCTGCATTTGAAACTTTTTATTATTAGTTTTGGATGATTTAAAAAAAAAAATAGTTAAAACTTAGAAAATGTTGAGAATGATTTTACCTGAATCATCCCACTGCTCTCCTGGTGGAAGAGTCATGTCTGGGTCACCACGATAATCCATCCCAGCATATGGAAAATCCTGAATCACGAAAAGTTGGTTCTCTAACCAACAAAAATACTCAGGCGGAAATCGAACAACCTCTGAACCCTCCTCAAGATGACGGGCCATAACTACAATCCAACGCATTAGCTTAGGTTCTCGGGGAGGTCCAACTCCAACGGAAAGCTGCTGTGGGACCAACATCGAGACCCTCTCTAGACCAAAGCTCACAACTAGGAAACCATATCCAAAGTTTTGTAGTTGTCCGTTCTTTGCTCTAGTTAGTTGGCCTTTTACATTCGCCAACACAGCTTCGCACCAGTTGAAGATGGTGCCTCGATAACAGTCTACTGCCATTCGCATTTGGGATCCGGTAGCTACATGCAGTGCTGCGCTTCTGCAGAGTCTGGTGACAGTAAATGCAATCACTTTAAGTTCAGGATGGGAGATAGTTTTGATATCGATCCCTTTGTCCTTTGTTTGGTCATTACAAAACTCTAGTCGGAGACTATCGACAGACTGGCCACCTGGCCTAGTCCTGAATAGAGATAATCGTTCACCTCTCTTGGGCAAACCAGTCAGGAAATAAATGTCCTCTAGCTTGATTTCGAGCTGGTGGCCACCAATAATGAAACACTGGTCCTGTATATTCCACCTGTCCACCAGCCATTGCAAAAAGTCTACTTGGGCCCTCATGCCAGGTATGGCCCAGAATTTAAATAGCCCGCATGCCCTCAATGCATCCAATGAGGGTTGATGATTAATTGTGGCAAGGTCCACATCTTCGTGCTCCCGTTCCCACCAAATGAGCATTTTGTATATCCTACATTGCAAAAATGGTGGATTAGAACATTTTAGTTCAAAAAAATTTTGGGCGGAAATGAAAAAATTGGAGTTTTGAAACCTATTTCGCGGGGTCCACACCCGCTAGTTAGGGACAGTGCGTAGGTCTGCACTCTTCCCAAGCAACAGGTACGAGACTCTGGCTCTTTCTTTTGTATGAAAAAGTCGAGGTCTGCAGGTTTCGCATGTTGCGCCTGCAGACCCCCGTGAGTGGTTTTTAAACTAATTTTTCCTTAAAAAATCAAAATGGAAGCCTAAAAATGAAATACAAACGGTTGAAATGCAAGATAAAGGTGATGTGGATTACCTGGAGCTGACGGTTTTCGTTTCCAACGGACGGATTTTTCGCAATCTTCACAGGAAGTTTCTTACCCAAAAGCTCTCTTTTCTCACTCTGAAGTCAAACGGTAAAAATGAATTTACAAAAGCCCTTTTTATAAGCTTTTTTGAATAAATGAATTTCTAATTTGTTTATTTTTCACTTTTAAAAGGTAAATTTTTGATGCAATTTTATTTATTTTAAACAGGCATGAGTAATGTTTGAGTTTTTGTGCAGAATATTGGATTTTTGAGGGAAAATTGATCATTGTCAACAAAAACATTCGAGTCCTCTTTAAGCTCTTTTCTAACTCGTAAAATATGAAAAAATTGCCGAGTTTTTCTTTTTAAGCTTGTTAAAAAAGAATTAAAAGGAAGGTCCACTTACAGCTCTTTTCTGACCGTATAAACATGAAAAGATTGCCAGGCTTTTGTCGTTTCAAGTTCGATATTGGTTATAAAACAACGTGTCATTGGTCGCTTTTTTACTTTTTCAGATCAAAGACACTAATTATGTATCATAATGGTCAAGTGGTTCTCTCAAGTATTATTTTATACTTTTTCGGGCTTGGGAGACACAAATTTACGAAAAAGGACAACCATGGAGTTTTCTTAAGTTTTTCTTCTAACTCCCTAAAATTGAAAAACGTCGAGTTTCTCCTATACTGGACTCGTTAAAATTTAAACAGTAAAGGACCTGTTCAATTTTAAATAGGAATGAACCACTCCTTCTTAGGGTTTGAATTTTAAACTAAGTTGGACTCATCCGAAGGATGAGCTTATACCCAAGAAAATGTTATCCTCCTCAAGCTTGTCAAAAATAAAGAGGTACTTGCCAGAAATGGTGGGGGAAAAGAGAGAAAAATGAACCTGTTTGTTATACTTTGTGTTTTAGAAAAGCATTCAACCACTCTTGAACATGACACTTTTTGTTCACCTGGGATGGGAAAATCCTTTGCCTAACAGTTAATCAAACCATATTGAAAGTCTTCAGCCAGTTTCCGGGTGTTAGCTTTGGGTCAATTGTCACCAAACCATTTGCAGTGTAATTATGTGTTCAAGAGGTTAGTTCGAATAAACCATTCATCTACAAAATATTTGTCATCCATCTCGACCATCCCTGAGTTAGTCCTTGCCAAATATATTTCTTCAAACTTGATATATGATTTCATGTTGTGGGCTTGCCTATGACGGATCGCTTTCTATCGACTTCAGCTAATTATCTAGAAAGATGATATAGAAATCGTCAGTACCTTGGAATCTACATGCCTCAATGGCAGGTTTTTCACCTTCGACGATAGGTTGCATCATTGACCTTCGATCAAAGGATTCTATGACATGTTCGACATCAGTTCATCTATTCACATTTCATGGATTGTATTGAGTACTTTAAGAGCCATTGACATTACTGGTGGTTTCTCTCACACTTGTTAACAGTTCACATTATTGACTGGTAATCAAGTGGTTTCTACCATGTTCGACTTCGACACATTCATTCACATGGATAGAATTGTACTAGTTCAGGAAGCAGAAATCAAGACCCTGGATCTAGTTTCCACCATCCAGGCTGCAAGGAATTTTTTTATTCATTATACAGTGGACTATTCATAAATAGATGGTTTCACCCATACTGTGTCTACATATGTCTATACTTGTGATGTATTACAAAATCATTCCTATATCAGAGCAGTTTAGTTAGTTTTTCTAGTCAGTTTTCGTCTGAGTATGGAAATGCCTACCTCAATGATGATATATTCACATATATATATATTTTGTATTGAATGTTTTTACAGGTTCCGACTAGGGTGTCCATAGGATGATCTTTGAAATGATAAAGTACTTCACTCTTCTTAGATGACAAATGTTATCCTCATCTATTACAGACTTCGCACTTTAGGGGGCAATCTGTTGCACAAAATATTGTCACCATGACATTCTGCAATCAGTGTGAGTCTATCACCACTCATACTTTCCTCCTTTGCAAGTCTTAAGCCTCAGTTCTTCATGTCAAGCCTTGAAAAATAAGAAAAAGCCCTTAAAAGTCTATAAAACTATGGTTCCGCACTTTCTCTTAGCATTACCTGCGGTCCCGCACCTACTGGTCATGTCCCCTGTGTACCTGACCGCTCTATCTCTGTGTAATGGGTGCAGACCCCTGTAAAAGTCAAAAAGGCGCAAGTACATTCTTAAAAACTCACTTTGGGTCATTTATGGAAGCTTCTAGAGGGAATCTTGAGGTGGCAAGTTCGCTCCTTTAAGGTTCATGCATCCCATACCTTTAGGAGCTAACCCCTTGATGTGAGGAGCTTATCCCTTTAAAGGAGGACTCTATCCCTTCATAGGTGGACCTATAAATTCCTTCCTCTGCACTATAAAATGAGACATTGGGCTAGTTATTGAGGAGGTTGAAAGCTGAATATGTTTTAAGTGAAATGTTGGTGGAATTTAGTCTTCTTAATTGAGCTTGAGAGGAGAGATTACACACCTTTTTGATCTCATTGGGAAGAGTGTGAGGCTTGTCAAAGTAGAGGAGATTCTTGCTTGGACCTTGGGAGGAGCTAGTACAACATCAAGGCACCAAAGGTTGTAAAATTCTTCTATTTTCAAAGTTAATACAATCAAGTTTATTTTTCTCAATAAGCTATGTTTTATGGTTTATTTCATGGATTCTTTGATCACCATGATGAATATGATTTATTATATTAGCTATGCAGGTGTTATTTGATGTGTGCTTGTTTGTGATTGCAGGTTCTCAAAAGGAAACTTGTTCAGACGGTCGAAGCGTGGCTGCCACAAACTAGCGTTGGACTTAAGGTAGGGTCTAAAACACCTCTTAGTTTTTATTAATAAATCTCAATATATTTAGAGAAAGGTAGATTTGCTTGTCCTTCTTGTCACTAGATATATGTTGATACTAGGGAGATCACTCTTGTCCGCAAGAACGATTTATCCGGCAGCCAAGGAGTAGCTCTAGGCCAGATAGATTTCAAGTTACCTTATGCCATTTACTTCATCAATAGAAATTTGTCCAAGGCTGAATTAAACTATATTGTGACTGAAAAAGAGCTCCTAGTTGTTGTCCATTCCTTGAATAAATTTAGAAATTACATCATTGGTTACTAGACCTTTGTAGATATTGACCATGCTACTATTAAATATTTGATGAGCAAGCCTGATGTGACTGCCTGAATTATTGGATGGTTGCTTTTGTTACAACAGTTTGATCTAACTATCATTGATAAGACTAGTAGAGAAAATGTAGTTGTAGATTTTTTTTCTAGAATGGCTTTGCCTACAGGTGAGGAAGGAATGGTTGATGATCAACTGCCAGATGATCATTTATTCATTATTTCAGTTATCTCTCTATGCTTTGCTAACATGGCTAACTACTTAATGGCTTTACAGTTCCCTCAAAATATGTCCTCCAAGGAAAAGAGAAGAATTATAAGAAAAAGTGCACCATTCACTTGGATTGGGGGCAATCTTTTCAAGCTAGGCCTAGATCAAATTCTGAGAAGATGTGTCAGGGAGGAGGAAGTTTTCTACATCCTTCTGGCCTGTCATGATGGGACTTGTGGACGTCACTTTGCAACCAAGAGGACAATCTTTGAGGTACTACAAGCTAGCTACTACTAGCCCACTCTCTGCCAGTATGCAAGAATATATACCAGTCGATGTGATCGGTGCCAAAGAATGGGGAAACCTACTCCCAAGGATGAAATTCATTTGCAACCTCAAGTGACTCTTGAGCCATTTGACAAGTGGGGCATGGATTTCATTGGGCCCATTGATCCACTATCACAGAAGAAAAGGTACATAATTGTGTGCATTGGTGATCTAGGTGGATATTGGTGGCCACCTTCCTATTCCACTTGGACCCCCAACACTGTCTCTTTCATTTTTTCAGTTTCCTTAATTGTAGCAGAGTTTACTATTTTTGGCAGTTTTTAGGTCCTGAACTTCTGGAGCCGTTTTGAGGCCTTAAGCGACGTTTTTAGGGAAAACGGAGAGATTGGAAACATGCCAACTTCCCATGCACGATTTTTTTTAAATTTCTCTATGAGATCTTCAAAATGAGGTATTATGATAGCCAAACAGAGATCGTATGCCAAATTTACGACCCCAGGGAAGTTGATGTACCAATTTACCCAAACGGGGTCCATAGTTTTTTCGCTTCATCTCCTAGGGTTAGTTTTTTGGATGTTTAGGGTTTTCCATTGTTTCTCAATAATAAATAGGCCTTTGAGCCTCATTGTAACATAATTCAGAGGCATGTAGCTACCACACCTCTTCTCAGAGATAAGCTACCATCGCCCGAGCTAGTATATTTCCATTTCTGTTTGTAAGCATATTTCAGTAAGTCCCATTAATGAAATGAAGTGTTATTTCTGCTGCATCTTTGTTTTTATGGTTATATCTGTAATTTGTTATGTTCCTATTTAGATCCAGATCAGTGGTATTAGAGCAGTCCGCTCTTTGTCTATTTTTTTCTTTGCATGTCCCCAACGAGGTCAGGATATAAGGAGTTAGGGCTTGAACTGGTCAAACCTTTGCAAGACCAGCCTTGCAAATTCCAACATCTTCCCATGGCGGATGAAAAGAAATATAAGGGGGTAGGAGATCCTATCAAAATATTGCTTGAACAAGCCCTCGAGCGACAAAGGAATGCGATGATAGATAACTTTGCCCAGATCCTTCAGTGGCTACCCAAGGGCGACGCATCTACTTCCAATAGCTACTCTGGAAATGCCACACCCTTTAAGGTACAAGTTAATTTTGAAATCCCCATATTCGATGGTCATGTTAGAGCCTAGATTGACCTCAAGCTGAAGGGAGGCAATCCTAGGATAACCACAAACCAAGCTTAACCTGGTAGCTAGCCCTACCAAGTTGGGAGAGGGCTCTCTCCTTGTCAATCTCAGTTGATATGACTAAATTAAATATGGATTTTAGGCTAGGTATAGTAGCTCTAGGGTTTTTGGTTGATTTTGAAGGTTTTGTTGTTGGATCAAATGGAGGAGGCAGCTTTGGGTCCAGGAAATCACGTCAGAATTGCAGGGTATTCTGTGGGGTGAGGTAGGTAGGTGTTTTGGCACTTGGAATTGACTGAGATGGTAGGTCTAATACTGGTGAGGAGATGAGGAGGGCATGCGAGGATCATGAGTCCTCTTCAAACAGCTGAAAACATAAAAAACTAAATGTATTCCCAAGGTAGAGCACTATTACCAATGTATTCCACCTATCTATCTTGATTTCATTTAGTTAAGAAGAATGAAATAAATTTTGGCACATATAACACATGAGAAAAACTAATGATAGAAGGAGAAACAATGAAAAAACACATTACCAAAAGAATCCCACAAAAATAGCTGCAAATCCTAGTTTATTTCCTTGCCAAACTGCTGTAGAGATGTACAATGTAGCTCAAAGCACCCACAAGAGTCCAACCTTTACCAATGAGGAAGAAAATACATAATATACACATGAAAACCACCTATGCTAGCCATCAAGGGTCGAATCCAAGAGATAAGGGACTATTTCAACCGTATCTAAACTAGGAACATAAATATAGGCAGTGGAAAAACTTGCCTCTAAAACCATGGCAACTGATTCATTCACCCCTAAACCACCTCAAAATGATGAATCTACCCTTTAAGATCATTTTACAATTACATTTACATAGCATAGCATAATTTACAATTATAAATTCATCCAATATGAGAGAAAAAGTTAACTTGTAGAAAAACTAGGTGAAATTTGGATTTTTGAGCAAACTGGTTCTATGCGTAGCGCCACCTATCCTATGCGTAGTGCCACTTCTTAGCTGATTTTGGAGGCCTTCCCATTGGCAAAATCGGGCCCAAGATAGCTCCTTGGAAAGGTATTCCTGTTTGCCTTCTGGAACATCTTGAAGTTTTGCATGTGGAGGTCATTTTCCCCCTCCAAAGTGGAATCTCCCAAGGCTGCTTCCTATGTGTCCCAAAAGAGGCAGAGAGGTCATTTTTATGGTTTTTTGACCTTTAGGTGACCGAGATTTGCTCCAAATTTGCTGAAAATTTTATGGATTTATGTTCTCATCATGATAAATCTGAATATGAAAACCATTCCTCCAAAAAGTCTCCTAGTCAAAAGCATAGTGCTAGTGGCGCTACGCACCTAATGCAATTTTCTGTGTTGGAAAATTTCAAAATTTCAAAATGACAAAAACTCACCAAAACTTGCCTAAAATTTGGCACAAGGCACTCTCATTAATTGCTTTGATGGGCTAGTGAGGCCTCACCCAATATTTTTAGCTTGTCATGCTCCCGTTTTCTCCTTAAGGCCTTCCTCAACCTTGCCTCAAGCTTCCTTATCCTTATATTGCATATTTTGTTCCGGGTCATATAGTGGTAGGCCATGTGGCGAAGCATCTTCCTGTCTCTATCAACCTTCTCAAGTAGCCCCTCAAGGTGTCTATTGACCCTTTCAAGCCAAGTTTTCCTATCATTCTCAATTTCTTGTTCAATAGGGGTTAATGGAACATTGGCCTCCTTGATATTTTGTCTGCCTTCTTTTATCATTTGTAACTCCATGAGGATTTTCTTGTCAGTTAATTGTTTGTTTTCTTGCTCTAGATAATTGATGATCCACTTTTTCCTCTCTAAATTGACTGAAAAGGCTTGTATCTCAGCCTCTTGTCCCTTGATGATCATGTCTTTAGCAATCTTTGTACCTTGAGTTTCCAAATCAATGACATCAATTGCTTGTGCCTCTTCATGATCAATAAGGTCAAAATCTCTCTCTTGCCCATCACTAAGATCCTTCTCATGCATTTGTTTCTTGCCTTTACCTTTGTCCTTGTGTTGCTACCCAACCTGTACCTGTTTAGCTGAAGAATAAGGCAAAGCCCCTCCCACTCTTGGTGGAGATACCATTTGCCTATGGCCTAAAGATGAAGGCAAGATCCCTTCCACACCTTGTGGAGATAATACTCGTCTAGCAGCTGCAAAAAGTTTCCTAGTGCCTCTCTCATATGTCACCAACATTGGCACTCCCACAGTTTCAATATCTTGCACCTTTTCCTATCCTAAAGGTCCACCTTCTTCATGTGGCACTTGTTATCACTGAAAATGCTGTAGTAAAATTTTTTTAGCTTGGCTTAAAGTCAGAGCAGTTTCGCAGCGCCAGAATTCTTTTTAGCAGTTTCGCAGCGCTACCTGTTTGCGTGGTTTCGTAGCGTGCTACGAAACTGGGGATTTGTTTGAGTTTTCAGTGAAAGTCCAAATTCTAGCATGCTTATTGTACAGAGTTCTTCTTCCCTCCAGGAATGTTGATAAGAGCAGTGGCAGTATGTTCAAGGAGACACCTTATGATGATACAGCTATTGTAGGATTGCCATCAAATACATTAAGGGAGTTATCTCTGAATTCTGGCTCATGGGTGATTGTGAAAGATGTACATACTAATGTGGGAGACTTGCAGGAGATGTTGTGTTGAATCCTCTAGACAAAGAATCTATTAAATGTTATAAGTAATGGAGTGTTTGATATTTGGGGATTGTCTTTTCACAATCTGTAACTTCTTTCACAAAGCAGGGCGCCACAATGGATTGAAAGATTTGAAAAATATTTATGATAAAGTTCATGTTCCCGTTTGTTGGGTATTGGTGTTCAAAGTTGGATTAGGTAATAAAGGGGCTGCGCTTGCAAATAGCATTTCAAATTGGCTAAATGTGGCACTTCTATCAATTTATGTTAAATCTTCCCCTGCATGCAAGAAGACATGGACATCTTTCTCAAGGGAAGCTTTATATGACATTACAAACTTTCTTAAGCTTACTATTCTATCTGCAGTAATGCGTTGCTTGGAATACTGGTCTTTTGAAATGCTTGTTCTCTTCTCCGGTTTGTTGCCCAAGCCTGAATTTGAGATATCAGTTCTCTCCATCTGTCTTAGCACTCATGCAGTTGCATATATGATCCCCTTTGGCGTGGGTGCTGCTGTAAGTACACGAGTTTCCAATGAACTAGGAGCTGGACGCTCCCGCACTGCACAGTTATCAGTGTGTGTCGGGGTTTGTATGGCAGTCAATGAGGCTCTTATGATAAGATATATCTTATTCTCTATCAGAAATGTATGGGGCTATGTTTATAGCAATGAAGTAGAGGTAGATGAATGCATTTCAATCATGATGCCACTGCTTGTACCCTCAACATTTATGGATGCCATCCAAGGTGTTCTATCAGGTATTGCTAGAGGATGTGGATGGCAAACGTTGGGTGCCTATGCAAACCTTGGGGCATACTATGTGGTTGGCATGCCTATAGCTGTCATTTTAGCTTTTGCACTGCATGTTGGCGGCAGGGGACCTTCGGCATTTGAGCACCTGTTCTGTTGCTAAGAACATTGCGCTAACAAAGGAAAATCTTATCAAAAATTTATCACTGCTGCACAGAAAAGGATATATGGGAGCACTCAAAAGAAGTTGATCAGAGCGCCTTCAGAGATTTCGCATTCATATTCCAAGGTATGCACTTGTGAACAGAGATTACCCCTATTAAGAGTTGAACTACTTTGTGGAGTAAGGGATTTTGTTCAAAACCATGCATAGCGAATTATCAAGCCTTTTGTGGAAAAAACCAGTTTATGGAGATGATCACAGTGTCTATGGTTTAGTGGCCAATCTTCTGGCTTATCATATGTTTTCGAACCTCTTACACTATTATGGAGGATTGAACTCGCGTTATCAAAGGCAAACAGAGCGAAAACTGTAGAAGGACAAGGGGGATTTTCAAGAGCTAAGGCCGCTGCATTACTTGTATCTTTTTGTCCGACAATATCCATATGGCGGAGGCGAAGGCAGATATGAAAAATGTAGTTCTGAAAGAGTCCAAGTGCAATGTTTGAAGCATGAGATCACTGGAATAGTATGAACGCAATAGTATCAATGATTTGGTTGTCGCTAATTGAGTGACATCCTTGAATACTTGATCTGGTCATTAATTGTTTGTTTTCTTCAATTGAGTGAATCTCCAAAGGGGTAATGTAAATGCATTAATTCTCAAATGGTTCGTTGATTCATATACACCTGCGCCATCCGAACAGGGTTCTTTTCGTTCAAGACTTTCGCTCTGTCCTCGTAAACTATCTGAGCAATCTGAGGATAAAAGTTAAATGTAATTTAATGTGGACATCATGCACTTTTAAGCAAGAACGAAATTTTAGGTCATTGGTTTGGCACCGACGTGAGTCATAATACAGATGGCGCGGAAGGAGTTAGGTTTAGCCTTTTTGGCTGATCTATATACGTCCACGTCCTCGGTATCATGCTAAATCGAATCCTCATGACCGTGAATGATGTTAAGGGGCGCATAAGAAAGGGCCTACAGAATCGAGACAATTGGATGACGGAGAATTCAAGTAGCAGACAACAAAACCAGTGAATCTCCATCTGGCGGTTCGTTTGCAACTCGTGCCTAACCTCATGATATCTTCTAAGCAGTAAATACTTTATCTGATGTGTTTTCTCAGAAAGGGAGTTCATTTGTTCATAATATATTACAGAGAAGATCTAGGTGGCTTTCAGAAGAAACAAATGGATCCTCGGCTTTACTTAATTCACCGGCTCATATCACAGCTCTGAAATTTGAGAATTAAATTAACCAAGTTTTTCATGGCCTTTAAAAAAAACAGAGTCTCAAGAAGCGGAATATAAGTTTGCCCATGAAGAACTATATTTCCTCTGTTGCTTACAATACCTTGTTGCTGGGAGAATTCAGACATCCAGCAGTTGAATGCCATGGTGTTGCACGAATGGTCAGAGGCTGTGCAATTTATATCAGAGAAGCTGGAGCACTTTGCTAAATAATGGTGACCGGAATATACTCTTTAAATGTTTTCCTTTCTGCGCCAGTTATGAGTCTTTTTATTTAAATTCATATTACAGTTTCAGGTGAAGATGATTTTTAGAGTTGGAAAGGGCTATTTTGTATACAGTAAGTCGAAGGCCTTAGCTGCGCTAAATGGTATGAGGATGGAAAACTCAAACAAACTGGAAACGATCTATGGGCACTGGGTTGCACTTTATATCAGAGGCTGTATGACATATCACCTTTTAAAGATGGCAGTGAGTGGCTCACATTCCAAAGGATCACCTCATTTGAAGATTTGAAGACAGCAAGGAATACTACACCGACTTTATGTTCCAGTTGGGATTTATGAAGCTTTTATTGGTTTGATGCTAGTCAAGTTGGCTGTGATATGTAATGGCAGAAGCAAGCTTCATCTTCTTCAAACTATTTAGGTTCCTAATAGCTGTACAAATGTCTGAAGAGATCATGGATCTAAGTAGAAAACGCTTCAAAGATACATAGGTTCTGTTTTGACATCTACAGCAGTTTCGTAGCGCGCTACGAAACTGCTGTAGAATGCTGTTTTGTGGAAAAACAATGAATTTTGATGATGAGGTCAGTTAATGGTGAAAGAAGGTCTCAAACTCAGGCAGTGAGATCATACATGTGTTTCATAACCACTCGAACAGTGACAGGTGTAGCTCTTGAAGAGAAGATAAAATATTTTGTTTATTTTCATAAAGTTTTCTCAAAGGCAATTTATGACCGAGCTACTAACGTATTGGTGGGGTTACCAGAATCTTCGGTTGATACACCTGTTGGTCCTTGAAGTATCCAGATCATATAACATATGGTGATTATGCGTTGATTAATTGAAGGTTCAAAGAACTCGGAGTGTGGTCTTTAAATGATGAAGAGGAATGGAAGACAGGGGACCGTGGATGTAGGGTGATTAATTTTATCAATTAATAAGCTGTCTTACAGCTAGCATCCGAGACCAGCTTGCTCGGTGATTGTTCCCTTAACATATCTTAGCCATAATGAAAATCATACAGCTGTCCAGCATCCAAGAAAGCATCAAGTCTGCGAGGAGAATGAAATTAGTATTTTAGTTGGATTAGGATTGTGTGTAATTTTAGTTCAGGATGTTTGTAATTAATGCAGTAGTTAAGAGCATGTAGGAAGAGTTAATTGCCACCTTCGAGGCTCCCCTCATGCTGGAGGAGGAAGCTCGAGGTGTTGGAGTTTGCTTGCCTATATATGGGCCAAGTTAGGATGTAAAAAGGGTTGGACTATATATACAAAAACAGAGTTTTATAGAGCTTATGAAAAGACTGTTACAGTAATAGCAAACAGAGTTTTTTCTTCCCAAGATTCTCAATGCATCTCTTTGTTCAAATGTGATGGTGGTTTTAGTTTCTTAATGTTCTTTTTACAGCCTTGTTATGGTACAATCCCTCAGAATTCATATTATATGCTCTGACTTCCTGTGTGCTTGACAGGCTGTGGGTTTTGGTGAAACATGTTTGAACATCACTCAGAATTCATTTTTTAATGCTCTGACTTCCTGTATGTTCAGCAGGCTTTGATTTAGGTAAATTATGTTTGAACCTTTGATGATGCAAAGAGCCTTGGCTTCTATGAGATGACTGTGATTTGGTTTATTAACTGTGAGAGACTCCATAGCCCAATGAAGACTAATTTGATGTATGTCCAGCCAGCTATATTTTTATAAATGTGTGAAGAGTTAGCCCTCTAGTGTTTGAAGGATTTTGTCAAGAGTCATGAGAGAGCCCTCTCTGATTAGGAAGGCTAATTCCTAATCTAAAGTATGGTCTGAAACAGTTACATGAGACCTTGCTTGGTTGCAGTCCCTAGTACTGGTTTTGTGATAACAGCACTGATGAAAAGACTTGAGGGCTTTTGAACAATTCATGAGAAATGAAGGTCTCCCATGGTATGTTAAGTAGGTTCAGCTGATGCAAAACAATGATTTTAATCACAGAGAAGTGGTAGATGTTGGTTAGCTATTGGGGGTATGATTTCTTCTTTACAATGAATGCCATCTTTTCTATGTTTCTGAATATGAAGTAGCGGATATTCATCATTCTCACCCTAGTGAAATGCATCAGCAATCTAATGTGGTAGGCATACAGTCTCGAGAACCTACCTTCACAAGTAAAGTGATGATCTTCATTAATGGAGCAAACCTATCCTCCAAGAATTTAAAGGGGAACACTCTGCTGAGTTTGTTATGATATTTAGCCTTAATGTAAGGCTCATAGTACTCCCTGTCAATGTACTGACCTTTGTTCCACTTTTCACCCACATTTGGAATACCTGTAGCCTCTGAAATGACAGCTGGTGACAAAGTGAATGTGACTCCAGCAAGGTTTACCTCATTGTTGTCCTCCAAATGTGTCACAAACAACCTTGCTAATTCATGATGGGATTTTACCCTTTCCACCATTTCACAAAAATTGAAACATGACTGATGTCTAAAACAAGAAAGGGCAAATGGGCAGGCTTGCAGCTCCCTCAAACTGGTGGGCTCCTCTCTAATATGTTTTCCTCCCTTATGAGGCCTTCTGCCCTGAGTGTCTCTCTCCCTGGAACTGTCACTATGTGTTTCTTCCTCCATTTCATACTCACTGTCCCTCTCCATTGTTGTACTGCTGTTTGTCTTTATGGTAACTAAAGAGTGGTAAGTTGGTGAATGAGGGTATGATGAGTATGAAGAGATTTAAATAAGAAAATAGGGGAGGGTAAACTAGAATGGGAAAGGGATGTGGGGAGTGAGTGGGGAGTGTAGGGTTTAGGAGTATTGTAGGGATTGGGGTATATGAGTATAGGTTTTGGGTTTTTTAGGGAAAAGTTTAGGGAGGAAATTATGTATAGGAGCATGAGAGTTAGGAAAACAGTAAAAATGATATGGGACAATAGCAATTAGTGTATTTGAGAGACAACAAAAATTAGGGTTTAATAATATAGGACACTAGCAATTACGGTTCAACAACAATTAGGGTTTAATGTTTTGGAGGGGGAACACAACTCAAAACCAATGCAACAATTCTTGTCTGCAAGAAAAAGTGATGTTACTTACTTGCAAATGGAGAAATTTGGGGTTTTGATGCGATTTGATAAATTTTGCAGTAATTCGAAGCTCAGATAACAAGTACATAGCGCACTTCCCAGGTGCGTAACGCAGCTCCTGTGCATAGCACCCATTCAAAAAAACACTGGGGAAAAAGCCCAGGTGCGTAGCGTCGCTCCTATGTGTAGCGCCAAGTTTTGGTGCATAGTGCTAGGCAGTTTCCTCCAAAAACACAGCAGTTTCTTCCCTTTGCTCAATGATCCCTTAAAATTTGTGATTTTTCTCATCAACTTCAATTCAAACAATGAATTAAGTTGAGAAAGAAATGACCTTTATATGGCTTGGGCACTTTTGATTTTTCACTCTCCAAAACCCACTTTATAATGTCTTTTGGCTTGCTCAAATACTCTGTTTTTTGGATGCTTGACTTTTTGCTTAAAATAGGTGAACTAATATTTTGATGATCTTTTGCTTTTGCAGTGGCATGTATTTGGAAATATCAGCAGGTGACCAGGAGCAGCATGAGACTTATTAATTACATATGAGAAATGATGAAATTACATGAAATTTACAAATAAAAACCAATGCTCTATTTTCACCTCAAACTGGTTTTGAGGTGAAAAACTTATTAAATTTACAAATTATGAAATTTAAAACTTTCCTGATGATTATTGTCTTCCTCATGTGTATGCTAACCCTTATTGGTCAATGGTTACTGAAAATTTGACATGGTGAAGCCCTAATACCTAATGAAACTGAAACCCTAAGACCTAAGACCTATTTGATGAAATAAACTGAAAAGGAACCTGAACCTGAACCATTGATTGAATCACACATGAAAAGTGGTTAGCAAATATGTGTCATGAGGGAAAAAATTGAAATATGCCTACCATCAATTGATCCATGACCTAATGGAATGCAACTCATTGAGAATGGGACTCCTAATATGAATGCAAAAGAGTGAATTTTGAACACTGATGGTAGTGTGAAGACACTGACACTAACATTGGCTCCAATGGGGATGGTAACTCCTTGGAGGTGCCAAGAACCATAGATCTCTGGAATAAGTAGACTAGTGCCTCATCCATTGGGTAATATGGTCAATCTACTTCAAAGGCTGAAACTGAAACTATGAAAATGGACTTAAGACTCAAAGACTGCTACAAATCAATCAACTTTATAGCCTTCATTTTGGGCCCCAAGCTGAAATGAATTGTAACTTTTGAAAATTTGCAATGAATGGAGAACGATATATACAATTATCACTTCATGATTTCAGAAATCACCTTAGAAGAAGTAGCACTTCAGGAGCCTACCATTGACTAGTCCTCCTGAACAATCTTGTCCATCCATCTCTTTGAGTAGGAATGCATTTTGTCCTCTGTATGCAACAATCTTATAAGGTCCCTTCCATAAGTTTTCAAACTTGCCATGCTTGCCTTTATCTTCATTCCTAGCATCCCACTGTAACACCACATCTTCAAGTTGGAATTTATCTGCTTTAGTTTTCCGATCATAGATCTTTTTGATCTTCTCCTACAATCTGAAAGTATTTTGGAAGACTTCCTCCCTTGTCTGTTGTAAATGGATCATCTGATTGATTATTCGCTGAAAATCATCTTCCTCACTGCTAGCCTCCTGTAAAAGTTTCACAACCGGGACTACAAGAGATGTCGGAAAGACTGTGTCAATGCCATAAAATATTTCAAATGGACACATACCTATATACTTATTTTGGCTCACCCTGTCCGCCCACAAAGCATTAACTAACTTCTTATGCCAGCCTTTCTTATTTGTTTCCAGCAGCTTCTTGATGATGTTCACCAATGACTTATTGGAGGATTCGGCCAAACCATTACCTTGCGGATAATATGTTGTGGAGTGACCCAAGGTAATCTTATACTTGCTGCAAAAGTTGATCATCTTCTTGGATTTGAATGCAGTTGCATTATCTGTGATGATTTTAATAGGATAACCAAAACAAGATAAAATGCTTAATTCCAAAAATTTAATGATTATCGTGTTTTTTGCCTATCTGGTCGAGATTGCTTCAATCCACTTGGTAAAATAGTCTATTGCTGTTAGGATCCACTTGTGCTGAGCCGATGATGTTGGATGGATCTCCCCAATAAAATCAAGTCCCCACTGCTGAAATGGTGCATTGACTTCAACTGGTTTTAGAGGAAGAGGCAACAACTTTCTTTTCCCCTGAAAGACCTGACATTCATGACAACTCATGACTGTTTTATAGACATCTGAAAATAAGGTTGGCTAGTAATAACCTGCTCTCAAGATTTTGTTTTCTGTTGTCTTCCAGAACAAGTGACCACCATAATCACCCTTGTGAAAGTCACTCATCACCTGTTGGGCTTCATCTTCAATTAAACAGTTCAACAAAACACCTCCTGGATCCTTCCAATAAAGGGCATTATTCAAAATGCAGAATTTAGAAGCTTTAAGTTTGAGAGTTCTACCTTTATTTTTTGACATTACATACACAATATTTGATTACCACGGTGACTGAAGGAACATTTCAGACACTTGAATTAGGGAGTTTTCTTCTTCATCTTCAGACATGGCTACAATTAGATTTATATCTAACGCATGCAAATTTGACTCCGCCATCAACCTCGCCAGGCCTTGTCCTTTGATCAGCGTTGTAGGCTTGATCTCCAGATCATATTCTAACATGGCTGCAGTCCATTTTCCCCGCCTTCCTTTCGGATCAGTTTGTACTAGCACATCCTTAACTGCTGCGTTAGGAATGTATGCTGTGATGTGGGAGTTCCAAATATACACTCGGAAATCCTTCAAAGCTTTCACAAGAGCAAGAACTTGCTTCTCAATTATGTTGTACCTCAAAGCTACATCTCTAATGGTTCTGTTGAAGAATGCAATGGGTTTTTCTAGCTGATCTCTCTTTTGCATTAAAACTGCTGCCATGGTATACTCGGATGCAAATGAGAATAAAATGAAATATTGTGTATAATCAGGACTAATCAAAACCTGGGATATTGATAAAGCATAATTTACCAAATTAAGAGATTTCATAGCATCCTCCATCCATTTCACTACGTTATCCTTCTTCAACATATTAGTAATTTCTCTCAAATGTTTAGCTAAATTGGGTACAAATCTTTGTAAGAAATTCATCTTACCGTTAAACACTTGTATCTCCTTTTTATTTTGGGGAAAATCTATCTATTGAATTGCTTCTACCCTTGAAGGATCAATGCGGATGCCTTCCTTTGAGATAATATGGCCAAGCAGTTTCCCCTCATCCATAGCAAAAAGGCTTTTCTTTGGATTAAGTGATATCCCAAATTTCCTACATCGCTGAAACACAATCCTCAAATGGTGAAGATGCTCATCATTTGAATTTGAAAAAACTGTGAAATCATATAAATATACAACCAAAAATACATCCTTTTCATTTGCAAAAGAAATATCCATTGCACGCTGAAATGTGGCTCCAACATTTTTCAAACCAAATGGAATTTTAGCATAATGAAATGTTCCCCAAGGGGTGGTGAATGTAGTCATATCTCTGTCATCTTCATGCACTAAAATTTGATTATGCCTGGAATATCCATTGAGCAGTGACATGTGCAATGCTCCAACCACTCTCTGCAGGATATGATCCATCTTCGATAGCGGGTAGTTGTCTTTCAATGACACTTTATTAATATTCTGAAAATCAATACACAATCTGATCTCATCAGTCTTCTTTCTCACGGGAACAAGATTAGAAATCCAATCAAAAAATCTGATTGGGATAATGATACCAGCCTTGTATAATATGTTTACCTCTTTTTCAATGGATGGGTGCAACTTGGGATTGATTGTTCTCAGCTTCTGTCGGAATGGCTTCTGATTTGGCTTGATGGGAATAGTGTGCTGAATTATGTCTTTTTTATACACCTTTAGATCTAAATAATCCCATGCAAACACATCAGCAAATTCATATAACAATCTAACATATTTGGACTTTACCTTAGGAGACAATGTCTTTGATAATTTCACAAACTTGGGGTTATCGGTGGTTCCAAGATTCACATCTTCAACACCTTTGTCTGTAGGCACCAAGCTCGGCTTCCTAGCCACATCATCTTGATCAAAAAGTTCTTCTAGAGGTATGAGACCTTTAGGAATGATATTGTCCTTCAGTTGCAATATTTCTGTCTGATTCACCTCAATTTCCGGTTCTTCATCATCATAATCACAATCTATGGAAGCATCCTTGTACTTTCCTTCATTCTACGAAAAATTATTGATCTCCTTATCATCCGAAAACACCTACCAATACCTTAGATTGTCGAGAACAGCTGGGCGGTGCTTGACATGGATCTCAAATTTGTTATTGGAATTCATTGGGATTTTCAAATTACTTGCAATAGTGGCAAGGGAATCTGCAATAACATTTTGTGCACAAGGTATGCATGTCAAGGTATAATCTGGAAACATCTTTAAGATATCTAACATTGCATTATGGTAGGCCCTCATCCGAGGATGTTTGGCTTGATATTCACCCTTAACTTGCTTGATTATCAGCTCAGAATCTCCATAGACTGATATCCTTTTAGCATTTAGCTTTTTGAGAATTTTCAAACCTGCAATCAGTGCTTCATATTCTACTTCATTGTTAGAACAGTCAAAGGCCAATTTATATGAAAAAATTCTAACACTACTAGGGACTTTATTTGGATGGAAAATAGGGCTGTGAATCCAAATCCCTATGCCGACACCATCCTTACCCACAACTCCATCAAAATCCATGCTCCATAGGCCTGCTTCTTCTTCTAAGTGTTGAAATTTTGTTTCATCCTCTTTCTTACCTCGACTGATCTCTTAAATTTGCTATTGTTCATTACCTTTCTACTGTTGATGGAATGTGAACTGCTCAGAGGTACTTGCAATATTTTGTCTTTCTTGATCAAGGACTGCTCTGAAATTTTTTGAAATCTTTGGCACATCTTCTACTTCAACTAACTGACTATCAGTATCATTTAAATCACTATCTGAATATAATACAAACGACTCTAAATCTGTATGTACAACATTGATTGGATGATTGAGTGGTTTCTCCTTGCTTGTGATCATGTACTTCATTTTCTTCTCCCTATATAATTTTCTCAATTGGCCAAACATGGGAATAGTATCATAGGAGAAATCTAGTTGTAAAGCTTTGCACCCCACGATCTTGACAAAATCATACCAAACCGTGGCAGAATGTCTGCAACAACCACATCCATGAGAACATTCTTTGCTAGAATTTGGTCTAAAGACACCACCAAGTCTTTGATAAGACCAATACAACGGACTCTACCCGAATCAAAAGAATACAGGTCATGATATTTTCGAGTAATGTCAAGGCCCAATTTCTCCATAATGGCTTTTGGCATCATATTATGGGAAGCTCTGGAATCAAACATGGCATTGTGGAGGACATACTTGTGCAATCTAAGGCTTATATAGAATGGAGGAACTTCACTATCCTCAAACTAACCTTCTAAAGTAGGGCCAAAGATAAGCTCAGGGTGATCGTCTTCTACATTGACCATATCAGATAAAGGATCTATGTTCAAGATTTTGGACACTTGGTGTTTGTAACTGTTGTTCTTCATCAATTCCGTCAATGGAATTGAAACTTTTACTTTACCAATCTCATTTTCTAAACTAAAAATTGAAACTTTATCTACCTCTTTAACTGGAGGGTCCTTCTTTTCGAGCTTTTCCTTTGCTAAACTCTGTTGATTGGTCTTCTCATTTGTAGATGATACTTTGTTGGAAGTTGGATCAGCAGGCTCCTTCCCTTTCTTTTGAATGTTCAAGGAGTCACTCTTAGGTTGCGCTTCCTTTCTCTTTTGAATTGGGCTGATTGGTACATCTCTGCTTCTCAATGAATATTGTTTCCGTTGTGCTATCAATGCATTCATATATCCACGCTGATAGTCTTCTGACTCATCCTCCAAAACTACTTCATTTGCCAATATATAATCTTCATCCTTTTGCACATCAGGGATCTCTGAATATTCTTCATCTTCCATGAGATAGACAGCCAAACCATCAACAGTAAATAAATGGTTCGCCTCAACCACCGAATCATCATCATCTTCACTCTCCATTCCATGTACATAGTTTTGCTGCAAAGGAGTTTTGACTTGCTGTTGTGATGACTGATCTTGTGCCTTCTACTCCCTTTGTTTAATCCTGAACTGAGGTTGTTGTTGTCCTCTGAAGTTTGGATTTCGGATTGTAGTTTCAGGCTTTTCTTCAATTGTTAACCAATCAAACATCTTCTCAAGCTTCTGAAGTATATGATCTACCTTAACATCCGAGGAAGATGCTTCTTCCTTTATAGTCACCTTCTTTTCAGTTTTCATCCTTGCTCTTTTGGCCAGCAGATTTTCCTCTACACTCACTACGTTCTTCTGCATATCCTCAAGTGTGGTAGGATCTCTTTCTCTCAATTGATATGCCATATCAGCATCAAATATGTCGGGAAATTTGATCAATGCTAACCCCATGGGTGGCTTAATGTCAGCTAGAATAGCATTATAAACTGTATTGAACCTTACGCAGTAATCTTGGACACTTTCACCTACATTCCTTTTTATATTTTCATACTCAGATAGAATTTGGAGTGGATTTTTCTTTACCTCCCATCAGTCCAGGAATTGTCTATGAAGAATTGGCAAAGTATTGATAGATCCCGCTGGTAATGCTTTGAACCACTTTCGAACCTTGCCTCCAAAACTCTGCACAAATAATCTCATGGACACATTTTCAGCATCTACCTCATGAAGATCAAAGAAGTCGTTCATCCTATCAACATGCTGTTGCGCTGTGATACTTTGAGTGGCATTGAACAAAAGCATTTTACTTTGGTAATCCACGGGCATGTCATCCAAATTCTGAGGCAGAAAGAGAGGTGCATATCTGGCAGCCATGACTCGAGGCAGATTTGAAATTGGTCTTGGAGAAAGAGGAGGATTTATGACAAAAAGAGTTGTTGATGTAGCAGAAGTAATGGTAATTTGAGGGGTAATGATAGGCTGATGAGGGATGGAAGGTATAAATGGAGATGTCAAATGATTCACTAGAATATGGGGATTGATGATGAAGCAAAAGATGTTGAAGCTGAATCAAAGAGCTAAGGAATTCGATCAACGGTGATGGATGACTGAGGAGAGTTTTGAATATTTCGATTACTTATCAAATTGGCTCATTGGATTTCAAGCTCTCTGGTGAATTCTGGATCTGTGACTATGTACAGCAATTCATTATCAATTGTGGTTCTAAACAGGGAGAGACCAAAGTATTTGTCAAAAGGAAGATCTTCAAGGAACAACCACTCTACCAGGCATGAATGAGATCTGAAACCCGGTCTAGGACTTGATACACTTTCTTGTCTGAGTATCTGAGGGATGAGATTAGTATTTTCAAATACGGGAGGAGGATCAGGATCAGGATTGGACCTGGTGTATCTTCTTAAAGCTAGTGTGTTCAAAGTTCACAAAAGTTTGATATTGCTTTACAACTTTCCACTTTCAGCTTACTGAATTCTAAACTTTATCATCCAAAAGTTCAGAACTTTTCAATTGTACTGGGGTGATTTATCTTTCTTCCCCAGTATGGTCACCACTATGTTAGAGCCTAGATTGACCTAAGGCTGAAGGGAGGCAATCTTAGGATAACCACAAACCAAGCTTAACCTGGTCGCTAGCCCTACCAGGTCGGGAGAGGGCTCTCTCCTTGTCAATGTCAGTTGAAATGACTGAATTAAATATGGATTTTAGGCTAGGTATTGTAGCTCTAGGGTTTTTGGTTGATTTTGAAGGTTTTGTTGCTGGATCACACGGAGCAGGCAGCTTTGGGTGTGGGAAATCAAGTCAAAATTGCAGGGTATTCCGTGGGGTGAGGTAGGTAGGTGTTTTGGCACTTGGAATTTAGTGAGATGGTAGGTCTAAGACTGGCGAGGAGCTGAGGAGGGCATGCAAGGATCATGAGTCCTCTTTAGACAGTAGAAAATATCAAAAACTAAATGTATTCCCAAGGCAGAGCACTATTACCAATGTATTCCACCTATCTATCTTGATTTCATTTAGTTAAGAAGAATGAAATAAATTTTGATACATATAACACATGAGAAAAACTAATGACAGAAGGAGAAACAATGAAAAAACACATTACCACAAGAATCCCACAAAAATAGCTGCAAATCCTGGTTTATTTCCTTGCCAAACTGTTGTAGAGATGTACAATGTAGCTCAAAGCATCCACAAGAGTCAAACCTTTACCAATGAGGAAGAAAATACATAATATAGACATGAAAACCACCTATGCTAGCCATCAGGGGTCGAATCCAAGAGATAAGGGACTGTTTCAACCATATCTAAACTAGGAACAAGAATATAGGCAATGGAACAGCTTGCCTCTAAAACCATGGAAACTGATTCATTCACCCCCAAACCACCTCAAAATGATGAATCTACCATTTCAGATCATTTTAAAATTACATTTACATAGAATAGCATAATTTACAATCATAAATTCATCTAAGATGAGAGAAAAAGTCAAATTGTAGAAAAACTAGGCAAAATTTGGATTTTTGAGCAAACTAGTTCTATGCGTAGTGCCACCTGTCCTATGCGTAACGCCACTTATTAGCTGATTTTGGAGGCCTTCCCCTTGGTCAAATTGAGCCCAAGATAGCTCGTTGGAAAGGCATTCCTGTCTAGCTTTTGGAACATCTTGAATTTTTTCATTTGGAGGTTACATTCCCCCTCAAAAGTGGAATCTCCCAAGGTTGCTTCCTGTGTCTCCCAAAAGAGACAGAGAGGTCATTTTTTGATGGTTTTTTGACCTTTAGGTGACCAAGATTTACTCCAAATTTGCTGAAAATTTTAAGGATTAATGCTCTCATCATGTTGAATCTGAATATGCAAACCATTCCTCCAAAAAGTCTCCCAGTAAAAAGCGTAGCGCCACCTAATGCAATTTTCTGTGTTGGAAAATTTCAAAATCTCAAAATGACAAAATTCACCAAAAATTGCCCAGATTTGGCACAAGGCACTCTCATTAATTTCTTTGATGGGATAGTGAGGCCTTAGCCAATATTTTTAGCTTGTCATGCTCCCTTTTAATCCTTAAGGCCTTCCTCAACCTTGCCTTAAGCTTCCTTATCCTTATATTGCATATTTTGTTTCGGGTCATATAGTGGTAGGCCATGTGGCGAAGCATCTTCTTGTCTCTATTGGACTTCTCAAGTAGCCCCTCAAGGTGTATATTGACCCTTTCAAGAAAATTTTCTCTATCATTCTCAATTTCTTGTTCAATAGGGGTTAATGGAACATTGGCCTCCTTGATCTTTTGCCTGCCTTCTTTTATCATTTGTAACTCCATGAGGACTTGCTTGTCGGTCAATTGTTTGTTTTCTTGCTCTAGATAATTGATGATCCACTTTGCCCTCTCTAAATTGACTAAAAAGGCTTGTATCTCAGCCTCTTGTCCCTTGATGATCATGTCTTTAGTAATCTTTGTACCTTGAGTTTCCAAATCAATGACATCAACTGCTTGTGCCTCTTCATGATCAACAAGGTCAAAATCTCTCTCTTGCCCATCACTAAGATCCTTCTCATGCATCTGTTTCTTGCCTTTACCTTTGCCCTTGTGTTGCTACCTAACCTATACCTATTTAGCTGAAGAAGAAGGCAAAGCCCCTTCCACTCTTGGTGGAGATAGCATTTGCCTTTGGCCTGAAGATGAAGGTGAGACCCCTTCCACACCTTGTGGAGATAATACTCGCCTGGCAGCTGCAAAAATTTTCCTAGTGCCTCTCTCATATGTCACCAACACTGGCACTCCCACAGTTTCAGTATCTTGCACCTTTTCCTGTCCTGAAGGTCCACCTTCTTCATGTGGCACTGATGAAAAGACTTGAGGGCTTTTGAACATTTCATGAGAAATGAAGGTCTCCCATGGTATGTTAAGTAGGTTCAGCTGATGCAAAACAATGATTTTAATCACAAAGAAGTGGTAGATGCTGGTTAGCTGCTGGGGGTATGATTTCTTCTTTACAATGAATGCCATCTTTTCTATGTTTCTGAATATGAAGTAAGGGATATTCATCATTCTCACCCTAGTGAAATGCATCAGTAATCTAAGGTGGTAGGCATACAGTCTGGAGAACCTACCTTCACAAGTAAAGTACTTGATGATGATCTTCATTAATGGAGAAAAAATGTCCTCCAGAATTTAAAGGGGAACACTCTGGTGAGTTTGTTATGATATTTAGCCTTAATGTAAGGCTCATAGTACTCCCTGTCAATGTATTGGCCTTCGTTCCACTTTTCACCCACATTTGGAATACCTGTAGCCTTGGAAATGACAGCTGGTGACAAAGTGAATGTGACTCCAGCAAGGTTTACCTCATTGTTGTCCTCCAAATGTGTCACAAACAACCTTGCTAATTCATGATGGGATTTTAACCTTTCCACCATTTCACAAAAACTGAAACATGACTGATGTCTGAAACAAGAAAGGGAAAATGGGCAGGCTTGCAGCTCCCTCAAACTAGTGGGCTCCTCTCTGATATGTTTTCCTCCCTTATGAGGCCTTCTACCCTGAGTGTCTCTCTCCCTGGAACTGTCACTATGTGTTTCTTCCTCCATTTCATACTCATTGTCCCTCCACATTGTTGTACAGCTATTTGTCTTTATGGTAACTCAAGAGTAGTAGGTTGGTGAAGGAGGGTATGATGAGTATGAAGAGATTTAAATAAGAAAATGAGGGTAAACTAGAATGGGAAAGGGATGTAGGGAGTGAGTGGGGAGTGTAGGGTTTAGGAGTATTGTAGGGTTTGGGGTATATGAGTATAGGTTTTGGGTTTTTTAGGGAAAAGTTTAGGGAGGGAATTATGTATGGGAGGATGAGAGTTAGGAAAACAATAAAAATGATATGGGACAACAACAATGAGTGTATTTGAGAGACAACAACAATTAGGGTTTAATAATATAGGACATAAAAAATTAGGGTTTAATGTTTTGGAGGGAGAACACAACTCAAAACCAATGCAACAATTCTTCTCTGCAAGAAAAAGTGATGTTACTTACTTGCAAATGGAGAAATTTGGGGTTTTGACGTGATTTGATGAATTTTGCAGCAATTTGAAGCTCAGCTGACAAGTGCATAGTGCACTTCCTAGGTGCGTAGTGCAGCTCCTGTACGTAGCACCCATTCAAAAAACACTGGGGAAAAAGCCCAGGTGCGTAGCACCACTCCTATGCATAGCACCAAGTTTTGGTGTGTAGCGTCGGGCAGTTTCCTCCAAAAACATAGCAATTTCTTCCCTTTGGTCAACGATCCCTTAAAATTGTGATTTTTCTCATCAAATTCAATTCAAACAATGAATTAAGTTGAGAAAGAAATGACCTTTATATGGCTTGGGCACTTTTGATTTTTCACTCTCCAAAACCCACTTTATAATGTCTTTTGGCTTGCTCAAATACTCTGTTTTTTGGATGCTTGACTTTTTGCTTAAAATAGGTGAACTAATATTTGATGATCTTTTTCTTTTGCAGTGGCATGTATTTGGAAATATCATCAGGTGACCAGGAAGAGCATGAGACTTATTAATTACATATGAGAAATGATGAAATTACATGAAATTTACAAATAAAAACCAATGCTCTGTTTTCACCTCAAACTAGTTTTGAGTTGAAAAACTTATTAAATTTACAAATTATGAAATTGAAAACTTTCCTGATGATTATTGTCATCCTCATGTGTCTGTTGACTCTTATTGGTCAATGGTTACTGAAAATTTGACATGGTGAAGCCCTAATACCTAATGAAACTGAAACCCTAAGACCTAAGACCTATTTGATGAAATAAACTGAAAAGGAACTTGGACCTGAACCATTTATTAAATCACACATGAAAAGTGGTCAGCAAATATGTGTTATGACGGAAAAAATTGAAATGTGCCTACCATTAGTTGATCCATGACCTAATGGAATGCAACTCATTGACAATGGGACTCCTAATATGAATGCAAAAGAGTGAATTTTGATCACTGATGGCAGTGTGAAGATACTGACACTAACAGGTCAAATAGATGCAGATGTTGTAGATAAATGATCAAATTTGCTAGAAGGGTATTTTTTTTTTTCATGATTTTTTCCAGCCAACAAAAGATCACTTTTCCACTTCTCAAAGCAGTCCCCCACGTCAAGGACTAGTGGGAAACCTACTACGAGAAAAAGGATGAAAGTACGGCCTAACTATTTTCAACCGCACCCACTTGGAATTCATTGCAGGATGCCATCAAGGAGTAGTACTACCCTATCAAAAGCTATGAGGATAAATACATAAAGTGGACCATGTTGCGGTAGGGAAGGGACCAAGACGTGTCAGATTTTACCAACATTTTTCATACCCTTTGCACAAAGTTGGGTATCAAGGATTCTGAGCGGCATTTAGTACTCAAATACCGTGGCTACCTACATAGGAACATCCAGGATGAGATGGAGTTCTTATACATCTCCTCACTCGGCACGACATACTGATACGCTTTCAAGATCGAGCAAAAGTTTAAACAGAAGAAGCGATACTTTGGATCCGTGAATCCAAAGTGTTATACTCCTATACCAATAGGTGTCATATTTCATGATTGACTTGTTGAGCTCTGTAATATGTTCATTCCTTTCCTTGTTGCAAAGTTTTTCCATATTATCAAAAAATCAAAAAAATCATAAAATGTAAAAAATGTAAAGAGGGTATGCCCTAAAAGAAAAATCAAAAGGTAAAAAGAATATAATGGTCAAAAAAGTGAAAGAAATGAGCCCTAAACAAAAATAGACCAGGAAAGTGTGCAAGTCCAAAATGCCACTACTTTTTCATTTTCTGTAATAAGCATTATGTGTAGCTTGTTAATTTATGCCACAATTGATGAATGGCCAAATAGCTTAATCTTGGCTAGTTCATATTTGAATTTCCTGTTTTAGAGATAGAGAATAAAGTCTGACCAAACTGTTTAATCTTGGCAGATAAGTAGATAGGTAGAGTAAATAAAAAGGAGCTCAACAGTTAAATCTGAGCCCTTGGATGTAATAAGTGTAGACTTAGGTAGGCTTGCCATGGAAAGAAAAGAAAAGTTAGTAAGGGTTTGCCAGTCTAAGTGCACCCAAGTAAAGAAAGGAAAATATGCTAGGATAAAGTAGGCAGGGTAGGTAGATGGTGTTGCATAATGATACTTGTGATAGATCACGTCTCTAAATGTGTTAATCTTTATCTCTAGCACAAGTGCCAGGCAAACATTATACTTGATGCAGCTCAAGCAAGACGAGGTTAAATAACTAACTCCCCTTCATACTTTTCCCTAAAGATTTCACTAATTTCCCCAAAGTATTAAGATATGTTCTTAATATCCCTCATAAACCATTCAGTCCATTTCATAAAGTTAGCCTAAGTAAATTCCTACTTTACTTAGGAAAAATGCGCAATATCATACGAAAAACCCCTTTTTTCCCCTTCAAAGCCTAAGTTTAAATGTAAATTTAACTTAGAACTTTCGTTTTGAAGTCAATTAATTTTAACTCTTATTATATAAATCCCAACAATCATTACCCTTCCCATATTATATTAATATAAACACTACCCTGATATTTTACATACCCCGCCTCGGTTAAATATAACCATAGTTGTTGTATAAAAAAAAGGATTGATAAATTTATTTGAAATCTGTTAAAGAACCGTCCCCGCCTCATGGTAACGGGATTAATTAACCATTTGGGTTAATTAAGAACCAAACCCCGACCAATAAAAACGCACCCAAAATTATTAAAGCAGTTATAAATACACCGGGCCCGCGGCAGTTAACTCCCCGCCATCTCCGACACTCGTCAGTCGTCCGATCTATGCCTGATCATCCAACGGCCTATATCAATATCGCGACCACCTTTTGACTGTGCGTTAACTCGCGATCGCCGGTGGTTTTCCACCCGTACAAATGCCATGCGTCACTCATTCCACCTACTTGCTCACCCTCCGCCCAAAACCACCCAGCCCCAAAAGCGGTGCGGGGTAAACTGCTTACCGCCCTCCACGTCACGATAAACCGCTTATGTCATCCGCCCTCCGCTGACATCATTTGCTGATGTCATCTACCACATCATCTGCTAATGTCATCCGCCACGTCACTCCACCCTGCTGATGTCACTCCAGTACCGCTTACGTCATCTGCCCAATCAAATCAAAAAATCCCGCCAAAACTTCATTTTGTCAAATAAAAGGATAAAATGTCATTTTTGCTATATTTTGCTGCATATCGCGCTCTCGTGCAAAAAACGACCTGCTCCAGTTTCTCGACTGCCTCCTAACCAAAAAGACGATATCGCAAGCTCCGCAGCCTACCATTCAACTTGCATTATGCGGTCTTCCTCTTTAACATAGTTTGAACCAACACCGAGGGACTTCCAAGCTTTCAAAAGAAAGAAACAAAGAGAGATACCGGGAGATTGCTACCCTAACCAGTGGACCTTCAGAGACACAAATTTCCAGAGGAAAGATGATCGGACAGAGCTTTTTACCAGAGCAGGATGAACAGGGGTCAAAACAGGTCAAAGAGTATCAGATCACAGTCAAAGAGTATCAGTTAAGATAGGCAACTAGCGCAGAGTTACTGAAGAAAACAACTGCCAGCCGAATTATAGAGCCTGCCTCCAGCACAACATCAGTTCATCTTTTCCCTATTTCCAAGGCTAGCTGTTTCTATTTCTTGTAAACTATTTTTAGTCATCCTAGATATTATCTCACTCTGTTATGAGATATTTGTTTTATAATTTGTTGCATAAATACCCCCTCCATTAGAGTATTGAGTGTGGATTCCTAGACTTTGTTGTAATATTGATTTTTTGGAATAAAGAGTTGTTGGAATCAATTGTTGCTTAGCTTACTGGATGGAGAATTGAAGCAGAGGACTTGTCACAGACTTCTTGAATCAACCACTGGATCAATAAGTCCTCTATATCTTGTGTTTTAAAGTTTTATTAGTTTATTATATCATCTGTGTTTCACAATCTGAATGATAAAGGAAAGATTTAATTTTAGAATATGCTTGATTGCACTCTGTTTTCAGTCATTATTGTTCTCTATGTTTTCTTCAGAATTAGGATAAGCAGTGAAATCTTAATTTCTCTTGTTTCGTAATTCTTTCATGTTGATTATTTGCTAAAGAATAATTAACTGCCCCTTATCAGTAATCATCCAATTTCCCTCTTTAAATAGGTTGAAGGATTCTCAATTGCCCTTCACCCCATTTGAGCCCATTCCATCTGTTTCAAGTCTTTATTTGTTCCCTATTTGACTGCCTTGCTCTGTGAAGCCATCCTCTGTTAAGAAACCCAATCCAAAAAGCCATCTTCTTTGACTCCATTAGCCCAATGGATTGAACTACTCTGTCTTACCTCTTTGCTCTATTGAATCTCACCACCCAAATTCAAACAAAACTCCTAAACTTCATAACCTACCTAATACCTTTAAAAAAAAGCTAAATCATAAAGAAAGAGCCCCCTCTGGATACAGATTGGCTAGGTTCTGTATCTAAAAGATTGGTCTGTGGTTACCTCGGCCTCCTTTCCCTTTCTTACAACTTCTGGGAAAACCTGAGTGATAACATCATTGGCGACTCCACTGGGGAACTGAATTATTGGTTGGTTACTATTGTTTACTATATAAACTACAGATAGAGCCTGAAGTTAGCCAGGTAGCCTTTGAAATGCTTTTGCTTTGAAATTGCAGAAGTAAATGAATGCTGCTTCAGTCTATCTCCGGTCTAGTTTATGGATTGAACATCTGGTTCCAAATACTTGATCAGTTCCTCTTGTCAAATAAGTCTTTAAGAAATTTCAAATCCCATACCTAAAGCCTCTTAAAGAAATCATAGAAGTTGTTTTGAAAATTCATAAAAAACAAAATAATCATAAAATACTCAAAAATTTGGTTCCTTGGAGAAACTAACTTTTTCTTCAGAAATGTTTTACAAGTTTAGATATGATCTATGACGATGGACAGGGATCAGACACACAAAGGTTAAAATCATCCACCTGGCGACTCCACATCAATTTCACAACTAAGACTCCACTGGAGGGACAAACCTGAAATAACAATACAAAAAGATTAGGCTTTTAACTTGGATTTTTATCCAAGACCTTATGTTCTTTCTAAATTGATAGAGTTTTCCAATGAAAATTGTATTTTAGAAAAAAAATTAGATTAATTTTTGAGTATTTTCTTTTGAAAATTGCAAATATATATCATCCTTTTGAATCTTATGATGATCACTTTCCAATCAAGAAGCCTCAAATACTCAAGACTCCACTACTAAAAGAATCCAGAGTTGTTGAGAACCTATGGTGACCCCATTTTAGCATTAAGTGTCTTCAAGATGAATTTAACAAATCAACACAGGTATGCTCCTTTGGATAGGTCAAAGATTCCAGGTTTTCCAAACCCTTTGCCCAAATTTGATTGGTCAAAAAATCTTCCATTGTTTAAAGATGAAATAGGAGATGATGCTGCTTTACATTTATTAAAATTTCATATGCACATTCGAAAGTTTAAAGTCAAATTCCATGAAGATTGTCTTATGAAAATATTTATGGTAACTTTAGAAGAAAAAGCTAGATCTTGGTATGAAAATTTACCAGCCTCTAGCATATGTTCTTTCAAGTAGTTTCATACTACATTTCATAACAAATACAAGGAAAGGTATTCATCTCTATTGCTAATTCAAGACTGCTGTGACAATTTTGAAAGTTTTATTCAATATCTGGAAAATTACTATGATGATGATGATGATCAGTTCATGGATCATGAAATATTAGAGGTTTTAGAAGAAAAGCCTTTTCAAAAAGTGGAAGCCTTGCTTGAATTATCTTCCCCTCAGAAAGAAAAAGATGATGTATGTTGTTCAGAAACCCATGAAGTTTCCCCACAGGAAAAAATTCTTGCAGCACTACAAACTGATCAGAATAAAGAAGAAATGCAGTTCCCTGAAATTGCTCAAATAGAAAATAGCAATGAAAACCAACAACAGTCCAGAGATCTGGAGGTAGAGGCAATAGAGCTTAAAAATATTGAACCATAAGACCATATTCAACAAGTAGTGGTTTCTTCAGAGATGAAAGACCAGTCAAAATTATTTGATGAAAACCATGTCACAAATTTTCTTTCCTTGCATGCAAATGAAATGAGACAACATACTTTGATAGATCATGATCTTTCATCTAAAATTAATGAGAGTTTGCAACTCCCTTGCAAGCTTCTATATGACAAAGACAATGATGAGGATTTTCCTATTGTATGTGATAAGGTTGTTATATTTGATGAAGATCAAGAGTATTCAGAGCACTTGGATACAGTGGAGAATAAAGAGGAGAAACGATTGACCAATCACTTGAATCAAGCAGCAATTTGGAATGAGGTTTGTTTTCCTGATACCAATCATCCAGAAGATCTTATATGGCAGGATTACCATTATCCTTTGGTCAATATATTGCAGCCATCAGTGCAAGAAGAGATTAAGAATCATGAACAAATTTCTGCTAATTCCAACTACCATAGATTAGAAGATAGATTTATAAAGAAATATGTGGAGGAAAAAGCTCCTGGTCTAATGTGTGTGTTTGATGACATTACTTCTTTTGATGATTTGACCAAATATGATCAGTATGATGATAATTATGTCCTTCAAATCCAAACTAACTTTACAGAGAAATTAGAGGCTAGTTTGGGGAATAAGGACATCCTGTTTCACCAACTTGAGAATAGTGATCAGCTTGTTCATTTCAGCTATGAGAGTGAGGAAGAAAAATCAGAAAATTTGGAAATAAGTGAAACTTCTTTACCTCTTTGTTTTGAATCATTTCAATTTCTAAAGGAGAGGTGGTGTAAAAATTTTAAAGAAAAGGAGGAGCAACTTGTAGAAATCTATGAAGTTCCATTTGAACCTATATGTAATAAGTTGCAACAATCCTTCCAAGTTCTTTATGACCCAATAGCTGACAGGTTGGATGATGAAAGCAATCATAATTTTTCTCCATTAACAGACTATGAGAGTCAAAATCAAGATGATAATGGTTTTACTAGACAGACATTACAATCAGTAGAAACATCATCACAAAGAGCAATTGAAAACATGTAGGGTGATAAAGATAAAAGTGATTTTTCAATTTCATGGCAGGTAGGCTATCCAGAACATTTATATAGTTGTTTGAATCAGATCAAGAATAGTGTATATATTTTACAAGATCCTTTTGTACAGTTTTTAGATTCAACAAAGGAGATCAGGAATTTCCTTATCTTCTCAAAGGTTAAAAAAACTATATTTGATTGCAAGATCTCAATTTTAAACACCAACAAGCACAAGCAACAAAGGTCACTAATGTATATAATGCTTGAGTGGTTGCATTGGTTGTTTCATTTTACCTAACCAACAGTTAGAAAGCTGATTAGAGTAAGTAGGTAGGATTTCAGTTTGATTTAATTCAATTTTTAGTAGATTACGAAATAAATCCTTAAAAGATTTGAATCCAATCAAAAGGCCTTAAGATCTTGATGATTTACTAATTTGGTTTGAAGGTTGCAGCACCTTTCGGTTTCAGGTCAGATCTCAAGTTGTGTAGGAGAAGGTTAAAACGATTTTTGATAAAAAGGCCAAGACTGAAGATTCCTATCCAAGTTACAAGGTTCTCAAGTGGGATTCAATTAGGAAGATAAAGGTTTGGTGTTGATTGGATAGTAACTTGTTGGAGTTGAAGCCCGAAGAGAAGGCCCTAAGCTTCACAAGTGTGCTATCATATATACAATAAAGCAACCAGCAAAAGGAGATTTCAGAGCATAATCTAAGTTATTCAGAAGGCCATCTGACCTGTTGTTCTTGACTTTCCACCAGGAAAAGCCATCCCCAAGTGGAGCCACTATTATACTCCTATACCAATAGGTGTCATATTTCATGATTGACTTGTTGAGCTCTGTAATATGTTCATTCCTTTCCTTGTTGCAAAGGTTTTCCATATTATCAAAAAATCAAAAAAATAAAAAAATGTAAAAAATGTAAAGAGGGTATGCCCTAAAAGAAAAATCAAAGGGTAAAAAGAATAAAATGGTCAAAAAAGTGAAAGAAATGAACCCCAAACAAAAATAGACCAGGAAAGTGTGCAAGTCCAAAATGCCACTACTTTTTCATTTTCTATAATAAGCATTGTGTGCAGCTTGTTAATTTATGCCACAATTGATGAATGGCCAAACAACTTAATCTTGGCTAGTTCATATTTGAATTTCCTGTTTTAGAGATAGAGAATAAAGTCTGACTAAACTGTTTAATATTGGCAGATAAGTAGATAGGTAGAGTAAATAAAAAGGAGCTCAACAGTTAAATCTGAGCCCTTGGATGTAATAAGTGCAAACTCAGGTGGGCTTGCCATGGAAAGAAAAGAAAAGTTAGTAAGGGTTTGCCAGTCTAAGTGCACCCAAGTAAAGAAAGGAAAAAATGCTAGGCTAAAGTAGGTAGGGTAGGTAGATGGTGTTGCATAATGATACTTGTGATAGATCATGTCTCTAAATGTGTTAATATTTATCTCTAGCAGAAGTGCCAGGCAAACATTATACTTGACGCAGCTCAAGCAAGACGAGGTTAAATAACTAACTCCCCTTCATACGTTTCCCTAAAGATTTCACTAGTTTCCCCAAAGTATTAATATTTGTTCTTAATATCCCTCATAAACCATTCAGTCCATTTCATAAGGTTAGCCTAAGTAAATTCCTACTTTACCTAGGAAAAATGCGCAATATCATATGAAAAACCCCCTTTTTCCCCTTTAAAGCCTAAGTTTAAATGTAAATTTAACTTAGCGCTTTCGTTTTGAAGTCAATTAATTTTAACTCTTATTATATAAATCCAAACAATCGTTACCCTTCCTGTATTATATTAATATAAACACTACCCCGATATTTTACATACCCCGCCCCGGTTAAATATAACCATAGTCACTGTATAAAAAAAGGATTGATAAATTTATTTGAAATTTGTTAAAGAACCGTCCCCGCCACACAGTAACAGGATTAATTAACCATTTGGGTTAATTAAGAACCAAACCTCGACCAATAAAAATGCACCCAAAATGATTAAAACAGTTATAAATACACCGGGCCCGCGACAGTTAACTCCCTGCCATCTCCGACACCCGTCAACCGTCCGATCTATGCCTGATCATCCAACGGCCTATATCAATATCGCGACCACCTTTTGACCGCGTGTTAACTCGCAATCGCCTGCAGTTTTCCGTTCGTAAAAATGCCACGCTTCGCTCATTCCACCTGCTCACTCACCCTCCGCCCAAAACCACCCAACACCAAAAGCGGTGTGGGGTAAACCGCTTACCGCCCTCCACGTCGCGACAAACCACTTACGTCATCCGCCCTCTGCTGACATCATCCACTGATGTCATCTGTCATGTCATCAATTGATTTCATCTGCCACATCACTCCACCCCGCTGATGTCACTCTGGTACCGCTTACATCATCCACCCAATCAAATCAAAAAACCCCGCCAAAACTTCGTTTTATCAAATAAAAGGATAAAATGTTATTTTTGCTATATTTTGCTGCATATCGTGCTCTCGTGCAAAAAACGATCTACTCCAGTTTCTCGACTGCCTCCTGAATAGAAAGACGATATTGCGAGCTCTGCAGCCTGCCATTGAACCTACATTGTGTGGTATTCTTCTTTAACACAGTTTGAACCAACACCAAGGGACTTCCAAGCTTGCAGAAGAAAGAAATAAAGAGAGATACCGGGAGATTTCTACCCTAACCAGTGGACCTTCAGAGACACAAATTGCCAGAGGAAAGATGACCAGACAGAGCTTTTTACCAGAGCAGGATGAATAGGGGTCAAAACAGGTCAAAGAGTATCAGATCACAGTCAAAGAGTATCAGTTAAGACAAGCAGCCAACGCAGAGTTACTGAAGAAAACAGCTGCCAGCCGAATTATAGGGCCTGCCTCCAGCACATTCAACAAAAACAGGACCAACACAACATCAGTTCATCTTTTCCCTATTTTCAAGGCTAGCTGTTTCTATTTCTTGTAAACTATTTTTAGTCATCCTAGATATTATCTCACTCTGTTATGAGATATTTGTTTTATAATTTGTTGCATAAATACCCCCTCCATTAGAGTATTGAGTGTGGATTCCTAGACTTTGTTGTAATATTGATTTTTTGGAATAAAGAGCTGTTGGAATCAACTGTTGCATGGCTTACTGGATGAAGAATTGAAGCAGAGGACTTGTCACAGACTTCTTGAATCAACCACTGGATCAATAAGTCCTCTATATCTTGTGTTTTAAAGTTTTCTTAGTTTATTATATCATCTGTGTTTCATAATCTGAATGATAAATGAAAGATTTAATTTCAGAATATACTTGATTGCACTCTGTTTTCAGTCATTATTGTTCTCTATGTTTTCTTCAGAATTAGGATAAGCAGTGAAATCTTAATTTCTCCTATTTCCTAATTCTTTCATGTTGATTATTTGCTAAAGAATACTTAACTGCTCCTTATCAGTAATCATCCAATTTCCCTCTTTAAATAGGTTGAAGGATTCTCAACTGCCCTTCACCCCATTTGAGCCCATTCCATCTGTTTCAAGTCTTTATTTGTTCCCTGTTTGACTGCCTTACTTTGTGAAGCCATCCTCTGTTAAGAAACCCAATCCAGAAAGCCATCTTCTTTGACTCCATTAGCCCAATGGACTGAACTACTCTATCTTACCTCTCTGCTCTATTGAATCTCACCACCTAAATTCAAACAAAACTCCTAAACTTCGTAACTAGCCTAATACCTTTAAAAACAAAGTTAAATCATAAAGAGAGAGCCCTCTCTAGATACAGATTGGCTAGATTTTGTATCTAAAAGATTGGTCTGTGGTTACCTCGGCCTCCTTTCCCTTTCTTACAACTTCTGAGAAAACCTAAGTGATAACACAAAGCAAAGGAAAGGCTTCCCCAAACTGCAGAACCAAGGAAAAATGCAGGACAAGGTGACCCAAGACAACCTGTCGAAGCTGCAAGAAAAGAACAACACCACAAATTCAAAGAAGGAAATGAGAAAATTTTGTGAGTTCCATATGAGCCCCACTCACAACATAAGTGAGTGTTGGACCAAGCAGTCGCTGGTGGCTGAGTTGAAGGCTTCAGAATCAGATGCATGTTCTGACCCTAAGTCAGAACCCAACAAAAGGAATGATAAAATGAAGCAGATCATTGATGTAGAGCCCAGTGCTACTATTGCCACCACCAATATCAAGAATAATGAGCACAAAGACCCAAATGAGGGGTAACGTCTTTTCCACTCACATATGTGGGTGAAGGGTTCGCCACTGCAATTCATTGTTGAGAGTGGGATCCAAAAGAACCTCATTTCAGTAGAGGTCATGAAGCGGTTGGGATTACCAACCATACCACATCTGAAACTGTACAACATCAGGTGGCTTGACCAAGGATGAGATCTCTGAGTCTGCCAGCAGTTCCGCCTTCCCTACAACATCAAGCCCTTCACAAATGAGGTATTGTGTGATGTTGCACCTATGGATGTTTGTGATGTATTATTAGGCCAACCATACTTGTGGAAGTGACATGTTGTGTATGAGTCAAGCCCTCGCTTTGTTATTATTTCTTTGTGTAATACATTATATAGGATACCGGAGGTAGCCCCACCTACTGCCACTTCTTTGATCTGTGCTAAGAAAAGCAGTAAGATCATCTCCCAGAATAGGAAATTTATTTTCTTTCTGGTTCTCTCTCAAAGTAATGGGAAGATTGTAGCCACATCCATGGCCCCCAGGAAGGGTTCCTCCATGCAGCAGAAGTAGGTGGATATGGTCATGAAAGAAGACCGGAACATCTTCTCCTCACCCACAAGGGTACCATTGCACTATCAAGTCAAGCATTCGTTCAATCTAACTCCCAGAGCACCTCTACCCAACAGGCCAATATATCGTCACTCCATGGTGGAAAATCCTAGGTACAAGTAGCGCCATGATCAACAATGAGTGTTGCACAAGTTCCAAGTGGGCAACAAAGTTTGACTTCATTTGCAGAAAGAGTGTCTTGCTAGGCCCCATCGCAAGCTTCGATCACTCCAATATGGGACATACACCATCACCAAGGCCTTTAGTGACAATTCCTTCATGCTCAGCATCCCACCATTCCTTGGTCTACACCTGGTGTTCAATGTAGATCACCTTCGGCCATACTTCCCACCATTGTTGGACACATCTAACATTGTAGAACAACTCACACTAATAGAGCTAAACCCAGACTGTAGGGAACAGGCCACCACTGATTGAATCATGGACACACAAATCAAGAGAACTCACCAACAGAAGATTCAACTATAT
This sequence comes from Pinus tabuliformis, assembly GCA_031772625.1. Taxonomy (NCBI): domain Eukaryota; kingdom Viridiplantae; phylum Streptophyta; class Pinopsida; order Pinales; family Pinaceae; genus Pinus; species Pinus tabuliformis. The sequence goes on from CM062811.1 coordinate 718,842,701, forward strand.
CTGGTTGTTGAAGCTGGCCAGCTCCTTCACCAAGGCAAGTGGCTCACCAGGGACCAAGTTCAGCAGAAGTTTCCCCATCTCATGGAGGCAATCAACGCAATGGGGACCATTTCTTCCTAATGGGGGGGAATGATCCAGGTGGATATTGGTGGCCACCTTCCTATTCCACTTGGACCCCCAACATTGTCTCTTTTAGTTTTTCGGTTTCCTTAATTGTAACAGAGTTTACTATTTTTGGCAGTTTTTCAGGTCCTAAACTTCCGGAGCCGTTTTGAGGCCCTAAACAACATTTCTATGGAAAATGGAAAGATCAGAGATGTCCCAAATTGGCCAATTTATTTTCCCTTGGTATTCTATCCGAGATCTTCAAAACAAGGTATTATGATCACCAAAGGGAGATCGTATGTCAAAGTTATGACCTCGAGAAGTTGATGTACCAATTTATCCAAATGGGGCCCACAATTTTGGTGCTTCATCTCCTAGGGTTAGGTTTTTATATGTTTAGGGTTTTCCATTGTTTCTCAATAATAAATAGGCCTTTGAGCCTCATTGTAACATAGTTCAAAGGCATGTAGCCCCACACCTCTTCTTAGAGATAAGCTACCATTGCCCGAGCTGGTTTATTTCCATTTCTGTTTGTAAGCATATTTCAGTATTTCCCATTAATGAAATGAAATATTATTTCTGATGCATATCTATATTTATGGTTATATTTGTAATTTTTTGCATTCCTGTTTAGATCCAGATCAATTTATTACTTGACAAAGTGGGATGAAACCAAGGTTGTCAAGGTAGAAACAAAAGAGAAAGTGGTTGAGTTCTTAAGGGAGAATGTGTTTTACAAGTTTGGGTACCCTAGAGAGCTAGTCACTGATCAGGGCACTCAATTCACCTCACACCTGATTGAGAATCTGTTGAGCCAGCATAAGATCAAGCACAGGAAGTCAACTTCTTACCATCCTTAGGCCAATGGACAAGTAGAGGTTACCAATAGAGCATTGGAAAGCATTCTCACAAAGGTGGTGAGAAGTAGCAGGAAAGATTGGGTTGACAGACTAGTGGAGGCCACTTGGGCCTATAATACAACTTGGAAGACAACCACTGGCTTCACCCCTTATGATTTGGTCTATGGGAAGAAGGCTCTACTCTCCATTGAGTTTGAGTACAACACTTTGAGAATAACAACACAATTGCATTTGGATGTTATAAGGGCACAGCAAGAGAGGCTTCTCCATCTCAATGGGTTAGATGAATTTAGGATGCAGGCCCTCCTACACATAGAGGTGACTCAAGTACAAAGAAAGGTTTGGCATGACAAAAACATCAAAGACAAAGTTTTTCAAGAGGGTGATTGGGCTCTACTATATGACTCCAGGTTCAAGGATTTCAAAGACAAATTCATGGCTAGGTGGTTGGGCCCAATGTGATATAAAAGTGCCATGACAATGGGGTTGTTCAGATAAGAACCATTGATGAAGAAATTATCCCCTTGCTTGTTAATGGGTACAGATTGAAAGCCTACAAAAGACCTCTATCAAAGGAAGATTTTTTCAATACTATCAGTAGGGAAGTGAATGTGATTGGAAGTGTCTCAACTTCCAACTCACCGAATTCTTGAAGATTGTTTTATTTTTTGAAAAACAATGAAAAAAAAGAGAAAAAAAAATAAGGGGCCTGGGTGAAAACCTCCATGAGGCACCTTAGGCCAACTTTTGGGTTGAAAACTTCCTTGAGGCAACCCAAGAGTGAAAAAAGGAAAATAAAATATCCCTTAGTAAAAACCTCCATTGAGGCACCTAGGGCAGAAAAATAGGTTGAAAACCTCCTTTGAGGTGATCTGTTTGTCCTTAAAAAAAAAATGCTATGGCAAGGACCTCAAACCTGCCCACTAATAAAATTATGTGGTTTTTGCAGGTTTTCAAGGCAACAAAGGACACCAAGTTCGGAGGGAAGGAAGCCAAGAAACATCCCATTATTCCTTCATTAACTTGATACCTTCCATGCCCGCCATGTCTCCAGCATCCATTCTCATCTCCAAGTATCAAAAACCAGTTTGCAGGAAATTTTTTGACTTCTACAGGGTTTCTTGTAGTTACTACAGGAGTTTCCTGTAGTACTACAAGATGTCATAAAACTATACAGGAATGGAATTCCGGTTGAGAAATGATGATGTAGGCCTATTCTGGGTTGAAAGAGGAGACCATTGGCCTCACCATATCTCACCCAACACCAATTCATGACAATGCCACCCTCTATGTCCATGAAAAGAAGAAAAAAACCACTCAAAACAAAAGGTATATATATCTATATCTATATCTATATATATATATATCATAAAAACACAGAAAAGTCCAAGGGTCATACCATCAATGTCCTACCTCACCTATCACTCCATCTCCCCCATTTCCACCCCTTCCACTCCTACCTCACCACCTATTCCTCCTCCAAGAAAAAAAAACAAAATAATTAAGAAAGAGGCAGCTACAGGATTTCTTATAGTACTACAGGATTTCCTGTAATACTACAGGATTTCCTGTAGTACTACAAGGAACCCTATAGCAGCTTGTGTTATGAAAGAAGTCTCCATGTTCCTCCTTTAGCATCCATGCAGAGAAAGAGTATCATCACCCCTACATGCACTATCGCACCTATCCAAAGCTCAGTAGAAGCTGAAGAGGACAACACCTGCACACCACAACAAAGAAGAAAAACATATCAGTTCGATGAAATCATCAAAGTAAGAGCAAAGGAAAACATGTACCTGAACAAGAAGAAGCACAACAGAGCCACCCTCTAGCATGCATCAACCAAGCAAAGGAAGCCATAGGTATGACACCACATCCACACTCTTTCCCAAGTACGAATATGATAAAAGTGTAGGAATATGAAAAAGTTGATTTTATAAGCTGAAGGTGGCCAGTTAAGTTGGCCACCCTTAGCCCTAAATAAAAAATTAAAGTCCTAGTCAATAGGCCACATGGCAAGGTAACATCAAAGAAAATAAGTCGAAAAGGTGGTCGAGTTAAGTTGTATAGGAGTGGGTTATGATTACGAGGAAAGGTTGCATGATAACTAACAATGGGCCAATGGTCCAAAAGGGGAAATCATGTACACTTCCAGCCAACACAACACTCCAAGGAATTGACCATAAATAGCAAAAATTCCTAACTTTCATTCACACATTGTTCATTTTGAGATTTAGAGAACTGGGACCACCTAGAGGAGCCATTGAAGAAGAAAACAAGTTTCGGTCATCCTACAGTGAACACCTACATGAAACACAGAAAACTACAGGAAATAGTCGGAATTGTTAAAAAAATCTGCAAGGGGGTGCCTAGGTTCCAACTATTCAGAAATTTTCCTCACTCAGGGCCTCGCAGTGAATGGTAGGTGGCTCATATCCTCTGTGTTTTGACTTGATAGCTAGGAAAGAGAAAAAAGAAAATAAATCTTCATTTTTTTCTAGTAATTACAGTGTTCATGGGGATAGATAGAATTGTGTGCAAAAATGTGTTAGGATAAAGAGAGAATTGCAAACATCTCCGTCCTAAACTCTAAACCCATAGTCACATTGGAAATCTCTAAATCTAAACCACCAAAATACCTACAGTTAGCTTGATAGAGAGGAGAAAATGACAAGAGGTTTCAATAGAAGGGATCCCATAAGGACATCCAGAATACACCTCCATCCCCCTATGGTAGATATATTTAGAAGGCATCAATGGTTGGGATTCTTAAATCTGATTAGAGGATCTGATGATGGTGTAGCTCAGGAAATTTCCATGTCACTCACACCTCAGCCTAGATTCAGTGCTACTTCTGTGGTGAGAGGATTGCTAGTAATAATTACCCCTGAAATCATTAGCAGAATCACTATACTTCCTCTAGGCATGCAATGGAGAAAGGAGGATAAAGCTAGAAGCACTTATGCTAAGAAGAAAATTTTCTTGAGAGATGAGTAGCCAATTGAGGACAAAATGGGATTAGAAGGGAGATCCTCCCCTATCCTTGGGATGAAGTAACCTATCACATTCTCAAGAATATTTCTTGTTAGGGAAGGCTCAGTATAGTCTATGGTTGCCACTTTAGACTCCTCCATAAGCTGAGATTTGGAGAAGAGTTACCCCTTAATAGAAGACTTAGTGTTCTCTACTTATTTTTGCAATCAATAATAAACATGAGCATAAAGGTATAGGAAGGAAAACATCAGCAGTTGGCACATCATGGATTAATCAAGCTCATACTAGAAGATGCCTTAATCCAATTAATAGTCCCTATTGCATGGTTCACATTTAGGGACATGGACAGGGACGCTATAATTGAAGTAATTGAATATGAGAGGGACCCAACCTCTAGTGATGAGGAGGAAGAATAAGAACCTAAGGAGGAAGAAGAAGAGGAGGAACCTGAAGAAGAAGAGGAATAATCTGAAGAAGAAGAGGAACTTGAAGAAGAAAAGGCACAACCTGAAGAATAAGAGGAGGTAGAGACAAATGAAATAGAGGAATAAGAGGAAGGAGAAGAGAATAGTGGAGAAGCAGAACAGAAGGATGAGGCAAGCACTGAAAAAACGTACCAATGAACGGGAGGAATCTCCTAGAGTGTCTCCTAAACCCATAGAGAAGGAGGTAGTTGTTTCCTTGACTGCCCTAAGCACAACCATAAAGTCAACAAGAAAAAGGCAGAGGTAGAGTTCCCTATATTTCAAAACAAGGAGGAGCACTAAGATCAAACATGAGATACCACAAACACCTACCAAGACTCCTATCATCATTGAAGACTCACCAAAAGGACAACAAAAACTAGTCTCCCTAGAAATGAAAGGTGAAGACGACACATCAAAATAGGCTTCCCCAAAGTCACCAATCACCTATGTTAGGAGGCCTGCCACTAGGTCATACTCAGTAAAGAAAATCAAAGAAACTTTGACCCCATTTCAGAAATGGAAAAGACTCCTACAGGAAACATAGATAGTCCTACAGGAAACTTTGTCAGCACTACAGGAAACACAAAAAAAGTTGCAGGAAGGAAAACAAGGACAAAGGAAAGGCAAGGAAGCAACAACACAAGTACAGGAGGAGGCATATGCTTCAAAGACATTAAAGGGAGAATCCCAAGAGCTACAGGATCCTAGCCCATAGCCCAATATTAGCTCCTATTATAGATTCATTGAGGGAGGTAGAGTAATACCACAGAAGTTTGCCATCCCTCTCTTCTTTGAGCTTGAGAAGGAGAGAGAAAGGACACATCACTAGATGAAAATTTCTAAATTAAAGAATGTAGAGGATGAGGGCCACATGGAAGAGAAGCTACTAGAGATGGGAATAGAGTTGAGTAGGATAAGAGACAAGGAAAGAGTTATGAAATCTCAACTAGATACTGAAAACACATGGTTGAAGGACAGGAAAAAGAGAGCCAATTGGCCACTATGGAAAGCCTCTCTATGGAGGAAATCTAGTGTATGATGCCACCAAAGTCATATGCCTTGTACCTAAGAGATCAATGGATGCAATTTCAGATAAAGACCCTAGCACAACAAGGGAATATGCCTTTTCAAGACTATAGGCAGTTCATTGAGCTTTGTGACCAAAGCGCCCTAGAGGATAAGGCCAAGATATCTGAATTCTACTTACACAACTTGGCCATAATAGACTTGAATGTGTGGGACCCCAATGCAAAGCTGGGGGACTTACAACAAATGGCCTTTGAATCATGGATGAGTCATGAAGAGGCCAGGGCTAAGGAATTAAAGAGGGTGTATGAAATAGAAGAAAAAGAGTCTCTTTACATTAGATTAAAACAGATCAATTTCATGGTTGTCATTAGAACCCACAACATCATCGCCAATGATCCGCCACTTGCACCAAGATACCTAGCTACACAAGAAAAAGAAGTCACTCATTTTGGAGACACCTTAAGATTGATAGGGGGTGAAAGTCAACAAGCATGCCAAAGGAGATGAGGCACCCTACCATACAACCTAAGGATCAGGGAGTATCATTCCCTTGAAAGAATGAGAGATGCACTAGAAAGGACCTCACTGTATAAGAAGGCACTATAGAGACTAAAAATCAAATGGATTGGTTTGAAACACAGTCCACCATTTCTCTTGGGTTTGTTAGAAGGAAGAAAGGAGGAAGAGGAAAGAAAGCAGTGGGAGGAAATAGAGATGCATGCAAGATTTTATCCACAAGAGGAGAATACATCAACAAAATCCTAGGATGTGAGAGAGGCCACAAGGGAAATGAAAGACATGGACATAGATTAAGTTGCTAAAAGGATGAGAAACACTTTCAATAGGGGGATGATGATGAGGCTCATCAATAGGTAAATTATATGGACCTTAGTTCCACTCTCCAAATTATTAAAATCAACTTTTCTCACATTTCTTTACATATTTTATTATATTTTTCTTAGTGAGAAGGGTAAAGATGAGATGTTATGTCATGTGGCCTGATGTGCATTAATTGGAGGACTTGGAGACATTTTGGCTAATTTAAGTGAAGGAACTCAAAGTAGACAAGAAAGAGGTATTTTAGGAGCTTGGATCTCCCTCCTTAACTCCTCAATCACTTGAAGATTCCTCCACCAGATCTCATCAACTTAGAGTTACAAGCACCCAAGCCCACCGAGGTCATTTCTAGCCAAGCCAGTGATAGTTGAAGATAAGTTAATCTCAATTTTGGGAGCCAAGCCTCCCTAATTTTAAGGAAGTTGTTGGTAGATTCAGTTTTATAATTAATAAGGCCTAGGGCCTCATTCAAATTCAACCTTTTTTGTTATAGCCAAGAGTAATTTTCGAACTAAAACATTGTGACTGATTGCTCTTATGAATTTTTGACATTTTTATGACAATGAGAAGCATTCCCTTGATCCAGCACTGATTTGACTGAGAGGGATGAAACCCTTGGGTTAGGGCCCAACCCTAGCACCAAAGGTTCCTCTTTTGGTATATGTATGCTTAGATTACATTCATAGTTAGCTGTTAAAGTGATTTTTGTTTTGTTTAATCTACAAGTATTTGGATGATTATTTTGTTTTCTTCCATTTGTGGATAGATATATCAGTGGTTCTATTGTCACTCACTACATTGTGGATTTCAATTTGTCAAGGTTTCCCAAGAGCAGTAAAATTTGGAGCCACTATACCAATCCAGAGAAGATATTAGAGCTCAATCATCCCCCTCCAATGCCTAGTGCTCAGAAAAATATTTCCAACGGTATATAGAAATCCAAAAATGGACTCCTGGAGCAACAGTTAAAGCAATTTGAAGATTACCATGAAAAAACCTAGCAAATGAAGAAAAATGGCTAAGTATGAAGGGTAAATTGCAATCAGAGGTCGGGGGCCCCAGGCATAATGAATATTGCAATCTCGCATTATCTACACTCTAGTGGATCCATGGCCTGACACTCTAAAACCTTTTTGGGGGCCGTACTACGTTATAACATTGTAATCGTCGGGGAGGGCCAAAAAAGTTCAACACAGGAAAAATGGGAAAAAAAGAGTTGGGTTGCCCCCCCTTCTCTCTACTCCATGTGGCAGGTTCCCACATTCAGACGACCCCGCATCTCGCAATCCCACAATATCTATGGATTGGCAGGGTTCTGACTTCAAAGACTTCGCGGGGTTCATTTTGTGATATTATGAGAAATCGTCGGGGGAGGGTAGAAAAATTTTAACACACGAAAGGTGAACAACACAAGAGCAGGCTGCCTCCCTTCTCTCTCCTCCATGTGACACAATCCCGCATCACAACAGTCCCATAGATAGGCATATCGATGGGTTCTGAACCTGAAATACTGTGTGGGGACCGATATTGCAATTTAGTGTTAAATTGTTGGGAGGGCTGAAAAAACCAAATACAAAGGAAATTCTATGTAAAACAAGGTTTGGGCCTCCCCTTTCTCTCTCCTCCACGTGGCATCGACAATCGCTGATTGGTAGGGTCATAGGTTTGGAACTATTAAAAATCGACGATATTGTGATATCGACCAAAATCGTCGAGGAGGGCCGATTTTTAAATACAAAGGAAAGCATGGAAAAATAGAGCTCATCAGGACTCTCCGTCTCTCCTCTAGGGGGACCATGTGGCAACCTCTAATTGGTCCACCAAGTTGACATGGAAGTTGAAGACAATAATGATGTGGCAAGTATGGATGCTGACGTGGCTGGTGAACACGTGTCACTCAGTTTCAACTTTTCATAGGTCAAATGGGGCCATTTTCGGGTGACACATGTCACCTCTCACAAGGTGAGATGTAGCAGTGATGACGTCAGTAGGTTCATCGCAATCGGCAATCACACAATGTAAAGCTTCTCTTCCACTATGTTTCCTTCCCGGCTGCAATTGCGATAAGGAAAGGGACCCCCCCTTTCAGATGCGATAGGTGACATGTTTTATTTTATTAGGACCTTGCATCCGAAACATCATCCCACTTCAACGAAAAGGGTAAGGGGCCTCCTCCTCCATCATGTGATTGTGATATGTGGGCACTCCCTCTAGATGTGATAAAGGATTAAGGCATGGTTTAAAGGGAACTCGTGTTTGGACTGTCGGCCCATGCCAAGGAAAAAGCATGGAGTTAGATAAAACAGTGTTGGAGCATCGATATGCAGGAGAAATCTGTAACAAAGGAAAAGGCCTCCAGACATGGGTCTGAGGGCCTATGCACCTGAGGGATCAGCCCCTGGTCCCAGCTCCTAGTCATATGAGAAAAAGTACACAAAGGGCTACGATAAGGGGGGATAAAGGAGGAATCCAAAAAATAGTTGTTTTCACCTGTTTCAGAGGAAAAAGTTCACGCCTGCATGACTATGTTGTTTCCATGGAAAGCAGCTCACCCACCATGTTAAGGCACTAGTGGGGTAGTATAAAGGCTTAATGGGCAGATGGGCTGGCAACTAGGAGACTTTAAAGGAGCATGCTGCAATGATGGAGTGGTACATGGGATTCAGGAGGATTAATGGTTCAGCATGGGGCCTCGTCCCTCAACACAACAAAGGATTACAAAGGCAAGCACTTTCAATTGACCCAACCCCCACTTCACAGAATAAGGAATCTCAATATTAAAGGCAGAAGTGATGGGGGCAGTTCAGTAGCACAAGAGGCCATACCATGAACAAATTATAGTCTGAGGCCGATGTGATCACAACATGGGCACAAATACTTTCATCTACTGTTCTATATGGTTATTTACTTAGTTTTGTCCTATAACATGCCTTCCCTCCAATGAGGCATTCATTTTTGTAATACCTTTTTGGACCAAAGAGCCATTCAAGATTGATAGAGCTAGTCAACTTGACAGCTGAGTCTGGGGATAGATATTTTTGTTGTAATGTAGCTTTTTTCTCCCCTCTGATAAATAGGGGAAAGCAGTACTTAGTTCAGGTTCATAAATTCTAGAGAAAACACTGCATGTTATAATTTCATATTGTATTTCCTTTGCAATATAGATATTTTCAGAATATCAAGGAAACAGTGGTGATTCCCTCTTCAAAGGATTATAGTATGTGTTCCCCTTCGTTTAACTTATTTTATGTTCATGCTTCTTCTCGAATTCATGTAATTATTGTTTCTAGATGTGTTTCAAGATCCTTCATAGATTCATTAATATCTATATGTTAATGCAAATTCATGTAGTTGTTTTAGAGATTCATTTGTCTGAGCATTGTTTATGTATATGCCAATGAGGGCTATTGAGATTAGATCTTTAAATCTGCATCACATGAATCATAGCTTTCAGTTCTCCCTTCATTCATTATTTCTGCTTGTAACCCAAATAAGCATAGAAATCCTTACTGCCTCAAGCTCTGTGTGTTGAATATAGAGGTCTTGAAGGCTTATTCTCTATGTGATGGGTTACTCTTCTCTCTTATCCTCTCTAACCCACTACATGAAATATTATTAAGTTGTAAGACCTTGAAGCTCTTGGCCTCCACTATTTTTATGCTTATTTCTGAGATCTCAACTAGTGAACAAGTATCACAAATCTATTTTTTGTTTCTTTGGATTAATGAACCAACCTATTTCCTATGTACATATGTATCCATAGATCATAAGTGTTGTCTCCAATTTCCTGTAAATCATTTGAGACACACCATTTTATATGTTCCCAGGCACTGGTCTTGAAGCAATCCAAGGTTGTCTCTGGGAGATACAACATCTTTTGGCGCTGTTGTCGAAGAGCTTATTGAAGGATTCTTTCCCCTGGGATACGACAAGCTAAAACACTCTTTGAATAGGTGATCAAAGTCTATTATGATTACGTCCATGTTAGCTTGGTGACTCCACACCCCTCTCATTATCATTCATAACCCTGGTTTTTAAAAGGCCTCATACTTGCTCAAATACATCTGAGCAGAAAGCCCCATTTGTATCTAACCCTGAAAAATTGATTTTTAAGAATGTTTGGAAAGAGAAAACTCCCCCAGACTGTGTACCATCTCATCAGCCTTCGAAGGTCCCCCCTTTAGTTCTTAGCCTAATACCCTCCTTCCCCTACAACCCCTGTGGTCTGAACCTGAGTCCCTCAAGAAAATTTGAATCTTCCTCCACTAGTCTAGATGGCTCTCCCAAGATTTTTGCTCAATAAATATGCACTTCTTTATCTACCCAACTTCTTAGTGCAATGCCCCAATACTACCTAAAGCATCTACCTAGGTTCAATGGGGAAGATGATAACATGGCACAAAGCCACATCGAAACCTTCAATGCCTTTTCCAGGAACATAAATGTGGAATAATTAGATGTGGTTATGAGACTGTTTGTACAATCCCTCGATGGAGAGGCTAGAAAATGGTTCAAATCCCTACCTAATGCCTCCATCCCTCCATGGGAGAAACTTGAAAACTCTTTCACCCAGAAATCAAGAGAAAAGAGGAACCATGAGTACCTCGTCACTAAGTTCAATGAAATAAGGAAAAATTCGAAGGAGGACACTACAAAATTTATCAAAAGATTCAATAAGCAATTCCATAGCCTGCCAGCTAACATAAAGCCTCCCTCGGTTGTAGCTCGTGTGTTTTTCTTGGGAGCCTTTGACTCTAATGTTGGTTTTACCCTGGGAGAAAAGAAATCTACCACTCTCGACCAACTTTAGATTGATGCTCTCGAAGTGGAAGTAAGTATGGCCCTACTAAGGAAGTTAAGGGCAAAGAAAGAACCTGTTGAACCCAAAAGAGGAAAAGAAGAAACATCCTCCTCTGGGCGATTTGGGGAATCATCAGACCCAAAGTGGGATGATCTAGATAAAGTCATCAATATCTTATCACAAAAGGTTGGTAAGATCGAAATCAAGGACAAGAACCTCTCCCCTTATACTTGGAATATAATCCCAATCAACAATCATCGGATACTCAGGAAATGCAGGGCAATATATTTGTTGGTTTTGCTGAAGAGGAACATGAAAATATGGCCCACCAAGAGGTCATTCATAATAGAGAAGCAGTAGCAGAGGAAGAAGATATGGTTTATTATTGCAGACAATTTGCAGAGTTCATGGAAATACAGACACAACGTAAATATAATTTAATATCTTCGAAGAAGAGGTTGAGAGAAGCATAATGGCAAGGGGAAAATACTCCCCAAATGGTTCCTCCAACCCCAAACAAAGGGAAGGGTAAGTTGCATCCTGACCCAACCAAGCCAAGAGTCTCTGAAAATAAAGAGAGCAATGATCCTAAGGGACACACAAAAAAACAGGCACCTGATCTGCTGAAAACTGCCAGTGGGAAGGGATAAGGAACAGAGCATGGAGATGCAAAAAAGGCCCAACATACGTTCAATCTCCAGTAGGAGTTGGAAAAGGTAAAAATTCTTGTTCCTCTAAATAAGCTTTTAAAGCAGCCTCATTACCAAGCTCAAGTCTCCAAATTCGTGCATCAAACCGGCTCAACACCATCCCATGATAGTTTGAATCTCCATGAGGAGAGGTCAATGGTTGTTTTTGGGCCACATGTGGAAGAGTTGGATCCCTCTACTACATCATTTTATGTGACTCTGGTGATCCATGAGATTTTGTTGCATAAATTCCTGTTGGATTCAAGAGCTTCACACAGCCTCATGCCATTATCAATAATGGAACAACTAAGTTTGGAGATCACCAGACCATACAAAGACTTATACTCCTTTAACTCCAAGAGATTAAAGTGTTTAGGGATGATAAAGGATTTGGTGGTAAACTTGGCTCAGATCCCATTGAAGAGTGTGGTCATGGATATAGTAGTGACAAGCATACGTCCTCACTTTGGAATTCACTTATCCAGATCTTGGGGTTCCAAGGTGGTGGCTCTATCAAGCTAGATCTTACTTATGCCACTATTCCCACTTTTGGAGGTGAGAAATAAGGTAGTATAGAGAATCTCGATTTGTGAAAACTGTGACCCTGACTAAAGGCTCAGAGAACTCCCTAGTGCATGGGAAAGACAGTGACATCTCCTGCCTATTCTTGGAAGAGGATGAGAACCTATTAGAAGAAGAATTAGTACACTTGACAAGGCAGTTGAAATACCAGCATTTAAATGAAAACAAGGTATGGAATTTATACTTCCATGGAGAAAACTCAAAATATGGGAACAGAGCTGGAACATTGTTGGTATCTCCAAAAGGCAGCATGATACCCCTCTATTTCAAGCTCGAATTTGAGGCAACCAACAATGTATGGGAGTACGAGGCATTGTTCTTGGGGTTACAAACAACGAGAAATATGAACATTGAATTCCTATTAGTCTATGGATATTCTAAGCTATTTGTGAAGAAAATCCGAGACCAATGCCGAGCCAAACACCCTATGTTGAGGACGTACCGAAATGAAGTGTGGCACTTAATCGACAATTTCTTCCTAGCCATTAATATCCAGTTTCTACCTAGAGAAGAAAACAAGATGGTTGACTCTCTTGCAGTAGCTGCAAGCACTTTCAAGCCCCCACAAAATCCACTCCTGAGATATGAGATAGAAGTCAGACTGTTATAGCACCATTTACCACTCTTGGTAGATTTGATGCTTTGGTTATTACCTAGGGAAACCCTTCCTTTCTAGACTTGGTCCAAATTCCCAAAAACAGTGTTTAGAATCCCATACACTATTTTTCCCTGTATAAAAGGACTATACACATGGGTCATTCTATACCTAACCTGTGTATATGTGTTAAAACACTAAAAATATATATAATCTCCTTAAATTTAGGCAATGTTTATAGGTTTTACCTGTTACTCACCTACTGTAGCTCATGCCCCAACTGTTTCTCAACTGAAGAAACTAATTTGGAGAAGTATAAATAAAACTCCATGGGAAGGCCTAAGGGGAGAAGAGATGAGATATTGATATTACAATTGATTACATCCCTGATCAAGTTTGAAGAAATCCCTGTGCCTGCTACGCTCCCAAGTTATGGGAAACCTTTGTTTCCTACTTTGAGATATCTTCATCCCTTTTATGACATCCTTGTGTATATTGATGGATGAATATTGTTGAGGCCTAGGCAGGATGGATACAGAGGATAGTTCTACTTGGAGCTGGAGGAAGACTCAGGTTGTAGTTTTCCACATTTCATTTAGCTTACATAAATAAAGAAATAGTGTTCTGTTCTTGATATTTGTTATATTTATGCATTAATCTATGTTATGATTTACATATGAAATCTTATGTTAATGCTCATTTGCTCACTTGCTTATATGATTTAACACCTATATCATGAGCATGATTTCTATTACTACTATTGTATATGCTTTTCTTGGATATGTTACAGGTTCTAAAGGCATTGGAAGGAGCAGAGGGTTTGGACACTACGGGATCAACCTCGAACGTAGGACCTCTAGGTAATACCTCTTCTTCCTACTTTAGTAGTTTATGCATTTAGATGGTGTGTCTGTGTGTTTCTTTATATTGTATTCCCTCCGCTCTATTGGGGTTTTCAACCCAAGACCCTAGGGTGTTTCCACTCACAACACAGACACCATTAGGGGAATTTTTAGGTCTAAAATGGGCCTCCTAAGAAAAATGTACAACCAAAATAAACTTTATAAAAGCCAATAGGATTCAAGATGATTATGTCAACCATGGGGGATGATTCACCATTTTTGGAGTAAAAAAGTAAAAAGATTAAAAAATAATAAAATAATAAAACTATTTTTTCAACTCATATTTTCAACTTATCTCCCTAAGGTTTTACTCAAATTTCAAGTAGGAAGACTTAGTGGATTCACAATTTAATTACTCATCCAAGGAGTACCCATGTTGAATACTTTTGATGGACCCTACTACATAAAAATGAAAAATACATGAAAAAACGTGATTGCAATCACTCTTTTTCAGGTATTTCTCATTTTTCATGTAGTAGGGTCCATTGAAAGTATGCAACATGGGTACTCCTTGGATGAGGAATCAAAATTTTCATACAATGAGTGTTTCCGCTCGAAATTTGAGTAAACCCATAGGGAGATAAGTTGAAAATACGAGTTCAAAAATTATTTTTTTCTTTTCTCCCTCTACAATTCGATGATGTAATATAATCATATTTTATTATTTCCACTATTATTTTATAATTTCCTTAGAAGGCCCATTTTAGACCTCAAAATTCCCCTTATGATACCTTCAATACTTGATAATGTCAAACACTAGTAGGTATTCAAAGATGATGAGCAAGTAAAAAGATTCATAGAAGTCATTGGGGAGTTTTCCCACTTCACCATCAATCAAGAAGAAGAAGAAGTAGAACAAGAAGTCACTCCATGGAAAGACACAATGGTTGGGAAAAAAAAATTCAACTAAAAGGGAACATCATCCCTTGTGTAGTTGTTCCACTAGAACAACCTTTCAATAAAGACAACATAGCATCCAAGCTAATGGCCCCATAGAAGGATGAAAAATTCGAAGACAGTGACATTGGATCAGAGGAGGAACCCTAGGTGATCAGGTTGTCCAAATGAGCCCCACTGCAATACAGACAGAGGTATTTAGATCTATTCAAAACTTAAAAAGATGTATTTTCTTAGTCCTACAATGATTTGAAATCGTTTGACACAAATATTATTCAACATAAGATTCCTTTGAAGAGTGGGATAAAGCCATGCAAACAAAAACTTAGACAAATAAACCCACTATTACTCCCCTCCATTGAAAAGGAGGTAAGGAATTTTTTGCAGGCCAAAATCATAATCCCTCTAAGATACTCTGAGTGGGTGTCTAATTTGGTCCCTATCCAGAAGAGTAACAAAGATATAAGGCTATGCGTGGACTTCCGAAATTTAAATAGGGCTTCCCAGAAGGACAACTACCTTCTGCCCAAGATGGATAATATATTGCAAAAGGTAGTGGGTGCATCCAGAATGTCCATGATGGACGAATTCTCAGGATATAACCAAGTGGTGGTCCACTCAGAGGACCAGAAAAAGACTACTTGCACCACCCCGTGGGGGACCTTCATGTATGCCCACATGCCATTTGGGTTGATAAATGGGGGAGTCACATTCCAAAGAGCTATGGACAGAGTTTTTGTGGGCAAGCAAGATAAATTTGTGTTAGTGTACCTAGACGACATCACACTCTTTTCTAATACTGATGAAGATCATATCCTCCATTTAAAGCTTGTTTTCGAGAAGTGCAGAAGGTATGGTCTCTCTCTGAATTTGAGGAAGTCTCAATTCGCCCTGAATGAGGGGAAGCTGCTTGGGCACATAGTAGTGCAAGAAGGAGTAAAGATTGATCCTGAATGAGTCAAATCCATCAGCCTCATTTCCTTGCCCATGAACAAGAAAAAAGTCCAGGGCTTTTTGGGGAGGATAAATTTCTTAAGGCAATTCGTGCCCAACTCTGCTAAGATAGTTAAAGGAATCACAAATATGCTCAAGAAGGAGAACGAAGTTAAGTGGAGCTCTGCCCCCCATGATTATTTCACAAGGATCAAGCAAGCTTTGGTTGAGGCCCTAGTGCTAGCCATCCTCAATTATTCAGTGCCCTTCTACATCTTTTCTTTCGCCTCTCCACATACCACTGTTGTTGTGCTTTTATAGAAAAATAAAGATGGTTACAAGCAGCCTATTGCCTTTTTTAGCCAAGTCTTGAGGGACGCTGATTTGAAGTATGATATATTGGATAAATAGGCTTATGCATTGGTCAAGGTGTTGAATTCATTTCATAGGTATGTGCCGCAATCCAAAATCACAGCGTTTTTCACAACGAATGTTGTCAAAGACATTCTGGTGTAGGGAGACAGTGAAGGGAAGAGGGGTAGATGGATAGCTAAAATACAAGAATATTAGCTGGAAGTCAAGCCTACCAATCTCATCAAAGGCTAGGGGTTGGCCAAGATTTTGTCTGAATCCAACATCCAAGCTCTAAGAATAAGCCTGATCACAGAGGAGGGAATCCTAGAGGATGAACAGAGCAGAATAAAAATGGTTGAGAAAAAGATCTATTCCAAATATGAGGGATCACCTAGGTATAAGAACATTTTTCATTACCTCTTATTCCTCAGGTTCCCATTGGGGCTGGATAGATCTTAATACTGGAGTCTGAGATTGTAGACACATAAATACATTATATATAATGGACTTATATATTGGAAATACTTGGTGGGGGTATTTTTGCTATGTGTGGCTGAGAGAGAAACTTGTAAAGTGATTGAGGTTTTCCATGGGGGAGTCTATGGAGGACACTACAAATGGAAGGAAACATCACACAAAATCCTCAAGGGAGGATTTTAATAGCCCACGTTGTTTGGAGATGTTTATTCTCAGGTCAAATCATGCCAAAAATGCCAGCTATATGTTGAAAGACAGATGTTTGCTCCTCTCCCCTTGATTCCTGCACATGTAGAGGAACCCTTTAGACAATGGGGATTGGACTTCATTGGAGAAATTAACCCACCTTCTAGCAGCCAACACAAGTGGATTTTAACAGCCACTAACTATTTTACCAAGTGGGCAGAGGCTATCCCAGCTAGGAATGCTACTGATTCAGTGGTGATAAAATTCATGGAGGAGAACGTATTGTCCCACTTTGGGTGTCCTTTTAAAATCATCACTGATAATGCACAGGTCTTCAAATTTTTCAAGTTCACCAACTTCTGCCACAAATTAAACATCATTATTGGACACTCCACTCCATACTACCCTCAAGGGAATGGCTTGGCCAAGTCTTCCAATAAAACCATGGTGATAGTTCTAAAGAATACCATCACTGAAAATCAAAGGAACTGGGACTCTCAACTAAAGTTTGCTCTGTGGGATAACCGTGCAACACCCAAAAGATCCACTAGGAAATGCCCTTTTGAGCTAGTATATGGCAAGGTTGTTTTCTTCCCTATCCAATTAGCAATGCCAGTAGCTAAGTTGCTTCAAGAATTTGAGGAAGAGCCTAGCGCCTTGACTAGAAGAATAAATCAGTTGGTGGAGCTTCACGAGAACAGAGAGCAGGTGGGGACCAAACTGTCAAACTAACAAAGGATGAAATCCCTATTTAACAAGAAGGCTAAGGAAAACCCTCTTCAGTAAGAAGATTTACTGCTTAGATGGGGTGTCAAGTGAGAAGACAAAGGCAAGCATGGGAAATTTGATCCACTATGGTTCGGCCTCTTCAAGATTGCAGAAGACAGGGGAAACAACATTTATATGCTTGAAAACTTGGATGGTAAACTGTTGGAACTTCCTATAAATGATCAGTTCCTAAATTTTTATTTTCAAAATTAAAGATATATGTCTCTTGCTCATTGTACATATCCAGTGTGTGTTGAAAGTTTCATTTGAGTTTTTCAGTTTATTATCAAAAATTCCTTTTTCACATAATTATATTTTGTTTAAGAATAAATCCATGCCCAATGGAAGGAAGGGCTACTGGCCTTTAGGTCATCAACACCTTTCTAGCAAGGCACTATCCCCAGTTGGAGACAATGTTGTCACTCGCTACATTGTGGATTTCAATTGGTCAAGGTTGCCCAAGCACAGTGAAATTTGGAGCCATTGTCCCAAGCCACATAAGATCTTAGAGCTCAATCAACCCCCATACAATGCCTAGTGCTCATAAAAATATTTCCAACGGTATATAGAAGTCCAAAAATGGACTCTTGGAGCAACAGTTAAAGCACTTTGAAGATTACCATAAAAGAACCCAACAAATGAAGAAAAATGGTTAAGTATGAAGGGTAAATCGCAATCGGAGGTCGAGGCCCTGGGCATAGTGAATCCCGTAATTCCTCATTATCGGCACATCGGAGGATCCATGGGCTAACACTCTAAAACCTTTGTGGGGGTCGATCTGCGATATAATGATGTAATCTTCATGGGAGGGCCGAAAAAGTTCAACACAGGAAAGGCAGGAAAAATAGAGCCAGGCCACGCCCCTTCTCTCTCCTCCATGTGAGGGGTTCCCACATCTTGGTGATCTCTCATACCTCAATCCCACAATATCTATGGATTGGCAGGGTTCTGATTTCAAAGACTTTGTGGGGACCTATTTTCAATATAATGAGAAAGTGTTGGGGGAGGGCTGAAAAATTTTAACGCAGGAAAGGCGAGAAACATAGGAGAAGGCCACCTCCCTTCTCTCTCCTCCACATGGCGAAATCCCGCATCCTGCATCTCGCATCACAGCTGTCCCTTAGATAGGTGTATCAGCCGGTTCTGAACCTGAAATACCATGCAGGGGCCGATATTGCAATTTAGTATTAAATTGCCAGGAGGGCCGAGAAAACCAAATACAAAGGAAATTCTTTGTAAAACAAGGGTCAGGGCTCCCCTTTCTCTCTCCTCCATGTGGCATCAGTGATCGATAGTCGATGGGGTCACAGGTCTGGAACTATAAAAAATTGTCGATATTGCGATATGGACCAAAATCACTGGGGACGGTCGATTTTTAAATACAAAGGAAAGCATGGAAAAACAGAGCCTGATGAAACTCTCTCTCTCTCCTCCACTGGGGCCATGTGGCGACCTCTGATTGGTCCACTGAGATGACATGGCATCTGACGACAGCAATGACATCGTAAGTACAGATTCTAACATGGTGGGTGGACACATGTCACTCAGTTTCATCTTTTCTAGAGGTCAAAGGGGGCCATTTCTGGTTGAAATGTAGCAATGATGACGTCAACAGGTTCATCGAAATTGGAGATCGCACAATGTAAAGCTTCTATTCCGCCGTGTTTCCTTCCCTCCTGCAATTTTGACAAGGAAAGGGACCCCCCCTCCCCAGATGCAATAGGTGATGTGTTTTTATTGTATTAGGACCTTGCGTTTCGACTATCGTCCCACTCCAAAGAAAAGGGTAAGGGGCCTCCTCATCGAGCATGTGATTGCGATATGTGGGAAATACCTTTGGATGCGGTAAAGGATTAACGCATGGTTTATAGGGAACTCACGTTCGAATTGTTGGACCGCACCAAGGAAAAAGCATGGAGCTGGATAAAACATTGTTGAAGTGCTGATATGTGGGAGAAATAAATAACAAAGGAAAAGGCCTCCAGACATGGGTCCGAGGGCCTTAGTGCTTAAGGGCTCAACCCCTGGTCCCGGCTCTCATTCATATGAGGAAAAGCACACGAAGGGCTACGATAAGGGGGGCTAAAGGAGGAATCCAAAAAATACCTGTTTTCACCTATTTCAGAGGAAAAACCCCATGCCTGCAAGACTGTCTTGTTTCCATGGTAATTAACTCACCCACCATGTCAAGGCACTGGTTGGGCAGTATAGAGGCTTAATGAGCAGATGGGCTAGCAGCTAGGAGACTTTAAGGGATCATGGTGCAGCGATGGAGCAGTACATGGGATTCAGGAGGATTAATGGTTTAGCATGGGGCCTCGTCCCTCCACACAGCAAAGGACTGCAAAGGTAAGTGCCTTCAATTGACCCAACCCCCACTTCACAAAACAAGGCATCTTAGCAGCAAAGGCAGAAGCAATGGGGGAATTTGAGAAGCATAGGAGGCCATACCATGAACAAATTACAACCTGAGGCTGATGTGATCACAGGATGGGCACAGAGACTTTCATATACTGTTTTCTCTAGTTATTTACTTAGTTTTGTCCTGTAACATCTCTTCCTTCCAATGAGGCATTCATTTCTGTAATACCTTTTTGGGCCACAAAGCCATTCATGACTGATATAGCTAGTTGACTTGATAGCTGAGTCTAGGGATAAATATTTTTGTTGTAATGTAGCTTCTTGCTCCCCTCTGATAAATAGGGGAAATAAATACTTTGTTTAGGTTCAGAAATTCTAGAGAAAACACTGCATGTTATAATTTCAGACTGTATTTCATTTGCAATATTGATCTTTTCATAATAACAAGGAAACAGTGGTGATCCCCTCTTCAAAGGATTACATCATCTATTCCCCTTTCTCTAACTCATTTTATGTTCATGCTTCTTCCCTGAATTCATGAAATTATTGTTGCTAGATGTGTTTCGAGCTCCCTCACATATTAATATCTATGTGTTAATGCAAATGCCTATGGGTATTTCATAGATTCATTTGTCTGAACATTGTTTATGTATATGCCTGTGATGACTATTGAGATTAGATCTTTAAATCTGCATCACATGAATCATAGCTTTCATTTCTCCATTCATTCATTATTTCTTCTTATAACCCAAATAAGCATAGAAATCCTTACTACCCCAAGCTCTATGTGTTGAATATAGAGGTCTTGAAGCCTTATGCTCTATGTGATGGGTTACTCTTCTCTCTTATCCTCTATCACCCACTCCGCGAAAGATTATTAAGATGTAAGACCTTGAAGCTCTTGGCCTCCACTATTTTTATGCTTATTTCTAAGATCTAAACTAGTGAAGAAGTATCACAAATCTATTTTCCATTTATTTGGATTAATGAACCAACCTATTTCATATGTACATATGTATCCATAGATCAAAAGTGTTATCTCCAGTTTCTTGTAAATAATTGAGACACGCCATTTTATATGTTCCCAAGCACTGGTCTTGAAGCAATCCAAGGTTGGCTTTGGGAGATACAACATGTAGTGACCTCTACCTCATCTCCCTTATGAGATCATGGTTGGAGGGCTCCATTCTCACAGCCCAAAAACGGATTTATTGTTTGATCACTACATAACTTAGGTTTTCTTGTTGCATAGATCATTGTTTCTCAATTCCTTAGAAGTACCCACAATTGTCATTTTTGTTTCTTGAGTTTGCTATGGTTTAGAATCACTTACATTCATAAACTTAGCCATTAGCCATTAATAACTTTGTTTTTCCTAAATTCAACTCATTTTTTCCATATATAAATGAATTTGTGCATAAATGAAGAAAAGAATGTATGTTTTAGTTTATGATCATCAAGGAGACCTCATCTCACCACCCCCATCCAATTCTTCTCCACCTACACTACCAAAGTCCACCAAACCCTAATCCAGATTTTTGTTTTTTAGAAAAGTGGACATTTTCGTTGAGAAAGTCTAACCATCTTGAAGACTTAGGCTGATCCTAGGGTAGTGTGCCCTCCTCGTTGCCTTATTTCCCTATCAAAAACCTTTCCCACACTTCATCCTACCTTTCCTACCTCCCTATAAGCTTTTGGCCATTTTCCTATAGTAAAACAAGGCATCTTGTAGTAGAACTAGGACATCGTGTAGTACTACAGGAAACCCTGTAAGACCTTGTTTTAAGCCTGAATTTAGCAGAAATGTTCATTTGAGATTAGGTTAGGTGTCTACTCGGCTTCTATACCCTCAACACCATTCCAGAATTGATTCCCCATACCTGTGTCCCCTGCCAAGGATCAAAGTGGTTAAATTATCATTTACATTCATAAAATTGAAAATCAAAAAGGCTTTTCTACAATTTCTAGTTAGTACATACATGTAGCAGTCGCAGTAGTTTTAGGATAATTTCCATGCTTACTTAGTCTAGATAAATAGATGTTAGATGCAAGGTTAAGTTAGGTCTCTTTTGCAAGAAATATGTGTAGATGATAGCTAGATGATTTCATGTCACTTTTGTTGGGCGCTAGATCCCCCAAGGGCAGTGTTGGGGTTTAAAGCCCATATTTTGGTACAAATTTTGTAATCCTAATGTAAAGACTCTACATTTTGTGGTTGCGTAGTGCGTAGTTGGTAAATATTCAAAGGGTTGTCCACCCTTATTTTGATAATGTAATGTTGGTTGTAAAAGATCTACCCATGGTCCATGTTCCATAGGATTGTATAAATAGAGCTAAGCTCTAAGTAAATAGATAGATCAATCAATGAATAGAAGAGATTGAATATAAATGAGAGATATCTCTAAGTAGAAGTCTAAGTTTGTGTCATATCATAGGTAGAGGCTCTGCAACTGAGTGCGCAGAGGCCTAGAAGTCTGCAATTGAGTGCGCAGAGCCTTGCAACTGAGTGCGCAAGGCGAGTCGATTCTGTAACCGTTTGGAATTATCAATAAAGAGAAGTATTCTATAATTTCTGCATCTTTGTTTCCTATTCCTGCATCTGTTATATTGGGTATGAATTTCACTTCTGATGTTTATATGATGCGTGAATCTGTATAACTGTATTGGTTAAGTGAACACAAGTAAGAACATCTGTTTACGCAAAGCTAAATAAGATTTGTTAATAAGATAAGTAAGATACTTAGCGTAGTTTGGGGAAATATCACAGTTCACTGCCCTAGCAGTGCGAAAGCACCTCAACCGCTAGTTAGGGTTATGTGGAAGCTGATTGTAATATTTCACGAAGGTAATGAAGCGTAGAACATAGGGATAAGCAACATGCGTGAATGCAAGTATAGTTGGAATAAACTAACATCACATCCATATCAAGGGTGCGGAAACTTGGTTCCAGCATCCCCCCATACTGCTTCAGGTGAGACTTCAGTTTGTGCTCCGCGGACTGATGCCGAAAGAGCCAGTAGTGTAGGGATTTGTTAGGCTAACTAACGTTGAACCTGGGTTAGGCCCCCACAAGCCAACAAATGGTTCCATTGCCGGGACCAGAATCTGCATGAGAGATGTGTGATGTTGTATCACTGGAATCCAACTAAGAAAGAAATCAAAGGTTGGTTGGGCAAAAGAATTCACGAGTTCGTGGCGTAGGAGAATAGAAACCTGTGACTGTCAAAAGAACAGTGTCTAGCCAGCTACTTGTATATGGAGATCCATGAAATCTTTTTCGTGTCCTTCCCTACTGAGCTATACCAGTGGATCATGAAGCTAGCAGATAGCCAAGGAAGGTGGCAGCTTGATGGTCCTATTGTGTGGACCACAGAGCTGGTGCGAAGGTTGGAAGCATCAGAGGATAATTTCACACACGTCGTTGATCACTAGCTCGATCGCATTATAGGAGGATTTGTTACTGAGTTAGCAGTGAAAACCTGAGTCAGCTATAGCAAGGCAGAGAGACGCTTTTTCAAAGGACTGCGAGGTAAGTACGTAAAATCTTTGAATACTTGGATTAAAATGTTGTTGTGCGAAAATCGAGTTATGTAGTTACCTTGATGTTTGGGACTATGCGAAGTGGAAAAATTTACAGAAATGAAGGAAATAAGGGTCCGGAGTATAGCCCTTGATTTCACCACCGTGAAGGGACGAAGAAGGGATAGTGAAGGTCTCTCCGTGAAGTGTTATTCAATTAATAAGACAAGGATTTCCACGAATACCACCTCCACCCACACCACCTCCATCTTTGCTACCATCACCTCCAACTTCACCCATACCACCTCCACCACCACCATGATTCAGTATGGCAAACACAATGAAGTTGCCTGTGTTTAAAGGCTTGGTAAATGAGGACCTGGACCAATTCTGGTTCATTATGAGGGCTGTATGGGAAGCTCAAGGTGTTATGAATGATAAAATAAAGAAGGAAACACTGGTTAGTGCTCTACAAGATCGCGCGCTGAATTGGTATATTAAGTACTCCAGCGATAACCTGAATTCTAGAGTAGCAGACATCCAAACAACAATGAATAGGGAATTTAGCAGACCTAAATCTGAAGTGCAGTCGGTTGTGGGATTCAAAGAAATCACGATGCTACCAGGCGAGATGCCTTGGGAACTAGATCAGAGGCTGAAATGTATGATCCATGAAGCCAACTTGAATTTTACAGATGGAAAGCATCGTGAGTGATTTGTAGCTTCGCTACTAACACACTTAAGGAGTGCACTATCGCAGCAGAAGATAACAACTCAAGTAGAGGCCTTGGATATTTCCATGAGACTACATGAGACCCCAATGCAGTGTCCTAATTTGGGAGTTCATCAGATCCATGTCCAACTGAAGAATATGCGCCTTGAGATGCAAACCTTGAAGCGGGATAGGATGGTTCAGCCAGAGGTATCCAAAGAAGTATGGTGCGTGAAATGCAAGAGTCAGGGTAATGACAAATACCACTGCCCAGTCTTTACAGATTACCTTGTAGGAGGAGGACCAATGACTTTAAGGCTAGAAGCTCAAGCAAGACCTAGTGTGGTGCCTGCTTTGTGGTGCATTATCTGTTAGATAGCCGGAAAACATGCCACGGATAACTACCACCTGTTATAGAAGCATACGCAAACTCCGCAACAGTTTTTTTGCAACTTTTGTAGGTCAATGGGACATGACGAGCGTACTTACAGAAGCTATGAATTGATGATGGATAGAACGCTCGCCTATAGAGTTCAGGCTGAAATGCCGCCCCTTGACCAAAATGCAAGGATGGCATGAATAGGATTTCAGGGGCGCAGACGAGGCCGAGGCAGAGGAGGACCTGGCAGAGGTTGCGGATAGTTGATTTTCTACAATTGCGGAGGGCTCGGACACTATGCCCGCGATTGCACTAATCCAACACGCCTGTTGTGTAAGTATTTCACGTTGTTTGATCATGAGACAGAAGATTTTCCTATGCTAATAACTAGGATACATGAAAAAGGAGTGTTACCACCTCCCCTGACTCAGAACCTGCAAATGATGAGGACTGAGTCGCGCGAGGAAGATCAAAATGTAAATATAGTGCTTCAAAGTGGAATTGCAATGGGAGATGACAAGGGGAAACAACCAGAAGATAGTACCTAGGTTTGTAAAGCCTCAGCGAAAGAGGCTGAGTTCAATTTGGAGTGCGCTCGGGAAACCTTCATGGAAGCTAAGAAGAGCTTCGTTGAGGTCTCCACTTCAAGAAGCAAAGATAAACCAGAGTCGGAAATGGACCCATCCATGCTCACAACTTTCTTGGAAACCAGTATGAAGTTACTGCGTGACAGTAAGGCTGTGAAAGGGTTACAGGAACTTATCAATAGACACGTTGGGACCGCACTAGGTGAACCACACGTAGTCCACAAGATCAGAAAGCATAAAACAAGGATGAGATGTGAAATGAGACTCACCGCGTAGATCGGAGAATATGAAATAGATCAAGTCATTCTGGATTTGGGATCAAATGTGAATTTTTTACCAAAACAAAAATGGGAGTGAATGGGGAGACCTGCGCTACAATTGTCTTTGATTCATCTAAGGATGGTGAATTAGTAGAAAATAATACCCATGGGGTGGCTGCAGGGAGTAACCGTGGATATTGAGGGAGTGAGCACGCTGGTAGATTTTGAAGTAATAGAGATTGTTGATGACAACAATCCCTACCCTGCGCTCTTGGGAATTGATTGGGCTACTAATATGAATGGGGTAATCAATCTAAAGAAGTGAAATATGATTTTTTAGAATAAGTCACTGCGCATAATAATACCCCTGGACCCTGATGAAGGATCGTGCTATATGGAGCTGGTCAGCGACTATGAGAGCATTGATGACTTGGACTGCATCTATAAGATAATGGTGCGAGACCAAGACTGGGTGAATCCCACCACGGATGGGCAGATTACATGGGATCATGAGAGTTCCTACACTTCGGACTCCAACGAAGAAATAGAATGTTGGCAGAACCAGTTACATGAAGTAACTATGTTGAATTGAAATATGATGACCAAGTCGCTATGTTGCGTATCATCAAAGGTAAGAAATATGCCTATTTATGATGACCTAAATGAGGTAGATATCTTTTTGAATGCATTTGAAAGGGAAGTGCCAGAAAAACAACACTTCTAGGCCTTTGACTGGGTACTGAACGCTACGCTCGCAAGATGGTGGGGTATGCACAAGGGGAGTTTTGATGATTGGCGTGAATGTAGAAGAATGATGTGCGCATGATTTGGGAAGCCTAAGATGCAACTGACAGAGAAGTATGATCGGAAGAATGATCCACGCACACATCTGGCCAAGTGGACAAAGGCTTATGGAGAAAATCCACAACCTGAGTGGGTTCACCTATTTTATCATACTTTGGACGTTATCCCAATGAATTGGTATGTAGAAATAGAGCTTCGCCATGGGACAGGTGAATGGGATATCCTATGTGAAGGATTCATGATGACATTTAGTTTTGAGGACAAGGTTGATGGTATTGAGGAAGCGCTACAAGAGGTGAAAGAAACCATCTTTAGGATACCGCAAGATCCTTTACACCTGATGTAGCCTGAATGGGCTACTTAGCTAAGTCACGTGCTGGAATGTTATAATGTAATTGTTGAAGAAGAGGATGAGGATCCATGGAATATCAACATTCCAAAGACAGAAGGCCACCGCGAGGTTCAGGGACCACAGATTGAGAACCATGATATAACTGTGCCAGTGAAAACTAGACAGTCGAACATTGGTACGGAGGTAGAACCCAAGTTCGCAAATATTGGAGACTACAGGGATGATGCAACAATGGATAAGGTCACTGAATTACTCCGCGAATATTAGGACCTATTCCCTACCAAGTTTACAGATTTGAAAGGAATAATTGTAGACCTGAGAGTGATGAAGAACACATTAAAACCTGACGCAAAGCCAGTTAAGCAGAGGCCTTACCTCCTAAATCCAAAATACAAGGAGAAGGTTTTCTTAGAGCTAGAAAAAATGCTCATAGAAGGCATCATTAAGCCTATGGAAGAGTCCTATTGGGTAAGCCCAATGGTGGTGCAAGAGAAGAAGTAGAAGGATGAGATAAGGATATGCGTGGATCTTAGGAAGCTGAATGACGCTTGTGTGCATGATCCTTTCCCAACTCCATTCACAGATGAAGTGTTAGACAATGTAGGCAGCCAGGAATCATACTCCTTCATTGATGGGTTCTCTGGGTACAACCAAATAAAAATTGCGTTGAAGGATAGAAGCAAGACAACCTTCATGACTAAGTGGGGTTGTTTTCAATACAATGTAATGCCGTTTGGAATGAAGAATGCACCGGCTATCTTTTCGCGCATGATTGTCACGGCATTCAAGGAATATATTCGTAAGTTCCTGGAGGTCTATTTTGATGAATGGACTGTATTTGGATTGGTTAAGCACCATGTCACGATCTTGCGCTTGAAGTTGGATACCTGTCAAAGATACCAGACCACGCTCAACCTCAAGAAGTGTCTATTTTTCGTTCCTTTTGGGAACCTATTGGGGCGTGGTTTGTAGGAAAGGGCTGATGGTAGACCCCACATAAATCATGGTGAATCTGAACTTGGAAGCGCTAAGGAGTTTGAAACAGTTGCATTCTACCTTGGGACATACAAGATATTACAGAAAGTTTACAAAGGCTATGCCTAGATCATCACGCCAATGGAAAAATTATTGAAGAAGGATGTCTCTTTCTGTTGGAACAATGATTGTAAGAAAATCCTGGATATATTGAAAGAAAAGATGGTTACCGTGCTAATTCTAGTCTTCCTAGGCTGGAAGAAAGAATTTCGTGTACATGTTGATGCGTCATGTATAACACTGGGAGCAGTACTAACACAAGATGGTAGAGAAGGCTTGGACCACCCTATTGCATTCACAAGTCACAAATTATCCAAAGCAGAGAAGAAATATTCCACCACTGAACACGAGGGACTAGCTATGGTGTATGTGCTCCAAAAGTATCAGCACTACTTGCTAGGAGGCCACTTTAAGATGTATACGGATCACTCCATGCTAAAGTACCTGGTCAATAAGCCTATGTTGGGGGGGCACATCTGCAAATGGCTATTATTGTTCCAGGAGTACAATTTTGAAGTTGTTGTGAAGCCTGTATGATTGAACGTGGGACATAACCACCTATCGCATATCGAGACAGGAGAGGAACCCACTAATTTGGAGGAAGGTGTTGGGTGTGGAGCCTAATTATCTTCTGTATTCAAAGGTATTGCCGCATTGGACACCAGTTCAAAATGGGGTGGCAATGCCACCCATAAAATATTCATTGCAGGGGGGGTCACGGGGGACGACTGTGACCTTTTGGGAGCCCCCCCCTGGCGGGGGGATTGGGGGCAACACCCCCAAAACTAAGAATAGATATAAAATTGCCTTGTAAAATGTTGTAATTTCATAGTCAATCTAGGTCGTTCATTAGGTGGAGATCTGATGGTAGAAGTTATGTTTAATTTAGGTTTTTTTTCCCTATAAGGCAACCCCTCACTATATATGAGGGAATTGTATTGCGTCTATACAAGATCTGTATTCTGAGTGAGGAAGAGAGAGGAGATTGAGAATGAAGAGGGAGTTATAGTGGATCTATTGTAGGTTGTATCTCTTTAGTTTGTTGGATAATATAATAAAAGAAGGACTGGTTGTTTCTCTGTGGACGTATCCCAAATTGGGTGAACCACGTATATCTATCTCTCTCTTGTTTTATGTGTTTTCTGTGTTTATATTTCTGTAATATTTTATGTGTTCCATTGCTCTGTAATACATAATTTTCTAACAGAAGGATTACCTGACGCACAACTTTTTGTTGTGCACATCACGGATGGAAATTTCGAGGATATAATACACTTCCTAACAACTGGAACTACGCCAGAAGGATACTCTGTCAAGCAAAAGAAGGAACTAGTGGTGCATGTGATAGATTTTTCTATCATTGCTGGGCATATATACAACATGGGGAATGATGAAATACTGTGAAGGTATGTACCTGAGTTTGAACGAAGCAACATCCTCGCAGATGCTCATGGGGGTGCCGTAGGAGGACATTATGCAGGGAGAGCAACCACATAGAATATTCTATGCGGAGGGTTGTGGTGGCCAACCCTTCATCAGGATTCAAAATCATATTGTAAGGTGTGTGACGTATGTCAAAGAATAAGAAGGCCATCGTGGAGGGATGAAATGTCTTTGAATCCAAAAATGACATTACAACCTTTCGAAAATTGGGCAATAGATTTTGTAGGACCAATTTAGCCACAAGGAAAGATAGGCGTGAGGTACATTATCACTGCGACGTAGTATTTGACTTGTTGGGTAGAGGCACAGATGGTGAAGGATTGCACGGGTGCGACTGCCACGAAGTTTCTATTTGAGCATGTACTAACGCGATTTGGCCCTCCAAAGATTTTGATGAGTGATCAAGCTAATGACTTTCTGAATGAAACAATCCGTGCACTAACAAAAGAATTTTAGGTCTATCATCACAAGATCACAGCTTATCACCCACGGGCTAACGGGATAGTGGAGGCGTTCAACAAAGTACTTGAAAACACGCTGACCAAGGTATGCAATACTCAGTGAAGTGATTGGGACCTATGCATACCTGCAGTATTGTGGGCTTATTGGACAACGTGCAAGAAGCTAACGAGACATACACCCTTTAGGCTGGTATATGAGGTTGAAGCTGTGATGCCTACGGAATACATCATGCCTAGTCTATGCATAGCAGGGCTCATAGGTATGACGAATTGTGGAGCCCTGGAAGAGAGGCTTGTGCAGTTGGATGAGCTGGAAGAAGAGAGATTTTTGGCTGGATTTCACCAGCACGTCCAAAAGCAGTGAGAAAAGGTGTGGAACGATCGACATATTAAGATGCACACCTTTAAGGTGAATGACTTGGTGCTATTATATGATAGTAATTTTGATAAATTTCCAGGGAAACTAAAAATTCATAGGCTAGGGCCATATGTTATTAAGGAGATTACCGATGGTGGCATGGTCCAGCTAGTTAAGTTAAATGGAGATCCCTTCCTAGGAAAAGTGAATGGCAGTCATTTGAATCCATACACAGGTGGCCCAACCATCTAACTGGCTGACAGAAGCACAGTCTTAGTGCTTTAGGCAGCTAAAAGGAGGCATGGGACTATAAACTACATTGCCCAGAAGCTATGTGATTTTCGAACTACGCGAAGCAGCGAAGTGTCACAGTGTCTGTGACAGTGAAGACAGCTGCGCTCATGTGCAAGTATGCTGGAAAGTGACTGTTAATGTCACTATTCATGATTTGATGGTTGGTTTGAGGCCAAATGGAGCGGGCGCAGGCATTTAAGGTGAACTTTATGGGCTAGATTCTTGAAAATCTGTCACCAATCTACCATTAATTGGCCGAATGTGGGGGAATGGTTGAATTCAAATTCAAAAGGCCCTATAAATTACAAGTGGTTGTCCAGCAAAAAACACTTGGTAATTTGAGAACTGACTTGTTGCATGCTCAAGTATTCATGAATCGAGACTTATTCGAGACTCTGAAAGCGAATTCATTGTTTGAGCAACTATCAGAGACACTGAAAGAAGTGTGGAATAACGTTATGTTAGCACCTGAATAAGCCATGGTCATATGAGTAGTGACAATCGAGGAAGCTGTGAAGGAAATTTTGGAAGTGGAAGCCCCAGAGAGTGCCAGAATAATCATTGAGGTCCCTAAATCACCCTGAACACTGCGACCTAAGAAGGATAAGCAGGCCATGATACCAATGCATGTCTCACCCAGAAATCCGCTGAGGACCAAGCTCACCTTGTAGGAAAAAATGAAGGCCATTAATCTGGAGGCTGAGGAGGAGGAGTTTGAAGAAATCCTGGTGGAGGAGGAGGATGTAGAGATGGAAGTTGAAACCCAGGGTGTGGACCCTATTACCCAGTTACCTGAATATGTGCCTTTGAGCAAGGGTAAAGCCAAGGTGCCGAAGGACATCGATGAGAGAAAGAGCTCTCTACAAACTCTACTACTCCTAGATGATATTGTTTATGAGGGACCGCACTTGGGGTAGGTTCCTGTGTTAAATTTTAAAGATTGGGACCTCGCAAACCACAAGAAGTTCCCACATTTAGCGACTATGAAGCTAATGTACCAGAGGATGGACGTGATGGCTGGAATGATTGAATTGGAGCCACGCACATGGCTCAGAGGTGTAGAGAAAGTCGGGTTGCTAAACCTGCTTTGGGTGCCGCATTACCACCATGCCCCAGTGGCTGTCTTTGTCATCAAGTAGTTTCTCTACTTGGTGCATGATGGGTGTTTCTAGATAGAGGAGCCCATCCCCATCACATACCATCTGATTCATCGAATTACACAGCTTCCTTGCTCTGGGGAGCATCCAGCTAATATTTCCGAAGGAAATGGTGGCAAGTTGGCCCTCACAGAAGTAATGAAGAAGAGGTTTAAGTTGGAAAAGAAGAAGTGAGGGTACGTCATCTCCAGTATTAACAACTCTGCCATCAAGGTCATGACACAAATCCTGGTAGGGAAGGTGATGCAAAAGTGCCACGCGGATGAGGTGCCCGTGCCAGTGGTTGCACTAGCGGCCCAATGTGCGGAAGGAGTCCTGTTCAACTGGGTGAACTATCTATGTGGCAAGTTCCTTGCAAATTGTCACGAGGCACAGGAGCAAGGAAAAAATTTCACTACACATGGCTCCTATTGTCAATAGTACTGGTGGCATGGGAGCTGCCCAAAGATAGCCAGTTCCCTTCAGTCATGCTAGACCTTCCAAAGGCAGTGAAGTATGCTCCGCTGTGGGCGACCAGGGATGTGCATCGTATCAGAGAAAGTAAGATATTTTGGATACTAATGGAGATGAATATCCGGATGGGGATCAATTGAAAGTCACAGTTATCACCGACAGTCTATGCCAATTTGTAGAGCTTTGGAGAGTTCAAAGCTAATTTTCACCATGTTTTTATTAGGGCGCAGAAGGACCCTATGAAGACATGGCACAACTTACCATATCTGGCGACTGACGATGTGATATTCATAGTCCTTGAGTCTTAGCCGCTGAAGTGGCGTGCTCTAGCTAGCTCTGTGGTGGAAATGGATAAGTCCATTATGCAGTGCAAGAAGGAAGAGACAAAGCTTTGAATGGCACAACTCATGGAAAAGCATACGAAAGAGGAAGCAGAGGCTAAGGCCCAAGCATCATGCGATGCTGCAAAGCTAGTGGAATAGCAAAAAATAGGAGAATAAGAGTGTGAAGGATAGAAGTCACCTTCGCCTGAACTAGAGATAGACACAAAACAAGGTAGCATAGACCTATAGAGAACATCCACCCAGCTCAAGCGTCAATGGCCATGAGAGCAAACAATGTCATGGAAGAAAACCAAGGCATCCAAAATGTCCTTCAACCCAATCACCCTCACAGAGGGGAATTTGCATGATATCGTTGAAACAGTGAGGGATGCCACCGCGGAGGCCCTCCAACAATTTGAAGAACAGAACCAGCTGGTATTGGGGGCACTTCAAACAGAGTTGCAGGAGTTGCAGGTTTGCACTCCAAAGGCTAGCACAGTGTCCACTAGCCTCGCTCTCGGCACTTCGACTGCCAAAGAGATGTTGCACACAAGGGTGACCAACATGATAGTGCTACCAGATGGGGCACTTACTACAGAGAAGGAAGCCGACAGACCCATGGTGAGTATTTTGAAAGGGGTAGGGTTGAACATGGTCATGCTCCCTCGAGAGATGCTCTACCTCTTACAAGATGGAGTCACCACAGAACTTTGGACCAGGGAGAGTCGTGCTCTACAGGTAATGAGCGATCATTGCATCAACATTGAGCAGTTGGGCCTACAGTGCAATGAAGCAGTGGCGTAGAATGAACAAATAATGCAAGTCGTAGAGGAAGCCTATCAGATGGTCCTAGAGGTTGACATTTAGGCAGAAGAACTGGTGGAGGCGCACATCCGAAAATTGGCCACAAGGGTGTGCGACGCAAGAAAAGAATGGTCAGGATTCTACTAGAGCTAAACCTACAGATCGCAAAACTGTAGTTGAAGGCTTAGCATTCAACTCTGCTGGAGATCAGGGAACAACACACCACCGTTGTTACGATAGCAATGGCAGCAGTTGACAGTGCAGTGGCAAACTGCATGCAGCTCTTCAAACAATCATTTGAGGTCCTAACAATCCTGCAGGAGGACCCGAATATAGAGTTCTTAGAGACAGAGGTGTGTGAGCTCCAACAAAGGTATGATGAGGTAAAAGGAACTGTGCAGACAGTTACCTTACACAAAAGCTTGCAAGGATGCAGGAGGCAAAGGTGCTCAAGTAATAAGTGGATGTTGCTCTGCATAAGGAAGCACTCTTAAAAGCGCGCCTACAGCCATGGATTGATGAGGCTTACGTGATCACAGCCTCCATTGAAGGGAAGCTCATGAAACTGCAGCCATCTCAGTAGAATATTCAGAGCAGCAGTTCAACAGCAATCACCGAACACCGCATGGAAGAAGTCCAGCAGGCAGCCACTCAGTGCACTGACAACGTTGTGGTGATCCAAACAGAGCTGGGAGGTCTTTGTGTTAAGATCTCTGCACCTATAGAGTGACTCAAGGGTGAGTCACAATGTTTGTGTTGGGGGCCTGTTGGGTGCAAGATCCCCTAAGGGCAGTTTTTGGGCTTAAAGCGCATATTTTGGTCCAAATTTTGTAATCTTAATGTAAACAACCCGCATTTTATGGTCGCAGAGCGCGTTGTTGGTAAAGATTCAAAGGGTTATCCACCCTTATTTTGATAATGTAATGTCAGTTGTAAAAGATCTACCCATGGTCTGTAGACCATGGGTTTGTATCAATAGAGCTAACCTCTAAGTAGATATATAGATCAATTAATCAATGGAAGAGATCGAAGATAAATGAGAGATAGCTCTAAGTAGAATTCTAAGTTTGGGTCATAGCGTAGATAGAGGCTCTACAGCTGAATGTGCATATGCCTAGAAGTCTAAAGCTGAGTGCGCAGACCCCTGTAGCTGAGTGCGCAGGGTGAGTTGAGTCTGTAACCATTTGGAATTATCAATAAAGGGAAGTATTTTATAATTTTTGCATCTTTATTTCCTATTCCTGCATCTGTTATATTGGGTATGAATTTCACTTCTAATGTTTATATGATGCGTGAATGTGTATAACTATATTGGTTAAGTGAACGCAAGTAATAACATCTATTTACTTGAAGCTAACTAAGATCTATTTAAAAGATAAGTAAGATACTTAGCGTAGTTTGGGGAAATATCATTGTTCACTGCCCTAGCAACATGAAAGCATCTCAGCCCCTAGTTAGGGCGAAGCCAATTGTAACATTTTGTGAAGGTACTTAAGGGTAGAATAGAGGGATAAGAAACCTACGCGAAGGCAAGTATGGTTGGAATAAACTGACATCACATCCATCTCAAGGGTGCGGAAACTTGGTTCCAGCATCCCCCATACTGCTTCGGGTGAGACTTCAGTCCACGCTCTGTGGGGAAAGGGCCAGTAGTGTAGGATTTGTTTGGATAACTAATGCTAAACTTAGGTCAAGCCCCCACAAGCCAACAACTTTTTAACAATTTCCAATTCATCACTTTCATTTCCTAGAGTAGGCATCATTTGCTTTCTATAATAAGAATAACTTTCCCTGTAATATTTGGTAGTCAGACTCCTTATAGTTAATAGAAGATTGGTTTGAAGAAGCCTAGTGGTTTATCACCCCAGTTGAAAAGTAACAAGAGTAGACCATTGCATCTACTCTATATACGGCACTGTCACCTCCAAGTTTATATGAACCCCGGGTTGATGAAGTAAAGTTGGTAGCCTTAGGAGTTGCAGCATCCTTGCTGCAATACTAGAGCTCATCAATAACATAAGTAAAATCCAATTTAAGGATTCCTCCTAGTTTGGCTCCCCAAGATCTTGAGAGAAACATTCCAAAACAAGCTATAATATCTGCAACAACCACATCCATTACAATGCTCCTAGCAGGAATTTGAGCCAATGATACCACCAAATATTTAATCAATCCTAGACATTTGACCTTCTTTGAATCAAAATAATATAGGTCTTTATAGGGCTTTGTAATCTGCAAATTCAATTGTTTCATGACTGATAGTGGCATTAAATTATGAGATGCTCTTGAATCTAACATAAAATTATGAAGTATAAAGGTATGCATAAGCAAAGAAATATAAAAAGGAGGTGTAGAGGTATCCTTCTCTTCTACATGAGGACCAAATATCAC
The DNA here is from genome assembly GCA_031772625.1 of Pinus tabuliformis. Classification (NCBI taxonomy): domain Eukaryota; kingdom Viridiplantae; phylum Streptophyta; class Pinopsida; order Pinales; family Pinaceae; genus Pinus; species Pinus tabuliformis. Next base: position 718,877,870 of record CM062811.1, read on the forward strand.
TACTGGTCTCTCCTCTATTAAAATTATGAAACTGCGTTCAAATTCCACTTTTTAATACTCATTTAATGGAGATTATGGGGTCATCATATTTCTCTTTCTAAGAGGACCAAAATTGACCTAAATATCACCTCATTTGGACAAGTGAAATTTGAGTTATGAATTATTTTATTCATATATATAATATGGATCTGGTCAGCCCTATCATACATGTACTAATGGATAGGTCAAGTGGACCCTCATGGAAGCCTATAAATAGAAGATACATCAAGCTCATTTGGACACACATCAATCTCTCTTCTCCTCTTCTATTTGGTCTTGGCTCACACAGGTCTGATGAAGGAAGCTTGCTCAAGGGTCTGAAACTTCAGGATGAAGCTCGCACTAAACTAGGGTTTTCTGATTCAAAGTCGCTAGCATAGAACTACGCATTTGGGTCCTTGGACACTGGCACATAGTGGTCATGAGAGCAAATTTTGGTCCTTGGACACTAGCACAAAGTATTCATGAGAGAAACCGAGGATCTGGGTCAATTTGGTCCCCGGTCGCTTGCATGGAATGGTATGGGAGTGACCGAATGACCATAGTCACTATCATCCAATTCACAAAGAGTGACCATTTCTGTCATAGTCAATCGCTCAACTCCTCCTCCCTACGACTAGGAATCCTAGATGATATTTCAGTATTCCAAATATTTTTCTCAGTGCTAGAAGTGTTCGACAGTAGGCTATAGGCAGTGACAGTACATTACAGTTATATGAATCAGAGTTCTAAGGTTTAGATGCATTTCATGGTTATTTTAGTTGGTGTGAAGATATGGATCATTATCGTCTCTTTTGTTGAAACATTTGATTAAAATCTATTAGAATAATATTTGCAGGGTTTTCCCCATAATGGGTTTTTCCCTGGTCTCTGACCAATCCTGGTGTCTCTATGTGTGCATGCTTTTCTTCTATTGTTCCTTTATGTTCTACTTCATTGATGATGATATTATTTTTCTTTCTATATAGTTGCATATGCTGATGAATGATAATGAAAAAATGGATAATGTTATAATTATATGGGGTGAACTTAATGTGTTAATGAAGAAATGCAATTATCAAAGAAAAGAACAATATAGCCCTTGAAAAATTAACATCCTCCTGCAAATTTACTACATCTATTGAATGACTATCTTGAGAAATATTTATAAAGTCATAAACCTGCATCTTATATCTAGGAGTCTTTACTAGCTCTGTTAAAGGCATTAGAACCTTAAGCTTCTCTAATTCTTTGATTAAATCAAAATAATGGCGTACTTTTTTTGTTTTTAATCGCTCCTCCTTGTTTAAGTTCTGCTTGGAAATATTCTCTCAACTGATAATGAGTGGTTGAACAAACTTATGTAACACACCTGAATTTTGTTTACTATTAGAAATTTCTTCTTGCTAGAGTGTAACCTTTGGGACGGTCTCAACTTGTTGCTTTCCTTTATTAATGTGTCCTGGAGATATTTGTTGTATTGTATGCTCTTTTTTCTCTTCTCCATTGTCTAGGTGTCTTGACCTTTTTCTAGATCGAAGATAAAAAAAAAATTATGCAACTCTACTTGCATAAAATCTAAAAAATTCTTATAATAGTCTTCAATTTCTTCATCTTCTAGAGAGACCTGAAAACTTGAATTAAAATCATCTTTGATAACATTTTCTTTTGTTTCATCATATATTGTAGAAATTTGATTTTCTTGTTATTTAAGAGATTCTTCCACTACTTCCTCTATCCCATCCTCAATGTCAAGAGTATGTTGTATCTGATCCTAATCCTTTATTTCTCTCTGGATGATTCATAGTGGTTGCCTCCTAAATTGGGGATTGAAATTTCTATTTTGACCCTATTGAATATATCTTGGTACATTTTTGCTCTCCAATTCCATTTTCACCAACTTGTTAGATATATTTTTAATGACCTTAGTCATTTCATCAAGCTTCTTCTCATGATAATATTTTGGATGACTGGTAGCCTTTTATCCCTCTTCTTTTCCCTTGTCTTTTTCTTGTACTTGTTCCTTTAGCTTGATTTTCTTTGCAACTGACAAATTAGCTTCGATCTCGAGTGCATAAGTCTATATTTGGTCCAAGGTAGGAGATATCCTCTCCCTTAGTGTGAAACCAAAATCAGAGTCAAATGCCCCTGCAAATACTAATTTTTCTTCTACATGAGGTGGCTTAATTTCTTCTGGAAAACTATTATACAATTTATTGAATCTCTTAATGAATTCATTCACTTCCTCTTCAGGTTTTCTCTTTATTGCATTGAATTCAGTTAAGAAATATCCATGACATTTCTTTTCAACCCATCTCTATGTAAAAACATTTTCTAACTCTTCCCATGTATTAATAGAATTGGCAAGAAGAGTTTTAAACCACTTCCTTGCCTCCCAATCTAATGACTGAAAAAACTGTCTTATTAGAACATCCAGATATTCAACATTCATATTCTCAGCAAATGCACAGAATGAAGCAATATGCTTCTTTGTTGTTACTTCGTCCTCCCCTATAAATCTGGGCAACAATTTCAAATAATCTTGGGGCATTGCATTCATTGGCTGAGCTAGATTCATAGGTGCATATATGTTCAGAAGGAAAGCTGGGATAGCCATATTTAAATTAGAAAGAGGAATAGAGGAACTTCTTGCTTGAAACACAAATGACTGAGGTGGAATAATATAAATAGGAACAAGTTGATTGATAACTGAAACAATTTGATTTGGAATTGAAAAATCAACTATTTTGATTTCTTCAATTTTTAGAAAGGAGAAAGAAGCTGACTCAATGATTCTCCTTCTAATGTAGGTTTAGCAAAATTGTTTTGAAAAGAAGAAAAACTTTCTTGAGAAAAATCAAGCTTTTTCGCAATTGGCTCTAAATGTGAAGTATTGAAGAATTATGAAGTAGAACTTGAACCAGGTGTAGACAGAGTAGGTTTTAGAGTAACTGGAGATTTAGGTTTCGAAAATTTTCGAGAAAATAATTTTTCTAGGTTAGAGAGGATTGCAACTTTTTGCTGCAAGGTATCGGACCTTGTATGGCATATTTTTAGAGCCAAGACTGACTTATTGGTGAGAATATCATCCTAAGCACTTTCTTTTCTCACTAGACAAAGAAATGATCATAATAGAAAACCTAGGGAAAACCATATTCATGACTTTGTTCCCTGGAAACAGTGCAAAAAAAGGTTGTACCTTGGAAGACAACCTCCTACTAAGGATAGGTCGGTACCCAAGATATTTATTCAAAAAAGTAAAAGAATAGACTAGTTGTCCCATTGTTCAAACCCCAGAGATTATTTATTTAAATGCAAGGCTTCTTAATCTTCAATGGAAAGAAACAATTTGCTTAAAGTGGCCTTATGATGTTGATTACAATTTTAATGAAAGAAAGACTGAATGATAGTGGAAAGTTTACAACATAGACTGCTTAGTGCAGAATCTTTGTTTTTCAACCTTAGAGGAAAAATATGATTAGTAGAAGATGGTGTATAGAAAAGAGGAGTACATCATTAAGGTATTTTAAAATTTAAATCACGAGAAACTAATTTACAGAACTATAATATTAAAGACCAGCAGCTTCATTACTCTTTACCATGAAGAAGACCTAAAATGGAAAAATAGGGAAAAACATTTTGTACCCAAAAGGTGTCTGGAATCCCTTCAAACTTCTTTATTCAATTCTATGTGAAGATAAAAAAAATACAATTATTTACTTCTTTTGAGTTATAGAACTCAGAAACCCCATTTCTCTTTCTGAAAAGGATTTATACAAAATTTCAAAAGACAATTATAAAATTGTCAACTACCCAAAATTTCATAACTTCCTAACTAGTTCAAAACTAATAGTTCTTTCAAACTCTAAAATAGTTCTTTTGAACTTTTACAATATTGGAAAAACAAAATATTAATATGATCCAAAAATGTATGACATTATTTTGTATGACAAGTGGTGTTGTTTTATTTGGTGATTTGAGATTGGGTTGTAGATGAAGGTCCTGCTATCTCTGACAATATAAAAAAATACCCCTTCTTTGCTAGCACAAAGTTGTATCTGATCTACATTCAAGATCTACATGATGAACTCCATCACAAACAACCTCATAGGTACAAAAACTAGAAGTCTGAAAGGGGAAACTTCTGCTCCATATAATCTTATTTCTGAATAATCTTCAAATTGAAACCAATCACCCACTTTGACATATTTTCTAATTTGAAGTAAATACTGAACCTTTGGCAAGAAACAAGGTGAAGGAGTACAGTTCAAAATTGAATAAACAACTGATAGGAAAGAAGAGGAAAAATACATCAATCCTTCGCCATTATGAGTGTCTCTTATCACATCAGTCCAAAACACTATTGATTGCTTGTTTTTATTAGGATCCATGATATTCATACCTAAATGCATGATTCTTTCCACATGGGCATATAAAAAAAGATATGTGACAACAGATGGAAATCTAAAGCAACTAGCGAGACTGAGATCTCATAATTGATAATTTATTATTTTTTCCCAAAAAGAAGGTGTAGCAAATTTTGATTTGGGGTAGCATCGATGTGCTCTATCCATGAAAATTTGTAGAAAGGCTAAAGCGCATGAGATCTCCAAGACCCAGAAATGGTTTGGGAAGATTCTACCTAGTTTATGAGATATTAAAATAATTAATATTTTTAATGGAGTTCCTAAGTCTAAACTTAGGAAAAATAAAACATTAATGGGTATTAATATAAAATTGGGTTAGAAGGTTCCAAATGACATAGATCAAGCCAAATATAATCTTAGCCATTGATTAGAGATGTAATATTGATCATTGAAGGACCAAAAGGAAAAGTATAAGAGGAGGCTTGAGGGTCAGTTGGAGAAGACGCCAGAGTGATCAGTCATTCGATTTTATAGAGCGGGGTTTGCTAAGTGAAATCGAATCAGAGATCAATTTGCAGTCAGGGGCAGTGAGCATGAGGCAGAGAGGTAGATACAATACTAGAAGACCAGCCCAGAGTCAAAGAGGCAGATGCAGGGCCAGAGGGAACCACGCAGAGGCAGCAGAGATGACACAGAGGCCAGAAGGGCCTACGTCACCCACACAGAGGCTGTAGGAGTGATGCAGAGAGCCACAAAGGTTGTGCAGAGCCTCAGAGGGATGACACAGAGGGTTTCAGGCTAACAAAGATTCCAGGAGGGCTGACACTGAGCTTCAGATTGTGATGGAGAGGGATTTCGTGGAGAAAACTTTTCGAATATCTGCTTCCGAAGAGAGTTATTGCTACCAGATTTTGTATCTCTGTTGGGTGAGCCAGTTTAGCACCCAGTGTACTCAGAAAAGAGCTTCATAATAATAAAACTCTCAAAACTATTGCACCAGTTTTCCTAAGTTGGGTTTTTCTGGGGACGTTTTTCCAAAAATAACAATGTCCCTTATGTGTTTTTCTATTTCTTTCAATTGTTGATCTGTAAATGGTTGAGACTGTATTGTGTTTATTTCAGTATTTATATGAGTAAATAAATTGTTAGTAATTAAACAAGTAGGTGAAATAAACTAGAGAATATAGATAAAATTTCTAATGGGTAATACTTAGAAATTTCAACATGGTATCAAAGGGTTGCAGATCATAGGAGAGATGAAGGCACCAGCTGAATTAGATAATTTGCAGCATAAACAACTGTCCCAAATGACAGAAGTTGTTCCTAGTAGAAAGCAATAGAGAAGGGTTTATGTAGAGAGGTTGCGTCATCATTTCGAGCTAGAGAGAGGCTAGTGGAGAGGCTAAGAAGGGAAGAAGAGGCTCACGAAGAGCCACAAAGAGACCAAGAGGGTTGACACTATCGACTATTGGAGCAATTCAGCTAGTGTCAAGATTGCACAGAGCCTAGAAGCTTAGTCCTTCAATTGTTTGGGCATAGAAGTTGTTGGAAGATTGCAGGGAATGAAGCTAGTGGGGTTTGGTTGCTACTGAGACATAATAGTACCTAACAGGGAAAAACCAAGGTAGAGGGAGTCATTACCTAGGCATATTTTTAGCCAATAAATCCATATCAGTGTTGTAGGTGCATAGGAGATCGGAGAGGTGCGACTTGACGATTGGCAGGCAAGTTTTGAGGAGGAAAGTCAACACTCAAAAGTAGTCTATCAGAGAACTTCCAGGAGGGAAATAGTGACTTAGAGGGAGCCGAAGAGAGAACTTCGAGGAGGGAAGTAGAGACTCAGAGGAGTCGAAAGGAAGAGAGGAGATGACAATGAATGGACTGAGGGATCAGGACAGGTTGGATGGGGCCTCCAACTTCATCATATGGAAGGTCAAGATCCTATTTGTTATGTGTGCAATGAGTGCTCATGTACCTCTAGAGAAGAGGTGGGGAGACATCGAGTTGTATTCAAGAAGACTACAGGCAATGAGGGGAAGGATCCTTGATGTACCCAAAGCCTATAATTATACATGGCTATGAGAGCCTCAAGGTGAGAGTAGTAGGATGGAGGATGTCGGTAGAAATGGATGCGGATGAAGCGACAGAAAGTGCAACAGTGCAGTAGTCCCTGGCAACGCAGTGAGATTTGCAGTAGTGCGAGAGGCACGGTGGATGCTGCAACAGTGCAATATGGCACAGAGGGGTTTGCAGTAGTGCGAGAGGCACAAAGCTGTTGCAGTAACGCAGAGATTCTAGAGAGAAAATGAGATAGTGGCAGAGGGAGCTTTAGCATCAGGAGTGTTTCTAGCCTGAAAAGGATTTCAGTAGTTGGTGGATCAGTTACTTACTTCTCAATAACTGAGTTGCAGTGCAGTAGCAGTAGTAGTAGCACGATGTAGCATGATGAGAGGGGGTTACAGTGCAGATGCAGTGTTGGGAGAACGGACCAACAACAGCACGAATGCAGAGGGATTTGTTGTACGGATGTAGCAGTGGCAGTGGCAGAGCCATGGGTAGCAGTACAAGATCCAGCAGTGCAGATGTTGTTGGGCGGGGAGGCCTAGCATCAGCACAAGTACCGGTGTTGTATAATCATAGTGATGCTCAGTGTGGAGTATTACTAGAGCATAATCCTCGCTAAGAGGGAGTGTTGATTTGGGTCAGCATAAAATGTATCTATCCATGAAAATTGGTGTAGAGGATAAAGCACATGAGATCTCCAAGACCCATAAATGGTTTGGGTAGATTCTACCTAGTTTAGGATATATTAAAATAATTAATATTTTTAATGGAGTTCCTAAGTCTAAACTTAGGAAAAATAAAATATTAATGGGTATTAATATAAAACTGGGTTAAAAGGTTCCAAGTGACATGGATCAAGCCAAATCTAATCTTATCCGTTGATTAGAGATGTAATCTCAGTCATTGAAGGACCAATAGGAAAAGTATAAGAGGAGGCTTGAGGGTCAATTGGAGAAGACACCAGAGTGATCAGTCATTCAATTTTCTAGAGCGGGGTTTTCTAAGTGAAATTGAATTAGTGATCAATTTGTAGTGAGGGGCAGTGAGCACAAGGTAGAAAAGCAGAGACGGTATCGGAAGATCAACACAGAGGCAGAGAGGCAGACGCAGAGCAAGAGGGAGCCACATAGAGGCAACGAAGACTGCACAGAGGCCATAAAAGCTTGCGTCACCCAAGCAGAGGCTGCAGGAGTGACACAGAGAGTGTTATTGGGAAATCTAGTGTCTATGCAGAGCTACTAGTCCCACAAAGACAGGTAGCTATCTTAGAAACAAACAAATTAAAGTTACTTTCATTTTCCTTTATGAGAAGTAGATAGGAGAGGATCAAAGAATACCAACCTCGATTTTTCGTTCGGTCCGTTGCTTGTTCCTTCTCCTCACCAATAGGTCTTTGCCACTTCTCCCTTGACCACTCCACTTCAAAGAGTACCTATAAAGTCAAAGCAGCATAATACCTTCAAAGTGCAGAGATCTACAATCATAAGCAATATAGGACCAGATATATATTGACCACACAAATGCATATACTATCAGACATAGAAGAATGAGGAGGAAAACTTGAATAGCTTTATTGATGTGAAGATTAGAAGAGAGGATTACAACCCATTGATCTGACCCAGCGTCATCCTCCAAGCATGAAAGCCCTTCTTCACCTCATGAAAAGCTTAGATCACCCAACACTATGATATTCCACCAGGAAACCAACAGTACCTCCTTACAAGATACAAAATTCCAGCCTTTGGATCTCTAGGATGAGGGATCCATATATAGATGATTGCAGGGAGGTGAGTCAGCTTCTAGGATTTTGATTAGTGTCTTCTCTCTGATATTTCTTGATTCCACTTGGAGATTGATGATCTCTTACTCATCCCTGGGCGAATTTAGAGAGGCAAGTGTCACAGGATAAGTTTCTGGAAGATTCCATGATCATCCACCTCGCAAATTGTCTTTGTCGTTTGTCCATTCTCACCCATCGCACCCTACAGAAGGGCTTTCCAGTATGCATCGCACCTTTTACACTGGGTAGGTGAGATGCATCGCAACCTTAGCACTGAGCAGCCTGTATGGTCCAGTTTTGACCAGTTCTGAGCAGTTTTCTGTGGAGAAATTTTGGGAGATGATGTAATCAGCTGACCTTGTTCCTTTAGGGCATGAAACAACACTTTTAGGGACTCAGAAGCCCTTTGTTTATGGACATATATGATTGGAGCTGCAATGCCCAAAAATTTCTATAACAGTTGCCCCCTAAAGCATGAGGTCGTTAATCTTTTGATGTCGGATGAAATGCTTTATCATGAGGATCCGAGGTTTTTCGAACTGGAAGGTGACCTGTAATAAGATACAATACAATACATTATCTTCATAACATCTTCATGATCTAGCTGAGGCAGGCATTCCCATGCTCAGCTTTATAAATTCAATTTTATGTACATAGGACAGACAACCGTCTGTGTGGCAGACTGATGATTCTGATAGAGCCATCATCCTTTGATTCGGATGATCATCTGTGTAGCAATGATGTACATTTGATGTCTTTATTTTCTTGAATATATCGCAGCCCGGATGGATGAAACTAGATTTGGGGTCTTCAAACTTGTCCAATCTTCGCCCGAAGTACAAGTCAATCCATGTGAAAAATGCTCTGGAGTCGAACATGGAAAGACATCGCCTGATTACCAGCCAATGATGTAAGATGTTAATAGGCACAAGAGGAATCACTGATAATGATGATGACCCTCAAGGTATGACAGTACAATTTGTGTGGTGTGAAAATGGGACTTGGCGTCGAACACCACGCAAAATATCTCGGTCAAAGGCCATTGATGTAAACCTATCGCCGAAAGTGAGAAACTTGCCATTGAGGCATGTAAACTTCAAAGTACTGAAAGGGTTGTTCCTAGGTCGAATTCTTGGATAATGAGCTGATGTCGAAAAGAAGTGACCCGTCGTAGGAGGGCCTTAATGAATCCCACATCTATGACACAGAATGGAGCAAATGACTTTTGGAGGTGAAAACGATCTGATGATATAGGGTTCAGGGTGGCGGTCATGAAAGAATGAAGCGTAAAGGTATTGCAGCGGATGAGACACAAGATGGGTTGGTGAATTCTCTGATCGACTTCTCTTGAACATATTAGCGACACTAAAATGGATTGGTAGCGTTAACCCCAAAGATGGATGGTACGGTGGACCAATGGTAATATGACCGATGAACAGAATAACCCAACCCGACTCAATCATGGTGATGGAGCGAAAGTGTCATGTTCAAGAGCGACTCACTACCAATAAAGTTTCTTCAAGTTTTCTTCCCAATATTTCCCCAGTCATTGCTGACCAGTACCTCTTTATTTTTATCAAGCTTGAGGAGGATAACATATGCTTGTTCTATAATTTTCCCTTCGATCAAACCCGTCGCTATGTTTTAAAGAGCCTAGTGACAGTGAAACTCGTTCTTGTCTGCATGGACAAGTTTGTCGCTATTGGTTTTAACGAGTTTAACGACAAAGACAACTCGGTCCTTTTTCAATTTTAGAGAGTCTGAAAAGGGACAGAAAGGAAACTCCAGTGATCATTTTTCGTCATGTAATCCCTTAAGTCCAAAAAAGTATAAAATAATACGAAAGGGATGAATTTTTGATAGTTTTAACGAGCCGAACAAGACAAGTGCTCAATCTTTTTGTGTAATAATACCTCAGGTCCAAAAATATTAAAATCTAGAGGAGGGATAGCACTTCCAATCACTTTAACGAGCTAGAGAGGCCAATTGCTTGGCAATCTTTTCATATTTTACGAGTCAGATGAAAAGAGCTTAAAGGAGACTCGTTTTTTAGGAACGAGTGATATTTCGGGTAGCAGCTGGTTCCAGGTGAGGGTTGGAACTTTCCAATCACGGCAGTGTTAAGAAGATGGCTAATAGAATCACTCGTCGCAACTATTCCTCAAAAGGGGTAAACAATCAAATGGAGGTGAATAATCGGCTAAAATAGAGTGGAGGTGATAGTAAGAACACAACCAAGGCTCAAAAACCAATGATAATGCGTTCACAATGGTTATTTACTGGAAGTGGGTTCATTTTTTAATGAGCTTAAACTTTGGTGGAACATATGCTCATTGCTAGGTTTATTTTTTAACGAGCTTGAACTTCGCTTAAAACTGCTCGTGGTGGGTTTATTTTTTAACGAGCTTTAACCCTGTAGTAACACTGCTCGTGGCGGGTTTATTTTTTAACGAGCTTGAACCCTGCGGTAACACTGCTCGTGGCAGGTTTATTTTTTAATGAGCTTGAACCTTGCATAACACTGCTCATGATAAGTTTTCATGCCCTTCACATACTAACGCAAATCGAGGTGCATGCCCCCCAAGCTTCATTGCATTCAACACGGTGGTTGGAATGAAGGTTTACCTCCAAGATCTTTGAAAGACTCGACTTGGATTTTATGAGATCGTAATCAAAGATTCGATTTGGAAAGGGATTTGTTTCATTTTTTAATGAGGTTGACACAATCAAAGAACTATCCTCATGACTCCTTGTTTCATTTTCTAACGAGGTCAACACGAGATAAGAACTGTCCTCGGAATCCACTGTATTTACAGTATTTGATAGAAAATCAAAAACTGAAGGATGATTAAGGTTGCTAGAATAATCTTCGTGGTAATTCGGAAGATGGGAACAATGGTGGTAATCTTCCCATGGTGCCTCTCCTATCATCTTTGATTGAATGATTCCTTCGTCTGTAGAATGTACATGCGACCAAGGATCTGAAGAGGTGCCATATTCCTTAGAACTATCTATCCAAACACTCGATGAGTGTTGATTTGGGTTTGCTCCCCAGGCCAAGAAAATTGATTGCTACAATATTTCTATTAGGGCGATGATCCATGCTAACAAAATGTTTAGGAATCTTCTGAATCTAGAAGATATCATGTTGCAGGTTCCCACCATGGCCACTTCCGCCAGATTGTTTGGAGGCGGTAGGGAAAAAGTCCCCATCAATGTAGGGTCTTTTAGTAGGCCTACTCCGATATTTTGAAGTGAATGAGGGCTTTCGTGGATCATCGGAATGCTTCCCGTAACTTGTGAACTATTGGGGAGAAATGTTTGTTGGTCGACAATTGTAATTCCTCCTTGAAAAGGAAATGCAATCTTTCTAAAGTATGTTGACACAACTGCAGCCATAGCATAAATCCAGGGCCTTCCCAGTAGGATGTTGTAATCGAGGTTTCCATCGATAACTTCAACATCAATCTCTACTGTTTTGCCCCCTAGTTCTACTTGCAAGTTACTTAGTATCCCGTATGGGGTATACGTTCATCCATCAAATGATTTTAACATCGTCGACGATCGTGACAAGGGTGGAAATCCTAAATTTTTCCAGCAACTCATCAACATAATACATGTAGATGCCCCCTCATCAATAATTGTTCGATGAACAGTTTTGTTGAGGGCTTTCACTTGAATAAGGAAAGCTAGTTGAGCTGGTAATTGAGGGCCATATCCTTTGTGATTAAAGGACAAAAGATTGGAATCCGTTGGGTCAATCCCACCTATCGCTGATAATAAAGCCTGCTTTTGGGAGGGGCAGTTTTGCAGTACCTCAAGTGTCGATGTTGCACAAAATATTGTCACCACGACATTCTGCAATCAGTGTGAGTCTATCACCACTCATACTTTCCTCCTATGCAAGTATTAAACCTCAGCTCTTCATGTCAAGCCTTGAAAAATGAGAGAAAGTCCTTGGGGACTTGAATATTGGTTTTTTGCCTTTACTTTTACTTTGACTTGAGAAACTTTTTCTCTATTTCTGGTTTTTTCTTGATGTGTGTGGGATTGGGTAGTTTTTAGATCCTGAATTGTTTTTTGTTTTTTCACGCTTTTGAAATAGGACCGCACATTCTGTTTGTAACACAGTGTGGACATCCCCACACTGTTGCTTTACTACACAGAGCGGTACCGCACCTGGTTATACCGGATGCCTACGGACCCTGTCAAATTTTTGAAAAACCTAAAATCTATTCATCTAGTTAAGATTAGGATTTTTTTATGTTTTTTAGCCTCTGCCCATATCTACATATGTCTTGTCAAAAAATTCTTGTAGGTGATTTCCATTGGCATTTAGGTTTTAGGTGATTTTCTAGAAGTTTTGTGTGCCTGGCTTGATTTTCGTTTGGTCTTTGTAGTAACTCAGAGATTAGAAGCCTACGAAACCTAAAATTACCCTAGTCTTTGTGGTCTTCTTAATGAGTCTGACCGATTTGTGAAATATGCCTTTGGTGAGATATAGATCTCGTTTTCTCTTTGCAAAGCTTTGAAAGAACTTGTTTTGAAAGTTTTGAATTTCATTTTTAAAAAGAAAACATAAGATGGGTATTTTTTGATTAATTTGTTATTCTGAACAAATTAGTCCTTATTTTGCTTAATAACTAAGTAAAATGTCCTCAAAAAGAAATTTTGTAAGCTTTTTCTTCAATTAGATTTTTAGAAGTTGTAGATCTCAAGATTATATTTTTCATAGTTTTGAGTGTTTTCTAGAAATTTTAAAATCTCTTTTGAAAAGAATTTGTTTTTTGTAGTTTTTGAGTGTTGAAAAGAAAGGGATATTTTTCATGAGCATAATTAGTAGTCTCGTTTTTGAGTTTACTGAGAAAGACAAAAAAAAATTTCTTTTCATTTGTTTGTTAAGGAAAGATTTGTTTTTCAAGCAATTGCATTCTCAACTCTTTCTTTAGCTAGAAATTCATTGAAGAGAAAGGATTGTTTATCATCTTAGGTGCACTTTTATTGTTTTGGAGTCGAGTCTTCACACCATAAAGTTTCATCTCCACACCTTTTGACTTAAGAAACAACCAATAAAAATAACGCTTAAAGTAAAATTTATCTAGCAATCTTTTTATTTCTAGGGCTCTTTATCACCAACATAGCTTAGGCTAGTATCTTGGAGTAGGGAGTAATTAAGTCTCCAAGATAGTTAAAACAAACAAGTAGCTATATCTTGCGGTAGGAGATAAATTCCAATTGTTACATCTATGCTCTGGGAAGCTCCTCTTAAAGGAGTCAAGCACGAGATCATATCCGAACCAGTGGGGTAATCAATCCTTCCTCATTGGGAATGATAGAATATATTCACGTATTAAAAATGGTAAACCTCAGATTAACCATTGTCGAGGAGCCTCGGGTCACTTGTTGGTAAACCTTGGATTATGTCAAGGAGCCTTCAAGGGGATTGAGCTTTGTTACTCTGCCCTTGCGTGTGTATCGGATCACAGACTATTCCCCCAGGTATATTTGTTTCTGTTGGTAACCATAGTGACCATAATCTATAGGATTCTTTCCTAAGGTGATGGTGGAGGGAAGATCCCACTGTACCTGGAGCAGACGTCGACTAGACTCACTTGGACTCTCTAGGGGGTTCTCTTCACTCGAGACGGTTTAGTGAAGAAACTTGTGCCAGTCTGTTTCATTAAGCAGGTTGTCGGGGTAACTATTCCAACCGCCATTTCTATATTGAATTCTGCGACGTTGGATTTCATCACCAAATAGTGTTTTCGGTACAGAAAGTTACTATTTGTGTGTGGTTTGAACTCCTAGATTCTTTAGGCGTGTGATTCAAATTGTTTGGTTCTTTAGAGACTTTAGGTGGTTTTATTGAGATTTTTCTTTGTTTGTGTGTGAAGTAATTAAAATATTTAATCGTGGCTGAATTACCAAGACAATCCCGTAGACTTCGGGGGCAACCTCCCGAGTATTCACCAAGCCAGCTTGAAGGGCTATGAGCTCTTGTAACTCCTAGTGATAGTAGAGTTGGGTCACCAAAAGAAGGAGAATCTTCTTTAGTTGTTCACTCTGATTATCAAGTTCAAGCAACAGAATATATTTCCGAACCAATTTCATTTTCCGAAGTTACTGGTAGTGTTTCCTCTACTAGTGAATTAGCTGAAGAACCTGAAATTTCTGAACCTGAAACTGAACCTGCTGCTACTCCATCATCAGGATTTGCTTCTCCAACTTCCAGTGGTCCTGGTTCACCCAGGGTAGGAAAAATCATTACCCAAAATCTTCCTTCTGGACTTATTGCTATTGAAGAACTCGTTAGTCTGGAAAAAGGTATATCTATCCCTGAAAATCAACCAACTATAGAACTTAGGGTGCGTGAATCGATCTTTTACAGTCCACCTAGGAGGGACGCTTGGTATCTTTCATTGACCAACTTTTTAGAAAACGCGGGTCTAATTTTTTCACCACCTCGCATTCCTTTTCATCCAACACCTAGAGGTTATTATCCTCCTTTGAATATGTTGAGATAGTCATCCATGTTTTCTCAATCTCCGAAAACATTTTTGTATGGCAGTCCTTCTGTTCCTTTTGGGTATCAGTCACTTACTAGTACTTTTTCAGGAGCATCTCCTCAACCTATTGAACATGGGTTATCAACTGGTAATAACGGAACTAAACCATTGAGTGTAGAAGACATTCTTATGATGTCAGGTACCATTCCAAATCCGCAGCCTCAAGGTAGTCAGTTACCACCTGGGGGGCAACCTCAAGGTACTCAATTATCACCTCGGGGGCAACCTCAAGGTACCCAATTACCGCCTGGGGGGCAGCCTCAAGGACAGTTCATACCTTCAGGACAGTACATTCCTCAAGGTCAACCCCAGACTCAGTACGTACCTCAAGGTCAACACCAGTATCAATATATGCCTCAAGGTCAACCCCAGTTTCAGTACGTGCCTTAAGGTTATCAACCTCAAGGTCAGTACCCAACCCAAGGTTTCCAACCACCTTCAGGTCAATCATTTGTCCAAGGAGCTGGAAATGTACCTGTTACACTAAAAAATGTCACCATGACTATTTACAGTTAGTATGGCTCCATCAACTGTCATACTATCCTCCTTGGCAAGTCTCATGCCTCTGCTTTCCATGTCAAACTCCAAGAAAGAGAGAAAAGTCATTTAAAGTCAATTATCTCTGGGTACGCAGTTTCTCTCAGCCTTACCTGCGTGTACGCAACCCAAGTTCACAATACCTGCGTACTTGTATGCTCTATCTGTAAAGCAATGGGTGCGTACTCCTGTAAAGGTCAAAAGGTGCAAGTTTCACTCCAAAAAAGTTACTTGTGGTCATTTCTAGAGCATTCTAGAAGCTTGTTTGACGTGTATGGAGTGCCTCCAGATGGTTCATGTATCCCTATGAAAGAGGAACTTATCCCATCAAGAGGGGAGCTAACCCATCCAAAGAGGGGCTTATCCCATTGATGGTGGACTTGATTAACTTCCTCTAGAACACTATAAATATAGGCATTGGGCCAGAGGGAGGAGAGGTTGAAAGCTGAACATTCCTAAGGGTAGATGCTGCTGAGATTAGGACTTCCTTGTAGAAGCTTGTGAGGAGAGATTCCCATCCTTTCTTGTTTCATTTGGAAGTGGGTGAGCTGATCAAAGTAAAGGAAAACTCTTGCTAGACCCTGGGAGGAACTTACACAACACCAAGGCTCAGGTTGTAATGGTTTCTTTTGTTTCCTATTAATACAAATAAGTCCAGTCTTCTCAACAATTTGTTACTTATGAGTTGTTTCATATACTCCTTGGTCTATATGTTAAATATGTTTTATTTTATGAGATATTCAGGTGCTATTTAATCGTTTGATTGTTAGTGGATGCAGGTTTCGAAGAGAAGGAGGAGCTCATCCGGATCGACGAGGCTGGACTGCTACAACAGCGTTGGACTACAGGTAGGATCTAAACACTTGATTTCTTATATGGTAAATGCATATTTAGATAAGGATTGTTCTTAATTGTCTTGTTTGTCACTAGAGAGCCTTAAGCTTCTAGGGAGGTTGGTTTTGTCCGCAAAATTAACTCTTTCCACATGACAAAATGGCGACTCCGTTGGGGAATCCATTGATGTGAATGATTTTTCCTTTGTCTGAAACTTTGATTTGAGAAAAGTCTTTTTCTTTCTGGTTTTTGGTTGTCTGACTGTGTGTTTGGGTGGCTTAGCTTAGGGTTAAATTAGATTTTACTTTTTCTTATTTTTGCTAGAAGTACGCAGCCTCTGAGTTGAGCACAGTGCGTACCTGTACGCACTGCGGCTTTGTGCACAGAGCGTACCCGCACCTGTGTAAACAGGTTGCCTGCGTACCCTGTCAAAATTTAGAAAATTTCAATTTTCTCCTTTTTGCCTCTTAGATTTTGCTTTTAATTTGTTTTTTCCACCCAGATCCACTGGTTACCTACCAGAGATCTTCATCTGAACTTGTTTCGTCAATGTCAAGTGTTTTAGTGGAATTCATAGAGATTTTGCCTTAGGGTTTGATTTTTACATTGGTCCTGTAGTGATTTTGGCTTTAGAAGTCGTAAAACCTTGGATCTCCCTAGTATTTGCAGTCTTCTTAGGAGTCGGACCTTTCATAGAATCTACCCTTGTGAGACATCTACCTTTGTTTTGTCTCTTTGCCGAATCTCGAAAAAGTTTGTTGATTGAACTGTGAATTTCATTTTACAAAAAAGAACAAAAGATTTTATGTTTGTTTTTGGCTAGTTTTTGATTCTGCATTGACTAGTCCTTAGTTAAATCACGACTGAGTAAAACATCCTGGGATCATACTTTGTAGGTTTTGGCCTCATTAGATTTGCTTATTAGGTGAATTTCTTTTGATTTGCTTTTAAGTAGCTTTGATTTGATAGATTTGTAAAGGTTTGATTTTTTATTTTTTAAATGCTTTGTTAAGTAGGAAAAAATCCAAAAATCTCTTTTGAAAGAAAAGTTTTCTTAGTGGCATTTGAGTCTTCGAATGAAAAGGGAATTTTCGCAAAATAATTAGTGGTTATGTGTTGCATGTTTTGGAAAAGATAAAGAGATTGTTTCTTTGATTTTCATTGCCAAGAAAGTTGTCTTTATATAAATTTTGCATTCTCCAACTCTCTTAGCTAAGGAATTCATTGAAAAAGAGAATTAGTATAAATCATCCTAAGTGCATCTTTTTAGTGGTTTGAGTCGAGTCTACACACCATCAGTTTCATCTCCGCTACCTTTTGTCTTAAAGAAAAGCCATAAAAATTAATGCTTAAAGTAAAATCAACTTAGTAACTTTTTATTTACTAGGGCTCTGAAACACCAATATAGATCAGGCTAGTGTCTTGGAGTAGGAGAGTAATTAACTCTCCAAGATAGCAAAACCAAACAAGTAGCTTATCTTGTGGTAGGATAAATCCAACTGTTTCATTTGTACTCTGGGAAAGCTCCTCTTAAAGGAGAAGCACGAGACCGTGTCCGAACCAGTGAGGGGATCAATCCTCCTTCATTGGGAAAGACGCTAGATACACATGTATTACAAACGGTAAACCTCGGATTATTGTCGAGGAGCCTCGGGTCACTTGTCGGTAAACCTTGGATTATTGTCAAGGAGCCGGTAAGGGGATTGAGCTTGTTACTTTGCCCTTGCGTGCTATCGGGTCGTAGACTGTTCCCCCAGGTATATTTGTTGCTGTTGGTAACCTTAGTGACCATTATCTTTAGGATTCTACCCGAGGTGATGGTGGAGGGAAGATCCCACTGTACCTGGAGCAGACGTCGGCTAGACTCACTTGGATTTTCCGGGGGGCTCACTTCACTCGAGACGGTTAAAGTGGAGGAACTTGTGCCAGTCTATTCATTAAGCAGGTTGCCAGGGTAACTGTTCCACCCACCACTTCTGTACTGAATTCGGCGATGTTGGGCCTTATCACCAACTAGTGTTTTCGGTCCGGAAGGCTACTGTTTGTGCATGGTTTGACGCCCTAGATTCTTTAGGCGTGTGATTAAAATTTGTTTGGTTCTTTAGAGACTTTGGGTGGTTTGCTTTGAGATTTTATTTTGTTTGCGTGTGCGGTAGTTAAAAGTTTTTAACTGTGGCAGAATTACCAAGACAGTCCCGTAGACTTCGGGGCCAGTCTCCTGAGATTGTTACTGTGGCCGATTTGTTGAGGAAGTCCCGTAGACTTCGGGGTGAGCCTCCTCAAGACGTCCCGAGTCATTACGAAGGTTTGAAAGTCCTTGTAACTCCTCCTGGTGGCAGTAGAGTAGGTTCACCTGAAGAAGGAGAGTCTTCGTTGGTAGTCCATCCAGATTACCAAAGTCTAGAAACAGGTTATAATCCTAAAGCTGTTGCAGTTTCCGAGCTTGCTGGTAGTTTTTCATCTACTAGTGATATAGGCGAAGAACCTGAAATATCTAAACCTGTTACTCCAACTTCTAGTGTTCCTGATTCACCTAGGGTAGAAAGAGTCATCACTGAAAATCTTCCTTCTAGTTTGATAGCTATTGAAGAACTTGCTCCAGAAGAAGAAGTAGGTGGCCCTATTCTTGAAGATCAACCTACCATTGATCTAAGAGAGCGTGAATCTATTTTTTACAGTCCACCTAGAAGTACTACTTGGTATCTTTCGTTAACTAATTACTTAGACAACTCAGGGATAAGTTTTTCTCCACCTCGTACTCCTTATCCACCCCGAGGTATTTATACTCCTGTAAATATGTCTAGTCAGTCGTCCGTGTTTACTCAACCCCCTGAATCTTTCTTGTATGGTGGTCCTTCTGTTCCTGCCAGGTATCAGTCACTTTCTGGTACTTTTGCAGGAGCATCTCCTCAACCCATTGGACATGGGTCATTAGCTGGAAACAATGGTAATAAACCGTTGGGTGTAGGAGACATTTATATGATGTCAGGTTCAATTCCCGATTCTCAACCTCAAGGTGGTCAATTACCGCCTGGGGGGCAGCCTCAATTAATGCCTGGGGGGCAACCTCAAGGTACACAACTTGCGTCTGGGGGGCAACCTCAAGGACAGTATGTACCCATGGTACAGTACATTCCTCAAGGTCAACCCTAGCCTCAATATGTACCCCAGGGTCAACCTCAGTATCAATATATGCCTCAAGGTCAACCCCAGTATCAGTACTTACCTCAAGGGTATCTACCCCAAGGTCAGTACTCGAGTCAAGGTTATCAACCACCTCAAGGTCAATTTTATGTTAAAGGTACGGGAAATGTACCTTTCAATTATCAATCCTACCCTCAATCTGGTTATGGATCTCAATATCCTCAACCTGTCATGGGTCAATACCCCGGAATGAATGTAGTGTGGGATCCATCGCAAGTTCAACAAGTGTTGCAGCCAAGTGTACAGTTGTCATCCCAAACTAGACAACCTGTGGTTTCTGGTCAACCCCAACAACCAGTCCAGTCTAATGTTCAAACTTTTGTACCTTCAGTAGTTACTCAGTCGCCAATTGCACCTAGTACTCCATCTCAAACGACTGCTGCAACTACCGCAACATCTGTTCCTTCCACCACACCTACTTCTGGAGTATCGACAACTCCGGTTTCTACTGTCCCTGCCACTCCTCCACAGACATCTTTACCATTGTCTGGATCCACGATTCAAACTACGGTTCAGATGCCTGTGGGGTAGCCAGGTCAAAGTACGGTTGTTACTACTCAACCACAATTCGTTTATCAACCGTACCAGGGACAGTACCAATACGGGCCTGCTGTCCAACAACCGGTTTACCAGTATCAACCGTATCCTGGGTACACTTATCAACAACCACAGCAACCCCAGTACGGTCCGATTAATCCTGGTTTTCCGGGAGGATACAATATCCCGAATACGATTCCTATTCCAAGTTATCCTGGATATCCTCCTCCTAGGACTGGTCTTGTGACTCAGAGTTTTAGGGATCCTAATCAGCAATTTCCGTTTATCGCAACTTTGGATTTACCAGACTTGACGCGCCTAACGAACGATCCAATAAATTATCTTCCGTTCTGGCCGCCAATGCCAAATAAGTTGCCCAGTGACATACCCAAGTTCGAAGGTAAGTCTGGAGAGGATCCATCAAATCACGTGATGACTTACCACCTCTGGTGCGCTTCAAATTCTATCTCGGATGATTCGATCCGTTTACGTCTTTTTCAGCGTACGCTCATTGGTCTCGCGGCCAAGTGGTACATTGAGTTACCACGGGCCTCTTTTTATAATTTTAGTCGGTTAGCTACCTCATTCTTAACACATTTTCAGTTGCCAGTCAGATATGATAATGGCACCGAGTTATTAACTTCATTAAAACAGTCGACGTCCACTTATATTTCCAACCATATTCACGAATGGAGACGTCGAAGGCGTTTAGTGAAAGATTTTATCCCGGACCAAATCTTAGCTGAATGGTTTGTTAAATCATTATTACCGAAGATTACTGAAGACGTAGCTAAGGCCGGAGTAGTTACTGAAGAGCAAGTCATTTCTCAAGCGCAGTACCTTGACTTAGTTTATACTCAGTCGGGTACATTACACGAAAAGATCCCAGATCTTCCAAAGTCGAATCAAATCACTGCTGCTCCTTCGGGATCTCATGCTGCTGATGGCATGATTGGTACGGTGAATATTAAAAGCAAGAAGAAGTCTTCAAATAATTCTTCGCCCATTATCACCTTACCAGACTCCCCGACAGGAGAGTCTTCTGCTGAAGTTTCCGCTGATATACACGCTGTAGAGTCATCTACGGCTAAATCAAAAAACGGTGGGAAGAAGAAAGGCAAGAAGAAGAATAAAGCAGACAAATCTCCAAAGGAGAAAACAGAAAAGTCAGAAACCAATGGCGAAAAGCACAAGCCCCGTTATCCTTGTCTTATTTATGAAGAAGATCATTTTACAAGAGATTGCCCTCATCGGGCCGAGGTTGCGAAACTCGTCAAAGGTTCCCAAATTCCTGCTGTCTTGAAGTATCCATTTCCAAAATATAGAAAAATGATAGGTTCTTCCTCGAGTGCCGTTGAAGAACCCATATTGATGATGTCTCATGTAAGGATTGCGACTCGGTCACATGATTATGGTAGTAAAAGTCCTGTTGATGGATCAAAAGAAGCAGAATCTTCTTAGACAAATCCATCAACCTCAGCTCTCGGTTCTGATCCACTACAGATTGAGAAACCTAACCCTGACTTAGTAATTAAACTGCCCGCCAAGGGTGTACTTCGAAGGTCTGCTTTCAATCCACATGCGAGAGCGGCCTAGAATTACAACATTGTTGAGGATTTAGCTGTTTCACCCTCAACAATGTCGGCTTTAGAAGTGCTGCAATCATGTCCAGCACAACGAAAATTACTTTTGTCGGCTATAGGAGTTGTTGATGTTCAGGACCCGAACCTGATAATCTTTTATCTAGAAAATAGTACACCGCGTTTACCTCATCAGATGGCTTTCCAGATTCCAGTGATAGTCAAAAACAGGCCTATTCATCGGACTGTAATTGATGAGGGAGCTTCCACGTGTATTATGTCGATTCAGTGTTGGAGATCGCTTGGTTCTCCTTCACTTAATCAATCCCCAACAATTCTTAAGGCCTTTGATGGCTGTGGGTTCCATCCGTTTGGCATTCTACAGGATTTGCCTATAGGGGTTGAAGGAAAAACCGTTAGTCTGGATGTGGAGGTGGTTGATGCCCCTCTAGACTACAACCTTCTCTTGGGTCGAAGTTGGTCTTACGCTATGACAGCGGTCGTCTCATCGGTCTTCAGAGTAATAAAATTTCCACATAATGGCAAGATCGTGACCATAGACCAGCTGGCTTACTTTTCATCCGACCCAGCCTCTTCAGAGAGTATCCAACATGTCGGTAAAACGACTATCCCTTATAAGGATGTTGGTGTAGGATTAGTTAAAGATGCCGGTTTACTGGGAACTTTTCCTTTTCCTCCAATCAATGCCGTGTCTTCGTTCGCATCTATTCATATGATTACATTAGATACCATTGTTTACAACGATCCTTGGATCGTTCCTTTCGAATCTGAAATAGACTCATTTGGTGATGCCATGCCGTTGAGTCCATATGAAATTGCTTATGAGGCCGTGCAGTCTTTTACCGACTCGCGTTCAACCAAAATCGACCAAATGAATGTGGTCCGTGAGGAATCACTTTTCACTTCAACCTCGGAGTTAATAGCGTTTCCCGAAGTTGTGTCATCTGACGAACAACTTTGTGAAATCCTGTGTGTAGACGATTTACCATGGGAAGATCTCCATCATAGATCTTCGTTTTTACCTGAGGATGATCGCTTTGAAAACGATTTCTCATCAGTTTTTACAGCTGAATATGTCAAAGAAGCTCAGAGTCCAATGAAACATCCTGATTCAGAGCTGAATTTGGGAAACATCTCTCGCACTGTTCCCATTGACATTTCAGTCAAGCCCGGAATCATTGAAAACATTCATATAG
Source organism: Pinus tabuliformis (assembly GCA_031772625.1). Lineage (NCBI taxonomy): Eukaryota > Viridiplantae > Streptophyta > Pinopsida > Pinales > Pinaceae > Pinus > Pinus tabuliformis. The sequence goes on from CM062811.1 coordinate 718,900,574, forward strand.
GTGCCTTGTGTTCAGATGACGAGATTCAAACATACAAGGCCCTATTTCAAGAATTCCGCGACGTGTTTGCCTGGTCCTATGAGGAAATGCCAGGAATTGATCCCGCAATTGTTGTCCATGAGATAAAGACTTACCCGGATGCTAAACCCGTTCGGCAACGTTTGCGTCAGATTCACCCTCGGAAAGTGGCTGCAATTAAAGCAGAAGTCGAGAAGCTGTTGAAAGCAGGTTTCATTTATCCGATCCCCTTAACGGATTGGGTATCTAATATTGTTCCGGTTAACAAAAAACAGGGAACAATAAGAATATGTATCGACTATAGGGATATCAATCGCGCTTGTCCCAAAGACAACTATCCAACACCCTATATCGATCAAATAATTGATGATTGTGCCGGTAGTGAAATATTTTCCTTTATGGACGGTTTTTCCGGTTACAACCAAATCAATATTCTACCTGCCGATCAACCAAAAACGGCTTTCATTTGTCCATGGGGGACATTTGCTTATTGCAAATTACCTTTTGGGCTTAAGAATGCTAGAGCCACTTTTCAAAGGGCGATGTCTTATGCGTTTCATGACATCAAACACATTGTGAAACCGTACCTCGATGATTTGCCTGCTCATTCATTACATCGAGCTGATCACCTTGTCCATCTACGAGCAATTTTCATGAGGTGTAGGCATTATCGTATACGTTTGAACCCACACAAATGTGTCTTCTGTATAGAAGTGGGACGATTGCTGGGATTTGTAGTTTCAAAAGCCGGCATTCGCGTCGATCCCTCGAAGGTAGAAGCTATCATCAAATTGCCTCCTCCTTCGAGTCTTCGCCAACTCCAAAGTTTGCAAGGGAAAGCAAACTTTCTACGCCAATTCATTCCTAACTACGCCGAGGTTACAAAGGTTTTACACGGTTGTTGAAACAGAACGCTCAATTCTCTTGGGATGAGATAGCTCAGCAATCTTTTGATTCACTTAAACACGCGTTGACCCATGCACCGTTGTTGCATCCTCCCAACTACAACCAAGACTACTTTTTGTACCTCGCTGCCTCTCATTCCACGATTGGAATGGTGTTAGTTCAGGAAGACGAATTCGCCACGGAACATGTGATATATTATCTTAGAAGGACGTTAAATCCCACTGAGCTAAAATATTCGCATGTGGAGAAATTGGCCCTGGCAGCCGTTCAGGCTGTCCAACGTTTTTGTCATTACATTCTTCTCCGTAAAACTACAGTCATTTCGGATTGCAACCCTATGATCTATATTTTGACTAAACAATTGCTAGGGGGAAAGTACTCTAAATGGATTGTTATCCTGCAAGAGTTCGACTTAGAGTTTGAAAAATCTAAGTCTAAGAAATCTTTAGTCTTTGCAGAGTTAATGTGTGACTTCCCGCGTGCTGACACGGAAACTGTGCCAGAGGAATCCATTGCGGACGAATCTTTGTTTCTCATCAGCACTTTAGATCCGTGGTATGGGGATATAATCGTCTATCTCCAAACCCAATCCTTTCAGCTCGAAGCTTCAAAGTCAGAACGTCGGAAAATTCGATTCCAGTCCCAACAGTACAAAATTATTGGAGATACTCTTTATCGCCGTGGGGCAGACTTGGTTTTCCGACGTTGCTTAACTCACGAAGACGCAGAAAGGGTTTTGAATGACTGTCACTCTGGGGCGTGTGGCAGTGATATGTCTGGGTATGCCACAGCTCAGAAGGTGTTGCGTGCTGGCTATTTCTGGCTGTCCATGTTTAAAGATTGTATCATTGCGGTCCGAAAATGCCACAACTGTCAAGTGTTTGATCGCAAGATGCGCGCACCACCAGCTCCTCTCCACCCTATAATTGTCATTGGTCCTTTTTCCAAATGGGGTATCGACTTTATTACATGTAACCCTCACTCGGCCGGGGGGCATGCGTATATCATCCTCGCGGTTGATTATTTTACTAAGTGGGCCGAGGCGATGCCTACATTTGAGGCAGACGGCAAAACAACTGCAATTTTCGTATTCAATCACATTATTGCTAGGTTTAGTGTCCCACAAGCGATAATCACTGACCATGGGCGCCATTTTCGAAACATTATGATGACAGAACTTACAGGCCAGCTTGGTTTGCGTCACGATAGCTCAACCCCTTATTATCCACAAGCCAATGGTCTGGTTGAGTCCATCAACAAAGTTTTGGTTATCATGATCCAACGAATCATTGGGATTCATCGGTCGAATTGGCACAACATGTTATTTTCCGCGCTTTGGGCGTATCGAACTTCAGTGAAAACATCAACAGGGTTCACTCCTTTCCAACTAGTTTATGGTTTGGAAGCCGTGCTGCCCATTGAATGCGAAATCCCATCACTTCAAATGGCTGTCGAATTACTTCCAGCTACTTCCGAAGAGGAGAAGCGTTTATTGTACTTAGCTCAATTAGATAAGACTCGACGCGATGCTGCACTGGCAATCGAGACTCACGCAAAACGAATGAAAGCTCAGTATGATCGAAATGTGACCCCTCGAAATTTTTCGGAAGGAGACCTAGTGCTATTGTATGATCAAGCTAACGATAAATTAGGTGCTGGAAAATTCGTTCCTATGTGGCATGGACCCTACATTGTTAAGCGGAAGCTAGCAAAAGGGGCCTATGAGCTGGTTGATTTTGATGGGGACTCTTTGGGTAAACCCAGAAATGGACTTTACCTAAAGAGGTACTATGCTTAAATGATGGGTGTGAAGATTTTAAGTTAAGTTAGTTAGGTTAATTTTTCTTTCTAGCTAGTATGTTTGTAAGTATAGACAGTGTGCTTAGCTTAGAAAGTGTGTTTTTTGTCGTTATTCTGCTTATCTTGGTTTTACCCTTGATGATTGCAGATGTCGATGCCTCTCCAAACATACATTGGATTTGCTGATGGTGCTTGTCGTAGTACACGGAATATCTCTTCCGCAGCTTGGGTTATCTATTCGCCCTCTGATGAGTTAGTTTCTATGCATGGGGTGAGCCTCGGTCAAATAACAAACAACATTGCAGAATACAGTGCAGTGATTGAGTTATTATCTGAATCCATTTCATTTGGGATTCGGAGTTTGATAGTGAGGTTAGATTCTGAACTCATTGTATCACGGCTTAATAGAGTTTATGCCATTAGAAATCCAGTGTTATTAAGGTTATTTTTGAGAGTGCGTCTTTTGGAACGTGAATTTGATTACATCGAATATCAACATATTCCAAGGTCTTTTAATACATTAGCAGATGAAATTGCTTCTCGAATGTTAGACAGACATTTGCGATAATCATACATGTAAATTTAAAGACATTAACATTTAATCACACATGTTTAACAAGATAAGCCGGTAATAATGATATATATAGATAGGAGTGTGTCAAAAATACATCGTCTTCGATCATAGGTTGCAAAACACCTTATGATCGGCAAAAATGATAAGTACAAAAAACCAAAATGTCACATGTGTCTACAAAAGTGACCATCCAATCACTGGTGGTGCTCCCTATAAGACACCACTGCACGGGCTACCCTACACAAGAACCTCCTAAAAGGTCCTGGGACTGCGACTACATAGCACTGAAGTCTGATAGGAATATCATCTATAGTAGTCTCTGGTATATCCGCCGTCAGACGCTCTAGATCCTGCTCCAACTCAGCTAAGGTCTCTGCAGCCGCGTCCTATGGGACCGGTGCCAGTGCAACTGGTTGTCTCCTCTCGAAAGGCCAGAGATTGGCTGGACGCCGTGGACCCACATCTGCATTTTGAAAATTTTTACTGTCAGTTTTGAGACGATATATAAAAAAAATAGATAATTTAAAAACTTGTGAAAAAATGAAGTACCTCTGTCGTCCCATTGTTCTCCCTGTGGAAGAACCATGTCCGGATCACCGCGAAAATCTACTCCGGCATAAGGAAAATCTTGGATCGCAAATACCTGGTCCTCCAACCAGTGAAAGTAACCCGCAGGAAATCGGACAACTCCCGCTCCCTCATCAGGATGCCGGGCCATCACCGCAACCCATCGCATCAACTTTGGCTCCCGAGGTGGCCCAACCGCAACAGTGAGATGCTGAGGGATCAGCATCAGAACTCTCTCTAGGGCAAAGCTCACAACTAAAGGCCCATACCCAAAGGTCTTTAATTGCCCGTTCTTTGCCCTAGTCAGTTGGCCCTTCATATTGGCCAACACAGTGTCGCACTAGTTGAAAATGGTGCCTCGGAAGCAATCAATCGCCATCCGCATTTGGGACCCCATGGCAATGTGCAAAGCGGCCGCGCCGCAGAGTCTGGTAACTGTAAAGGCAATTACCATAAGTTCAGGACGGGATATGTATTTGATTTCTATCCCCTTCTCCTAGTTTTGATTATTGCACCACTCTAGCCGGAGACTAGCGAGGGATTGGCCACCCGGCCTAGTCCCGAGCAGAGACAGTTGCTCGCCCCTATTAGGCAAACCAGTGAGAAAATATATGTCTGAGGGCTCTATCTCGAGCTGGTGCCCTCCGATGTAAAAACATTGTTCCTGGACGTTCCACCTTTCAACCAGCCACTCCAAGAATGGCACCTGGGCCCTCATGCCAGGTATGGCCCAGTATTTGTAGAGACCGCATGCCTTCAAAGCATCAATGGAGGTTTGATGATCTATTGCGGCCAAATCGACATCTTCGTGTTCTCTTTCGCGCCAATCAAGCATGGTGGGCAATCTACACACCAGAAAACATTCATTAGAATTCATTAAATAAAAAATTAATGGTTTAGTTTTGAGATTTGGGGTTTTGAAATTGCTTTGCACGAAGTACGCACCCCGCGTTCAGAAACAGAGCGTCGGTACGTAGCTGTTCTGAAGGTAGGTTGCGTACTCCTGCCATTTTCCCATTAACGAAAATGTCGGGGTACGCAGGTTGCCCATGGGGCACCTGCGTACCCCGAAAGGCGGATCTTGAAACCCCAAAACCCCCAAAAAATCAAACTAGGGCTTAAAATGAAATTCTAAACGGATGAAAACAAAGAGGAGGATGTTGTGGAATACCTGAAAGAGACGGCACTCGATTCCGACGGTCAGATTCTCCGCAAAGTCCACGGGAAGTTTCTTGCCAAAAGCCCTTTTCTCTCCCTCAACAGTAAAATGGTAAAAATGACATGGTAAAAGGTCCTTTTATAGGTTTTTTGGATAGATGAATGCTAGGTTTGTTTATTTTTCACCATGAAAGGATATTTTTCAATGTATTTTTGCCTATCTTAAACAGGTATGAGTAATGTGTTGTTTTTGTGCAGGACAAAAGGACTTTCAGGGAAAATTATCATTTTTCACGAACCAAAACATCAGATTCATCTTTTAAGCCATTTTCTGACTCCTAAAACATGAAAAGATTGCCGAGCGTTTCTTTTACACTCGTTAAAACGGAATTAAAAGACGATCCCCTTATAGCCCTTTTCTGACCGTAAAAACAGGAAAAGATTGCCGGGTTTTTGTCGTTTCAAACTCGATACTGGAAATAAAACGACGTGTCCTTGATCGCTTTTTACTTTTCAGGTCAAAGACACTAATCATGAAATTACTCCTTGGTCGCAAGATCAAGCGGTTCTCTCAAGTATTATTTTATACTTTTTCGGGCTTGGGAGACACAAATTTACGAAAAAGTTCAACCCTGGAGTCTTCTTTAGTTTTTTCAGACTCTCTAAAATTGAAAAACGCCGAGTTTCTCCTATACTGGACTCGTTAAAATTTCACAGTAGAGGACCTGTTCAATTACAAATAGGAACGAACCACTCCTTCTTAGGGTTCGAATCTAAACTAAGTTGGACTCATCCGAAGGATGAGCTTATAATCAAGCATATGTTATCCTCCTCAAGCTTGTAAAAAATAAAGAGGTACTTGCCAGAAATGGTGGGGGAAAAGAGAGAAGAATGAGCCTATTTGTTATCCTTTGTCACAGAAAAACCTTATTACCACTCTTGAACACGACACTTTTCATTCACCTGGGTTGGGAAATCCTTTGTCTTAAAGTTGATTAAACCACTTTGAAAGTCTTTAACCATTTCTGGGTATTAACTTTGGGTCAATCATCGCCAAGCCATCTGTCGTGTCATTATGTGTTCAAGAGGTCTCTGCAAATAAACCATTCATATGCAAAATACTTGTCATCCATTTTGACCATCCCTGAGTCAGTCCTTATAGCAACACTTCTTCAACTTGAACTATGATTTCGTGTTGTGGGCTTGCCTGCAACGGGTCGATTTCTATCGACATCAGCACATTATCTAGAGAGATGACTTAGAAATCGTCAGTACCTTGAAGTCTGCATGCATCAATGGCAGGTTTCTCGCCTTTGACGACAGTTTACATCATTGACTTTCGATCGAAGGATTCCGTGACATGTTCGACATCAACCCATTCATTCACATCTCATGGATTGTACTGGGTACTTTGAGAACCATTGACATCACTGGTGGTCTCTCTCACACTTGTTAACAGTTTATATCATTGACTGGTAATCAAGTGGTTTCTACCATGTTCGACATCAACTCATTTATTCGCATGGATAGAATCGTACCAATTCGGGAAGTAGAAATCAAGACCCTGGATCTAGTTTCCACCATCCAGGCTGCGAGGAGTTTTGTATTCATTATATAGTAGACTAATCATAAACAGATGGCTGCGTCCATACTGTGTCTACATGTGTCTATGATTGTGATGTACTACAAAATCATTCCTGTATCGGAGCAGTAGTTAAATTGTTAGTTAAAGTTTTCAATCTGAGCATGGGAATGCCTACCTCAGCGATGATATGATCTTATATATGTATTTTGTGTTGAATATTTGCAAGTTCTGACCGGGCTCTCCACAAGATAATCCTTGAAATGATAAAGTACTTCACCCTTCCTAGATGATATGAAACCCTAAATCTACTTCACGCTTCGCACTTTAGGGGACAATCTGTTACACTAAAAAATGTCACCATGACTATTTACAGTTAGTATGGCTCCATCAACTGTCATACTATCCTCCTTGGCAAGTCTCATGCCTCTGCTTTCCATGTCAAACTCCAAGAAAGAGAGAAAAGTCATTTAAAGTCAATTATCTCTGGGTACGCAGTTTCTCTCAGCCTTACCTGCGTGTACGCAACCCAAGTTCACAATACCTGCGTACTTGTACGCTCTGTCTGTAAAGCAATGGGTGCGTACTCCTGTAAAGGTCAAAAGGCGCAAGTTTCACTCCAAAAAAGTTACTTGTGGTCATTTCTAGAGCATTTTAGAAGCTTGTTTGACGTGTATGGAGCGCCTCCAGATGGTTCATGTATCCCTATAAAAGAGGAACTTATCCCATCAAGAGGGGAGCTAACCCATCCAAAGAGGGGCTTATCCCATTGATGGTGGACTTGATTAACTTCCTCTAGAACACTATAAATATAGGCATTGGGCCAGAGGGAGGAGAGGTTGAAAGCTGAAGATTCCTAAGGGTAGATGCTGCTGAGATTAGGACTTCCTTGTAGAAGCTTGTGAGGAGAGATTCCCATCCTTTCTTGTTTCATTTGGAAGTGGGTGAGCTGATCAAAGTAAAGGAAAACTCTTGCTGGACCCTGAGAGGAACTTGCACAACACCAAGGCTCAGGTTGTAATGGTTTCTTTTGTTTCCTATTAATACAAATAAGTCCATTCTTCTCAACAATTTGTTACTTATGAGTTGTTTCATATACTCCTTGGTCTATATGTTAAATATGTTTTATTTTATGAGATATTCAGGTGCTATTTAATCGTTTGATTGTTAGTGGATGCAGGTTTCGAAGAGAAGGAGGAGCTCATCCGGATCGACGAGGCTGGACTGCTACAACAGCGTTGGACTACAGGTAGGATCTAAACACTTGATTTCTTATATGGTAAAAGCATATTTAGAGAAGGATTGTTCTTAATTGTCTTGTTTGTCACTAGAGAGCCTTAAGCTTCTAGGGAGGTTGGTTTTGTCCGCAAAATTGACTCTTTCCGCATGACAGTACCTTTGAATTATCAAACCTACCCTCAACCCGGTTATGGTCCTCAACATGCTCAACCTTCTATGGGTCCATACCCCAGAATGAACATAGTGTGGGATCCATCTCAATCTCAACAGGTCTTGCAACCGAATGTGCAGTTGTCATCTCAATCTAGACAACCTTTGGTTTCTGGTTCAACCCAGCAACCTATCCAGCCTACTATTCAAACTTCTCCACCTGGTGTAGTTTCTCAGCCTGGGCCTAGTTCGCCTCGAACTCCACCTAAAACGACTGCTGCAACTACTGCTACATCTGTTCAATCTACCCCACCTACTTCTGGAGTATCGGCAGCTCTAGTTTCTACTGTAGAAATTTTAAATAATATGACACTTATTCACAGAGATTATCCTGATTATACACTATTTGTGGAATGCATGCATAATACATAACCTCCTCTACGTTGATCATCAATTTTGCAGAATTAAGAAACAATCGATGCGCACATTGAAACATCAATCACATATATCAACACAGTATCTAACCGGGGAAAGCATACAGTTGAAAACCCCCAACTATCTGTATATTATAATGATAGAGAACATGTAACAATACATAGTACAATACTCCTCACAAGTACTCAGTACTATCTCCACCTGTTACACACAAACTAGCTCAGATCTAAATCAAGTCACATGCTCAAATCTCCTCCGCTGTCTGCCTACCTCTATTGCGCAATCCAATGCAAGAATAGGAATGATCCAAGCTCGTTTTCCTTGGCTTGTACTGCGCAATCCTCATTGGAAATCTCCATCATTGATTGTGCAGATCTCATGCACAGCTATAGTCACAACTGATAGTAGTCTCCACCTCTAACACCTGTCTCCACTGAACTGTCCATGCACTAAGTTAACTGATGTATTCTTTAGTTGATTTACGAGTTAATAATTAGTGAATTAATTAATAATTAATTCACATCACTCATCACTAGTGTATTTGCAGTTAGACTAAATACAACTAGTTCAACCAAGTCAAACTGAACACAACTCCATCAACTCCTCAATCAACTCCACCAAACTCAATCACTTGAGTTCTAACTTAAGTTCGTCATGCAATAGCTCAACTGACCCATAATAAAAGCGTATTTCCTTCTGGCTGTTGCATGTGCCACATCCGTAGCTCGAACTAAAGTTCTCCAAGAGGATAAGATAATGTTTATAGTCCAAATATTATTAAGAGCTAATAATATTCGACTATTCTATTTTTAGCCTGGCAGTCTAAAAATAGACTCTGCCCATATGTCTAAAAATAGAAGTCCATCTATTTTTACCAACATGACCAATCATCCACAAATAGCATCTTGCAACTCATAGACCATGATCCATATGTCTAAGAATAGACATAGTCTAAAAATAGACTTTGTGCCAAAAATAGCCTACGAGCACACTTAGTGAAGGCGACTCCTTTCCACTAAGCTCCATCATCTTGTTTCATTTTCAACACTCCCTCTCAACAAGATATGGATTATCTGCAACCCCTATCCTGCAACTCTGGAATGTTCTGCATGCAACACATTTGCCCGAACCACTTGCTCCAACAACACTTGGAACAAAAACACTCCCAACTGACCACTCTGTTGGGCTAGGAACATACTTTGATGCTGAAGCTCTACCTATTGCTGACAAGTGCTCCCTCTCTGACATCTGCGCTACTGCAACATCTCCATGCATCTCACACCATTGCACACTTCTCTGTGCCAGCTAGCACTATGCAAAACACTTGTGCCTCTCGCATTGCTGCAGCCTACTAGCTATGCGTTGTCTTGGGATTCCCTACACTTCCGCTCCATCCGTATCTATCTCTACCCAATCAATCAGTTCCTGCTACTCCACATCAGGGCTCCCGTAGCAAGGTCTCATCTAAGAGGTTGGGTACCTCAAGGATCCTATCCCTCCTTCTTGGGACAATCACTCTATATCGCCCCACCTCCTACCTGGAGGTATGGCTGCATGTGATCCCTCAACCCACCTGGCTCGAAGTTTCCCCCTACTGGAGGTCTCTGCATGAGTAGATTTCTCTACTCAATCTCCTCTCATCTTCCCTTGTTTTGGCTGCTCCACAACCTCCTGAAGCTGCTACACCAATCATGGATCCTCCACAATCGTTTGAGACTTCTTCTAGCTCTGCATGTTGAGAGGTAATATACGCTCCCTCTCAACCACCAAGTCCCCATCAGTTGCCTCGCTGCTCAAGGCTTTGCATGCATCTTGAACATCAAGAGCATACAGGTTCTTGACCCGTGAACCAGTCTGCTTCACCTGTCTAGTGATGATGTGTCCAAGGAAAACCTTTCCCTTACTGAAGACTACATCATAACCTCTGTCTTCTAGCATCACGATCGACACCAAGTTTCTCTGTAGTCCTGGTACATACTTGACATCGTTCAAGGTAAGGCGAGCTCCATGCTCCCTCTAAAAAATAACCGTGCCTACACCTGAGACACTATACTTCTCATCATTACCCATTGCTATGAGTATTTGGAGATCTTTCTCCTCCAAAGTACTGAACGAACTCTTGTCAGCGATCATGTGGAAAGAAGCTCCACTGTCAAGAAACCAACCACTTCCCACCATGGATGAAACCATGCATGCAAAGAGTGTGAAATCCAACTCAAACAGTGAAGCAAGTGCCTCACCTTCAGATCCTTGCCTGGATCCGTTCTTAGATTTCCTCCATGGACAATTTGCAGCATAATGGCCCACCTCATGACAACGAAAGCATCGCACTTTTGATTTGTCAACCTTCTTCCCATCATTGGAAGAATTGGATTCGGAAAGAGATCCCTTCTCCTTCCCCTCCTTTGCTAGTAGCTAAAGCGCAACTTTCTTCATCAGATGCCTTTGATGAAGATCTGTCCCTGGTATTCCGCCTGATCTCCTCTTGCACAAGATTCAACCAAAGTCTCTCCCATCCTAGCAATTTCTCCCGACCATTGACAGAGTCCTAATAGGAATGCCAAATCTTTGGAAGACCAAGGAGAGCCAAGCTCACCAAGTCCTCATCATCGACAATCACCCCCACCCTTCCCAGCTCATCCCAGCATTGGGTGAACTTCATGAGATACTTGGGCATACTATCTCCATTCTCACACTTAATGTTTCTGAGTTTATCTTTGAGCGCCAACTTCCTCTGGTCACTCTTGCTTTGGAATAAATCTGTCAACGCTTTCCACATCAAGTATGGAGAAGGCTTTCCATGCAGGCTAGATACAATGTGATCCTTCACGCCCTCCAATAGAATCCTTCGACACTTTGCTGTCTTCTTTTGCCAAACCTCAACATGAGCAGCATCAGTAGGCTTTGGGACCCCAGCCTCTATGAACTCCTTCAACCCATTTTCATCTAACACCGCCTCCATCCTATCTTTCCATGCAATATAATTCGAGCTGCCCTCAAGAGCATACTCCAATCACAATCCGTTGAAGGAAATTTCAACTTTGACACCAAGAAGACACTGCTGCAAATTCGAATTCCACCAACTCAAAAATCAACCACTTCTGATCTAAAATTCGTGAGAACAAAGTATTTCTTGTATAGAGACTGACTGTATGGGAATTCATAGGATATCTCACCTTCTAAAAGAAGGATGAATCCAGAGGCTACCTGGCCCGATTACAGACTCTGCCTGAAGAAATAAAATGTAATCACTTTCTGAATAATAGATCTGATGATCAACTCTGCTCTAATACCATGTAGAAATTTTGAATAATATGACACTTGTTCACAGAGATTATCCTGATTATACACTATTTGCGGAATGCATGCATAATACATAACCTCCTCTACGTTGATCATCAATTTTGCAGAATTAAGAAACAATCGCATGCGCACATTGAAACATCAATCACACATATCAACACAGTATGTAACCGGGGAAAGCATACAGCTGAAAACCCCCAACTATCTGTATATTATAATGATAGAGAACATGTAACAATACATAGTAAAATACTCCTCACAAGTACTCAGTACTATCTCCACCTGTTACACACAAACTAGCTCAGATCTGAATCAAGTCACATGCTCAAATCTCCTCCACTATCTGCCTACCTCTACTGCGCAATCCAATGCAAGAATAGGAATGATCCAAGTTCGTTTTCCTTGGCTTGTACTGCGCAATCCTCATTGGCAATCTCCATCATTGATTGTGCAAATCTCATGCACAGCTATAGTCACAACTGATAGTAGTCTCCACCTCTAACACCTGTCTCCACTGAACTGTCCATGCACTGAGTTAACTGATGTATTCTTTAGTTGATTTATGAGTTAATAATTAGTGAATTAATTAATAATTAATTCACATCACTCATCACTAGTGTATTTGCAGTTACACTAAATGCAACTAGTTCATGTAGAAATTTTCAATAATATGACACTTATTCATAGAGATTATCCTGATTATACACTATTTGCAGAATGCATGCATAATACATAACCTCCTCTACATTGATCATCAATTTGCAGAATCAAAACATTCGCATGCGCACATTGAAACACATCAATAACACATATCAACATAGTATGTAACCGGGGAAAGCATACAGCTGAAAACCCCCAACTATCTGTATATTATAATGATAGAGAACATGTAACAATACATAGTACAATACTCCTCACAAGTACTCAATACTATCTCCACTTGCTACACACAAACTAGCCCAGATCTGAATCAAGTCACAGGTTCAAATCTCCTCCGCTGTCTGCCTGCCTCTACTGCGAAATCCAAAGCAAGAATTGGGATGATCCAAGCTGTTTTCCTTGGCTTGTACTACGCAATCCTTATTGGCAATGTCAATCACTAATTGTGCAAATCTCATGCATAGCTATAGTCACAACTGATAGTAGTCTCCACCTCTAACACCTGCCTCCACTGAACTGTCCATGCACTGAGTTAACTGATTTATTCTTTAGTTGCTTTATGAGTTAATAATTAGTGAATTAATTAATAATTTAATTCACATCACTCATCACTAGTGTATTCTGCAGTTAGACTAGATACAACTAGTTCAACCAAGTCAAACTGAACACAACTCCATCAACTCCTCAATCAACTCCACCAAACTCAATCACTTGAGTTCTAACTGAATTCCATCATGCAATAGCTCAACTGACCCATAATAAAAGCATATTTCCTTCTGGCAGTTGCATGTGCCACATCCGTAGCTCGAACTTAAGTGCTCCAAGAGGATAAGATAATGTTTATAGTCCAAATATTATTACGAGCTAATAATATTCGACTGTTCTATTTTTAGCCTGGCAGTCTAAAAATAGACTCCGCCCATATGTCTAAAAATAGAATTCCATATATTTTTACCAACATGACCAATCATCCACAAATAGCATCCTACAACTCATAGACCATGATCCATATGTCTAAAAATAGACATAGTCTAAAAATAGACTTTGCGCCAAAAAATAGCCTGTGAGCCCACTTAGTGAAGGCGACTCCTTTCCACTAAGCTCCATCATCTTGTTGCATTTTCAACACTCCCTCTCAACAAGATATGGATTATCTGCAACCCCTATCCTGCCTTGGTGGTATTTGAATTTGCTCTTTGTAAGCGCCTTCGTCAAGATATTAGCATCCTGATCCTCCATTGGAATGTATGAAAGTAACATGATTCTCCGCTACACACAATCTCTGATATGATGGTACTTGATGTCGATGTGCTTGGATCTATCATGAAATATTGGATTAGCCGAGAGTTTAATGCAACTTTGGTTATCACAATAAATCACTGTAGGCTCCAAGTGTGACCCGAATAACCTGACCATGATCTTCCTCATCCATATAGCCTCGCTTGCAGCCAAACTTGCTGCCATATACTCAGCCTCTGCTGAACTGAGTGCCACAGATCTCTGCTTCCTGTTGTACCAAGAAACTGTTGTCGACCCGATACTGAAAATCCCTCCAGATGTGCTCTTTTTGTTCGTTGGGCTCCCTACCCAATCTGCATCCGTGAAGCCAAATAGCTTCACCTCATCCTCCTGTTTGTACCTCAATCCATATCCCGATGTGCCTTTGAGATAACGTAATACATGCTTGCCTACCTTCCAGAAGAGCTTGGTTGGCTTAACCATAGCTTGTGAAAGCTGGTTAACAACATATCATATATCGGGTCGTGTATTGGCCAGATACATAAGCGACCCCACCAACTGTCGATAAACAGTGGCATCCACTGCCTCCACTGAAGTAGCATCCTCCTTCCTCCAACCTCCAGGAAGAGGAGTGTCAACAGGCTTGTAGCCATGCATGTTGATCTTCTCTAGTATCTCCCGAGCATACTTACCCTGAGAAACAAATAGTCCATCACTACGCTGCCAAATTTCCAATCCCAGGAAATAATGAAGGAGACCCAAGTCCTTCATCTCAAACTCCCTAGCAAGATCCTCCTTGCATGAAAGTATCAACAGCTCATCTCCTGTCAAAATCAAATTGTCTACATAAAGTACAATGATAAGCAACTTACCCTCCACCACAATCTGGTATAGGTTAGGATCCGCCTCACTCTTGGAGAATCCAAGTCCGGTGAAATAACTGTCTATCCATGTGTACCAAGCACGTGGTGCTTGTTTCAACCCATACAACGCTCTCTTGAGCCTGCACACATGTGACTCGCTGCTGAAGATCTTGAAACCTTCGGGCTTCTCTATGTACACCTCCTCCTCAATGACTCTATTGAGGAACGCAGTCTTCACATCCATCTGATGAATGTGCCACCCCATCTGCGCTGAGAGAGCAAGAATCGTCCGTAGGGAAGAATACCTTGTGACAGGTGCAAAGGTCTCCTCATAATTGATCCCCTCTATCTATGAAAAGCCTCAGGCAACAAATCTTGCCTTGTACTTCTCCACACTCCCGTCAGCTGCCTGATTCACTTTGTAGATCCATCTCGAACCCACCACTAATTTCCCCTCCAGTCTTGGGACAATCTCCCATGCATTGTTTCTGACAATCGAATCATACTCTTCCACCATGGCATCTACCCATGCGGGATCCTCCACAGCTTCCTCGAAAGAGGATGGCTCAGTCACAACACATTTGCTCACAAGAGCCATGTATCAAGTGTACCGATCAGGTGACTGTCTCTATCTGCGTTGTCCTGTAGGTGGTCCTACAACCTTCTCTGCATCTTGAGACAGTCTCTCAGCTTCTGTAGTGCGCTTTTGCCCTCTGATGGTTAGCGCCGCATGAGTGGTCTCTTCCACTCCATGAACTTCATCTTGTGGCTGATCCACGTCCTAAAGCTCATCCTTAGGAACTAATAGCTCCTCATCTACATGCAAGTGTGGCTCCCTCTCAAGCGAACACTTCATGGCTTTCTCCTCCTGAAATTTGATATCCTGTCGCACAACAGTCTTGCGACTGTCTGGCAAATACACACGATAGTTGTGGGGCGTATCAGTGTACCCCACAAATATCCCAACCTCTGCGGTCGGCTCCAGCTTCTTCCTAGCATCCTTCATCACATGCATGTAAACGTTAGAACCAAAAATCCTCAAATGGGAAATATCAGGCCTCTTACCAGAATAAGACTCCTCAGGTGTACTCATGCCAAGTATCCTGTGAGGACAACAGTTCTGCACATATACTGCAGTATTTCATGCCTCCGCCCACAAGTGAAGGGGTAGGCCCTGATCATGCAACATCACCCGTGAAACACCCACAATCGTTCTGTTCTTCCGGTCAGCAACCCCGTTCTGTTGTGGGTTATGGGGAGCTATGAGCTCTCTTCGAATCCCTCCTGCGCTGCAGAAGTCCTTGAACTCGCCAGAGATGAATTCACCACCATTGTCGCTCCTAAGAGCCTTCACCTTCTTCCCGATTCCTTCTCAACTAGTGCTTTGAACTCACAGAACTTTGAGTATGTCTCGCTCTTCTTCTGCATGAAGAAGATCCAGTACTTTCGAGAGAAATCATCAACAAAGATCACATAGTACCTGTGCTTCGCTATCGAAGCTACTGAGAAAGGTCCAAACACATCTATGTGAATTATCTCAAGGATCGTTGTGGCACAACTATCCTTCTCGTGAAAGGTGGCTTTCACAAATTTTCCCAAAGTACACCCCTTGCACTGATCTGACTGCGCAAGAGTGCCTTTAGGAAGCCCAGTAGTAATCTGCTGCAGTATCTTCAAGGCTCCATGGTGAAGGTGGCCCAATCTCCTGTGCCACAGCTTGCCATCATCCCGGCTCACCAATCCTTCTGCCTTGCATGCCATTGTTGCGCAGCCATCTACATGCAACTGATAAAGGTTCCTGACTCGAACCCCTCTCTTCCAGGTTTCTCCAGTTGTCTTACTACGTAGGAAAGCCTTTCCCTCGCTGAAAACAACATCATATCCCTTGTCTTCTAACATTGCCATAGAGATAAGATTCTTCTTCAATCCTGGAACATGCATCACTTCCTTCAATATGAAGGGTTTACCAGACTCACACTGTATCTACTATCATCGCCCATCTTAATGTGCACTCCAAGATCTTTCTCCTCCAGATCAGAAAACAAATCTCTATCTCCTGTCATGTGAAAAGACGCACCACTTTCCAAGAACGATACCGATCCCATCACACTTGATACCAAGCATGCGATCAACGAAAAATCCAACTCAAACTGCGAGGCTAAGGCCTCTCCCATTACAGATCCAGCAGCTTTCTTATTTTTCTTCTTCTGCGGACAATTTTTGGCATAATGTCCGTGCTAGTGACAGTGAAAGCACTTCACCTTGGACATGTCCTGCTTCTTTCCTTTCGCACCAGAATGAGAAGCTTTCTTGTTCTTGCCCTTCTTTGCTTTGGTAGCCAAAGCGCAATTTTCTTCATCAGATGCCTTTGATGAAGATCCGTCCCTGGTATTCCGCCTAATCTCCCCCTGCACAAAATCTGACCAAAGTCTCTCCCATCCTGGCAATTTCTCCTGACCATTGATAGAGTCCTGATAGGAATGCCAACTCTTTGGAAGACCAAGGAGAGCCAAGCTCACCAATTCCTCGTCATCGACAGTCACCCCCACACTTCCCAGCTCATCCCGACACTGGGTGAACTTTGTGAGATACTTGAGCATACTGTCTCCTTTCTCACACTTAATGTTTCTGAGTTTATCCTTGAGCGCCAACTTCCTCTGGTTGCTCTTTCTTTGGAATAAATCTGTCAATGCTTTCCACATCAAGTATGGAGAAGACTTTCCATGCAGGCTGGATACAATGTGATGCTTCACGCCCTCCAACGGAATCCTTCGA
This sequence comes from Pinus tabuliformis, assembly GCA_031772625.1. Classification (NCBI taxonomy): domain Eukaryota; kingdom Viridiplantae; phylum Streptophyta; class Pinopsida; order Pinales; family Pinaceae; genus Pinus; species Pinus tabuliformis. Next base: position 718,917,843 of record CM062811.1, read on the forward strand.
CACTTTGCTATCGTCTTTTGCCAAACCTCAACATGAGCAGCATCAGTAAGCTTTGGGACCTCAGCCTCTATGAACTCCTTCAGCCCATTGTCATCTAACACCGCCTCCATCCTATCTTTCCATGCAATATAATTCGAGCTACCCTCAAGAGCATACTCCAATCGCAATCCGTTGAAAGACATTTTAACTTTGACACCAAGAAAACACTGCTGCAAATTCGAATTCCACCAGCTCAAAACTCAACCACTTCTGATCTAAAATTCATGAGAACAAAGTATTTCTCATACAGAGATTGACTGTATGGGCTTTTACCAGATATCTCACCTTCCAAAGGAAGGATGAATCCAGAGGCTACCTGGCCCAGTTACAGACTCTGCCTGAAGAAATAAAATGTAACCACTTTCTGAATAATAGATCTGATGATCAACTCTGCTCTGATACCATGTCGAAATTTTGAACAATATGACACTTATTCACAAAGATTATCCTGATTATACACTATTTGCGGAATGTATGCGCAATACATAACCTCCTCTACGTTGATCATCAATTTGCAGAATCAAAACATTCGCATGCGCACATTGAAACACATCAATAACACATATCAACACAGTATGTAACCGGGGAAAGCATACAACTAAAAACCCCTAACTATCTGTATATTATAATGATAGAGAACATGTAACAATACATAGTACAATACTCCTCACAAGTACTCAGTACTATCTCCACCTGCTACACACAAACTAGCTCAGATCTGAATCAAGTCACAGGTTCAAATCTCCTCCGCTGTCTGCCTGCCTCTTCTGCGCAATCCAAAGCAAGAATTGGGATGATCCAAGCTCATTTTCCTTGGCTTGTATTGCGCAATCCTCATTGGCAATCTCAATCACTGATTGTGCAAATCTTATGCACAGCTATAGTCACAACTGATAGTAGTCTCCACCTCTAACACCTGTCTCCACTGAACTGTCCATGCACTGAGTTAACTGATGTATTCTTTAGTTTATTTATGAGTTAATAATTAGTGAATTAATTAATAATTTAATTCACATCACTCATCACTAGTGTATTCTGCAGTTAGACTAAATACAACTAGTTCAACCAAGTCAAACTGAACACAACTCCATCAACTCCTCAATCAACTCCACCAAACTCAATCACTTGAGTTCTAACTGAAGTCCATCATGCAAGAGCTCAACTGACCCATAAGAAAAGCGTATTTCCTTTTGGCAGTTGCATGTGCCACATCCGTAGCTCGAACTGAAGTGCTCCAAGAGGATAGGATAATGTTTATAGTCCAAATATTATTATGAGCTAATAATATTCGATTGTTCTATTTTTAGCCTGGCAGTCTAAAAATAGACTCCGCCCATATGTCTAAAAATAGAAGTCCATCTATTTTTACCAACATGACCAATCATCCACAAATAGCATCCTGCAACTCATGGACCATGATCCATATGTGTAAAACTAGACATAGTCTAAAAATAGACTTTGCGCCAAAAATAGCCTGCGAGCCCACTTAGTGAAGGTGACTCCTTTCCACTAAGCTCCATCATCTTGTTGCATTTTCAATAGTTCAACCAAGTCAAACTGAACACAACTCCATCAACTTCTCAATCAACTCCACCAAACTCAATCACTTGAGTTCTAACTGAAGTCCATCATGCAATAGCTCAACTGACCCATAAGAAAAGCGTATTTCCTTCTGGCAGTTGCATGTGCCACATCCGTAGCTCGAACTGAAGTGCTCCAAGAGGATAAGATAATGTTTATAGTCCAAATATTATTAAGAGCTAATAATATTCGACTGTTCTATTTTTAGCCTATCAATCTAAAAATAGACTCCGCCCATATGTCTAAAAATAGAATTCCATCTATTTTTACCAACATGACCAATCATCCACAAATAGCATCCTGCAACTCATAGACCATGATCCATATGTCTAAGAATAGACATAGTCTAAAAATAGACTTTGTGCCAAAAATAGCCTGCGGGCACACTTAGTGAAGGCGACTCCTTTCCACTAAGCTCTATCATCTTGTTGCATTTTCAACATCTACTGTTCCTGCATCAACTCCTCAAGCATCTTTACCTCAGTCTGGACCTACAATTCAGACTTCGGTTCAAATGCCTGCAGGACAACCTGGTCCAAGTACGGTTGTCACAAGTCAACCTCAATTTACTTATCAACCGTACCAGGGACAGTACCAATTCGGTTCTGCTGTGTAGAACCCAATCTATCAGTATCAACCATACCCTGGATATACTTATCAACAACCTCAACAACCCCAGTACGGTCCAGTTAATCCTAGTTTTCCAGGAGGATATAATATCCCAAATGCAATTCTAATTCCAAGTTATCCTGGATATCCTCCTCCTAGGGCTGGTCTTATGACCCAGGGTTTTCGAGACCCTAATCGTCAGTTACCGTTCATTGCAACTTTGGACTTGCCTGATTTGTCACACCTTACGAACGATCTGATTAATTATCTTCCGTTTTGGCCGCCAATGCTGAATAAGTTGCTGAGTGATATCCCAAAGTTTGAAGGTAAATCAGGAGAGGATCCGTCAAACCATGTGATGACTTATCACCTCTGGTGTGCATCTAACTCCATTATAGATGATTCAATTCATTTACGTCTTTTTCAACGCACTCTGATTGGTCTTGCAGCCAAGTGGTACATTGAGCTACTGCGAGCCTCTTTTTACAACTTTAGTCAGCTAGCTACTTCATTCTTAACTCATTTTCAGTTGCCTGTCAGATATGACAATGGCACAGAATTATTAACTTCATTAAAACAGTCAACGTCCACTTATATTTCAAATCACATTCATGAATGGAGACGTCGACGACGTTTAGTGAAAGTTTTTATTCCGGATCAAATCTTAGCAGAATGGTTTGTTAAATCATTATTACCTAAAATCACTGAGGATGTAGCTAAGGCAGGAGTTGTTACTGAAGAACAAGTAATTTCTCAAGCTCAGTACCTTGACCTCGTTTATACGCAGTCGAGTACTTTACACGAGAAAATCCCCGACCTTCCGAAACAAAATCAAATAACTGTAGCTCCTTCAGGGTCTCATGCCGTTGACGGTATGATTGGTTCAGTTAACACCAAAAGTAAGAGGAAATCTTCAAAGAATTCTTCTCCTATCATAACTCTACAAGATTCCCCGACAGGAGACTCTTCCGCTGAAATTCCTGTCGATATTCATGTCATAGAATCATCTACGGCCAAATCAAAATCCGACAGTAAAAAGAAAGGGAAGAAGAAAAATAAGCAAAATTCGAAAGAGAAATTAGATAAAATGGAATCTACTGATGAGAAATGTAAACCTCGTTATCCTTGTCTCATTTGTGATGAAGAGAATTTTACAAGAGATTGCCCTCATCGCACTGAGGTTGCGAAAATTGTCAAAGGTTCTCAAACGCCTATTGTCTTGAAGGATCATTTTCCTAGTCAAGATAGTAAGATGATTGGTTCTTCCTCAAATGCCTCAGAAGAACCCATAATGATGATGTCCTATGTTAGGATTGCGACACGATCGCAAGATTATGGAAGTAAAAGTCCTGTTGGTGGTAAGGAAGCAGAATCTTCTAATTCGAACCCATCAACTTCAACTCTTGGTTCTGATCCGCTACAGATCGAGAAACCTAACCCAGACTTAGTAATCAAACTGCCTCCTAAGGGTATACTTCGAAAGTCAGCTTTCAATCCGCATTTGAGAGCTGCTCAGAACTATAACATTGTTGAAGATTTAGCTATTTCCCCTTCAGCAATGTCTGCTTTGGAAGTGCTGCAATCATGTCCAACACAATGTAAATTGCTATTGTTGGCTATAGGAGTTGTTGATATTCAGGACTTGAACCTTATAATCTTCAATTTAGAAAATAGTACACCTCGCTTACCTCATCAAATGGCTTTCCAGATTCCAGTGTTAGTAAAAAACTGACCTTGCTTTAGGACTGTGATTGATGAGGGAGCTTCAACGTGTATTATGTCGATCCAGTGTTGGAGATCGCTTGGTTCTCCTACGCTCAATCAATCCTCAACAATTCTAAAGGCTTTTGATGGCCATGGGTTCCATCCTTTTGGCATTCTATAGGATTTACCTATAGGGGTTGAAGGCAAAACTGTTAATCTAGATGTGGAAGTGGTTGATGCCCCTTTAGATTACAACCTTCTCTTGGGTCGTAGTTGGTCTTACGCTATGACTACTGTTGTTTCATTGGTCTTTTGGCTTATAAATTTTCCTCATAATGGAAAGATCATAACTATAGACCAGCTAACCTACTTTTCATCCGACCCAGCCTCTTCTGAAAGTATCCAACATGTCCGGCAAACAACTATCCCTTATAAGGATGTTGGGGTAGGATTAGTTAAAGATTCTGGTTAACTAGGAACTTTTTCCTTCCCTCCTCCTAACGTATCGCCTTCTACTGCAACCATTCATATGATTTCATCAAACACTATTGTTTATGATGATCCTTGGATCGTACCTTTCGAATCTGAGATGGATTCATTTGGTGATGCTATGCCTTTGAGTCCCTATGAAATTGCGTATTTCTTTGTACAGTCGTTTTCCGACCCTTCTTATCAGAAATTGATCTAATGAATGTGGTCTATGGAGAATCACTTTCAACATCAAACTCAGATTCAACAACTTTTTCCGAACTTGTTCATTCTAATGAGCAAATTCGTGAAATTTTGTCTATTGATGATTTACCATGGGAAGATCTTCATCATCGATCTTCGTTCCTACCTGAGATTGATCATTTTGAAAATGATTTTTCATCTATTTTTACTACTTATTATGTCAAAGAACCATAGAATCCATTGCAAAAACCTGATTCTGAGTTAAATTTGGGAAATATTTCTCGAACGGTTCCTATTGACATTTCAGTTAAACCTGGACTTGTTGAAAACATTCATATAGGTGCCTCCTGTACAGAAAATGAACTTCAAACATATAAGGCCCTATTTCAAGAATTCTGCGACGTGTTTTCCTGGTCATATGAAGAAATTCCAAGAATTGATCCAGCAATTGTTGCTCATGAAATCAAAACTTACCCAGATGCTAAAACCGTCTGGCAACATTTGCGTCAGATCCACCCGTGAAAAGCTGCTGCTATTAAAGCAGAAGTTGAAAAATTACTTAAAGTAGGTTTCATTTATCCAATTCCCTTAACGAATTGGGTATCGAATATTGTTCCTGTAAACAAAAAGCAAGGAACGATAAGAATACGTATCGATTATAGGGATATTAATCGAGCCTGTCCCAAAGACAACTACCCAACTCCCTATATCGATCAAATCATTGATGATTGTGCCGATAGTGAAATATTCTCCTTTATGGATGGTTTTTCAGGTTACAATCAAATCAACATTCTACCTGCTGATCAACCAAAAACGGCTTTTATTTGTCCATGGGGGACACTTGCTTATTGCAAATTACCTTTTGGGTTGAAAAATGCCAGAGCAACTTTTCAAAGAGCTATGTCTTACACGTTTCATGACATCAAGCACATTATGCAACCTTATCTCAATGATTTACCTACCCATTCATTATGTAGAGCCGATCATCTCACTCATTTACAAGCAATCTTTATGAGATGTAGGCATTATCGAATTAGGTTGAATCCACACAAATGTGTTTTCTGTATAGAAACAGGTCATTTACTGGGATTTGTTTTTTCAAAAGCCGACATTCGTGTCTATCCCTCGAAGGTTGAAGCTATTGTCAAAATGCCTCCTCCTTCGACTCCTCGCCAACTCCAAAGATTTCAAGGGAAAGAAAACTTTTTAAGTCGATTCATTCCTAACTACGCCGAGATAACAAAGGGTTTTACTAGGTTGTTGAAACAGAATACTCCATTCTTTTGGGATGAGATAGCTGACAAATCTTTTGATGCACTTAAACACACGTTGACCCATGCACCGTTATTGAATCCTCCCAACTACAATTAGGATTACTTCTTGTATCTCACCGCCTCTCATTCCACCATCGGGATGGTGTTAGTTCAAGAAGATGAACTTGGTAGTGAACATGTGATTTACTATCTTAGTCGAACTTTGAATCCGACTAAGTTAAAATATTCACATGTGGAGAAATTGGCCTTGGCAGCTATTCAATCTATCCAACGTTTTCATCATTACATCTTACTACACAAAACTACCATAATTTCTGACTATAACCCTATGATCTATATTTTGACCAAACAATTGCTAGGGGGCAAGTATTCCAAATGGATTGTTATCCTGCAGGAATTTGACTTGGAATTTGAAAAATCTAAGTCAAAGAAATCTTTAGTTTTTGTGGAGTTGATGTGTGACTTCCTGCATGCTGATACTGAAACTGTGGCGGAAGAGCCCATTGCGGACGAATCCTTGTTTCTTATCAGCACACTTGATTCATGGTATGGAGATATCATTGTTTATCTCCAAACCCAATCTTTTCGGCTTGAGATTTCACGATCTCAGCGAAGGAAAATACGTTTCCAATCCCAACAATACAGGATTATTGGAGATACACTCTATCGTCGTGGGGCAGACTCTGTTTTCCGACATTGTTTAACTCATGAGGAAGCTGAAAAGGTTTTAAATGACTGTCACTCTGGAGCGTGTGGTAGTCATATGTCTGGGTATGCCACAGCCCAAAAGATATTGCTTGCTGGCTATTTCTCGCCGTCTTTGTTTAAATATTGTATTGATGCGGTCCGAAAATGCCACAATTGTCAAATTTTTTATCGAAATATGCGTGCTCCACCTGCTCCTCTCCACCCTATAATTTCCGTCGGTCCTTTTGCAAAGTGGGGTATCGACTTTATTACATGTAACCCTCACTCGGCCGAGGGGCATGCGTATATCATCCTTGCGGTAGATTATTTTACCAAGTGGGCTGAGGCGATGCCTACATTTTCAGCAGATAGCAAAACTACTGCAATTTTCATTTTCAATCATATAATTACTAGATTCGGTGTTCCACAAGCGATTATCACTGATCATGGGTGTCATTTTCAAAACATCATGATGACTGAACTAACAGATCAACTTGGCCTGCGTCACGATAGTTCTACTCCATATTACCCACAGGCTAATGGTTTGGTTGAAGCCATCAACAAAGTTCTAGTCATTATGATCCGATGAATCATTGGGATTCATAGGTTGAATTGGCATAACATGTTATTTTCAGCGCTTTGGGCATATCGAACCTCAGTAAAAACATCAACTGGTTTCACTCCTTTCCAACTAGTTTACGGTTTGGAAGCTGTGTTACCCATTGAATGCGAAATCTTGTCATTGCAAATAGCCATAGAGTTACTCCCAGCCACTTCTGAAGAGGAGAAACGTTTGTTGTACTTGGCTCAGCTAGATGAGAATCGACGTGATGCTGCACTAGCAATCGAAACTCATGCCAAACGTATTAAAGCTCAGTACGATCAAAATGTTACACCTCGTAATTTTTCGGAAGGAGACCTAGTCTTACTATACGATCAAGCAAATGATAAGCTAGGCGCTGGAAAATTCGTACCTATGTGGCATGGTCCTTATGTTGTTAAGTGAAAGCTGGCAAAAGGGGCCTATGAATTGGTAGATTTTGACGGTGTCTCTTTAGGTAAGCCCAGAAATGGTCTTTATCTGAAGAGATATTATGCTTAAATCTGGGTGTGGAGATTTTAGTTAGATTAGTTTTCTTTCTAGCTGGTGTGTTTTAGATTAGAAAAGTGTGCTTAGTTTAGAGAGTGTTTTTGTCATTATTCCTGCTTATCTTGATTTTACTCTTGATATTGCAGATGTCGACGTCTCTTCAAACATACATTGGTTTCACTGATGGTGCTTGTCGTAATACACGAAACATTTCTTCCACAGCTTGGGTTATCTATTCACCCTCTAATGAGTTGGTATCTATGCATGGGGTAAGCCTCGGTCAAACAACGAACAACATTGTAGAGTATAGTGCAGTGATTGAGTTATTATCTGAATCCATCTCATTTGGGATTCGGAGTTTGATTGTGAGGTTAGATTCTGAACTCATTGTATTGCAGCTTAATAGAGTTTATGCCATTAGAAATCCAGTGTTATTAAGATTATTTTTGAGAGTTCGTCTCTTGGAACGTGAATTTTACTATATTGAATATCAACATATTCCAAGATATTCAAATACATTAGTAGATGCAATTGATTCTCGAATGTTGAGTAGACATTTGCAATAATCAAACAGTAAATTCAAAAACATTCCGTAACATGTTTTACAAGATAGCCAGTAATAGTGATATAGCATAGCATAGAAGTGTGTCAAATATACATCGTCTTTGATCATAGGTTGAAAAATACCTTATGATCGGCAAAAAATGATAGTACAAAAAGAAAAAATGTCATATGAGTCTACAAAAGGCGATCATCCTATCACTGGTGATGATCATGATAAGAAACCACTACTCGGGCCACCCTACAAAGGAACCTCCTGAAATGTCCTGGGACCCCAATCACATAGCGCTATAACCTAAGGAATGTCATCTATGCTAGTCTCTGGAATATCTGCTGTCAAACACTCTACATGGTTTTCCAATTCGGCTAGGGTCTCTGTAGATTCGTCCCATGGGGCTGGTACTGTTGCAGCTGGGTGTTTCCTCTCATAGGGCCGTAGAGTGGCTGGTCACCGTGGACCCACATCTGCATTTGAAACTTTTTAATATAATTTTTGGGACGATTTAAAAACAAAAAAAAAAAAAAAATTAGAAAATGTTGAAAAGGATTTTATTTGAGTCATCCCATTGCTCTCCTGGTGGAAGAGCCATGTCTGGGTCACCACGATAATCCATCCTAGCATAAGGAAAATCCTGAATCGCAAAAACTTGGTTCTCCAACCAATGAAAATACTCAGGAGGAAATCGAACAACCTCTGAACCCTCCTCATGTTGACGGGCCATAACTGCAACCCAACGCATCAGCTTGGGCTCTCGGGGAAGTCCAGCTCCAACGGAAAGATGTTGTGGGACCAACATCGTGACCCTCTCTAGACCAAGGCTGACAACTAAGAAACCATATCCAAATTTTTTCAATTGTCCATTCTTTGCTCTAGTCAGTTGGCCTTTTACATTAGCCAACACAACTTTGTACCAGTTGAAGATGGTGCCTTGATAACAGTCTACTGCCATCCGCATTTGGGATCCAGTGGCCATATGCAGTGCTGCACTTCTGCAGAGTCTAGTGACAGTAAATGCAATCACTTTGAGTTCTGGATGGGAGATGGTTTTGATATCAATCCCTTTGTCCTTGGTTTGGTCGTTACAAAACTCTAATTGGAGACTATCGACAGACTAGCCACCTGGCCTAGTCCCGAATAGAGTCAAATGTTCACCTCTCCTAGGCAAACCAGTCAAAAATTAAATGTCCTCTAGCTCCATTTCGAGCTGGTGTCCACTAATAATGAAACATTGGTCCTGTATATTCCACCTGTCCACTAGCCACTGCAAAAAGTCTACTTGGGCCCTCATGCCAGGTATGGCCCAAAATTTAAATAACCTGCATGCCTTCAATGCATCTATTGAAGATTGATGATTAATTGTGGCTAGGTCCACATCTTCGTGCTCCTGTTCCCGCCAACTAAGCATAGTGTATATCCTACATTAAAAGAAAAGCTGGATTAGAACATTTTAAATCAAAGTTTTTGGGTGGAAATTGAAGAATTTGAAATTGTAAAGCCTATGTCACAGGGACCACACTCTCTAGATAGAGACAGTGCGTAGGTCGGCACTCTACCCAAACAGCAGGTGCGGGCCCCTGGCTCTTTCCTGTGTAGGAAAAGTCAGGGTCCGCAGGTTTCGCATGCTGCGCCTGCGGACCCCCGCAAGCAGTCTTTTAAACTAAATTTTTCCTAAAAGTCAAAATAGAAACCTAAAAACAAAATTCAAAGGTTGAAATTCAAGATTAAAGTGATGTGGATTACCTGGAGGTGATGGTTTTCGATTCCAACGGACGGATTTTCCGCAAACTTCATGGGAAGTTTCTTACCCAGAAGCTCTCTTTTCTCACTCTGAAGTCAAACGGTAAAAATGAATTTACAAAAGCCCTTTTTATAAGCTTTTTTGAAATGAATTTTTAATTTGTTTATTTTTCACTTTAAAGAGGTAACTTTTTGATGCATTGTTATTTATTTTAAACAGGTATGAGTAATGTTTGAGTTTTTGTGCAGAATATCAGATTTTTCAAGCAAAATTGATCATTTTCAACAAAAACATTAGAGTCATCTTTAAGCTCTTTTCTGACTCCTAAAATATGAAAAGATTGTCGAGTTTTTCTTTTTAAGCTCATTAAAACGGAATTAAAAGGACGGTCCACTTACAACTCTTTTCTAACCGTATAAAAATGAAAAGATTGCTGGATTTTGTCATTTCAAATTCGATATTGGTTATAAAACGATGTGTCGTTGATCACTTTTTTACTTTTTCAGATTAGAGACACTAATTATGAAAAGTACTCCTTGATCGTAATGGTCAAGCGGTTCTCTCAAGTATTATTTTATACTTTTTCGGGCTTGGGAGACACAAATTTACGAAAAAGGACAACTAGGGAGTTTTCTTGAGTTTTTATTCTGACTCCCTAAAATTGAAAAACGTTGAGTTTCTCCTATACTAGACTCATTAAAATTTAACAATAAAGGACCTATTCAATTACAAATAGGAACGGACCACTCCTTCTTAGGGTTTGAATTTAAACTAAGTTGGACTCATCCAAAGGATGAGCTTATAATCAAGCAAATTTTATCCTCCTCAAGCTTGTCAAAAATAAAGAGGTACTTGCCAGAAATGGTGGGGGAAAAGAGAGAAAAACGAACCTGTTTGTTATACTTTGTGTCTCAGAAAAGCATTCAACCACTCTTGAACATGACACTTTTTGTTCACCTGGGTTGGGAAATCCTTTGCCTAATAGTTAATCAAACCATATTGAAAGTCTTCAGCTAGTTTTTGGGTAATAGCTTTGGGTCAATTGTCACCAAACCATCTGCAGTGTTGTTATGTGTTCAAGAGGTCAGTGCAAATAAACCATTCATCTGCAAAATATCTGTCATCCATCTTGACCATCCCTTAGTTAGTCCTTGCAAACATATTTCTTCAAACTTGATCTATGATTTTGTGTTGTGGGCTTGCCTACGATGGATCGCTTTCTATCAACTTCAACTCATTATCTAGAAAGATGATCTAGAAATCGTCAGTACCTTGGAATCTATATGCCTCAATGGCAGGTTTCTTGCCTTCGACAACAGGTTGCATCATTGACATTCGATCAAAGGATTCCATGACATGTTCGACATCAACTCATCTATTCACATTTCATAGATTGTACTAAGTACTTTGAGAGCCATTGACATTATTGGTGGTTTCTCTCACACTTCTTAACAGTTTACATCATTGATTGGTAATCAAGTGGTTTCTACCATGTTTGACTTCGACACATTCATTCACATGGATAGAATCATACTATTTCGGGAAGTAGAAATCAAGACCCTAGATCTAGTTTCCACCATCCAGGCTACGAGGAATTTTGTTATTCATTATACAGTGGACTATCCATAAATAGATGGTTGTGCCCATACTATGTCTACATATGTCTATACTTGTGATGTATTACAAGATCATTCCTATATCAGAGCAATTTAGTTAGTTTTCTAGTCAGTTTTGATCTGAGTATGGGAATGCCCACCTCAACAATGATATGATCACATATATATATTTTGTATTGAACGTTTTTATAGGTTCCAACCAGGCTCTCCACAGGATGATCCTCGAAATGATAAAGTACTTCACTCTCCTTAGATGACAAATACTATCTATTACAGACTTCGCACTTTAAGGGGCAATCTGTTGCATAAAATATTGTCACCATGACATTCTGCAATCAGTATGAGTCTATCACCACTCATACATTCCTCCTATGCAAGTCTTAAACCTTAGCTCTTCATGTCAAGCCTTGAAAAATGAGAGAAAGTCCTTGAAAATCTCTAAAACTCTGGTTCCGCACTTTCTCTTAGCATTACCTACGGTCTCGCACACCATGGTCATGTTCCCTGTGGACCTACTCGCTCTGTTTCTGTGTAATGGGTGCGGACCCCCATAAAAGTCAAAAAGGCACAAGTACATTCTTAAAAACTCACTTTGGGTTATTTCTGGAAGCTTCTAGATGGAATCTTGAGGTTGTTAGTTCGCTCCTTTGAGGTTCATGCATCCCATAACTAAAGGAGCTAACCCCTTGATGTGAGGAGCTTATCCCTTTGAAGGAGGACTCTATCCCTTCATAGGTGGACCTGTAACCTCCTTCCTTTGCACTATAAAATGAGGCATTGGGCTGGTTACTGAGGAGGTTGAAAGCTGAATATTTTTTAGGGTAAATGTTGTTGGAATTTAGACTTCCTAATTGAGCTTGAGAGGAGAGATTACATACCTTTTGATCTCATTGGGACGAGTGTGAATCTTGTCAAAGTAGAGGAGATTCTTGCTTGGACCCTGGGAGGAGCTTGTACAACATCAAGGCACCAAGGTTGTAAAGTTCTTCTTTGTTTAAAGTTAATACAATCAAGTTCATTTTTCTCAATAAGCTGTCTCTTATGGTTTATTTCATGGATTCCTTGATCACCATGATGAATATGATTTATTATATTGGCTATGTAGGTGTTATTTGATGTGTTCCTGTTTGTGTTTGTAGGTTCTCAAAAGGGAACTCATTTGGACGGTCAAAGCGTGGCTGCCACAAACTAGCGTTGGACTTAAGGTAGGGTCTAAAAGACCTCTTGACTTTTATTTATAAATCACAATATTTAGAGAAAGGTAGAATTTGCTTGTTTTTCTTGTCGCTAGATATCTGTAGATACTAGGGAGTTCAGTCTTGTCCGCAAGAACAATCTATCCAGCCGACAGTCGACATAGCGGATGACGATTGGGCCAGATCCTCCACTATATTATAATGTTGTGCTGCTCTGGCACGAGGATTAAATGTCGATTTGTGTACTACTCCCTTCGGCGGCTTTATTGTTAGTTCAGGAATGATGGGTGGAACAACTCTGGTCGAAGTTGTTGTCAAATTACTAGGTTAATCATTAGCCTTGTTGCCCGACAGCTGTGGATTCCCATAATCTTTATTCCTTGTCAATATCAAAGCATCATTTTTCTGCTTCGAAACAGACAACATTAGCACTTGGGATGGGGAAGCATTGTCACTAGCAACCAGATTTGTTCCTGGATTTGGAAATGGATCAGTCAATACTGCCGAGGTTTTTGAATTCTTAAAGAATTTTCTAAGCTCGGCTTTATGTGGACAATCTTTCGTCCAATGAACCTCATCACATATGAAGCATGGATGACTTGGTTTCATATCTCTAGAAGGGTTTGCAGAAGATTTTTCAGGAGACAACTCCTCCTGTTTTTCTTCTTCCCTTACTTTTTCTTCTTGCTCCCTGGTTGCTTTGGTTCTTTGCCTTTGTCAGTCGACACGGCATTTACCTCTGAGGCGAGAAGTTCCTCATTTGAATTTTGACTTGGAACCGTACGAGCCTTTTTTGATGTAGTTTTTATGGTTTTCGTGCTAGTCGCACCTATCATGCCATCGCCGACATGAGAGTCTTTGCTTGATTTAGGAGGGGGAGGAATGCAGAATTCTGGTCTAGGAGCATCAGGGATTTTATCGTAGAGCATGCTAGACTGAGTATATATCAAGTCTAGATATTGCACATGAGCAATGACTTGCTCTTCAGTGACAACTCCTCCCTTTGCCACATCTTCCGTAATAGAAGGTAATAATGACTTAATAAACCATTCAGCTAGCAGTTGATCAAGAACATATGTTTTTACCATTCTACGATGACGTCGCCACTCATGAATATGATCAGATATGTGAGTGGCCATTGTCTGTTTGAAATTGGTAAGAAGCTCTGTTCCTGTTTCGTACCTTATGGGTAATTGAAAATGGGTTAAAAAGGTTGTGGCTAGGGTGCTGAAGTTATCGAATGAAGCTCTAGGCAATTCGATATACCATTTTGCTGCCGGACCAGTTAACGTTCGCTGAAAAAGGTGAAGCCTAATCGAATCATCATTTAGAGTGTTATATGAACACTACAGATGAAAGGTCATCACATGATTCGACGGGTCTTCACCCGGATTTCCATTAAATTTAGGAATATCCGACGAAAGTTTATGTGGAATCACTGGCCACCAAGGGGCATAAGCAATTGGATCGTAAGTCAGCCAATCTAGATCTGGTAACTCTAAAGTTTCCATGAAGGGCAACTGTTGATTCAGGTTCGGTGAAGCATACCCAGGATAAGATGGGATTGCCGGAGCAGTGCGTCTTTGCATACCAGCATAGTGCATTTGATGTTGATAACTTTGGTAAGGTTGATGGGCATAACCACTATGAAATGGTAGATGTTGATCATTTTGAATATACGGCTGCCCATTACTTGCAAAGATTTGGTGCTCAGATCCTTGGTAAACTTTTTAGAATTGCGGTTGTTGATATTGCACCAGCCATGGTTGTGAAACCATTTGTTGTTGTCCAATACTGGCTGTTTGACCAAGATGAGAGGTGATGGTACCTGTTTGAGCCTGGGTCACTCCAGTTAAGGAGCCACTAATCGACGATTGTGGTGGCGTCGTAGAGACAAGAGGCTGTTATATTACGACCTGAGAAGCTTGAGGTTTGGATACAACAGGAAACGATTGTACTTGCGACACAGTCACAATAGCCGGCGTAATGGGGATATTTGACATAGGTAGACTTTTTTGCATTGAGTATACAACTCTTGGTTGTTGAGGCAGTATCGGCACCCAACCACTAGATGTAATTCCAGCATAACCTGAATTCTGTTTTGAACTCTCGTATGTTTTTTCTCCCGGAGGAGACAATGAAAGGGTATATTGCCCCCCATACGGCAGTAATCTAATGCTCAAAGGAATGATTTACCTTTGAGGACTGGACTGCCTAAATTGACACTGCAAAGGATCAATTTTCTGAGACTCAACATAAGAGATTCCAGATAGTATTTCGGACGAACAAACAGGTACAGACCATATTGTTCTCCCTTGACCACTTCACTTCAAAGAGTACCTGTAAAGTCAAAGCAGCATAATACCTTCAAAGTGCAAAGATCTACAATGATAAGAAATATAGGACCAGATATATATTGACCACACAAATGCATATACTATCAGACATACAAGAATGTGGAGGAAAACTCGAATATCTTTATTGATGTGAAGATTAGAAGAGAGGATTACAACCATTGATTTGACCCAGTGTCATCCTCCCAGCATGAAAGCCCTTCTTCACCTCATGAAAAGATTGGATCACCCAACACTATGATATTCCACCAAGAAACCAACAGCACCTCCTTACAAGATACAAAATTCCAGCCTCTGGATCTCTGGGATGAGGGATCCATATATAGATGATTGAAGGGAGGTGAGTCAGATTCTGGGATTTTGATTAGTGTCTTCTTTCTGATAGTTCTTGATTCCACTTGGAGATTGATGATCTCTTACTCATCCCTGGGCAAATTCAGAAAGGTAAGTGTCACAGGAGAAGTTTCTGGAAGATTCCATGATCATCCACCTCGCAAACTGTCTCTGCCATTTGTCCATTCTCGCCCATCGCACCCTATAGAAGGGCTTTCCAGTATGCATCACACCTTTTACACTGGGCAGGTGAGATGCATCGTACCCTTAGCACTGAGCAACCTGTATGGTCCAGTTTTGACCAGTTCTGAGCAGTTTTCTGTGGAGAACTTCTGGGAGATGATGTAATCAGTTGACCTTGTTCCTTTAGGGCATGAAACAACACTTTTAGGGACTCAGAAGCACTTGGTTTATGGACATATATGATTGGGGTTGCAGTGCCCAAAAATTTCTATAACAGTGAGCCACAGAGGTTTTATAGACGCTCAGAGGGCTGATGTAGAGGGTTTCAAGCTGACGCAGAGGCCAGGAGGGCTGACACTAAGCTTCATATTATGCTAGAGAGGGATTTCGTGGAGCAGACTTTCCGAATATCTACTTCCAAAGAGATGTATTGCTACCGGATTTTGTATCTTTGTTGGGTGAGCTAGTTTGGCACCCACTGTACTTAGAAAAGAGCTACTTAATAATAAAATCCTCATAACTGCTGCACCGTTTTTCCCAAGCTGGGTTTTTCTGGGGACATTTGTCCAAAAATAATGATGTCGCTTGTGTGTTTGTCTATTTATTTCAATTGTTGATATATAGATGGTTGAGATTGTATTGTGTTTATTTCAGTGTTTATATGAGTAAATAACTTGTTAGTAATTAAACCAGTAGACGAAATAAACCAGAGAATATAGATGAAATTTGTAATGGGTAAATACTTAGAAATTTCAACATCAAAAACTATTTATGGGTTCATCATCATACTGAACATTCTTAAAATGGGCATATCCATAATGTATGTATCTTCCTTTCCTAAGATTTTGGCTAGAATTTGTAGCACAAGTTTGACTTTTTAAACAAAAGTATCTTGAGGAAATTGATGAGGTTACATAGGCAAAAAATTTCTAGCAGACATTAAAAAGAAACTGAGATGAGCATAATGAGAAGCAAAAAAGTCTTGAAAAGTTGAAAGAAAAGATTCTTTTGAGAATGCAGTTGAATTAACAAAGTTGACACCTGAAAGACGTGTTCCCTTAATTTGTTCATCAAAAAACATTTTTGTGGGTAAAGGGAAAAGACAAGCCAATTTATAAACTCGGGAAAATTATAGGTTTGTGGAATTATGGCAGCTAGGACACGAGACCTAATAACATCAGCATACACAGGGGATTTAACTTGTTTAAGCAAAATTTTATGATAGATTTCTATATAATTAAGTGAATATATTGGGTCAAAAATATCCCTTTCTATGTCCTGGTGAGCCCCAGGAATGGGTAATTATATGGGCTCATTTTGCCTCCTAACTTAGCTTAATCCACCATTCTCTTAGCTTATTGCATGTTCTTTTATTATATTTATTCTTATAGAGTGAGATGGGTTGGTTATTATGCCATGGGGTCTAATGTGTGTTTAATGCAGATTATTTTTTAATTTTGGAGAAAAAAGTCAAAGATTTAATGGACAATTGGTAGCAAATATTCGAAGAAGACAAGGGAGAGTATTTATAGGAGGGTGTCCCCCTCATTTATGACTCCCCACTTCAAATTATCCTTCAAGAATCTCGGAGCACAAACAACCAAATCATTGCACTAGGAAGCAGTCGAGCAAGTGGAGGATAACTTCTGTTTATCTCAAGTTTTGGGAGCCAAGCCTCCCTGATTTTAAGGAATTTGTTGGAAGCTTTAGTTGGATAAGTAGAGAGGCCTAGGGCCTCATTATAAAGTTAGTCAAATTCTTGAATTTTTGTTGCAACTTTGCTCTGCTCAACTTCGAGCTTACTTTTGTTGACAGTTTCATGTAATCATATTATTATTTTGATAATAAAGATGAGATCCTTTTTGAGATATCATTGAGTTATCTTAAAGGGCTGAAGCTCTTGGATTAAGGCCCAATCCAAGCAGCCAAGCTCCTCTTGTTTGTATTTCTATTCTTTGTTTCAGTTTATGAATTAGTTGTAGTTAGATAAATTTCTTTCTTGGTTAAGAATAGGTTGCTTTTGGTGATTTAGAGGGTTGTTTCCATTTCATTTCTCTATAGCAAGTTGAACAGTGATAGAAAGAAGATACAAAAAGACCATCAACGGAGCCTTGGCTTCCTTTCATCTCCTTTGGACCATGAACTGAGGCCAAGACCCTCTTGCTGCCACAAAAACACAGATTTTCCTTCTCCATAGGATTTCTAGTGTTGCAGTTTGTTAGAAGGTTAATGCTTTGCTTTAAGATCTATTTCACCATGCTCATTTCTGTTTTTGCAATAAATTCCCTTCCATGCTTTCTTTCCATGTAGCGTTTTTCAGCATTTACTTTCCTAGATCAAAGTTTAGATTAGCTTGATGAAAATTCTGTTTTTTTTTATGTATCTAGTTTCTTTGCTTACTTAATTTCATTGTTTGATTTTCAGTTCTCTTGCAGCAAATGTCTTCTCATAATAACTCAGCCAATCAGCCATCACCATCTCTCTTTGATCTATGTTCCATAGGTCACCCAAAGTCCCTCACAAATCTGCCTTAGTTTTCTGCACTTTTCCCATAAAATTTCCTTGGACAAATCCAACCATATTTCTCTCTCCTAAACATTCTTGATGAACCCTAGACACCTTAACACATCATCCTAGCCTTTTACTACCCTTTCCACCCACTCTCCCACCTTCAAAACCTCCAAAACTGCTCTCAGCATCCTCCTGTAGACCTCTTGTAGATCCCCTGCAGCCTCCTGCAGATTTTCTTGTAGGCTTCTTTTTGAATTTCGATTGTGGGAAAAGCCTCCAGAAGGCCACCTGGGACCTCCTAAGACCCATCCACACCATCCTACAC